>BTPG01000001.1:236053663-236108663 GCA_036245525.1 Semisulcospira habei | reverse complement strand
GCTCGTTCCTAGGACGAATATAAGTGAACAAATTGTTTACTCGCAGTCTGTCTCCCGTAAAAGTCCAATTCGAAATGTTTATGCCTTTTGCACTCGATTTGAGACGCACTGCATGAGACGGTTGTTTCTGCGAACGATGTGTTTAATGTGAAAACAAACCTTAGCTTTTAGCGGGAATGAAAGGAAAATCTGCACTTCCTTAAACCAACTACCCCCACCCCCTCATCCTGAACTCCCCGTCTTCCTCCAAAACAACTCCCCTTTCTCCCAATCCCTCCTCCAAACCCTTTCCCTCCCCCTCCTCAACCCTCTCCATCTCCCCTCCTCCCCCCCCCCTCTCCACACACACACACACTTGTTGAGAGAGAGAGAGAGAGAGAGAGAGAGAGAGAGAGAGAGAGAGAGAGAGAGAATCAATGAATCTTTATTTTACAACGGTAAAGAGAGAGAGAGAGAGAGAGAGAGAGAGAGAGAGAGAGAGAGAGAGAGAGAGAGAGAGAGAGAGAGAGAGAGAGAGAGAGTTAGAGAGAGAGAGAGAGAGAGAGAGAGAGTTAGAGAGAGAGAGAGACAGAGAGAGAGACAGAGACAGAGACACAGAGAGAGACAGACACAGAGACAAAGACAGAGAAAGACAGAGAGAGAGAGACAGAGAGAGAGAGACAGAGAGAGATTCCGTATCAAAGACTCCTAGAGATCGTTCAAGCGATTCCATAATCCCTCTTTTATCAAGGACAAGCAGAAACGCAGAAAACGCTAAAGAAATGTAAGAGTTATCATAAAAAAAAACGTAAATCACCATTTATTGCTCGTAAAAATGTCATGCCAGCACTCTGAAACTGAGTGAAGAGTGTCTTGGCTTGTTTTGGCACCTCGCAAGTTGAAATTTTAGCGTTAAGCACTCAAAATTCTCCAGCAAAAAGCGATGCTAATCTGTTACGATATAATGAAATAAACACACACCAAACAGCCACAATTTCCATTACCCAGTTTAGAACAAGATTCCGGCTAGAACAAGAAACAAATGATGCCCCTGATTATATCAAAAGTTTGTGTACGTCCATTTTTGTTAAAAGCGAAATTTTCAATGTAATACATTGAAAAATTGAAGATTTTCAATGTATTACATTGTGCATTATGATGAAATGTACCCTTCACAAGAATGGACGGTGATATTTCTTTCCAGATGAGGCGGAGGATACTGACTTTCGAAGTTCGCTGTAATGAAATTCTCTATGTAAGAAATCACGAGAAATCACCCGTCCTCTGAAGGCACATGGCAGTAAGTTCATTATTTTGTGAAAAGCGAGAATTTCGATGTCTTACAATGAAAATCTCGCTTTTCGCAACAACAAGAAAAACTTTGTCTTTTGGCTGTTGATAGCATTAACCGTTTTAGCCCCAGGGCCCTGCAGCAGGAGATGGATTGATCATGATAATTCAAGGGTAGTGCCAGATGAGCTCGGCGCCTTCAGGCGCCAAGCTCATCTGGCACTACCCTTGAATTATCATGATCAATCCATCTCCTACAACTGGTACATAGTCGTTAGGCAACACCTGCAAAATGTGAGAAGTGGGACCTTGGGGCTCAAAGGGTTACGCTGATGGCGCACTTTCTTTGCTAAAACTCGCCAATAAAACTTGTTATCAATGTTGTATTTTTTTTTCTTACTACACTTCCTTTCACAATCCACGTGAGTAGGCAGAGATTTTCCGCTGCCTTGAGCTCAACGGAAGGAACTCTCCTACGCACAATGGAGGAGAAGAAGAGGAAAGTCTTAACTTTTACATTCGAAACTCATTATAAAAGTTAGCCCTCTAGTCCAGCATTATTGCAAAATATGCCAAGAACATTAAGAAGGAGACATTGCGATGTATTAAGCCCTTCACTGTCGAAAAAAAAAGTGAACACGATCCGAAATGCAAGAGACATAGATCCTCATGAGCCCCCGCGACTGCGGGGGCTCATGGGATCTATGCCTCTTGCTGAGATCAAATTGTAACCATGTTTCTTGGACGGTGTTGGCTTTTGGTCGCTGAATGAACCGAGATTTCAGAAACGAACATGTACGTGCAGTGTACGTGCAGTGGCAGGGAAGGGGTTAATAATGGAGACATTGCGATCTATTAACACTTTGCTGCCTGGAGTAGGCTGCTTTATTTTTTTTGTTGACAGACGGGACGGGCTGAGGACATAGCCGCTCAGTCTACGAAGCTCAGCAGATGGAGAAAAATAAACCCACACACACCAAAAAAAAAAAACCCAACCAAACAGGCTGGCTGTTTAACCAGATCCGGATTCACGGAGACAATCTTGACTTGTATTGCCTTTTCCGATTTCTCACAGGGTGCTAGTGTTTGTCAGAAAAGTATGAGTTATGAGCCCCCCCCCCCCCCCTCCCTCCCCTTTATGGTGATATTCACCCCCTTCATTGCCAGTGGACGCAGATTGTGTTTCTGACATCGTTTATTCAAAGCACAAGGAACATGGATATAAAGTGATTAGAACAAGAAACATAAATCCTCATAAGCCCCCGCGTTGCGGAGGCTCACGAGGATCTGTGCCTCTTGCAGATGGAGCTTGACTACCTTTAATATAATTTTGATCCCGGTCGCTCTGCCCTAATCTGCATGATCTGTCCATATGTCTTTCGCGCCTGCAGTTCTGAGCGATGAAAACTGACAAAACGTTTCCCAGCGCGAGAAGAAAGGGTGCGGGGGAAAGTAGTTAGAAAGTTGTGTGATGGGATTCTTCGACCCGTGACTGAGGCACAAACTTGCAATGGCGACCAGGTACAGTAGAAAGAACAAACAAACAAACAAAAAACAAACAAACAAACAAACAAACAATAAGAAACAAGCAAAGAAACAACAACAACCAACACCCACAAAAACAACAGCAAGGAATTGCCCCTCAACGAAAAAACAACAACACTCAAACAAACAAACAAACAACAACAGCTACATGACGCATATAAATACACCAATCCCCTCCTACAAACAAACAAACAAACAACAAACAAACAAACAAATTAAAACAAACTAAAACAAACAAACAAACAACTACGAACACCCACAAATACAAAACGCAAAGTCTTCAAAACCCAATACAACAAACAAACAAACAAACACACAAACAAACAAACAAACAAACAAACAAAAAACCAACCAAACAAATAAACAAACAAATTACAAAACTAAAATAATCGATCCTCTCTTCGCGACGAGACGAAACGCGTCGTAGACGAAAGTGATCACGTGAACAAATGATCTGCATTGTCCTTTTGTCCTTTAAGATCACTGTGGCGATAAGGACAAAGGCCAGATGGCGATGCACACTGGTTGCCTGCCTCGATTATCTATCGTTACAGCGGTAGCTAGTTGAAAACCAGTGTTATGGTGATGGAATTCGTCACTCAATTGAGGGCCAGCTTTCCTCTCTAAGTATGTCAGAGGCTGGTGTCAGAAAGAAAATTGGAAGCGTGTCGCAAGACATCTGTAATATGAATTGCACGTCCCTATATATAGTGATTGAAGGGAGTGTGGCTGGTGGTGGAAGCATTGCTTTTAGGGTGGTTACTTGTACGTGTACACTGCTTAACCCCTTCGCTGCGACTGGACGCAGATGTTGTTTTTGAAATCATTTTTTGAATCAACGACCGGAAGCCAGCACTGTCCAAAAAGCCGTAAGATCCAAAATCACAGACCAATACTAATTGATGTTAAGTTCACGTAAGTTAACATTCACATGAACATCGATCTGGATATAAAATGAATCAAATGTCTACATGACAGAAATTTTAAAGTGTAGCAGGAAAAAAACACAAAAAAAAACCGCCAATGAATTCAGAGGACAAGACAAGAAAAGAGACACAACGCATCTGATCACAGATCCGTCATCAGGGTTTAACCAGTAAGCAAAAGACCCTCGGGTCGACGACGGCCCGTGGGTCATTTGCTAACTGAGTTTGTTCCGATACGCTGCGTTTTATTTTCTTGTCTTCTCAGACAAATTTTTCTTTGCCAACCACATCAACCCTTCTTTCATTTACGGAACCCTTGTGGTATTTTGTTTTTCAAAGTGTCTACAGAATTTTAAAAAAAGACCGCAATACCCAACACTGAACGTCAGTCGGTCGTAAAATTTGACGTCAACGTCCAAAACAAACACAGCCAGGCAGGTATGCATAAAAACAGACAGAGAAAGCAAACAAAAAGGACACAGCCATATGGCGAACAGATAGATTTGCAGAACTTTTGGCCGGGTGAAAATAGTGTGAGCACTGGTCTGTAATTCTGGACCGTAAAGCTCTATGTCGTAATTTCTGGTATGTAGGATAATTTGGGAACTTTCAGTTTTATGCCGTGCAATCCAAACTCATATACCGGCAAACATCAACCACGTTTCCGTCAGTAGAAGGAGACTGTGTTTTTGAAATAATTGCAATTTCAACGCCAGAGCCCAAGCTTGAACATGTCCTTGAACATGGACACAAAGTGGTGTCAGCAAGAGGAATAGATCCTCATGAGCCCCCGCAACTGCGGGGGCTCATGAGGATCTATACCTCTTGAGGTTGGATTGTGTTCAGTTTTCCTCGACAGTGAAGGGGTTAAAAATCTGGCTGAGGCGTAAATCCAGACACCGTGCCGTAGTCTGACAGACAAATACACGAGTATACTAGTCTGATCCCAAGCAGCAAAAGGAACTTTATATTCTTATGACGCCCTGAAACTGCGGGAGCTTATGAGGATCTGCGCCTCTTTGCTAAATCCACTGCGAATCCAGGACGTTTTTTTTTTCTTGGGTTAACCTGAGGAAGATTTCACAAAAACCCAGTCTCAGTGCGATGACTGACTGGCAGAGACGGAGCTAAAAGTTAACAATGTCAACGAATACCCGTTTTTCTGTATGACTAATCAAACCTTGCGTTCGTCTCGATCTGTTGTTGAGGTCACCGGAAGTCTCATTACGACTGATGCGGCCGGGAAAAAAAAAAAAAAAAAAAAAACGGCCGGAAAGGATCTCATGCCTCTGGTTGTTGCTATTTTCCCCTCCTCAGTCGTGTGAACACCCGTACGGTGACCGTTAAGCACAGGCGGTGGATGAGATACGTGATTTTACGACAGATGGCAATGTACAGTATTTAACCCTTTCCCTGACGGCAGTTGACCCAGACCGTGTTCAGTTCTGAAATCTTTGTTAACCCTTTTGGGTGTCGGTAACGGTTTTAGTCGCGATGATTCCTGCAGGGATCATCGCGACTCAAACCGCTACCGACACCCAAAGGATTCATTCAGTGCTTAACCCTTTCAGCCCCGGACCCTGCAGCAGGAGATGGATTGACCATGATAATTCGAGGGTAGTGCCAGATGAGCTTGGCGCCTGATGGCGCCAAGCTCATCTGGCACTACCCTTGAATTATCATGATCAATCCATCTCCTACAACCGGTACATAGTCGTTAGGCAACACCTCCAAAATTTGAGAAATGAGACCTTGGGGCTAAAAGGTTTAAGAGCTAGTTACCAGGGTTTAACGACGAGCAGGCGACTAAGGTCATCTCACGGCGGGAAGGCTAAAAGTCTGTCTAGCCAGACGAAGATTGTTTTCTCGAAACAGGATATGAAAATAAATATTAAACATATTTTGGGCTAAATTGTCGCACAAGTCTAGACATAAAGTACATGTCTGCTGACATTCGACAGTAGGGAAGTCATTTAGTTCTGGGAGTTTAAGAGTTAAGAAAGCCACGGGAAACAGCGATATGTACATACTTCACGCAGACACGGATATAACAAATCGGCAGCGGGTCCAATATTTCTTCTTGTTATATCACAGGTTTCTTATAAGCGAAGCAAAACTGCTGTTGAGACTCTTGAAAAAGTGTTGCTATATCAGACTTTTACAATACAATACAATAATACTGTATTGTCCCCATGGGGATATTTTGGCGCACCGGTATAACATACACAAAGAGACAAAAATAAAAGTTACATTTTCACCTCATCCCCAACCGCCGACCTTGTCATAAGCGTAGCAGACTGTATTTACATCTTGGTAAAATAAATTTGCTTCCCATAGACAGTTGAACAGTTTGTCCGGGGAAACGTCCCGGAACAAAACCTTTCAAGTCTTCAGAGGGCCGATCTAAAAATTTAGGCATGTTGACGCTCGGACTCAGGGTGTACAGAAATGAGCATGGTATGGTTATAAGGGTCGAGTCAAGGCGTTCACAACAATACCATTGAACAATCCACGGATATCACAAGGTACCTTCACCGTTTGCGCCTACAAACAAAATACCTCTTTCCCTCCCTTTTGACCTGCAAGCGGTATAGATTCTCATCAGCCGCTTCACCCTCAGGGGCTCATGAGAATCTATGCCGCTTGTTGACCAACGATCGGCTATAGCTACTCCTCAAGTTGAGGGTGTTCCTTCAGGTTAGATCTAACACTCTTTTTAGGCGCGCTGTATTTTGTAATTCGCGTTGGAAATGGTGAGATGCCTTGGTATGTACAGACCTACGCGGAAAAGCTCCTTCCTTTGGGGAATATTAGGCGTAAATGAGATCCAGCAAGAGTCATGGATCTTCATGAACCCCCGCTGTTCCGGGGGCTCATGAAGATCTATGCCTCTTGCAGATGTTTGGAGTTGGCGACGAAGGTGGGTAGTTACTAACTAGCAGTGCTGAATGGAAAAACGGTATCCCCAGTACGCGCGAACTAGAAGCAGTTGTCGGCAGGATATTGGCTGAGCAGTTCTCAAACGAACGACGTGAAAATGAAAATCGTCTAGGACTCGTCTACAGCATCTGTAGGTGCCTTTGTGTGCTTGAAGAACATACTTTAAAGCACGCCAAATATAGTGTGACTTTTACCTGGGAAAACTGAACTTTCAATGAACTCAACCTTCAGTGTCCCGCCGAATGGTCAAAACGTAAGGGCCACCCCACTTTTTTGTGTCATTGTTTATCGTCGCAAGTACGCTAATAAAATACAATGTTCTTTCGATCCAAATGGGTTAAAAGCTGACCATAGATAGACAGTCCACTGTACAGGGAACAATAGCCAACAATTTATCAATTTCTACGAACGTTTCAAATGCACGTGAAACATCGTCAGTTTTTGTGAAAAACTGTGCGATATTGGCAAGCCTACCAAAGGTAGGCAGGTGGAAAAACTCGGTAAAATCGTGATGCACATGCTAAAGGGGTCAGTCGTAAACACTGAGCACTTCTGTTTCGCTACAAATACCGGTACAGTAGGGGCATAATTGTCACTTTCCTAACCTTGCCACCACGACGAAGCCTACCGCCAGCAGATCAAGGCCTGGCGCTAGCATGGCTGCAGGATGAATTTCCGGACGAGAAGTTGGGAGACGTCTTGGGGTGTCCCATTCAGTGATGCAGAGGCTGCTGGCACGATTCCAAGAAACTGGAAGGGCAGAACGGCGACCCTGCTCAGGACGCCCGCGCTGCACAGCAGAAGGGAGGACAAATACCTCTGTGTGGCGGCTCTGCGCGACCGAACTGTCACGTCAACTACTCTGCGACGTCAACTGATGCAAGCTGCAAACGTTAACGTCAGTAGAAGCACAGTCTGCCGACGTCTGTGCGAAATTGGCCTGGTTTCATGCAGAGCAGCAGTGAGAATACCACTCACTCCAGCTCATCGCAGAGTCCGGGTTGCCTGGTGTCGTCAACATGTGAGGTGGAACAGACTCCGGTGGACTCAGGCTCTGTTTACTGATGTCACGGTTCAGTGTCCTTCAACGACGGCAGGGTGAGGGTCTGGAGACGCCAGGGCGAGCGATTCACGAGTGGATGCGTCCAAGAGGTGGATCGCTAAGGATGAGGCTCAGTCATGGTCTGGGCAGGCTTCAACAGGGAAGGCAGAACCCCCCACCACGTCATGCTAGGCACCCTGACTGGACTGCGCTATCGGGACAAGATTGTGCAGCCCCTCATCCAGCCAGCTCTCCAAGCCATAGGCGACAATGCTGTTCTGCAGGACGACAACGCTCGACCTCATCGCGCTCGTGTTGTGGATGAGTACCTTGAGCAACGGGGCATCATGAGGATGGAGTGGCCAGCTCCTTCACCTGATCTGGCTCCCATCGAGCACCTCTGGGACGTGCTGGGGCAACGTGTAGTCAGCAACCACCCACCCCCACCTCAAGGCGTCCCCCAGCTGACTCAGTTCCTGCATCAAGAGTGGGAAGCGATCCCACAACATGTTTTCCGAACCCTGGTGAACTCCATGCGTCAACGCTGCATTGAATGCTTGGTTGCAAACGGTGGGTACACTCGCTACTGACTGGACCAGTCTTGTGTGACTTTTCAAATGAGGAGTGGGTGAACATTCTAACGTACTGCTGTTGTTAGAATTGCTTGATTTATTCAAAACTTAAATAAAATTGTTACTGAATAAATTAGCAAAGTACTGACTCCAATTATTGTTACATTATTTGTGTGGTGTTGTCGGTGCATCTGCGATAAAAAGTGGCCCTTAAGTTTTGACCATTAGTATATATAAGAGCCCAAAACAACTAAAAATAATTTGGACATTCGCAGTGAGTTTTGTAACATGGGAAAAATTGAGGGTTCGGGTCATTTCGACGTCAGTTTTCCCGGGTAACATTCATCAAGTGTTCGGCGCGCATTAAGTGCCAGCAAGCAAAGGCCATCGGGCCCGCGACCGCCGCAGTGGGAAAAATGTACCCAGGGGTTTTGCACCCTATCCATTTGTGCGGAGGTGTACATGTGCCCAGACATACAGTTATCGTGTGGGAAAAAAAAGACTAATGTTCTGAAACTAATCGTTAAACTACCGCGTGTTGCCAGTGTTGCTTTGAATACGACAGCCAAAGTCACATTTGGTCTTACTTGAGGTCATATTCTTGGACGAATTTCTACACGTAAATACATCTCGGATTGAACGGATAGGATGCAAAAGCCCTGGGTACATTTGCAGTCAGGACAGGTCGAGGTGTACCAGCTCAGCATTACTGCGCATTAACAATTACAATACCTGCAGCTGGCCACTGGATCCCCCCCCCCCCCCCCCCCCACCCCCCCACACACACACACAGCTGACAGGATAAAAGCAGCCATTCCTCCACATACTTTGGGAAGCTGGTAAAAAAAAAAAGTGAGAACTGCCGTAAAAGCGAGGAGTCGTTATGGGCTGCTGATGAGGCCCCCAAGAGACTGACAATTGATCCTGCCCCTTAGCTGCCAAATGTTTACCGCCATCTGCAAGAGGCGTAGATGCTCATCAGCCCATGCGATAGCAGGGGCTCATGAGCATCCACGGCTCTTGCGGGATTAAGTAACCCACTTCCATTCTCAGACCGACGAATTCTGCCATTGTTTTCGCCAGTGCTGTGCGCCCAATGTAAGTAACAGGCTTTGAGCCGAAAGTCTTTACAACTGCAAGAGGCATAGATTTTCATGAGCCCCTCGTGACAATCTATGCCTCTTGCTGGTTCAATTTCGCTTCATTTGATGTTCTCAGATTGAGGAGTTATTATGGGTAGATGTGGAACTGTTTTCGTCAACGCTTTACGGCTGGTGTAAGGAACGGACCCTTGGTCTACCCCTGCGGTCTGTGAGGGGTGTGGATTATCAAGAGATTGTTCCATCTGTATGTACGAGGCATACAGGCCTATTTTTTATGATATTGGGAAGCCGATAGAAATCCTCTTTCATCTACATCGACATCAGCAACTGTGAGGCAGCAACAACAACAACAACCCCCAAACAAAGAAACAAAGAAGCAAACAAAGAAGCAAACAAAGAAACAAAGAAACAAAGAAACAAACACAAAGGAAAACCTCATAAACCCCACAAAACCAAATCCTACAATATAGAACAAAACAAACAAAGCCAACCAAACCAAAAACAAACTAAACTAAACTAAACTAAACTAAACTAAACTAAACTAAACTAAACTAAACTAAACTAAACTAAACTAAACTAAACCAAAGCAAAACAATATAAAATAAAACAAAACTAAACTAAACAAAACAACTCAGAAAACAGCAACAACAAACACCACTTCCATCCATTGTGCATTTTGATTCATAGGAATCGTTTCCATAAACGAGTAATATTATACATACACCCACGAATCCTCACACGCCGCGACGTGCCGCATCCGGATACGCGGCAAAAAGCCGCATATCCGAATGTGGCACATCTCGATTGTGTTAGGATTATCAAGAAACCCTTTTGTTCGTTCACACTCACGAACTATTTCTAGCTGTCTGCAAGACCTAACGATTCTCACGCCGCTACGCATACCCTGCAAGAAAGTATGAGACTCTGTGCTTTTACAGCAAGGATGTCCATACGAAGAGAGTGAGTGACTGACCGTATTCAGCATGTCTTCAGATGATGGATGCCTGTGAGTTTAGTGCGTTCGACTAAGTAGCGGCGCGTGTCCTATGACTTCCGTTATAATTTCCTTGAAGTCTCACCAGACCCTCCACCCCTATCCTATCCCATTCCAACTATTCCCCGGTCCACGATACAGACCGCAGGGGTCAGTGGAGTGAATGGGCATAACTCATTACGTCCTGAGAATAAGGGCTTTTTTTCCTGGCGGGGAGGGGGGGGGGGGTCGCCAAGCTATTCTGACACCACCCTTGAACTAGCATGGTCGATCCACATCCTGTAGCATGTTAGGGCTTTGAAACATTAGTTTAAATCCTGCGCACACCACTACTAGTAAGCAAGGTTATCCCGCTGGGCACAGATGCATACTCTTGCGTACGGCACTAAGCAAGGTGCTGCGATACAGCGAAGCACTTTGCTCAGTGGCTTGCGCAGACTGATTTCACTTATGCTAGTGAGCACCTTACGGTAGAGTGTGCATGAGTTAAGCCCACTAATGCAACCGGTCCCAGGTCCTCATCACTCCTTGGTGTGGAGACTCTAGACACAGTAAACGGTCAGTGTAAACGCACTGTCCGTCTGATACTCGGTATATAAACGGACAGTCCACTTATATACTAACAACAGCCCATGTTTGTGAGCACAGTGAAAACCTTGGCCATGGAGCTTATGGAAGAGAGCACCTATAACCAGAGTGCGCTCACTCCGCTGATCCACCTGACACTTAGGTGATCTTTGATCATGATGCCGTGTACTAACAGTCAGGTCTGTGTTAGTGAGCACACCGGCCATGAAACCTTAGCATGACACCCACTGAATGTGTTGAGAGAGAGAGAGAGAGAGAGAGAGAGAGAGAGAGAGAGAGAGAGAGAGAGAGAGAGAGAGAGAGAGAGAGAGAGAGAGAGAGAGAGAGAGAGAGAGAGAGAGAGAGAGAGAGAGAGAGAGACGGAGAGAGAGAGAGAGAGAGAGAGAGAGAGAGAGAGAGAGAGAGAGAGAGAGAGAGAGAGAGAGAGAGAGAGAGACTGACTGAAACTTTATTTATCAAGGATTGAGATATTAGGCGCACAGGCCTTTCTTCCAATCTGTCCTTGTTACATCTACTGACATATAATAACAGGCAAAGCTACATTACACTCACAAACAACATCGAAAGTAATGCGACTTACAACAACACTACAAACAGCAACAATGATTTAACAAAACACACAGGTACCCATACGAAGATATTTGCACGTGTCATAATATCCGTTTGCGGGAGCCCTCCCCAGACACTCCCACCCGGGGGGCACGCCACAAGTATACTTTCACTTGAATGACATGCTAAGCACATCGTTTGAATAAACTGTGCACCGGCACTACATCCCCTGACCAAGTCTATACGGGAAGCACCCACACAAACGGCACGTGAGCGCAAATGGTATGGTAAAAAAAATAATAGTTGCATAAAAAGAAATTAAAATATATTATGTTTAGACAACACGAGATAATTCAATTTACGTTGCCTTGGATAAGTGCTTGTACAGTTTTGCTTTAAACGCAGCTAGGGAGTAAAGAGAGAGAGAGAGAGAGAGAGAGAGAGAGAGAGAGAGAGAGAGAGAGAGAGAGAGAGAGAGAGAGAGAGAGAGAGAGAGAGAGAGAGAGAGAGACTGGAGAGAGAGAGAGAGAGAGAGAGAGAGAGAGAGAGAGAGAGAGAGAGAGAACAATGAACAATGAACAATGAACCTTTATTTTCCAACGGTAGAAGTTATTGGTAACAGGACCAGTTTTCAAACTTGCCGTTGAAGAGAGAGAGAGAGAGAGAGAGAGAGAGAGAGAGAGAGAGAGAGAGAGAGAGAGAGAGAGAGAGAGAGAGAGAGAGAGAGAGAGAGAGAGAGAGAGAGAGAGAGAATAAGTTCGTGAGAGAAAAACTTGTCAACGGATCCAATCACCAGCGGATATCATTCATATACTTGCCAGCAGTTCCTGACACAGAATTCCCTGAGTGATGAATCTACTCGTATTAAACGACTTGAAAGCAAACTGGAGAGACAGACAAACAGACAGACAGACAGACAGACAGACAGAGGCATGAAACGCTTAGCATGACACCGACAGTATTTAATAGAGAGAGCGGAGAGAGAGAGAGAGAGAGAGAGAGAGAGAGAGAGAGAGAGAGAGAGAGAGAGAGAGAGAGAGAGAGAGAGAGAGAGAGAGAGAGAGAGAGAAATTCTCTTAATTAGTGAGCTTTTCGCTTTCATTATGTTTTTTTTTTTTTCATTTGTTTATTCTTTGTCTTCTCTTCTCTTATCGTTTGTAGTTCTTGTTTGAAACGACAAAAATATCCGAATCACACGAACCGCACTGCCGCAAAAAAAAAGTTCCAACTGTTTTATGTGCACACATTTGCGACGAAAGCAGAGCATATCAAAGGAAACATCGACGGAAATTAAATGAGAGAAACAGCAGAATGACGAACCGAAACTTCTGCTATTTTTTACATTTTTTTTGCCCCGAAGAAAAGGATTGATCCTAACCCCTTCACTGAGATTTGACATAGATTGCTCATTTGAAATCATCGTACATTCAACGTACGTCAAAGGAACGTGGATACAAAGTGATTTTAGCAAGAGGCATAGATCCTCATGAGCCCCCGCAACTGCGGGGGCTCATGAGGGTCTATACCTCTTGCAGTTGGGTCGTGGTCAATTTGTCTCGGCACTGAAGGGGTTGCACGCTGATGAAACATGCAAATAAAGGCAAAGGAAAAAAGATACACAGGCTGACAGACAGACGACAGTGTTCAGACAGATAAACAGAGAGACAGATACACAGACAGAGAGGCAGACTGAGAGTACAGTGCAGATCTAAGGGATCACACATCAAAAGTGAGAGAAGCCGTGGTAGAGACTACTCATACTAAAGGGAGACCGGCACTCGGCGCAGGACAAGCAACCAGTTAGATCCCACGATCAATTATTTTGAATGGTCCAAGGGGATGTAACTGTTTGTTTGTTCACCGTTGAGTGATTTCCCTTGGTATGTGTACTCGCAACAGAGCTAATGCAAAGTAACAGGATCCACCAATCATATGCTGCCCCTCCTCCCCGCCCCCCCCCCCCCCCCCCCCCCCCCCGCATCATAGTATATTTGTCTTACGGAAGGTTTTTAACGGCGCAAGGAATGTCTGTTTGAGTGAATGAGGAGATCCCTCATTCTGAAAAAAAAAAGCACCGATCTCTCCCATCACAAGAGGAATAGATACCAAAGAGCCCCTGACTCTTGCGGATAAGCGACATACGCCATTGTGTCAATTCTTTGACCTAATTCTGATGTAGGTAGTTAAAACTCTTACTGTCGCCATACTCCTTGCATAATACTGACGCTGTCGGGTCGATATTTCCTCTTCTCGCCAGATAGTGAACAGCTGGCACACTAAACAAAATAGAAGTGTGTGTTTTCAGAAGTGTGTGCAATCAATATTTGATGTAAGATTACCCTCTTACATAAACAGCTTGCGAACATATATAATTATTAATTTCACCATATTTTTCTATAGCTCTAATGATTCCTCTAATGATTCACGGTACTTTGGTACCCGATGAGCAAAAGGTCTTCAGGCGGGCGCCGGCCGTCGGCCGTAGTTGGCCAGCGTACGCCCGGCGGAGGACCTTTTGCCAGCGTAAGTCATGGGGAGCGGCCATAAATTGAGCATCCTCTTATTTGTTTTTCTTCTTCGGTGTTCCAGGTTCAGACTTAGTTCTGCCGTCTGACCGACTCAGTGACCTACCGACACCATGGCTGCCTCACCGAGTCCATGACTGGCTGGCTGGCTGGCTAGCTGGCTGGCTGACTGACTGACTGATTGACTGACTGACTGATTGACTGACTGACTGATTGACTGACTCCACGACTGACTCAACAGTTCCATGACTGCCTGACTCACTGATCCATCAATAATTCATTTGTGTATTTGTGAACTTTGTCCTTATCTATAGATGTTTACTGCATATGTTGAAATCGTAAAGCGCTTAGAGCCATTTAGAATAAGCGCGACAGAAATAGCGTATTATTATTATTATTATTATTATTATTATTATTATTATTATTATTATTATATAGCAAAATCTAATATGCATTTTTGAGATGAGCGGGATATTTTATTATATAACAATGAAAATCAAGCTTTTTCAAGAATGGACATAATTTATTGTCTTTTGATGTATTATAAGGGCCGAGATATCAAGTTTCGTTGAGAATCAAAATTGAGAGAATCAAAAGCAAATCTAGGCGCCTAACCCATTCAGTGCCAGTGGACGCAGAGTGTGTTTCTGCATTCTTTATTAATCTAACACCAAAATGCCCTAGCTTCTCAGGATCATGGATTCCAAGTAGTGTCAGCAAGAGGCATAGATCCTCATGAGCCCCCGCAAATGCGGGGGCTCATGAGGATCTATACCTCTTCCAGCGTAGTGGTGTTCAGATGTTCTCGGTACTGAACGAGTTAAAACCGGCGTCGCCAAGTCATGTGTGAACGCAATACGCGATAAATATTCAGGCTTTCTGCGAGAAGCTGATCATTGTCATAAACACAAGGGGCGGGAATCGAAGATAATTTCCTCTTTAAGAGTTTTGTGCCCGTGGCTTCGAGCGACACATTCTCCGTGAGGGACACACACTCTTGGCAAAAAAAATCTTCGATTCCTTCATCTCGTGCCATAATCAGCAATCCTGAAGATGAGATGCATGTAGGTCAATTATTTTTTTTAGGGCAGTTACATTTAAAGACGTTTTTTGTTGTTGTTGTCATTAATATGTTGGGTAGCATTCTAAAATAGTCTAAAATGAGCGTTTATAAGTACTCAAACACACGAAAACATGACTACTCTGTATTTATGGGGCACCTGAGTTGGGCCGTCGTCATTATAAGTGCTTACATATCGCGACCGCTTTAGTGCTCTTTTAACCCATATCATACTGAGGCTAAAAGCTTCAAATTTGTACACTGCCACATGCAGGCTACATTATAGTTCTTACAGATAAGGATATAGACCAATGGCTTTAGTTCAAGGGTGGTGCCAGAATAGCTTGGCGCCTAGGGGCGCCAAGCTATCCTGGCACTACCCTTGAACTATTTTAGTCAGACTTATTTCACACACTGGTGTATTCCGAATGATAAGGGTTAAAGTACCATAACGCATAAATCTGAAGTCACCTTTCAGCATTTGTGTTTTTTTATACATTGTCGACACACCTAATAAACTTTAACAGCAGTTTGGGCACGCAGCAAAAGCACAAGCGTAATTTAACTTATTTATTATGCACCGCCGTTAGGGTGTAAATATATTTTTTATCTGTTTCTCGTATTGAAAGCGATGTATTTATAGAACGGAGTGGAGTCATTGACAGGTTACTTGATTATAAAGACAACGTGTGCTGAACTGGATTGTCATGTTACTGGATATAAAGACGACCTGTATTGAACTGGATTGTCCTGTGTCTAAATGAACTATAGCTAGATCTGTGTGCAGCGTTTCGTAACCATCTGTTACAGTAGTGTATCTTTGAACAGTTACGGCTGTAGTGGGCCTTAAATAGAGGTAAGACGTTCAGCAAGCTACATGGTCTAATGAGTCTAATGCACTCAAACGATTTTTTTTCCAATTTACAGCAGATGTGGGTGGTCACCTCTAAGTGGTCATATCTCGCGACTGCTTTAGTGCTCTTTCAATAGTAATTAGATGTTGTTCCGCATGCTAAATGGCCCAATTAGTCTAAGCACTCAATCAAAAGCAAATTTGATTTTTTTTTCTGTTTACACCACAAGTGCTCACAGGCCGTTACGTTTAACTCTTTCCAGGCGCCCCGCATCAACAGTTGATGAAGTGTCGTAGAGGGTTGCCGCCGGCAACGCTATACGACACTTTCGCAGCTGTTGATGCGCCTATAATGAGTTAACTGTCATAACTGTCGGAGTAACGTGCCATGTACCACATTTAATACATTTTGCAGCTATTGATGAGCCTGAAATGAGTTAATTGTCGGAATAACGTGTCAATTAACACATTCGAGACGTGTCGCATCCGGATACGCGGTATAAAACCGCGTATCCGAATGCAGCAGGTCTCGAGTGTGTTAACCATGTAATGCTTCCCATGGTCCGAAAAAAGACAGGTCGCCATCCATGTATTCTTTTTTCCGTCAGTAATGAGGACATTAACTATTTAGCTCCCAGGAGAGCCTGTCTAGGTACACACACTTACGGAGCGGTCTCGCTCAATTAACCCCTTCCCTGCCAGCCGCAAATATGGCGCCTCTGAAACCATATCTCAGACTGACTGACTACTGTATGCCTGGTTGGTTGGTTGGTTGGTTGTACGCTGTAGAGGGCTTAACGTCTCGATAGCATACTGACAATATGTCGTTTCCAGGCTGGCACAAGTAATGACTGATGACACAAGAGATATATATCCACATGAGCCCCCGCGTCTGGATCCATGTCTCTTGCATTTGGGTGTCGTTTGCTCTGCTGCCACGATGAATGAGTTAATGAAATGATTGACGGCATGTGAAAAGAACTGAACGTCTGAGGGTAGCAGACGTTTCCATGCAAATGTCTGTAACACTTCAGATGATGACGAAGGCATACGAAAAGTTTGCTGTGGAGCAGTCTCATGCATTCAGATTTGTCGTTATTGACAGCGAGTGAATCAGTCGTCTTTACTTGTTCAATGGAAACTACGAAGTCTCGACGGTAAATTTTCGTGACATATTTCTGTTACTGTACACGCAAATTAGGCCTGCCGTCATTTGGAAAAAGCCAGTAACTATGTCCAATTAAAAAAAAAAAAAAGTAACGCGAGATTTGCCTTGGTATACAATGAAAATCTCGCTTTTATCCACAAGATGAGAGAGAATTCTGGAGAATTCTCGTTGGAAAAATATCCTGAAGTTTCAACTTTGTCCACGAACGCCGGCGCTAGTCTCTCTCTCTCTCTCTCTCTCTCTCTCTCTCTCTCTCTCTCTCTCTCTCTCTCTCTCTCTCTCTCTCTCTCTCTCTCTCTCTCTCTCACACACACGTGCGGCGCTTGTCGCCCAAAATAAGCTCTTCAGCAAAGTTTGTGTAGCTAGACGTGACGTCATTTTTATCGTGTTACTTCTCAGTTTGCCATAATTTGCATGCGCCATTTGCATGCTATTGAACGCGCGCAACCAAAGACCATTTCAAAGTCTATCTAATTTTCAATACGGCAGACAAAAATGGACATACTGTCTTTTGCCAGATAACGGCAAAGACTAGGCCTACCTGAGCATTTCTTTTAAGAAAATAGCACGCTGTGACTATGATGCTCAAATGACTTTTACGTAGGTTTAACTCACTCATTCGAGACGAGCTGCATACAGATGAGGTCACATATACGTGGCGATCATTATGACGTTCAAATGAGTTTAGGATGACGTTCATCCAGCAAAGCGGAGGTTTTTTTTCTGGGTTCAGTGTAACGTCCCCTTATAAATTAGTTATTTGTGTTTAACGCCGAGTAGGCGCCTAAGGCTATCTCACGTCCCCATATAAATCAAGTAATGTGACATCCAGATTATTAAGGTGATTGCCAAGCGGCATGTACAAAGCAAAAGAAAATCCCGATAAAGAAGGAAACACGTTTAGAAAGACACCTACAACACAATTTATAATATTACGGGATTACCCATAAAGCTCTGACACGCTGCGGCAGGATGTGGATCGACCATGATAGTTCAAGGGTGGTGTCAGAATAGCTTGGCGCCTGAAGGCGCCAAGCTATCCTGACACCACCCTTGAATTATCATGATATATATATATATATATATATATATATATATATATATATATATATATATATATATATATATATATATATATATATATATATATATATATATATATATATATATATATATACTAAAGTGTTTCCGATGATTCCAAAAAATGTCGCATTTCTTATGCTCGTCATTATTTAAGTAAGTCAAATTTTGTAAAAAGCGAGATTTTCATTATAATACAATGACTATGATCTACTGATGTCGCCGTGTAATTGTATACTGACAGATATGGGAAATGCAACAATTTTGGAATCATCGGAAACACTCAAGTGTTTCGGGTGATTCCAAAAATGGCGCATTTCGTTTTTCGTCAGTATTCACTGAAATAAGTCCATTTTTGGAGAGAAAAAAAAAATCATTATAATACAATGAAAATTTTGCCTTTTACAAAGTGCATCCCCAGAGCTGTACATTTATTGCAGGCAGTGTAGGCTCGCGTTTGAAATCTTCAAGAACATACAACATACAAAATATAGAGAAGCTTACATACCTTAAGTTTTATGAAGAAAAAACGAAGATAAGCGGTTCAAGCAACTATTTCTTCACATTGTTAAAAGAGTCCTTCTGGATCAGATGCAAATGATAGTTGCTTTGAAAACTCAAAACTGCCGCCAGATATGTATAAAATCACCGTTTCGTCCCACCATGCAAACTGACACCAGTGTCACTGCATCAAAACCTGACGCAAAGGTTCACCGTTTCACACAGTGCCGCCTATTAAAATTCAGCGCCGCTCTATACTCCGCAAAGCGTAGCCTCTGTATAACAACTGATCACACACACCAGCATCACCGAGATAGGACGGCCATGTTCCGCTGCAGAAAACCCCACCTCTCCGCACCTTGATTTGATAACGGGCTGGTGAGGCTGAGATCGAGCAATGGGTTCTCTCTCTCCGCCTCACTAAGTCACCGGCTGGACCGAGTGATAAATTACGTCCGACCGAGTAGCAGTGATATAAATAAAATAGGTCAAGGGATACAAGAGGCATAGATTTTCATGAGCCTCTGCTTCGCAGGGGCTCAAGAGAATCTATGCCTCTTGCAGATAGTTGATCTCATGGACGTATTAATCAATGGAAAGGCGTGCGAGCACAGCTGCGCGCGTAAAATTCCTACGTACACCTTCGTTGGTTAGACCGCGGACTAGACTGTTCCTTGGAATATCATTCTGTGGTTAGACCACGCGATTGCTCAGTTGAGGCCTTGGCTACTTATAGTACAGATGTTTCTCGCTATGAGGATTGCGGAAGTAAATTGACCAAGCACTGAATTAAATGTGTCAGTCTCTTGTAGACAGGTTACATCAGAGATGGTTTCTGAATCATTGACTGCGAGTATAGTAAACTTGGCTCATAACAAAGTCGGAATGTAACGGCAAAGGTCGGACTGAAACACACACACACACACACACACACACACACACACACACACACACACACACACACACACACACACACACACACACACACACACACACCTCCTGCACCCTCCACCTCTTCGATAATGGTATGTGCCACTCAAAGTCATCTTTTTCTTCTGTGCTCCGTCAGAGCTTGGTGAGAAACAAAATTGGAAGCGTGTCACAAGACATCTGTTCTGTACATCTCGTTACAGAAGAACCTGTTTTGAGAGACCATGCACCCTTATGAGAGGTCACCTGTCATTACAGACCATCATTTAAGGTGGCTGTAGCTGTGACTGTGGCTGTAGCCACCTAAATGATGGGCTTTAGTGACAGGTGTCACATTTTGTCAATCAAGACGTCAGTTGTGAAAGCACCTGTCTTTTAACTCATTGAAGAGGCCTCGCATCAATAGCTGCCGTTAACGCGACACAACACTTTCGCAGCTACTAAGAGCACAGCACCTTGGATGAGTTAACTCATTCTACCCCGTCACCGAAATCATTAAATTTTGCCGTTGTCCTCTGAAGACTGCATTGTAGTGCAGGACACAGATCGACCATGATAGTTCAAGGGTGATGCCAGAATAGCTTGGCGCCTATGGGCGCCAAGTTATTCTGGCATCACCCTTGAACTATCATGGTCGATCCTTATCTTCCTGTGGTGTGTCTGGGGTAGAATGAGTTAAGACGGCCATTATTATTTTCAAGACAAGTTCTACTGTAGTATAGTGTCGTTTTCTCGTGATTCGCGACAGAGCATAGTCCTGGTTTCTGATTTGCAATTGTGGACCTTTCGGCTTGAAACTGTACGGTCCAAAATCGCTGACCAGCACGCATTTTGTGAATAACAGTCCCAGTGTATAATTAACACACTCAGTAATTAAAACTTGCATCATAATTCTTGCATATCTTTGATCGCAGTTACACGTTGCTGCGCAGTGTCAGCATATCTTTTATAAGTTGCCAACTGACTAAACTTACATAGAAACATACGACAAGAGTATCAGTCTTCGGCGCACAAAATTGTACCAGTGAGCGACCAAAAACGACCCGCATCTTCCCGCCATCTCACTCTTCCTCGTGCTTCCGTCTCTTCCGCGTAAGTCTCGTCACGTGCCCCAAAAACGGAAGGTCGCGAGAGTGTGAGGAATAACTCTTTCAGCCGCCTAATTATCTCTTGTAATTTACTTTTCCGGGAGAAGTCCCCTCTCGTTACAGACTGACACGTTATACAACTTCTCGCTTGTTCGGTTTGGTCGCGAGCGAGGGTACCACGGATCCCAGGAAACTGGCTGTACGAGTTATGTCCCTTGACGGCTCTTCGAGCCGTCAGGGGACGTAACTCGTACAGCCAGTTTCCTGGGACGTGTGGGGGTACTGCTAGTGGATGCTTTTTCTTCACAGCACAAAACCCATACACTGTGATATGCGTCAACTGATCATGTTGGTAATATTTCCGCTTATCTAGCATTCAGTGGCCGCAGCGACCACCTCCAACCCCTCCCGGCATTGTGTTGATTCAAAGTGCCTACCAATTAAGCATCCAAAGGTGTACAAAGCTTCATGAAACCACGTGAAAAACCGGATTGAAACTTTACAGGGGGAGAGAGAGATAGAGACAGACATACAGACAGACCGATAGACAATCAATGAATCAATGGTATTTTATTTTATAACGGTAGAGGTATTAACACAGAGACCACTGACGCCAGTTTTCACAGAAACAACAACAAACAATAACTGGCAGGGGAGGGAGGATGGTGGCATACAGAAAGAGAGAGAGAGAGAGAGAGAGAGAGAGAGAGAGAGAGAGAGAGAGAGAGAGAGAGAGAGAGAGAGAGAGAGAGAGAGAGATGGGGATGGGGGGAGAGAGAGATAACAATGAACAATGAACAATGAACCTTTATTTTCCAACGGTAGAAGTTATTGGTAACAGGACCAGTTTTCAAACTTGCCGTTGCTACATCTTCTACATACATAGAGAGAGAGAGAGAGAGAGAGAGAGAGAGAGAGAGAGAGAGAGAGAGAGAGAGAGAGAGAGAGAGAGGGAGAGAGAGAGAGAGAGAGAGAGAGAGAGAGAGAGAGAGAGAGAGAGAGAGAGAGAGAGAGAGAGAGAGAGAGAGAGAGAGAGAGAGAGAGAGAGAGAGAGAGAATAGTAAGATGTATACAAGACATCGATCCTATGTTTGCCTTCCGTGTACGCCTATAGGCTCCGTACCGTCTTCTTCGGAACAGGAGATGGGAGAAGAGTAAGTGTGTGGTATATAGGAGCAGGGGAAAGAGGGGAGGGGGGGGGGGTTGGAGGGTCCTGACACATTAGTGGTTGCGAGGCTACACCCTCTTGATTGCGTTTGTCTGCAGTTCTGTCTGCTTCCCTTGAAAGGTGCGTTAGTCCTTGTCTGGTTTTAAACCACTTCCTTTCAAACTGTGTTATAAAACCACTGCATCTTCCTTCAGGATGAAATTAACTCTCTCACGCAGCTAAAAAATAATGTTCCTACGGCCTCATTGGGGCGGTCCGTGGCGCAGTGGTTAAGGCGCCTGCCACCAATGCTAAAGGTGCGAGGTTCGATTACGGGTTCCGGCGTCGGATTTTTCTCCTCTAGTAAGTGTCACCGTTAATTCGGGCGGACCGTCGGGGGTTCTTTCTCCGGGTACTCCGGCTCTTCCCCCCCCCCCCCCCCCCCCCCCCCACGACTTTGGTATCAGTTTCAGCCCACTTAATCAAATTTCAAATACAAACGATTTTAAATTTCCAAAAACTACAGTAGCTCGCTTGAGCTTGCCCTTAGCACCACGTGAATGTTCTGTGTTTATGTACAGTGTGTGAGTGAATGCGCGTGATTCACGTGAGCGTGCTTGTTGGGTTCAGTTCGCGGCGGCGCTTTGAGCCGATTTTTCAATTGGGATAAAGCGCCTATTTAATGCGCTTATTATTATTATTATTATTACCTTTTGCTCGTGGTGTCAAAATAGCCCATGAAAAACCCTGACCTCAGCTGCACGAGTGAGGTTAATCCAACGGCGCAAACCACTAAGCAAGGTGTTCCGCTGTAGCGGAGGCACCTTGCTTAGTGGCTTGCGCTAGTCTAAAGCACTCTCACGCAGTTATGGATAGGAGCACCTTGCTGACTGGCTTGCCCGGGATTTAAGTTCCCTCATGCAACTGGCCCCTGAGCACCAACTGTTTACTGGCCTGGTTAGGTCAAAAACTACGACCGTTAATACAAGTCCGTTATTTATTGTTCTTTGTTCACTCTTGGCATTGTAGAGTGTTGTCTTCCCATTTTTTGAATTGTTCAAACAGTCACCTTTCTTTTCAATGCGTTCTCTGGGTCTTTCAGTACCCTACGAGTCAATGAAGAGTGCTTACGCACCCTCATATCAGTTACTGGAGATGGTGCAGTCGTGAAAGGTCATTGGCGGTACCTGATTAGCTCAAATTGTCCTTATCTACGAGTCATGGTCGATCTGTCTACAGCCGGCGCCTGGAGGCGTAAAAAAATCAAGCACGCACAGACAGCTTTTCCCCCCTAATCAAACGACTTCTTCTTCTCCAGTTAGCAATGTTTCCTGAACCTCGGGCCGACGTTGCAAATTGAAATTCTCATGCGCACGGAAGTTGTTTGCGTGCCAACTAAGAGTATCCGTTTCGAGGGCTTGTTAGACACTAGCGTGCATTGCCAGTGTTGCACAGTTCCTGTCTTTCTCCGGATTTAATCTTACTCAAAGACTGACAACAGGAGGATTTCTTGGACCTACACAGAAAATATTCGGAATCATCGCGACAAAATCCGCTACCGACACGCAAGGGTTACAAATCCAAAGTCGATTTGTGTGTGTGTGTGTGTGTGTGTGTGTGTGTGTGTGTGTGTGTGTGTGTGTGTGTGTGTGTGTGTGTGTGTGTGTGTGTGTGAAAAGCGACATTTTATTGCAATACTATGCAAATCTCGCTTTTCACGAAAATGGACTTGCCGCCCTAATTTGTCAAAAGGCACTTATGTCGATTTTTCTGAAATGCGAAATTTTCATTCGAATAATAATTTCGCTTTCAACAAAAATGGACTTACTGTAATTTTACAAATTTGAGCAGATCTCCGCCGCAAAGTCTCATAGGTTTATTTGGTGATTAGGGTGTCTGGTGCATGCGGCGGGGATAGACGTCGTGGACACGTGACATTTGGAGGGTAAAAAAAGCAACAGTGAATTTTGGATATGACAAGGAGACCTGTCAAAATAGTTTGTTGTTAAAATGAAATGAAAACATAAAACAGCCAGGATTCCGTACATGAAAATAAACTTTGACGAGTGGTAGCAAACAAACTCTATTTTATAGGAGAGAAAAGGAAACTCAACTTTTCGGTTCGAAGATCTGTCACCAGGAGAACCTGATGCTTTATTTCGTTGCTATATCCGAAGATTTGATATAAGCGCATTAACCCGTTCAATGCTAGCTGACGCAGACTGTTTCTGCAATCTTCGTGAAATCAAGACCAAAACACCCTAGATGTCTCCAAAAACATGGATTCAAAGTGGTGTCAGCAAGAGGCGTAGATCCTCATGAGCCCCCGCAACTGCGGGGGCTCATGAGGATCTATACCTCTTGCAGTTGGATAGTGTTCACGTTTTCTCGGCACTGAACGGGTTAACGTTATGGGCAAAGTATTTTCGGACCCTTGAAAAGGCGACTCAGTTTTGTTGTACGCGACTGACGTTGCAAGGCAAAATCGACAGTTTGTTCGACAGTGTGTTTTTATGAGACGGCCGCCGTGAGATGACCTTAGTTGCCTGCTCGGCGTTAAACCCAAATAACTAACTAACTAACTATGAGAGACGGTCTATAGTCTTTTCTCGTTGAAAGGTTTTCAGGTTAGACGATTTCCGGCACAGAGGCACATACTATTGCACTTCCCGGCACAAAGGCACATGCTATTGCAGAGAAATGTGTTTTTATTTCTTCTAGTCACCGTAAAGCAAGACGAAGTCTAGTGTACATTGATACACACCGTGAAAACTCATTTCTAATTTCTAAACCTCAGCCTGTGGACAGTGGTACACAACTTTGCGCCAGGCTGATATAAAAGCCAGCAGTAGTTGTTCAAGTCAAGAACCCGGTGTTGCGCTTGGTGCTTAGGTGAGAGTATACAAGTATGAATGCGAGTGCTTTTCTCAGCAGCAAAACGGCTTCGGGCCCACGACGGCCGCAGTTCGTCCGCGCACAGGCGTGCGCGGGCCCACTGCGGCCGTCGTGGGCCCGAGGAGCTTTGCTTACTGGGTTAGAGACCCTATTTAGAAAAAAATAAATATTTCAGTACAAATCCTGTGCGTCGTATAGTAGAATTAAAGCATATTTCGTACACTATACCACCCTAACAAGATGTATGAAGCTCAGAGGCCTTAATTACAAGCTGCCATACTGCTTCAGAGCCCTACTCTACCGAAGCAGACACACAAATCCCCGCGAGCACGCCGGCCCCGCCGACGCGCATCACGGCTGAAAGTGTATAGTCCATGATAAGCAAATTAAATCAACGTTACGAACTTATGGATCAAGTCTGTCCCGGTTGTGAAGGCAAAAGACAGTAAGTCCATATTTGTGAAAAGCGAGATTTTGTTGTAATAAAATGAAAATCTTGCTTTTCACAAAATGGACTTACTGTCTTTTCGCCTTAATTCACAGGGCACAACTCAGCAAAGGTTTAAAGTACTCATCTTTCTGAATACTCACAAACCAGATAGGTGAGGCTAGCGCCGGCTGGTAGAATTGTACACATACCAAGGGGAATTACTGGCGCTGGACAGACAAACAGTTAGATCCCCTGCCCCCTCCTGTCAAGTACCCAATCGCCAGCCCACAGAAAAATACGCAGGTATAGAACAAGACAATCATCTACATCCCTTAGATGATCGTCTTGTTCTATACCTGCGTATTTTTCTGTGGGCTGGCGATTGGGTGCCTGATAGGAGGAGGCAGGAGATATAACTGTTTGTCTGTCCAGCGCTGAGCAATTCATCTTTTTGAGAAATGTGAGTGTAAATGTGGGACGCATTCGCACTAATAAAAGCCATTCAATGTTTTACGCGAGTATTTTAACACTGACATAAATTACTACAGCGGGAGACAGATCGACCATGATAGGTCAAGGGTAGTTCAAAATAGCTTTTCTGGCACCACCCTTGATCTGTCATGGTCGTTCTATCTCATGAAAATGTAATTAGAGACCTCTTCAGTGCAGATGTGTTTATAATGATTTTGCATGAGATTACGAAATCAGTAACAGATTACTCACAAGAGGACTTGAAACAGTTTATTGGGTAGAAAGATAATAAAGAAATATGTGAGTTTAGATTATACCAAAAGATACTCCAAATACACAGCAAACTTCGATATAACAAATCACCAGGGGACCCAACATGTTTTCCGTTGTTATATCCGAAGTTTGTTATAAGTGAAGTTATATGCATAGAAAAACTGTGCCCGACGCGACCTCTGAAATAGCTTCAGTTGCCACATTCCTTCTGCCAATGAAGATAAGTAGCGGCTAATCTCTCTGTTTGTTTGTTTGTCTATTTTGACAAAGGGTATTTACCCGAAATATTAATAAATTGTGTTGTACCCGTCTTTTCTAAGCGTGTTTCTTCTCCGTTGGGTACTTCTTTGCATATTACACGCTTGGCAGTCACCTTTTTGGTCTGGATTGAAATAGTGTTGATTGTGTGTGTGTGTGTTTGTGTGCGTGTGTGTGTGTGGGGTGTGTGTGTGTGTGTGTGTGTGTGTGTGTGTGTGTGTGTGTGTGTGTGTGTGTGTGTGTGTGTGTGTATGGTGTGTGTGTGTGTGTGTGTGTGTGTGTGTGTGTTGGGTGGGTTGGGGTGGGGGGAGGGGGCGTTAAAAATGTAACACGTGATTGTTTTGCTTTCTGTTTTCGTCATTTGATATAAACACAGTCATGATTCTTAACTCATGCAACTCCGACACGCCACGGCAAGACATGGATCGAGCGTGATAGTTCAAGGGTTGTGCCAGAATAGCTTGGCGCCCATAGGCGCCAAGCTATTCTGGCACAACCCTTGAACTATCACGCTCGGTCTGTTTCCAGAAGTGTAATACAGTCTTCAGGGAACAACGTCAACATTTCGGTCCTGGTGCAGAATGTGTTAATACCAGCATTATTGTAATAATAAAAGCATGGATAATGCAGATATTACCAACTGTTGATCCTTTATCGTTTTAACGGTCGTTCTAACTTATTCAAGAGTCCCGCATCAATAGCTGAGAAAGTGCCGTATAGCGTTGCCAGAGGCAACGCTATACGACACTTTCGTAGCTATCGATGCAGGGCGCTTTAAACGAGTAATTTTGTGTTGATTAGTGATAACAATAATGTCACCGTGAGGTCGTGACGGTGTCTACCCACGCATAACTTCGTTATCTTTGTCTGGAAGACCTGGTGAGAGGGAAACTCTTCGTGACTTGCGCTACCCTGGGTTTTTTTTTTTTTTTTTTTTTTTTTTTTTTTTTGGGGGGGGGGGGGGGGGAAGGATTATTGATTGACAGTGTATGGTAAGTATCTGTGTCATAGTACAGACATAAACTGTCTCTGCTCTCCATCCCAGTCCCCTTCCCCACCCCTTCACGTACGCACACACGCACACACCCACGCACGCATGTGCATACACACACACAAGCACTTACGCGCACACGCGCGCGTACGCACGCACGCACACACGCAGGCGCGCACACACACAATCCAGACAAAATAAAATGCATGCAAGCGTGCAAAACGCAGAGAAGAACCCGAGAAAGAAAGAAACACGCTTGAGAAAAGACAGTTACACAACAATTTGTTGATATTTCGGTTTTTTAAATATAGATATACAAACAAGTAAGCAATTGCAAGTTATCTTTTCTGGCTGGGAAGAGGCATATGGTCTGTTTTGTAGTTGCCACATTCCTTCTGCGAATGAAGATAAGTAGCGGCTAATCTCTCTGTTTGTTTGTATATTTTGACAAAGGGTATTTACCCGAAATATTAACAAATTGTGTTGTACCCGTCTTTTCTCAGCGTGTTTCTTTCTCCGTTGGGTACTTCTTTAATAAATTGTGTTGTAACTGACATTTCTCTGCGCATTTCTTTCTTCGTGAGTCTTCACACACACACACACACACACACACACACACACACACACACACACACACACACACACACACACACACACACACACACACACACACAAACACACACACACACACAAGCACACACACATAGACTGTCACACACACACGCATGCATGCACACACACACACAATACACACACACACACACACACACACACACACACACACACACACACACACACACACACACACAACACACGCCTTACTTCGGAAGACATTACGCGACTTTGACATATTCCATCATAAGTCTTGTCTTGAAAAAAACAACTAAACTGCAAGAGTCGCGGGGGCTCATGAGGATCTATGCCTCTTGCTGAGACAGACTTGTCTTCATGTCTCGTACTTCTCTTGCTTTTTCGCAAAAGGGTTGCCTGGTGAGCACAACGTGACCGGGCCTATGTCGACTGTGCGCGGGCCCGGAGACATGTTGCCCTTACCGGCTGGGTGTTGACTGACAACACAGCACGACAGGTGCCAATGTCTCTAATATAGATATCCTTCCTTTTTTAACCCTTTGGCTGTCGGTATTGTCTGGCAGAAATCATCGCGACAAAAAACGGTGCCGACAGACAAAGCGTTAATGCTGTCCTACATTCACCCGCCGACGGGAAACCTACATATGAAATCGTGCAAAATAATGACTGAAGTACTTTTGCTGGGATAATGATCGAACTACGCACATAGTAAAATTCCCTTTTCCCTGTACTTACGACGAAACAAGTGTAAATCACCAAACATTCAGATTCATGTGTCAATTTGAAATTATTACGGACGATCGCATATTTGAGGGTTGTACTGGCCATCCAGCCTCACTGATTTTCTTCTGTTTGTAAAAGACACCCCTCCCCCTCCCCCCCAAAAAAAAACAAAAAAAACAAACAAACAAACAAGCAAACAAAAAACAAAACAAAACTACAAACGAAAAAAAAACACACACAACAAAAATATTAACAAAAACAACAACAAAAGAAAAAAAAAACAACCTCCACCCCACCCCCCTCCGAAAAACAAATACCATCAAACTACGACGCTGATATTATTTATTTATTTATTTATTATTTATTTATTTATTATTTTAATTTCTTTCCGAAATTTACCCAATAAATCTTCTTATAAAGGGACGCAACTTAGCACGCTGTCTTTGACCTGATTCTCTGATTTTGAAATGACGTAGCAAGTAAGGGTGCAGGAGGCATTCACGGGAAGTAGTGCTTAGTACAAAGTACATTTCAAAGATTGGCTTCAGCTCCCAGCGGCTTACTGTGCCTTGGTGTCTGTTAATTAACCTTTGGCTGCCAGTGAACGAAGACTGCTTTTTTTTTTGAATCACTGTAATTTGAACATCTAATTAAAGTCAATGGAAAATGGTCACAAAGTGGTTTCAGCCAGAGGCATAGATCCTCATGAGCCCCCGCAACTGCGGGGGCTCATGAGGATCTATACCTCTTGCAGTTGGGCAGTGTTCAGTCTTTCTCCACGACATTGAAGGGGTTATAATTACACTCGACTGTACCGAAGACGTTCTACCGTACCACCGGCACACAAGTTTATTCAAACATTGGTGCGGCTGGAAAAATCAATTTTCGAAGCAATTATTCGAAGGAAACTCTGTAGCGTTTCGTAGGTCCCTCCATTCCGAACTCGGCGGCGAAGAAAATTAATGACCTCGCCGAAACCTCATGCGGTTTACCTTTCCCCTAGTAAGTGTCGGACTGTGTCAAGTCACTGATTGAATCCGGTCTTCACAGCTCTGATTACTTTCTCTTTTTGGCAGTTAACCCATTCAGTCGTAGTACGCCAGTTTGGGAGACAGATCGACCGTAAGATGCTGAGAGTTAAAAACCAAAATCAAAACAATACAACCCACCCCCCAAACAAAAAAAAAAAAAAAAAACCAACAAAAAAAAAATAAAAAAAAATAAAAAAAATAAATAAATAAATATATTAAATTAAAAAAATAGTACTAATACTAATACTACTATTATTACTACTGCTACTATTAATACTCACCATCATCATCATCATCATCATCATCATCATAATGTGACGTCATTGAAAACATCGAACATGTTGAAGTGTTTCGATTATTTCAATCGTATTTCTTTTGCTCAGCAGTGTAGTTTAAGGGTGGTGTCAGAATATCTTGGCGACGTAAGTTAGCTGGACAGTTTGGCGCCTCAGAAGTGCCAAACTCTCCTACTACTATTCTTGAACTGACACCACGGCCCATCCATTGCCCGCATCGGGTAACCATGTTGCCTAACCGCTTCAATGTAGAGAAAAACTGTACACCACCTAAATGCAAGAGGTATAGATCCTCATGAGCACCATCATTTGCGGGGGGGTGGGGGGGGGGGGGAGGGGGGCTCATGAGAATCTATGCCTCTTGCTGACACTACTTTGAATCCATGTTCCTGTAATTTAACTCATTCTACCCCAGATACACCACAGCAAGATAAGGATCGACCATGATAGTTAAAGGGTGATGCCAGAATAGCTTGGCGCCAATGGGCGCCAAGTTATTCTGGCATCACCCTTGAACTATCATGGTCGATCTGTGTCCTGCATTGCACTGCAGTCTACAGAGGACAATGACAAAATTTGGGGATTTCGGTTTTGGGGTACAATGAGTTAGCGGCTGGGGACCTTGACGTTGAATTAAAAATAGTTTCAAGAATACAAAATCCAGAAAACGTTATCGTCTGTATTTAAACAAAAATACAAAACAAAATAAAACAACAAAAAAAGAAGAAGAAAAAAACCCCAAAAAAAACCCATCTTTAGTCATGAGCTCTGTCGTCCCAAACACTTGGGCTGTCGGTAGCGCTTTTTGTCGCGATGACTCCTGCAGGAATCATCGCGACAAAAAACGCTGCCGACAGCCAAACGGTTAAAATGTAAACAAAACCCCAGATCTGCGTCTGCTGACAGTGTTAACTAAGTTTACTTGTGCACAGAAGCCGCGTGCCCTCAAAATAACTTGAAGATCGGGTCAGCTGTACACAGCGTAGACATTAGATGGAGCGGTGATGTGTCTAAATTAATGTCAAGGCGGAAATTCGTCAGAGCTGTTGGGTCCCAACCTCGGCGGCGACCCAACCTCGGCCAGAGTGACATTTAATGCTCAAAAATAGTAAGGTACAAATTCAGCTTGAATTACTAAAAGTTCTCAGAATGGGTATAATAACGGGTATATCAGTGAGTAGCCATCCCATTGATCAACATTGGTGTGACATATAGTCCTGACAAAAAGTAAGGGACGTCATAATTTCAGCTTGAATTACTAAAATGTCGGAAACAACTTACATCTTTAAACTGCAGTCAACTTTTTGCTCTGATTAATGTTTAAACCTTTTGGAACATTTTAATAGTTCAAGCTAAAAGTAATACGTCCTTTACTTTTTGTGGGCACTATATGTCACACCAATGTTGCGAAATTGTAGACTAGTGGGATGGCTAATCACTGATATACCCGTGATTATACCAATTCAGAGAACGTTTAGTCATTCAAGCTGAATTCAATATCTTGAAAAATAATTACAGTACGATGAAGTGATGAAAGACAAATAATTATTATTTTTTTAACCCATTCAGCCCTGACGCCCTACAGCAGGAGATGGGTCAACCATGATAATTCAAGGGCAGTGCCAGATTAGCTTGGCGCCTGTCGGCGGCAAGCTAATCTGGCACTGCCCTTGAATTATCATGGTCGATCCACCTCCTGCAACTGGTGCATAATCATAAAATGACGCCTCCAAATTTTGGGAAATAAGACCGTCGGGCTAAATGAGTTAAGTGTAAAAAAAATGAACCGGCTTCACCACAACCATTTGCGGTATTAACGCGAGCTGCAGAAAGGGGGGGGGGGGGGGGGGAATTTTGACTGCAAAAATAATTGCCGAACAAAGGTTTTCTTGCCTCAATTTAAAATTCTCTATCCTTCCAATCACAGTCCATGCGTGGAGACACAAATAACAGAAGTTTTTTACCCACGCTTGTGCGCAGCAAAGAAGCTTGCCTAAGAAGAAAAGTAAAAAAGAGCAGAATTTTTTTTAAATATTTTTTTTAAATGACATTCAAACCTCATAAGACAATCCTTTACTTATCGGTAGCGGTTTAAAAACCGCTACCGACACGCAAAGGGTTATGTTAGTCATTTTTGCTCCATGAACGAAGGCCATTTAAAAAAAAAAAATGTTGCAAACTATTAACCTCTATTGCCTGTAGCAGGTCGCTCTAAGGGGTCGGCGACATATTTAGCTGCCAGAGCCGATCAACGTCACAGTAATATATCCCGCCATTTAGACACCAGCAGAAACGCTTCTGATTGGTTTAAAATCACCTCACCACCGCCCGGTGGATTAGAATGTACTTTCCCCTTGCAATAATGGGATATATCATTTCAAGCGATACACAAGAAGGGGAAAAAGCTAAATTAACTTTCACTTAAAAAACAAAAAAAAAAAAAACAAAAAAAAACAAACACTGAACAACAACTTTCTCTTTTTATTTCGTAAGAACCTTTTAAAATATGTCTTTTCTCTTTGCAGTCAGAGACTTAAGTCTCGTTACTGCCAATAACAATACAATGGCAATCAGCTGCAAGAGGCATAGCTCCTCATGAGTCCAGGCAGGTGGTGGGGCTCACCAGGATCTATGCCTCTTGTTGGCTCAAATATACTTCTATATTCCTTGGACAGATTATCAGGCTCTTTGGAGCTGAAGGTACGAAGATTCAGGAACACAACTTGCAACCATTGCCGAAAAACAACTTAAGACCACCCAACTGCAAGAAATATAGATCCTCAAGAGCCCCCGCGGATGCGGGGGCTCATGACGATCTTTACCTCTTGCTGTACCCATGTTCCTATCATCCTATCACTGCTAGGGCTCTTTGACGTAAACTTGACAAAAGATTTCAGAAACATCGTCTCCGTCCACAGGTAGCGAAGGGCTTAACATATTCGAGACGTGCTTCAACCGGATACGCGGCTGAAATCGCGTATCCGGTTGCAGCATGTCTCCAACGAGTTAAATGTTACGATGTGCACAGCCGGTTTATCAACAGTCCTATAATATTATAGGCGCTTCTAAGGAAAAGAAATTCTGGCCGGCCCTGATTTATCACATCGAACTTTTCTTTCGCCGTGGAAGAAATAAGACAAACAAAACAAAACAGAAACAGCCAAGGCATTGAGCAGACGACACACGGGGCATCACTCGTGTCGATTTATTTGCCTTTGCATCTCATAGCCGTCCTGTGCCGCTGATTTAACCCTCTTCACTGTCGAGAAAAAGTGAACGAGATCTAACTGCAAGAGGCATAGATCCTCATGAGCCCCCGCGATGCGGAGGCTCATGAGGATCTATGCCTCTTGCTGAGACCAGTTTGTATCTTGGACGTGTGGAAAGAAGAAAGATTTCAGAAACAAAATGTACGGTGGCAGGGAAGGGGTTAAAACAAAAAGAAAAGACAAAAGAAACACGCACACACACACACACACACACACACACACACACACACACACACACACACACACACACACACACACACACACACACACATATACACTCACACACATACACACACACATACACACAAGCACCAAAACCAACAAAAACAACAACGCCCTACCTATCCTATCATTTTAAATGGCGAAAGTGGAAACAGCATCAGGCTTTTGTGTTTTGCTCTATGTTAAGTCGGCCGCCTGGAAAACGTTATCTCATTTCTTCCGAAACATGAACAAGAAAATGGGAGCAACCATTGGAAAAAAAGAGATGAGATTTTCTGGATTCTCTGGAGATTTGTGTCCTACCTGGGGAGGAGGGGGAAGGAGCGAGGGAATGGGGGTGGGGTGGAGTGGGGGAGGGGTAGGGAGGAAGGGGGGGATAGAGAGAGTGTGTGTGTGTGTGGGAGTAAGTTATAGATTGTGGGTAACCGAACGTGCGATGCGTTCTGCATCAACGCAGCAACATAGAGGCAACTCGGGTCATCGAGAGGCATAGGTTTTCATAAGCCCCCGCTCCAAGCTGGGGCCCATGAAGATCTATGCCTCTCGCACATGCCGGGGCGTTCTGCCTGTGCCTTCCCTCCATGTAGGGGTTCTCTACTGTGTTAGGTCAGTGGAGAACGGGAGTGAACATATCTAATTCGCGGCTGGTAGGCTCGACACGCGCTGAAGCGGGCTTGCTAACCCCTTCACTGCCGAGAAAAGGTGAAAAAACAACCAACTGCAAGAGGTATAGATAATCATGAGCCCCCGCAGTCACGGGGGCTCATGAGGATCTATGCCTCTTGCTGAGGCCAATTTGTATCAATGTTCCTTGGACATTTGGTCGTTGAGTGAACAAAGATTTTACAAACAAGATGTACGTACACTGGCAGGGAAGGGGTTAACGAGAGAAGAGATGTTCTTTTGGATGAAATGCGGCCAAGATTAGTCAAAAGAACTGATTCTGCCACTACATGGCCCAATCATCATTTAAAAAAAATATACATTTAAAATCTCGCTTTTTTTCTCAAAAATTGAGATTCGGCAAAAATGCTCATTACATGGTCCTTGATTGTTTGAAAACAGAGAACAAAACACGAACGAAGTGCATCGTGAATACGAAACCATCGAGTACTGTGACGCTGTTGAATGTACCAGCTTTACTTGGAGAGTTTTACTTCCGGTCATGAACGCATGGCGTATGTTGTTCACTGTTGGTAAAAATCTGCTGGGCTTTAGATACGTCGTCTGCCATCAACCTCGTGACAGCAATCGCAGGGGCGGATCCAGGGGTGTCTCGACGGGGGGGGGGGGGGGAGGAGGGGGGGCGACAGCCCTCCCCCCCCCCCCCCACCCCCAGTTTCCAAACTGTGTCATACAATAGAAATCCAGACCAAAACAGTGACTATCAGGCGAGCATACATTCATAATAAAGAAAGAAACGCGCTAAAAATGAACAATTACAAATAAGTTGTGTAGAAATTATTCTTTCTTAGTGCTTTTTTTGGGGGGGATTTTCTTTAAAATTGTACTATCGTGTTGTAACCGTTCTCTCTACGCGTCAGTGCTTCTTTCTTTTTTTTTTTTTCTTTTTTTTGGGGGGTGGGGGGTGGTTGGGGAGGGGGGGGGGGTGGAGGGGGGGGGGTGGTGGTGGGGGGTGGGTGTGGGAGGTGGGGGTGGGGGTGGGTTGGGGGGTTGTTTCTGAGACATATTTATAGTTTGCAGAGGTTACGATTTTTATTTGTTAAAACGTTTCTTTTTTCATCTCGGGACACAACACCGCCTTTGGCACTTTTAAAAAGGTTTAAAAGGAAGGGCTGATCATATCTACATGCGCTTGACCTCCTCCCCGCCTTGACCCCACCACCCTAACATAACAAGATTAGTCTGGCACTTCTGATTCTTGTGTGATGTTAATTTTCTTATTGAAAAGAATGTTATACCTGGAGTATCTGCAGGAACAATCACCTTGTGTTTGACAAATACACTACACTACCAAGTACTCCTCCGTCTGAGGAACAACACAGCCAGTTGTGAAAATTGTGCCACAAACCTCCTCCATATGAGGAACACAGAATCAGATCACAGAAATAGGCATTATCACTCATGATGTATACCTCTTACACTGACTGACGATTACTTAAGGGTTAGTTCAAGGTTTATCAAAATCAAGACATTTCAGTCACACCTCCCCTCACGCATCAATGACCACATTGCTACTCTGATGGGCACTTGTGCATGTCCACGGAAGACAAAGCTACGCAATCTGTGTGAGACTGGAGACGCAATGTGCTGAGGGAGTGATGTGTGACAGGATTAATGGATTAGCAATTACCTGTGACACACGGGCCAGTCGACACTCACAGCGCAGTTGATTTCTCGCTTTCTGATCATAATTGGCGTGTACACAGGCGTAAACTTAATCCTAGATGACTGCCACGTATCGCACAGAAAGAGGTAATGCTTTTTATGAGCCCCTGTGACTGAAGGGGCATATGAAACTCTATGCCTGGCTGAGGGACTGAGTTGGGCCCCAGTTCAGCAATGATTGGACACTTTTCCACCCTGGGGTTGACCAGCAGTCAGCGGCTTATTGCCAGATGGCTGCCTCAGTCTGAGGATGCAAAGAGGATTGTATCGCACAGCAAGAGGCACCTGATTTACATGAGCCCCTGTGAGTGCGATCACATGGCACTCTATGTCTGGGGAAAGTACTGTAACAGGTGCAGGTAAGGAGTGCGAAGTGAGGATATTTGACTATAGGCCCATGAACACATGATATAATTGTTGTGAAATACACCGTACAAGAAAAGAAGAACCATCGAATAATAAAACACAACTTCCACAAATAACCATAAAAAAATTTTCTCATGGCTGACGGGGGGGGGGGGGGGGGGGGCTAGGGCCCCCTGGGTCCCCCCCCCTGGATTCGCCACTGAAGCGGCATAGACCCTCATGTGTCCCCACCCCTGCAGGGGCGGGGGCACATGAGAATCTATGCCTCATGCTGGCTTCAATCGTGTTGAAATCTTTGATAAAGTTGGTCACGGATTCGTCAATATAACTATACATCTTGCATCCCATTGATTCATGAAAAAACGTGAACACCGCTGGACCGTGAACACCGCTGGACCGTGAACACCGCTGGGCCGTGCCCGACCAAAGAGGCACAGAACGTTAAACGTTTAGCGCTTTAACGTCTTATATTCGCCATGAAGATGATTTCAAAGACGGGGCAAGGAATAGGTCTGAACAAACATGCCATGTCGCATATTTGTCTGGGCTATTAATCCACTGTCTGCGTCTAACACCGATGTGCACATTTTACTACCGTACCTTCTTGTGATTCCGGAGTAAAGTCTAAATTGTGAAGCACAGATGAAAATGCGGCTTATAAGTGGCTGAGATTTTATGATCCTCAGCCCAAAATTAATAAGTCCAGGGAATTAATGATCAGATCTCATACACAGAGATTGGCTGTCGAGGCAAAGATATTTACGAGGGCCACCACAGGATTAGGAAGCCGAGTTACGTTTACTGACAAGGGCTCCGAACATCAATATAGGTAGGCCAATATGCATAATACACATTCTAGTCCCAGTGCGCAAAAAGGCCGTCGGGCCGACATCGGCCGCCGTTGGCCCGCGCACACTCGTGCGCGGGCCAACGGCAGCCGACGTCGGCCCGACGGCCTTTTGCGCACTGGTCTCGAGAGACCATGGAGTAGCGCCCTTTAAAATGTCAGTTTGTCACACGTGTGGGCTTACACACATTCTAATAATAATAATAATAATAATAATAATAATAATAATAATAATAATAATAATAATAATAATAATAATAATAAAGTGCACATATGCCGTAGGTGCATTAAGCTCTTATCTATGTAATTCATTGTCGTCCAAGTGTAGATAAAAACGGTCATGAATCTTGCTAAGTTTAATAAACTTTGAAGTTGTAAGGTTGCATAGCTTGCTTCATGTGTTAAGCACTTTGTGTTTGCACGTTTAGTCGTAACTGTCTTCTCATGTTCACTGTTATCTGCAAACTGGTTTTTACTAATTACTAACGGACATGTGAAAAAAGAATGTTTGCGTTATGGTGTATCAGTGAATATGAATCAAACCGTGTAATCGACACCTTTACTTCCTATACAGGAAATAAGCAAATTTGAATCTTTGAATCTTAGAAGCTCGTTACAAATGAATCTATATACTAGAATTTACACGTGTGCTATTCAGCTCGGCGTCTGTCAGGGGCACGTAACTCTTGGAATTTCTCCTTTCCCCGCCCCCTGTGGTGCCACAGGCCAACGCCTATCCAAGAGCCAGCCAGTATAGAAAATGAAATACAGAATGTTAGCGACGGAAAGGCAAGCGCAATCTACACCACCGAATCACAAGCGGGCGTAAACCTAATGGAGACGTTTCAAGGGCATAGTTTCTTATGAGCCCCCGCAAACCTGCGAGGCCTCATGAGAATCTATGTCTCTTGCAGACAGTCGGTGTCCTTTGGCTGCCCTTTGATTATCTGCCCACATTCACTTAATTTTCCGCCCATTATGCTACCAAGGACGGTCCTCGTCATTAAATGCATGCTGCGTGCTTCCAGGGTCACAAAAGCACGTTCAAGCAAGAGACAGTCCGTCGGGCCGAATCGGTCGCGGTGGGCCCACCGCCGCCGATTTTGGCCCTTGGATGTTTTGCGAACTCTGCGCAGCCTCCCACTTTCCGTAAGCCTCGGGGGTGGAATATGTAGGGGTTCTTATTAAGTGAACCGAAAAAAAAAAAAAAAAAAAAAAAAAGAAGAAGAAAGAAAATCGATGGCATCTCTGTAACGGTTATTATATTTTACCCCCTGACGGGCTGATAGGAAGCCTATCACAGTATTAGACGGAAAGTATGGCGTGGCATTTGATGGGATTTATTTGACAGGATTTATTTGACAGGATTTTAAAGATACGTCGAAATTCATCGAGTAAGCAGATGAAGGCGAAATGTGAAGAAGAAAAAAAAAGCGTTCACAGACAGATAGAATGCATAATACACCAATGCACAGGTGCTCGCGCACAAATACAAACGGAAACACACGCACACAGATAGGCACGCACGCAAACACGCACACCATACACGCAGACCCACAACGCCGCAGTACACACACACACACACACACACACACACACACACACACACACACACATACATACACACACACACACACACACACACACACACACACACACATGTACATACATGCACACAAAGCACGCACGCACGAACACATGGGCACACACAAGCACACATACATGCACACACACAAACACACATACATGCAGACACACATACACACACACTGACTGATTCACACACATGCAAGCACGCACGCATGCACGCACACATGCACGCACCCCCCTCCCCCCCCCCCACACACACACACATGTACACACATAACATCACACGTTCAGCACTGTAAATAAGAAATAAATAATTTGGAGCCTTCCATTCAGACCACCAGGTCGTAAAACTGAGTCCTGCTTTGAAATCAAACGAACATCATTATTTTGTTTATTTTTCTATTTATTTTTTGGGGTGACTGAACGGTTTCAGGCCGTGTTCTTATGATTAACATTTTTGGTGAGTCATTACAGAATATAAATCGATTGCTTCGACCCGACTTTCAGTAAACAAAAGGGCCTGTGAGTTGACGCAATGTACGTTGCGCCGATGTTGTGCGCGGGCCAACTGACATAGGATGAGTTCGGCCAAAAGACGTGTTGCCAACGGGAATGGTCGACTCTGTCTGAGGATACAGGCAATATGGGGACCGATGGCTCAGTCTCTCGTACCCTGCGAGATGGCTTTTATAACTCTGTCAAGAAGCCCCGCATCAATAGCTGCGGAAGTGTCGCTATACGACATTTCGCAGCTATTTATGCGGGGTCCCTTGAACGAGTTAAACCCTTGATAACCAACTAATTAACGAACTCGTGGTTATTTTTTTTTCGACTGCAGGGGCTCGTGAGAATCTAGGCCTCTTGCAAAAAAGAAATGAAAGAAGACTGCGAAGGTTTCTGCTAATCTTGTAATTTACTTCAAAGGCATTATTTAACAGGGTCTTAGGAATGAAAGTCACATGTTCAGCCGTTTTATGTCGGATCGGTTGAAGAGAGAACAAAGAAGGAAAAACTGGGAAGGGAAAAGGCGTAGCATGTTAATCAAATTACGGCCTCAGTGTTGATGAGCGTTGCTTTTCAATTATAACATTGAAAGACAAACTCGAGCTGTCGAGGAGGTATCGTCTTCATGGGGATCTCATCATGATCATGATAATGATCATCATCATCATCACCATCATCATCACCATCATCATCAAAACTCATCATTATTACCATTGTCGGCGTCGTCATCATCATCTTCATCATCGCCATCATCATAACCACCACCCCCATCATCATCATCATCATAGTCGTCATCATCAAAACTCACCATTATTACCATAGCCGCCGTCGTCGTCATTATCATCGTCACCGTCGTCACCACCACCACCACACCATCATCATCATCACCATCAGCATCAGCATCATCGTCGTCATCATCATCATCATCATCATCATCATCATTTGTATCTTCTTAAGATAAATTATTTATCCTTTCGGTTGTCGGTAGTGGCTATAGTAGAGGGTGATTCATACAGGAATCACCTCGACAAACAGCGCTGCCGACAAATAAAAGGTTAAGCTACTGACAAAACATCAGTTTAATGTCTGGAACATGGGACGTTTTAGGAAGCGCAAATAAGTCGTGCGTCGCAACCCGCGGCCCTAGCCTCCTGTACTAATGGACGGAAGGAGTGACGCCGGAAGTGACCTCTCGTTTTCTAACACACAGGAAGACGTTGACAGTGGGGTTGCGAGAACGCGAGCTAACGAGGATGAAGATAGTATGGTCGCTATTTGGACGCATAGTTTAACCTATTCGAGACGTGCCGCCTCCGGATACGCGGCTTATGCCGCGTATCCGGAAGCGGCACGTTTCGAATGAGTTAAACCCTCTTCCTTGCCATTTCTCGCGCGGACTGAGTTTCTGAAATATTTGTTAATTCCACTCCAAAACCCCATCCGTCCAAAGAACGTTGGTACCAAATGAAGTCAGCAAGAAGCACAGATCCACATGAGCCCCCGCAGTTGCGGGGGCTAATGTGGATCTATGCCTCTTGCATTTTGGTATAGTGTATGTTCCGACAGTGATAGGGTTAATGAGAATTTGCTTGCTGGTACAGGGTTAGAAAGCATGAGTTTCCGATTGAAAGACCGGTATACTGTATTGTAGATTGTTCACCTGTGCAACTGGACCGGGACCGTTGCACGCGAGCGACCCCGCTGTATCCAAACAGCGCGTAAAACATTGATGAGAAACAGGTAGGTGCGGAAACGGCACTTTCGGTTGCAGACCCAACTCCAACAAGCATTCTTTGCCGGAGGATCACAGGGGTAAATTGGACATAGACTGCATGATCTACCCAAAAAGAAGACTTTACTTAGTTAGTTATCTGAGTTTAACGACGAGCTGATGACAAAGGCCATCTCACGGCGGGAAAAGTAAAAATCTGGCCAGCCAGACTAAAAGAAAGGTTTTAAGACAAGATGTAAATAAAATATGTCATGCTAAAATGTAGTACGAGTCTTTGAGGGATATGTCTACAGACTTTTGAAAAGACAAAAACAAATAAAATTAAAATGGTGTACAAATACTAAATTTGGACTGACGTTTAATACTAGCACACAGAGAAAACAAAGTGATGGCGAAGCGTGCAAAATACAAGAAATGCCCAGGATCCAAAAACACAACAACAAATAACCACTCTTTGAAAGGTCGAGCAAAAAGAAAACCAGTTATTACTCCAACTGCGTTTCTTGTGCAACTGGTACAACCGATCATCCCATCAAAATTGGTTTTAAACGATTTTTCCTTGACAATGAAAACTGCGTTTTAAAAACTGCCCGGTGACCGATAGGCCGGTTGGAGGACAGACGTTGGCCTGACCTGGACCGCGCACGGCAGTGCTCGTGCCAGCTCAGACCGACGTCTGTCCTCGGCCAGTTTCGCTCGCCGGGAGAGGGAGGACCTGTGCATTGGTGGTGGAATGGTCTCGTAAAACACTGACGACGAAGAAGTAACGATGCCACCAACCTAACTGCGTGTGTTTGAGACGTGCTACATTAGTTACCTATCACATCTAAAGTACAATACAAAGTTCTGTCCATCTGTCATACCTGTCTGTCTCCTTCTACTGGCCCTGTCTATCTTTCTGAGCTTCTTCATTTGTACACACCTTCAAGACAGCTCCGTTCCTCAGCAGACATTAAACTATTACGCTTTCCGACTGTGAGAACTATGTCTTTTGGCGAGAGGTCTTTCTCACACCAAGGACCATTTCATTGGAATAAACTCCCACAGTCCCTCAGAAATGTTGAATCAGCCAATAGTTTCCGGCAGTCTTTAAAGACGATTTATTCCTTTAAACGTGCATTCACCGTTATAATTCTTTTTTTTTTTTGGTCAACATTTCCGTCGTTGTCGGCGAGGGCTGTCTGGTGTATACGTTGTTGGTTTTTTGGTACACGTGTCTTTATGTGTGTGAGCATTTTTGTTGTTGTTGGTGTGTGTTCTTTTTGTTATTCTTATTTTTCTTGTATATCCTGTTGTGTGAGTGTGTATGTCAGGGAATATATGTGTTGTAGGATGCAAGGTGTGTGTATGTTAGTATGTCATTTGTACGGCGCCTACAGCTTTTCTATCGAAAGTATAGGTGCCTTAAAAGATACATTATTATTATTATTATTATTATTATTATTATTATTATTATTATTATTATTATTATTAATGATGACTTCCAGAATGCGATGCAGTAAGCAGTTCGTGGCGACGGTGTTCGGCACGCGCCAGCTATATAATAAGACCGACGTTAGTCGGCGCTTAGACTGTTTTGCTCACCGGTTCAACAACTCTGACCGCAACGCCCTGGCTGTCTCCCTCGATTTGCTCCGCTGATCTCTGGAACGCGAGCGTAGGAGTGCGCGTTTGTCTGCTAACTGCAATACAGCGTACTTCCGACAATCGGCGTATGGAGACAGCCAGTGTACATGACGTGTACAGTGCGCAGAACTATACTGAGGAGCAAAAGAAAGTGTTTCCGATGATTCCGAAAATGTCGCATTTCTTTTGCTCGTCAGTATATATAGAAGTCAAGCACCCAATCACTCTGCTTCTTCCACTAACTATCCTAATTTTGGATCATTCCCTGCGTCGATCTGGACCGAAATTACTGGCCAGCTTTACTCACATGTCGGTCAGGAGCCTCTTTCTGTCGTTATCTCTGTCAACGGGCTGACCTTAAAGTGCACCGAAACATTACCTATAGGAAAACTGAGCTTTCAATACAATCAACCCTCCCTTTATTGCTGCATATAGACAAAACTATCGTAGCAACTAAATAATTTGGAGATTCCCAGAGTTTTGTTCCGTCTGAAAAGAGGGAGGGTTCAGTTCATTGACAGTTCTTTTTTTTTGTTTGGGCTAAAATTCATTTTTAATATGTTGAGCGCACTTTACTTTAAAGCCTTCAATGCCGAAGAAACCGTAAACACGATCCAACTGTAAGAGACATAGATCCTCATGAGCCCCCGCGACTGAGGGGGGCTCATGAGGATCTATGCCTCTTGCTGAGACCAATTTGTATCCATGTTTCAAGTGTTGGACGGTGTTGGCTTTTGTGTTTGAATGAACCAAGATTTCGGAAACAAAAATGTACGTACAGTGGCAGGGAAGGGTTAACCCATTCAGCACTGACGCACTACATCAGGAGATGGATCGACCATGACAATTCAAGGGTAGTGCCAGATTAGCTTGGCGCCTGTCGGCGCCAAGCTAATCTGACACTACCCTTGAATTATCATGGTCGATCCATCTCCTGCAACTGGTGCATAGTCGTTAGATGACGCCTCCCGAAATTTGGGAAACACGTGCGTCGGGCTGAATGAGTTAAGGAGTTTATCTGAAAGTGAATCTGAGATGGTTAATTTCAGTGTCATCATTTATAGTCGCGAGCAGTAATGGGGTTAGGTTTTCGCATTCAGCAAGTCTTCAGCAACAGTAACACCTGTTAAGGTCAGTTTGAATGTTTTGAAAAGCCACATTTTAAAGAGAAAAAAAAATGTCTTAAACGTCGGGTGCTCTCGCAAGAGAAATCTTGAAGGGTAAAAAAGTGACACCTGTCATTACCTAGCATCATTCAGGTGGCTAAATGATGGTCTTTAATGACAAGTGATTCTCAGAAGATCAGTGGTCCCTCAAAACAGGTTCTCCTGTAGTGACGCTGGAGATGCGGGATTAATCACGTCATCAGTTCGTTAGCGAATACAAAGCCAACCTCTCATCATGTGATCAGGCACCATGGAAACCCGTACTAATGCAGCATGGTCTAAGTATCTAATCATATACTAGAAACTCGTCTTGATGAACATCTTCAATGGCGTAGGAACCGAAGGGGGTAGGGGAGAGAGGGGGGGGGGGGGGGAGGGGGAGGGAGGGAGAGGGGAGGGGGGAGGGGGGGGCTAAGGGTCTCGGTCCCCACAAAAAAAAAAAAAAAAAATAGGGCGGGGGGTAGGGTGGGGTGGGGTGAGGTGGTGTGCAGCGTATCTCCTCCAAGTATTTTGGGAAGAAAAGTATCATTGATAGATTTTGATTTATTTTTAAAATGAATTAAAAATAATTATTACCGCAAAGGTTTCGTATGAAGGAGAAAACTAAATAGAGAGGCTGAATTTACTTTAAGTACATGACAAAAATAAAACACAGCGTTTCGTATCTGAGATCCCGCCTCTGTACTTAAAGGGTTTTAAATTTCTCGTCTCAGTTTTCTGATTTTATTTTTGTTTCATTTATTTTCCGACGCAGGACGAATACCATCCGCACCCCCTTCCCTTCCCGACATTCCCTGTTGTTTGATTATTCGGAGGTTAGACTGTGGAACCTTGGGCTTTTGGGCATTACCAAAACAAAAAACCAAAAAAAAAATCAAATGAAATTCATCTTCTAAAGTGAGCATAGAACGGTTATTACAAAATTCTTGAATTTCTTAGTGTATTGATTTTCCCTGCTCAAATTGTTCGTAACTGCGGAAGTAATCGTATTAGCAGAGCAGTGACAAACATTCGTTTGCTTGTAATTACTGCGCTGGTCCCATTTTTTGTAAACAGTATTGTTCTAGACCATAAAATAGCTACTGGTGTCCACTTTCCTGATTTGAAAGTCACAGTCCGCATCTGTGCCTGTGAACAAAATTGTATTGCCAATCGTAAAATAGGGAGGAGGGGGACCAAAGATTTTTTATTCCTATGCATGAGTTTCGTGCCCCTGTCTGGCTCCGAGCGTCATTGACGCTCGGCGCCAGTCAGGGGCACGAAAATTGTGTATTGCAGAAAATGTTCAACCAAAGATGTTCGACCAAATGCAAGTTTCGTGCCCATGACTGGCTCCGAGCGTCGTTGACACTCGGAGCCAGTCAGCGGCACGACTTGCATTGCAGAAAATGTTCGACCAAATGCAAGAGTTTCGTGCCCATGACTGGCTCCGAGCGTCGTTGAAAATATTCGATTCCCTCCCCCTGCGATCGTACCGGCATGATCAGATAGGTTGCTATGACCGAAAAAGAAATAAATACAAAAACTATTCAGTGAATATTGTTTCGTTCTTTTCTTGTCACAAAGTGATTCGTTCTTTCCTGCGTGTAAATAAATAAGAACAGAAAAGAACAACACAGTTTGCTATATTGTGTTTGTCTTGATTCGGGTTTTTTTCCCGAAAATGGATGCCTCTCGATGTGAAAAGACAAGACAGTTTGGTTGGGTGGTTTTTCTTAAATTAACGCCCCGACAGGAGCCCGCCATACCCAACCTCCCCCAAAAACAACAAGTAAAAAACAAAATCAAAGACAACAAACAAAACAACACAAACAAGCAAAACACAAATTTAAAAAAAAAAATACACACCAAAAAAAACCCAACCAAAAACCGCCTGTTACGTGTTGAGTCGTAGTCGTAGTATGATATCACACCAGACGTACTCACGTAAGGTTCTTGTAAAGAAACTTCACTCAACTGCAACCCGTCACACGTGGCTTAAGGATGTAGACTACACTGGAGTAACAGTTCCTACAATATTTTATTGCAGCGATGCGATCTCCACACACTGCATTCACAAATGCACCAACACTGATACAGTGTTTGCTCTGCAAAATGTCTACACTTTGACACAATGCGTCTCTCATACAATGTACATCACCATACACTTCATATCTCCGTCACTGACAATGTACGATACCTTGCGTAGCTCTCTCAATGTCAATGCGCTTACGATACACTGCAATTATACAACTGAACAATGTACCGACGCTCGCTGTTACATTGCAATTCTACAACTGAACAATGCACACACGTGCTTCCTAGCACCATCTTTTATAGTGGTACCTTTCCAGAATAATACAACACAACCAATCAGAAAAGAATACGTAACCAAAACTCATAAATATTAATAAAAAAAGAATACACAAGAATGGTCTACAAACATCTGGCTGCTATTTCCAGCCCCTATTTTGGTAAATCCCGGCGGTATAATGACGTCACACAAAAGTACGCCAGACAGTCCACGACCTTGCCCGCATTCTCTGGAAATTACACGAGTCTTCGTAATACATACTGGCTGCTAACTTCACGCGCACAGAAAAACAGTGGTGATTACTCGAGCGGTTTCTAGACTCTTCGGGATTCAACTCCGTGTATCAAAAGACAATCAATTCCGCTCTCCGTGCGAACGTTAGTGAATCAGTCTTACTAAAAAGGTACGTGATTCGTAATCATGATAGCTCAAATAAATATCGGATCGTTTTCTACGATTTATGCATGCGCGCTCTCACAGAACAACACAACCACAATCGTAACACCACCATAAACAAACAAACAAACAAACAAACAAACAAACAAAAAACAACAACCCAAAAAGCACTACAAAAACACAAACAAACAAACAAACAAACAAATCGCAACAAAGACCAAAAAACACAAAAACAAAAAACAAACAAACACTACAAACAAACAAACAAACAAACAGTAACAACGACATAAAAATTGACTACGTTTGACAGAAATAGGGGTGACTGTTCGCGCTTATATTCCTTATAAGGTCACATTATACAGTCAAATTTGGCCAGTTCAGGCAGTGCAAGGACCGGTGTTTTTGAAAATATTTTTTTGTCTTGTTTGAAAATTTGTAGTAGGGCTGAATGTTGGAATTTGCTGGAAATTTCTGGTTAGCTGAGAGGAGACATGTTTGGTGCTTTGATTTATACCATCCTGAGCTTATCCAGTGGACAATTTTGGGCCTATGTTGAGTTGCCGTTGACGTAGTGATTCGAGGGGCACGCTGATTTCAGCTGTGCTTGGGTGTGGGGTTGGTAAGGAACCAGTCTCATAGCCAAGAAATGAGACGGGTGATGTGCTGTTTTTTTGTTGTTGTTGTTGTTGTTTGTTTGTTTTGGTGGTATTTTGTGCTTGGCAAATGTGCAGCTGGTGGGCGGTAGTGTTTTTTAGGGAATTGAAAAATTAGGGGATGACTGGGACTGACTAAGGCTAAGAGACTGGACAGTACGGAAACGGCACCGTAGTCCGTGACCTATATTATAGGAACCAACCAAAGGGAAAGAACTGTGCATCAGTTCTCTCCTTTACTAATGCTTCAAATTTTCTGATTGACGAGATCATTTTGTCACGTGCCTACATTGGTGTATTGCATTTTTTGCTTCATAGTTATCGCATTATACACGCTTGGCAATCTTTTCTTTTTAGACTGGATGGAAAAGAAAAGAAAAATGGCGTCGGTCTAGCCCAGTGTGTCCACGTCCAGACTTAGTGGTTGTCTCCCTCGACTTGCTGCCGCTGACAAGCGGCGGCGAATCGAGGGAGACAACCACTGTAGTCCACGTCATGCGGTTACTGAATAAAGAAGGAAACAGTGTGGGGGCAGGGGTGGGGCAGTAGACAATCAATACACAAGTACAAATGAATGACTTAAAAACATACGAAATATGTGACCTGCTCCCACAAAAGGTACCTTAAGTCGCTTTCAGCCAAATGGAGCTACAGGCCGAAAAGTGTGCAGGGGGTCATCTTGGGTCAGTTCGAGTGATCACTTTAAATGCATGTTTCTCGCTTAATAACAGGTCTACAGCAATAGTTTTTGCATCAAGTTAATTTGTTTTGCTTGTAGATTGTAATTATGTAATATCTCAAAACTCAAAATTTCCGACTTATGTTCCCTTTTGTGGGAGCAGGTCACAATATGTGAAAATGAACATAACGCCACAAACCGATTATCTCCCTTCATTCGCTACCGAATGGGGAGCAAATGAAAGGAAAACAATCAGTCTCAAAATCATTTTTTCTTTTCTTTTAAACCCCGGCACGTAAAGCAGTTGTCTGCCGATTTGACATGAGGAAAAGTACAGCGTCTGCTTCGACCGCCTGCGTCAGTCAGATTCAAGACAGAAGGAAGGGAGACAGTAAAAAATTAAAAATAAAAAAAATAAATAAAAATAGGATCGAGTTTTCCCCCTGTAATTGACTGTGCGATTTCTAATCAAACCGGTAATAGGTGTCTGGTGTTCTACCAAACATTGAGAGGTTTTCAATGAAGGGCCTATTCATTCAAACCACACAGGACAGGGCACTTCTTTAAAAAAAAATATATATTTTTTTTAAAATGCAGAGTTAAATATCGGGGTCAGGTTAACTCTTCGGGTGTCGGTAGCGATTTTGGTCGAGGTGATTTCTTCAGGAATCACCTCGACCAAAATCGCTACCGACACCCAAAGAGTTAAAACACCAGACCAAACCTGTAAGAAATATCGGAGGAAAGAAAAAAACACGCTTTGGCAGGACAATCACAGAACTGTCTTGTACTTGTCTTTTTAAAGCACGTATCCCTCTTTTTTTTAGTGTGTAATGTCTATGGGTCAGGTTAGACAGCGAACTGACGCCGAAAAGATTTCCAGCCTTTTCTTGTTGTTGTTGTTGTTGTTCTTTGTCCATTTTGTTTTAATTGAACTGTCTTGAATGTCGACGGATAGCTATCACGGAAAGATGAAACCTTCCTCTCTGTCTCTCCCTCTTTCTTCTTGGTATGTAAAGACTTTGTCAAAATGTGCACATACATTTACAATGACCAAAACAGAAAGAAATACTATTTAGAAACACTTGGTTACTGAAAACATTTTAATACATTTTTACCATCACTGCCAGGGAACGAAGACTGATTTAATAAATAAAAAAGTGAATTCAACATGAAAGATCCCCAAACGTCAAATGAACATAGATAGTTTCAGATGAACATAGATAGTTTCAGATGAACATAGATAGTTTCAGATGAACATAGATAGTTTCAGATGAACATTGATAGTTTCAGATGAACATAGATAGTTTTAGATGAACATAGATAGTTTCAGATGAACATAGATAGTTTTAGATGAACATAGATAGTTTCAGATGAACATAGATAGTTTTAGATGAACATAGATAGTGTCAGATGAACATAGATAGTTTCAGATGAACATAGATTCAGCAAGAGGCGTAGAGATCTATCTCTTGCAGTTGAGTGGTGTTTTCTTGGCAGTGAATGGTGTAATGCAACGTTTTGTCTAAATCTTTCTTACCTCAGTCAGCCCAGCGCACGTATTTCCCAAATTTTGAAGGCGTCATCTAATGACAATGTACCAGTTGCAGGAGATGGATCGACCATGCTAATCTGGCACTACCCTTGAATTATCATGGGCGACCCCTGCTGCAGTGCGTCAGAGCTGAATGGATTAAACGTGTTCTTTTTGTTTGTTTGTTACTTTCCACTTCCTACATACACTAATATAATAAATAAAGGAAAATGACCTCCACCTCCCCACTCCCAGCCCGCCCCCCCCCCCCCCCCCCCCCCCCCACCATCCCCCCACGCCGAACCAGAAATTGATGGAAAGAGAGAAAATGTGATAGTGGCTGACGAAAGGCTGAAAACGGCGTGCACATTTCATTTAATATCGCACAGTCAAAGGCCATAGGCGGCTATAAATAGTTCAAACCACAGTCTCTAGAACGCTTTAAAAACAGGCAAAGGATGACAAAACAGAAGTTAAAACAAACCTGAAGTAAACTAGTTTTCAAATCACTTTTTATCATCCACCGCTTGTGGCCCTGAGCGCACACTGTGGAGAAAAAAAGGTAATGAATGAAATAAGACGTGTAAGCGAAACCAGAAGGACCCAGTTGCATAAGTGAGCTTAGTTCTGCGCCAGCCACTCAGCAAGGTGCTTCGCTATAGCGGAGCACCTTGCTGAGTGGCTGGCGCAGGAGTAAGCTCACTCATGCAATTGTCCCCAGCAGAACCGAATTAATTAATCCGAAGGGAAAGAACCGAGGTTAGAGTGATTCAGACACGCACGCGGTTAGGATCAGTTTAAAATAAATACATAAATAAATACCTAGCTCTAGGTTATTTTAGTAAAACTGAGCACAAATCAACTACAAGAGGCATAGATCCTCATGAGCCTACGCAGTCGCGGGGGCTCATGAGATCTACGCCTCTTGCTGAGGTCACTTTGTACCCATGTTCCTTTTCCTGCATGACGTTGAATTTACAATTTTTCCAAAACACAATCTGCGTCCACCGGCAGGGAAGGGGTCAACTTATCTTAACCCCGTGCGTAATTTATTTAACCCCATACGAGGCACAGATTCTCATGGGCCAATGTAGCTGCCTCCTTCTGTCTGATTTATGCGGTTCTTCCTTAACCCATATACTGAGGCTAAAAGCTTCAAATTTGTACACTGCCATAAGCAAGCTACATTATAGTACTTACAGAAACGGATAATAATAGACCAATGGCTTTAGTTCAAGGGTGGTGCCAGAATAGCTTGGCGCCTAGAGGCGCCAAGCATATTCTGGCACTATCCCTTGAACTCTTTTAGTCAAACTTATTTCACACACTGGTGTATTCCGAATGATAAGGGTTACACGGAGATAGTGGTCGGGGACCGGGGTAAAATATGGTGCGGTGTTCCAAGGCAACAAAGATTTCAGAAACAGGTTTCAGGTTGCCCTCTGAAGGGCTGTATTACAATTCTACAGACAGATAGAAACATGATAGTTCAGGGTTGGTGCCATAATAGCTTGGCGCCTATGGGCACCAAGCTATTCCGGCACCACCCTTGAACTATCATGCTCGATCCGTGTCTGGCTGTGGTGTGTCGGGTCTGAATGAGTTAATCCCACGGCCGCAATTTCCACATTTTGCAGGTGTCACTTAAAACTCATTCTACCCCAGACACACCACAGCAAGATAAAGATCGACCATGATAGTTCAAGGGTGATGCCAGAATAGCTTGGCGCCTATGGGCGCCCAGCTATTCTGACATCACCCTTGAACTATCATGGTCGATCTGTGGCCTGCGCTGCAATGCAGTCTTCAGAGGACGACGGCGAAATTTGGGGATTTCGGTCTTGGGGTAGAATGAGTTAACAACCGGCTGGGTTTCACGCCGAGTAGGCAACTAAGGTCAATATGACGGTGGCCGGACGCAAAAAGGAGAGTTGAGTAGCCGAGGTGGTAGAGCTTTCGACTCTCGTCCACAAGGTCGAGGGTTCGAACTCAGCTTGAGGTCAAAAATTTGTTTAGACCCTTTTCGGTGCCCTTCCATTGTGGTGGACGAAAGACGTTAACACATTCTGCCCCAGGACCGAAATCTCCAAATTTTGAAGTTGCCCTCTGAAAGGTTGTATTATAATTCTAGAGACAGATCGAGCATGATAGTTCAAGCGTAGTGCCAAAATAGCTTGGCGCCTATGGGCCTATGGCCTTGAATTATCATGCTTTATCCATGTCTTGCTGTGGTGTGTCGGGGCTGAATGAGTTAAGCCCTAAACGTAACACGTTTTCGTGGAGGCAAAAGACAGAGAGCCCATTTTTGTGAAAAGCGAGATTTTCCTTGAATTAGCATGAAAATCTCGATTATCACAAAACATTACTTAACCCCTTTGCTGCCAGTGATAAAACATTTTGCGTCAGGATCCACCGCGGCACGTTGACCGATATTCGCGTGAAGGTCACAAGCTAAATGGGATCAGGAATAGTTATAAAGAACATAAGACCAACAAGAGACATAAATCCTCATGAGCCCCCGCTAAATGCGGGGGCTCATGAGGGTTTATGCCTCTTGCAGTTGGATTGCGTTGACCGTTCTCCGACAGGGTTTAACTAACGGTTTGCCGCCAGCACGCGCAGTTGTGATGCGTTTGTTTTTCTTTCGCCTTTTTATGATCAGTTGCTTTCCAGAGATGCACGCTAGACGTTTCACAGCAGGCCGCGAATAATGACTAAACTGCAGGGGAATATTCTAGAGTTAATGCCAAAGATACTTTTTTTTTTCATCTGTAGAGGTAAACCCGAGTAAGTACCTCAGTCTGAGAAACAGGATGTAAATGAAACCAGCCCTTATAATTAAGAGGCACATATTCTCATGAGCCCCTGCGAATGCATAGCCTCATGATCATTTATGCCTCTTGTAGATGTAGCGGGCCGAAGGACTGTTGTAAAGCGATCTGCTCCATGGCGGAATTTGGTTGCTGAACTTCGCCGATACTACTCGTTATCAATGCTGTCTTTCTTCAACTCCGCAGACGTTTCTACCATTCATGATTCTGTTCACCATCGATGCGAGTAGACACACCACCCAGAGGTTCTCCACTGCCTTTTGAGCGTATGGAAGGAACTCTTCTGCGTACAAAGGAGAGGAAGAGCGGAAAAGCCCTTTCATTCTAACCCACACAGCTCCACGGCTGCATTTCCTAAATTTGGGAGAGGTCGCCTAACGACTAGTATGTACAAGTTGCAGGCGATGCATCGACCGTGATAATTCAAGGGTAGTGCCATATTAGCTTGGTGCCATCAGGGAAGACAGAGAAAAAGATGGGAGGACAATATCTCAGAGTGGACAGGACTGAAGCTGAGCGACACTAAGAATGTCAGAGAACAGAGTGGAATGGAGGGAGCTGGTTGCCAAGTCATCAGTGGTGCCCCAACGGTCGGCAGGACTACGGGATATATATATATATATATATATATATATATATATATATATATATATATATATATATATATATATATATATATATATATATATATACAGAGAGAGAGAGAGAGAGAGAGAGACTGAGAGAGAGAGAGAGTGAGAGAGAGAGAGAGAGAGAGAGAGAGAGAGAGAGAGAGAGAGATCAGGAGCCAAGCTAATCTGACACTACCCTTGAATTATCACGGTCGAGCCGTCTCCTGCTGTAGTGCGTCGGGGCTAAATGGGTTAAGACAGTCAGTCAATCTTCAAAATTTTAAGTTAGCCCTATTGTTATGTCCCTTCTATGTATAGAAAGGACTTTTTAGGACGGGTCGCGGTGGGGCGAATTTAATAGCATGTCCATGATGTCAAAGGCGGGCAGGCTAAATCTCTAACAATTGAAGTAACAAGACAAAAATTACGTCATGTCTAGTTATGCTAACCTCGCTGCTGAAGGTACATTTGCAAAGCGCCGTATGTGCGTATGTATGCATGTAGTATGTGCGTATGTGTGTGCGTATGTATGTAAACAAGAGAATCTCCGATATTTGTGTACACACAAGCTTGAAACTTGGCGAAATACTGTCTTAAGTGGTTGGCTAAGAGAGCCTCCGAGCATATTGTAATTGAATATCTCATTGAAGACATAAACAACCGTTTATAGGAAGTCGGTTGACCCAGATTAGAGACCGTAATTTTTGTCATATTTACTTGAACCTTTGCATACGGCTAGTTTGGACAAAGACATTGGATGAGTTCGTGAGTTAAGAATATCCATTTAGCGGCATGGAATCGTACATAATTATGCATTGCTATGCTTCCATGCTGAGCTTGGCTGTTAAACACTCACGGTAGTGCAACGCAGATATTTCCTCAAAACAATGGCAACCCACCGGCTTCGCATGCGAATGAAAGGCAATAGACTCAGTAAGGTAAGTAAGTGTGAAAAGCAAGATTTTTATTGTAGTACTATTTTCTTCAGTACACACCTCCTTCTTCTGGCGTCGTGAACTGCGTTTATTACATCATCATGTAGGAACATTTGTCTGGTATCCCGCAAATATTGACATCGCCACAAAGTGTGTGTTGACGGCTGTGTTGTGACGGAAACTGAGCCAGCTCGCATCGGATATGCAAAGAAAAATGTGAGTAAGAAATAGTCTTACATAGGTGTTTTGGTGATACTGAGAATCGCAGAGTCACTCTCGTGGTTTTAAAACCTTATCCTACTCCCTTTCGATCGTAGGATAATATTTCAAAACCACTCGGGTGAGATTCCCAGGATCACCTAAACACCGAAGTAAGAATCTACACTGTATCACACACACACACACACACACACACACACACACACACACACACACACACACACACACACACACACACACACACACACACACACACACACACACCATCACACACACACACACACACACACACACACACACACACACACACACACACACACACGCACACAATGGACAAGTTGTCATTTGTCTTCAAAGGACAGAAAAGGTTATCAATTGGTAAGCGCTTATACGCTGGTCTTTGATTGTTTTACCTTACGGCTCTATTCCGAGAGGTTCAGAATCAAAGAGCAGCCGGCGCTCTTCTGAGCTTATGAGCTGAGAACTGAATTAGTTCCTTCACTGCTAATGAACGTAGATTATTTGCGTTTTTTAAATCATTGTAGATTTAACGTCCAAGATCCCCAGCCTCCATTGGAACATGGACACAAATTAGTGTCAGCAAGAGGCATAGATCCTCATGAGCCCCCGCAGTTGCGGGGGCTCATGAGGATCTATGACTCTTGCAGCTGCATGTGTAGTGTTACGATTTTCTGGGCAGTGAACGGGTTACGGAGACAACTAATGGATATTTTGAAATGAAAAAGTACAGATTAAATGGATTGTGCTGCCACGCCCTGTATTTAACATCACAATGCAAGACCTTCAGACAATTCTTGGTTACGGTTATTGTAAATATCGGGAAAACGAAAGCATGTCCATTAGTGACATTAGGACTCCTGTATTAATACTGATAATGCGTCACAACATAAAAACACCTTCATTGCCAGAAAATGTCACAGTCAGCAGGGGCGGACCTGCGGAGGGAGGGGGGTCCGGATCCCCCCCCCCCCCCCCCCCAGCGACCCAAAATTCTTTGAAACGCTATAACAAAGTCCCTTTTCGGGTGTTTGGACCCCTCCCCCCCCCCCTCCATCCCACCCTGTCCCGTTGTTTGCGTTGTTTTAAATATTTTGGCGAGAGGCGAGAATCTTAGCACACACGCGTCTTCTCTCTCTCCCCCCCCCCCTCCAACCCCCCTCCCACCCCTCCCCTGCAGCTTTTTCGATTTTTCGGCCACTGAAAGCAAGGTCTAGCGTCAGGGAGGCCTTTCGTATCAGGTTGAAAGTCCCAAACTTAAAGTTCGAATCCTCCACCCCCCACCCCCTTGAGGTAACTGACCCTTCTGCAAGACTGACGG
>BTPG01000001.1:235966163-236048663 GCA_036245525.1 Semisulcospira habei | reverse complement strand
AGGATTGAGTACAAGGTAGCTACTTTCGCCTTCCGTCATTTCGATGATACACTGCCTCCCTACCTTTCCAGTATGTTAACTACTTATCAAGCTTCTCGCGCCTTATGTTCTAGTGATGAAAAACTTTTGAAAGTACCGAAAATAAATACAAAGTCCTTTGGTCAAAGGTCTTTTTGTTTCCAGGCCACAGTCATTTGGAATTCTCTTCCGAATCACATTCGTGATGCCCCCAGTCATTTCTTTCAACAGTGAGCTTCTTTTCTAATCTTACTATTCTGTCTTACCAAATACTACAGTCTCTTTTCTGTTTCACAATAACATCATGATGACCTTGTGCCAGGTCATTTTGCGATGGTTGTTTGTGCTTTGGGTGTGTTTATGCGCTGTTAAATTTTGAATTTGTATTGACGTCATTTGTCTTGCCGCTGTCTATTTATTTAGTTTAGTTTGTCATTTTGATTTGCATTGTACAGCGCTTAGAGCCTGCACTGCAGGGAGTTTGCGCTTTATAAATATAATTATTAAATTATTATTATGGCTCTGTCAGTCTCAGCCGATATACACACACACTCAAGTAGCTATAGCTAGGAGTCCTGGCTTGACCCTAGCATTGACGTGAAACCGAGCTCTCGCCGCCATGCAGTAAAATGAAGCCCATAAAAGCTCTAAAAGGGACAGGAAACAATTACCCGTCTTTATCAATTGGAAGAAGTCATAAAGTGACGTAGAATGAGCCGAGCGGCTGTCTAACTGAAGCCAGTTTAACCCCATAGCTCCTAGCCGACGCAGATTGTTTCTGTCAATTCCACGCCAAAGAGCATGACACCAAAGACATGGACGCAAAGTAGTGTCAGCAAGAGGCATAGATCCTCATGAGCCCCCGCAGTTGCGGGGGCTCATGAGGATCTATGCCTCTTGCAGATGGATTTTGTGTTCAGTTTTTTTCTTCTTCCGCCGAGCGTTCACATCAGTCGCAATCAAGGGATTAACCGACTCAAAGAGTTAATTACAGTTAATAGACTCGGATACAGTGCCGTGTTCATATAGATGAAGCCTTAATGAACTACAGCGAAAGCAACTGGAAAATAGCATACAGCCTGAACGCGGCCTTCTCCAGGCAGTAAAGAGTAATAATAAATTCGCAATGTCTTCATTATAAATGTTCTTCGTATGTCTTACATTATCCCTTTTAACCCCATGGTCGCATTTCTAACATTCTGGAGGTGTCACCTGACCGCTATGTACCAGCTGCAGGAGATGGATTCAGACCATGATAATTCAAAGGTAGTGCCGGATTAGCTTGGCGCCTGATGGCGCCAAGCCAATCTGGCGCTACACTTTGAATTATCATGGTCGACCCGTCTCCTGCTGTAGTGCGTCGGGGCTTAATGGGTTAATGTTGGAAGTTTGAATGTCGTAAAATGAAATACTTTTTTTGCTCTTCTTCTCTTAGTTCAAGGGTAGTGCCAGAATAGCTTGGCGCCTAGAGGCACCAAGCTATTCTGGCACTACCCTTGAACTATTTTCTTCTCCTTGTACGCAGAACCCGGCCATACCTTCCCTGCAGCCACTGCGTCGAACTGCCTGTCTCGATTGGCCTCCGCAGCCACGAACAGCTGCAGACGTCGTGGGCAACTCCTATAAAATCTTCGTTCGCGAAGTCAAGCCAAGAGACGCAGTAGACTTTCTTCCATTTTGCTCAAAAGACACTGGAGAATCTCTGGTACGTGTGCATACTCACATGGATTGTGAAAAGATGGGTAGAAAGTCTTAGTTGAGGCAAGACAACATTGATAACCCGTTGTATCGGCGGATTTCATCAATCATAGCTCACCATGGAGCAGATCGCTTTAACTCATTCTACCCCAAGAACGAAATCCCCAAACTTTGAAGTCGTCCTCTGAAGACTGCGTTGCAGTGCAGGACACAGATCGACCATGATAGTTCAAGGGTGATGCCAGAATAGCTTGGCGCCCTTAGGCGCCAAGCTATTCTGGCATCACCCTTGAACTCTCATGGTCGATCTTCATCTTGCTGTGGTGTGTCTGGGGTAGAATGAGTTAACGAGAACATACAAGACCAGTGTTGCTTGTTGTAGGCCTACATCTGAAGTTTGCTATAAATGTAAGCGAAACAGTTTACATAAAAACAGAGTTTTTACTTGTGTTCAGCGTTGTTTTATCCGACCTGGTAAAGTCATACAAGGTGTGCCCCATCAATAGCCGACGGCAACGCTATACGACACTTACGCAGCTACTGATGCGGGGAGCTTTGAATGAGTTGAAAGCGGAGCGTTTGCTGTGCACATGCGCACCGGAGTACTCGAGCGTACAGATGCTATTATTTAACTCGAGACGCGTCGCATCCGGATAAGCGGCGTATTGCCGCGTATCCGTGTGCGGCATGTCTCCAGTGAGTGAATGCGCGTCGTGTTTCGAGTACAAGGTAAGAAAATCCATTTGTTCGGTGGTGGTCGTGATTAACAGATAATGATTGTCTGCATGTTTAATCATTGTCGAGTAGAGTCGCAGATTTCATGTACGGATACGGGCGGGGATTGGAAAAAAAACACCTGAGACATGTTGACACCCACGGACATGTGAGAGAGAGAGAGAGAGAGAGAGAGAGAGAGAGAAGCAGTTATCAATTGATCCTGCCTGACGTTTTACCCATAAAGCCCTGACACGCTGCGCAACATGTGAGAGAGAGAGAGAGAGAGAGAGAGAGAGAGAGAGAGAGAGAGAGAGAGAGAGAGAGAGAGAGAGAGAGAGAGAGAGAGAGAGAGAGAGAGAGAGAGAGAGAGAGGGAGAAGCAGTTATCAATTGATCCTGCCTGACGTTTTACCCATAAAGCCCTGACACGCTGCGCAACATGTGAGAGAGAGAGAGAGAGAGAGAGAGAGAGAGAGAGAGAGAGAGAGAGAGAGAGAGAGAGAGAGAGAGAGAGAGAGAGAGAGAGATAGGGAGAGAGAGAGAGAGAGAGAGAGAGAGAGAGAGAGAGAGAGAGAGAGAGAGAGAGAGAGAGAGAGAGAGAGAGAGCGAGAGAGAGAGAGAGAGAGAAGCAGTTATCAATTGATCCTGCCTGACGTTTTACCCATAAAGCCCTGACACGCTGCGCAAGATATGGATCGACCATTATAGCTCAAGTGTGGTGTCAGAATAGCGTGGCGCCTGTAGGCGCCAAGCTATTCTGACACCACCCTTGAACTATCATGGTCGTTCTGTCTTCAGAACTGTGACGTACACATCAAAAGACACCTAAAAAAAACACAAATTGACAAGTTCATCCTTAGCATGTAATGAGCTAAAATATGTCTGTGAAAGCATAACGGACCTGCCGAGTGTTCGGAGGGTAAAGAATGTTAAAAAAAAGACTTTATTGCGTTTATTGCTATTCTAGCGCATCCATTTTCACAGGACAGATCCATCAGTTCCATGGCGGCTTTCGTTGACAGGGCTCAACTGTTTCAGAGAATACGCCCGGATGATGGAACTAGCAGGACTCATAAGCACACAACCTAGACAGACAGGTAGACAGACAGGTGTAGAAATTCGCTCTCTCTCTCTCTCTCTCTCTCTCTCTCTCTCTCTCTCTCTCTCTCTCTCTCTCTCTCTCTCTCTCTCTCTCTCTCAGTGCGCGCGCGCGTGTGTGTGTGTGTGTGTGTGTGTGTGTGTGTGTGTGTGTGTGTATGTGTGTATGTGTGTGTATGGATGAGTGAGGAGGTTCGTGCGTGTGTGTGCGTGTGGGTGAGAACATGTGTATGCGTGTGTGCGTGTGCGTGTGTGTGAGAACATGTGTGTGTGTGTGTGTGTGTGTGTGTGTGTGTGTGTGTGTTTTGTGTGTATGAGTGTGTGCGTGTGCAATTGCTCAGAATTAGTGACATGTTTTGGGACATTGTCGTGTCTGTGCTTTGTATTTTGTAGTTTAGTTGTAGCAACGGCAAGTTTGAAAATTGGTCTTGTAACCAAATGCTTTTACCGTTGTAAAATAAAGGCTCATTTTTCATTGTTCTCTCCAAAAACAAAAACAACAACAACAAAATATTGTGTTTCTCGTACTCGTTGTTTTTAATGCTTATTTTGTAACAGGTCATTTTGTAAGAGAGGCGTTTCGCTTAAAGCTTTATCCTGCAAATAAAACGTTTCATCATCAACATCATCATCATCATCATCTCTAACTCTGCAAGAGGTATAGATTCTCATGAGCACCCGCAGTAGCGGGGGCTCATGAGGATCTATGCCTCTTCTTAAAAGCACTCCGTATACATCTTTCTTTGCCTGCTGGGGATATTTGACGTTGTCTGTACGATGATTTCAAAAACGCAATCTGTGTCCTCTTCCAGTAAAAGGGATAATACCAGCCATTGTCTTTCTGTGCAAAAAGATTTTGTTTCCCCTTAATAACAAAGGTTTCGGTTCGTCATTCTGCTGTTTATTTCATCTGAATTTCGTCGATGTTTCCTTTGATGTGCTCTGCTTTCGTCGCAAACATTTCCACATAGAACATGTGAGCTTATTTACGGTAGTGCAGTTCATGTGATTCGGATCCTTTGATCGTTTTAAACAAGAACTACAAACAAGGACAGAAGAGAAGACAAATAATAAAAGAATGAACAAAAGATTCATAAAAGCGAAAAGCACGGAACTCAGAAGAATCTTTCTCTCTTCCTCTCTTCTCTCTTTTTCCACTTTTTATAATGTCAACCATTGAAACCGACGCAATGTCCTCCATTACTCTTTATTTAGTTTTTTTTAATGATCTTTTGTACAATGCACATTTTGTTTGTATATGTTAGTAGCTTGTACTTTTAGCAGAGTAGCAAGGACAAGCATACGAAATGGCACATTTTTTGTTCAGTTGCATATTCCGTTGAGAAATAAAGTTTTATTTCATTTTCATTTCAACTCATGTCTCTCTCTCTCTCTCTCTCTCTCTCTCTCTCTCTCTCTCTCTCTCTCTCTCTCTCTCTCTCTCTCTCTCTCTCTCTCTCTCTCTCTCTCAGCAAGAGGCATAGATCCTCATGAGCCACCGCGATCGCGGTGGCTCATGAGTATCTATACCTCTTGCAGTTTGGTGGTGTTCATGAGGATGCAAATGATCGTCTTGTTCTATGCCTGCGTATTTCTCTGTGGGCTGGCGATTGGGTGCCTGATAGGCGGGGGCAGGGGATCTAACTGTTTGTCTGTCCAGCGCTGAGTGATTCCCCTTGGTTTGTGTACAATTCTGCCAGCGCTAGCCTCACCTATCTGGTTTGTGGGTGTTCAATTTGTATAATGTCAGAGAATATGTATATATCTCTCTCTTTACTTTTTTTTTTATAAAGGAAATGGGCGGGGGAAGGTGGTCAGAGGTGGGGGGGGGGGGGGGCGAGGGGGGGTATTGTCTCCCAACAAGAAAGAAGTTGATCTAGATAACAACAAAACTGCTCTGTGAAGGCAAAAGACTAATTTGTCCATTTTCTTGTGAAAAGAGAGACCATTTCGTACGTTCACTTTTGTGCCTGTCAAAATCTCGATTATGTCCACTTCGTGTGTAAAGCGTAATGTTCATTGTATTACAATGAAAATCTCGCTTTCCACAAACACGAAAACATGAAAATCTCTCAAGAGCTCTTTGTATTACAGCGAAAAACTGACTTTTGCCAAGAATAGACTTTTGGTCTTTTGCCTTAGCTAGAGCAACTGTTTTGCTGTTGTTTTTTATATCGAATCCGCCTCCCTACCCCCACCCCCACCCCCACTCTGAATTATCGACTGCCTGACCCCCACAGATCCGGTTTCAGTGACCGACAGTAGGGTGAGTAAGAGGAGGAGGGAGTGGGATGGCCTCAACCGACTTTGTTCCGGGGAATCCGACCAAAACTGCGCCACCCGCCTCCAGACACAGAAAACATGGGACCTTGTTAACAACACTCGTTGAGATTATACCGTGGGGATAGATTCGGCTAGCTGATCGCTTTTCATAGGCGATAATGCTCAATGTTGCAAAAGCGGTCAATTTCGCCACGTTTGTGCCAAAATGTAAATCTACCAACGAACTATACACAAAGCAGATCATTCCATTTTTTTCAAAGTGGAGGAACATAGAAAAAGGACAGTGCGTTCCCAGTAAGCAAAAGAGACTCGGGCCGACGTCGGCCCGCGCACAGTCGTGCGCGGGCCCACTGCGGTCGACGTCGGCCGAGAACCTTTAGCGCACTGGGTTACACTTTTCAAGACAGATGATGCAATACAATTAACACGCATTGCTTAACTCATTCGCGGCCAGCCGCATCCGGATGCGCGGCTGGCCGCGAATGAGTTAACTCCTTTGTTTTTATTACTTTGAAAAAGGGTTTGACTCTTAACAAGAAAATTTAGGAACTGTTCAGCGCTCGTCCTCTCAAAGCGCATTTATTTGCTGTGGTTTTTTTTATTTATTGATTTATTTTAATTTATGCACAGCTTGGCATGCAATCACCTTTCTGGCCTGGAATTTCGAAACTGCAAATGTAGATTTATGTATCTACAAGAAAGGAATCAATGTCAGCTATATATTTGATATCATTAGTAACTGGTTCCAAGATTTTTGCCATAGGGATCGCTGTGCTACTTTAGACAAATTGCAGTAAGTTCATTTTTGGGGGGTGAAAAGCGAGCGTTCATTGCATAACAATGAAAATCTCGCTTTTCAAAAACATGCACTGAATGCCTTTTGACGAATTAATGCTAATCGCGTGCTGAAAGCAAAAAAATGGCGCGTGTAAAATTTATGTAAAACATTTGGTTGAAACATATTTGCATAATTATGAATATTTTAGTTTAGCCCATTCAGGGCCGACGCACTACAGCAGGAGATGACTCGAACATGATAATTGAAGAGTCGTACCAGATTATCCTGGCGCCTGATGGCGCCAAGCTAATCTGGCACTACCCTTGAATGATCACGGACGCTCGATCTTCTGCACTAGTAAAATATAGTCGCTAGGTGACACATCCAATATTTGGGAAATGTGGCCCAGGGATTAAATGGGTTAAACATGATAAAATAATAAACAAACCGTTGGCGGTACTGGTCGCGATTTTGGACCTTCCGGCTTTAAAGCCGGAAGGTCCAAAATAACAGACTAGCACACCGTTAGTTTTCCATGTGAGATCGTCAAACCCAACACCCACTCAAATGCTCTTTAGCTCCGCCACATAGTGAGCCACCGACCATGCCAAGAGAACAGCGAAGATGACCACTTCGACTGACAGCTACGATTTTGCGTGGAAAATCGGTCAGACGTGGAATTTACTGCAGCCGGGATAGGGACAGGGTGTGACTTCTAAGCGTGCAGCATGTCCTCGGCCCTTAGCTCACAGTTTACACAAGTGCGCGCGAACTTACGTGCTGAGAAAACTGAGCCCGAAAAGCACGGAAGAGATAATAGAAAGTACTTTCCAAAGACTTCGGATTACCCATTGTCTTAATTAACCCCAATAATTAACTAATTACGGTCGTTAACGTCCACACTGTCGTTTCTCTCAAATCAAACCAAAATCCTGACAGTGCACTCTATAATAGACTAATGACTTTTTACACACCCCAAATAATTAAAAAATTACTCCTCATTGTCTCTCAATACTGTCAGAGTCGATTTCCGAAAAACTCGCAAGCTCTGTTTAACACATAACATTCCAGTTCACGCTTGACAAAACAAACTGACTCTTTTCAGTGCAGCCAGAGTGGGGGGACAGGTCGCCGCGACTTATTAACAAAAGGTGGCTCAGTGCAGCTTTATTGAAAACCTCTTTGAAAACAGCTCTGCTCAGGTCGTGTTCAAAACTTGTCAATGCCTGCACATGTGCTGGAAAAGAGTTGTTCGTCTGACTTTTCAGAAAATCGATTAGGGACCATGTTAAATAGTGGGACCAGAAAATCTCATCTGATTTTGTAGAGGTAGGTAACACATACATACACACACACATACACAATCACACACTATCTACATAAAATAACATTTCATGTGATATACACTGTCAGAGTCGATTTCCGAGGAACACGATTTTCTATACCAGTTAGCCTACCCTCTCACTGTGTACACAAAGCGTCGGGCACAGCCCGAACATAATGGCTTGTTATGACAAAAGCTATTTTATTGACTGTGACACTGATGTAAAACGACACAGATAACACTTTTTATCACAGGCCTTTTAAATCTTGTCTACCACTGTTCATTGAGGTCTAGATTCATAGATTCACATGAGCTCCGTTTCACAACATTTTCGATTGGAAACTAACAGACGCATAACTCTCACTGTGTACACACAGTACTCGTATGTATAATTTCTGTTTATAACATAACTTTAGAAGTCTATGCAGACATCTAAGTGCTTTCATGTACACGACGCTTTAAATCAGCCCATGCGTGGACAAAAGCCTCGGCGTTTCTATGTACGCGCGCGTTGCTGTTGCTGTTGCTACTGACTTATCTGCGCATAAAAGGACGCACAATCTGAATGCACTGACTAAAATAGTTCTAGGTGCCAAGCTATTCTGGCACCACCCTTGAACTAAAGCCATTGGTCTATATCCCTATCTGTAAGTACTATAAAGTAGCTTGCATATGGCAGTGTACAAATTTGAAGCTTTTAGCCTCAGTATGATATGGGTTAAAACAAGTTTTTGATGTATTTGTATAGTTAGAATTGCTAGACTGTGCTACGAGTGACTGTTAAGTGTGAATGCCGAAAGCGATAAATTGTCCGTTTTTGGAAACCACTTTATTCAATATCTTAAAGTAATCACGAACTTTGACACTTCTGCCGAGGGAATCGACCGGGTGGTATTAAATAAACATGGTAACGAGAGCACGCACACATACGCACACACGCACTGACACATTGACACATACACATACACACATACATATACACACACACACACACACACACACACACACAAACACATAAATAAACATACACGTACACACACACAAACACATAAACACACACACACACACTCACACACACACATACATATACACACATATACATATACACAAACACATATATATACACTAACACAGACACAAACAAAATAGGCACACATACAGCCAACTACTAACCGGTATGACAGAGCAGCCGCCATTGCTCAGCCGGATATTTTTGAAATTCCATGAATGGATTAGAGCACTATGTATGGATTAAAAGAATCGATCCGGTTTTATCTGAGCATGAAAAAGTTTTCTGACTTTTCAGAACGTGAAATTTCTAGCGCTCCAACACGTAGACACGTAGACTCGTAGAACAGGTTCTGTGAGGTGTCTCGGTTTTCTGCGTACTGCAGTGCCGGTACGGCGCGCACACACGCACACGCACACACACACACACACGCACACGCACGCGCACACACGCGCGCACACACACACACACACGCGCGCACACATATGTACACACGCGCACACACACACATATGTACACACACGCATGTACAGACACACGGAAATACCTCGGACACACACAATAGCTCTCTCTCTTTCCACCTCACACAGAGAGAGGCCCGTCATAAAGACAGTAATCATAATACCTTTTACCCTTGCTGGTTTAGGTCTGTGCTTATGTCAACTGACAAACACTAGTAAATCTCTGCCCTTAACGCCACACACCACATGTCACAGTTGAGGTAAGGGACATATCTTTTTAAATGCAGCACGCTTATAGCTGAGAGGTGTCAGCTTAATACATCCCGTCGTCAACAAGTCATGCATTTGTGGAGTGACGCATGCGGGTAAACCCACCTGTGGCTGAGACTTGAGAGCCCTCATACAAATCACTCAAGTACACAATCCACGCTAGTTAGCCTCAGGCTTTAAGAAAAAAGCCATTTATACCATTATTTCTGAGTCAATACCCTAAAAACATGGCTATAAGAAACATTGTTAGCGAGTGTGTTCATGTACTTGAAAAAAACATTTAAGCAGGTGTTAAAGTGACAAAAAGTAATTACAAAATAATGTTTAATTTGGTTTTATAAAAAAACAAATCACTCATTGTTTTAACAAAATCAAATAACAACATTTTTATTCTATTATCTATTGTAATTATTTGCACAATTTGTTATTTAATTTTGACAAAAAATGTACTTTAGTCAAGAATTAAAGCATAATTTAATAGAGCAAGGGAAGTAACTTTTTTGTCTTGCTGAAATTTTTACAAAATTACTTCCCTTGTATTAACTTGTACTCAGAAATTTTTGTTATTGAACATGGGTGATTCCTTCCTTTTTCTGGTGCTCAAGTTATGGGTAAAATTATCAAGTTACTGTCTATGTTACTGTCTAGGTGTTTCATTTGGCTCACACTTGGCCAGGGTGTGATTTATAATTTAATGCAAAGCCAATAATCGCCAATACTGTGTCAGGTTTGTTTGCTTAAAAGGACAGGGTTATTGTACATGACATTACAATTGAAATCTGTGAAACATGTCATTTATAAGCCCACTGAGAGAGACACAATATTGGTCTGGGGTAAACTCAAAAACTATTGGCTACATTTTGCTGAATGGTACAAACGTATAAAGTTACTATTAATGTACTTCCTAGGAAACATGATTTTGCTTGATAACAATTTTTGTTTTTTGTTTTTAATTTTTTTAATTACATTATAAATGAACCAAGACGAACTCCTTCTATTAAATGATATCAATGCTGTAGAGAACAAAGACTTAGACTCAAAAAAACAGCGGCTTTTGTCTGTGATTGTCTCAGGCAAATCAAAGGCTTATCTGGGTAGACAATACATGACAGAGGATATTGAATCTCTAAGCTCTGATGAACTAATCAAGCTTCATTCTAAATATGAAAACCACATTGCCTCACTAATGACACGTGATTTGAGTCGATCTCTTGTATGCCTATACACAAAAGCAGTGAGTCACTTTCTACCTGTGGATTGTGACAGTCTATCACATGACCTTGAAAGTAATCCTATTGTTTCAAGTTCAATTGGCAAATTAGCATGTGTCATGTTTTACAAGTTCGGAAATTACCTTGCTCCTGTCGTAACCCTTCTTGTTACCGGGAGTCATATTGATTTTTCAAAAATAAATTTTCTAGAGAAAGAAAAAGAAGGATCAAATGGACGAGAACAAGATGACTACACAACAGAACCCGGACCCTGTTTTGACACAGGTTCAAACTGTGACTAAGGCTAAAAGTCCAGGCAGGGTTGAGGCTGGTAAAAGATTAGCCGAATATAACAGACAAAAAAAATTACAGCTTCAAGCGCAAACAGAAAAGGCTCATGTGACTGACCAGGCATTAGGACCGTTAGGACCGTCAAGACCGTCAGAACTGTCAGGACTTTCAACACCCCTGTCACACCCACATCAAAGTGAAAGACCTTCAACCCAGTCTAATTCTGAAACAGCAAAATATGTAGTTGCCGGATTTGTTGTCGGATTTGGTTACGTAGGTTATCAATTATACAAAAAATACAAACCACAGACTCGTACAGTGACCAAAAAATCAGACACTCCAAAAACAAAACCAGAAGTCGCCACATTACCAGTAACACCCAAAGCCGTTGACCCATTTTATATGCAGTAAATAAAAATATTATTTTAATTTTTCTTGTCTTAGAAATGAATGACACAAAGAACTTGATGAACCTTGTCTATCACTCTGTCGTAATCAGTGGATTAGCAGTAGCTTATTCTATGCTGGGGAAAAGTCTACTCAAAATGAAATCAGCAGACCTGAGTAGACTTGACTTTGAAGACAGCGCTAAGCTAATTGTAGTTGTCACAGCGTCGATTGCGACAAAAGATTTTCTTGTTAAGCAAGGAATTATTCCCGAAAATGTTTCTATGTAAATAAAAATAATATGGCGACGATAGCTATTATGATTGGTGGAGCGATGGTTAATGCATTGGCTTTCAGTGGCTCTAATTATCTCTTTTCTAAAATGGGTAGAGAAGAATCTGCAGAAGAATTGAAACGTCACAATGAAGCATCTGAAAAACTTGCTCAAGCCCAACAGGATTATGAGAAGAATAGAATTGAAAAACTTGATTTCATCAATGAAAAACTCAGGCTTGAAGGCCACGCACAACACACGTTTTCAAATACAGACGAAGCAATCAGGGAATACTATCTTGTCACAGGTGAAGACATGTCTATCCCGAAACCGAAACTAAGTGACTATTACAAACCAAGCACACAACAAAGAAACGGGGAGATAATCTTTGTTCTAGTGGGAATGACATTTGTTTATTTTACAGGAGTTTTCATTGCTAGAAAAAATGGCAGCCGAAAATAAACTATCGAAAATATATTACTCTCCATCAGGCTATTGGAAAGGAGCAAACAGCTATTCAGAAATTACATGCCGCTGTGGGCGGAGATATAACACTCAATCAGGTCAAACAATGGTTACAGAGACAAGCAATTTGGCAGATATATCTTCCTGCTCCAAGAAAGATAACAAGACCTCATTTTGAGAACACTACCCCTAATGACACACACCAAATGGACCTCCTGTTCTTACCACATGACACAATAAGAAAGAAACGATACAAGTATGCATTAACTGTTGTAGACATTGCTTCAAGGTATAAAGACGCTGAACCCATATCTGACAAAACAGCCAGTACAGTTGCTACAGCATTATCAAGAATCTATAGTCGAGGCCCTTTAAGATACCCCAGACTTGTGCAAGTTGATGATGGATCTGAATTTAAGGGCGCAGTTAATCAGTTATTTGCTAAGCATGGTGTACTGGTCAGACGAGGCATTCCAGGTGTGCACAGATCGCAGGCAATTGTAGAGAACTTTAACAAACAGTTATCAGAAAGACTTTTCAGTTACCAGTATTCTAAGGAACTCATGCATGACACCCGTAACACTGAGTGGGTAAAGAGATTACCACATGTGATAAAAGCAATGAACAATGAAGGACATCCTAAGCCTGCTGATGCTATTAAATTGAAAACAATTACAGAACCAAAAACAGGACCAACCCCGCGCACCAGACACAAGTTTATTTACTAAACAGGTGAGATATTTATATCAGCCAGGGGAGGCTGAGAACGACGACAGACGCAGGGCAACAGACCCTATCTGGTCAACGTCTGTACACAATATAAAAAAAATAGTCCCCGGTCCTGACGGTCCTGGCGCAACAATATATTACCTGTATGACCCTGCACCCCAGAGGGCATTTGTCAGAGAAGAATTACAGATTATTCCCCCAGACACCGTTACTCATTTCAGTAACTAAGTCGTCAATTAATTCATCAACCAGTTCATCACAAATGTCTTCAGATAACTTGAGCCTGTAATGTCCAGGTGCATAAGCTTTTTCCTTACTGTGAAACACACGTTTCGTGTCACCAACTGCAAGTGACTTCTTATGTGTTTGAATCATTTCAAGATTATGTTTGTTTGATCTCAGTGACTTGTTTGGATAATCAGGCATTAATGCACCATCTAACACTTGCTTGTAATGTTCATGACGTATGTCTTTATTTTTTATCGCTGTTTTCTTGATACCTTTGGCTTTTGACTGACTACCTTTCTGGTGCAGTATAGAATACATTTTTGATCTCAGTCCAACGTACTCAACTATAGGCACACCATTCAGTTCATCTTTAAACTTACCAGGCACTTTCTTGTTTTGTGTGCTATACAGTGGATGATCTTTAGGGTAGTCAGACGTGTCATACATGTGTAACTCTGTTTTCATGTCTTCATAAAAGTCTTCAGTACACACATCAATGATCATAGAGTCAGTGTCAGTGTACAACAGACGGCAGTCAGGATACTTTGGTTTGAAGTAATCATAATAAAATTCAAGCATCAACAGTTTTGACAATTCAAGAATTGCCATACCAATAAATACTGGCTTGTCCAGTTTGACAATCTTTTTTTTGAGTGACACAGCATACAATGATGAATGAAACTCTTTGTACCCTGTGTACTGTGGCTTGCCTGTAAGTTTAATTGCACCCGATTCAGTTGTGACCAGTCTCACATCTTTTCTGTGATGAGGATTTTCCATTGTCTTGCCAAAACAGGCATTGTTCATAAGCTTAAAGAAGTCTTTGTCAAATGCAGTGTTGCCGTCTCTGGCACGAAGGGTTGTGTTCTTCATTATGTAATCTTTCATGAAAGCACTCTGATCAAATTGAATTCCTCTGTGAACTTTCTTTAGTACTAACCCGTGTCTGATGTAAAACTGCAGCAAGCGGTAGTGACAAACGTAATTGAATTTGTCATTCAAATTTGGTACAAGTTTAGTGTCTTCTTTTTTTCCTGTCATACTCATTTTCTCAACAGCTAATGGATAATCATTGTGGTAATCATGTAGATGGTGTGGGTACTCCAGGTCGACTTCAAAGATCCAACCCTTCGCGTCGTTTCGGTCAAGATTCATAATATAGTTTGTTAACCCTGACTCTGTTACATCATACTGTGTCAAATCATGCAGACAAAAGTTTTTCAAGGGCAATAACTCACACATCGCGAACCCATAAAGGTTATTAGCGTCCAAGTACGTAATGAATGACCTTGACCCAGGGTTTGAGGGGTCAAACCCCCGGCCAAGGTCACCATAACCGTCCAGATATTTATTATTTGCTCTGGCGTAGTTATTTGCTGCAATACTAATCCCTCCCCTCAATCCACGTTCCACCATTTCACCCATCGTACGATCAGACAACAGGTCTATAGATATCTTACTGGATTTCAAAAATGCATCCCATGTCATGCCAGGACTAGTTATGTAGCAGGCTGGGTCAAGTTTGTAGTGTAACAAACCCTTCTCACGGTAACTTTCAAATACGTCTGCTAGCAAACAAACGTCAGCTTTCAAGTACTGGTCATGGTAATCACCAATTGTCTGACATCCTAATTTACCCCACGCATCAAGAGCGTGTTGATATTCAGAGTCAGAAATACCTTTACCAATTAGTGTAGAATAAAAATTTTCTTTTGGTGGAAGACTCCTTTCTTCAAACACAACCCACTCACTGATGTACTCATACGGATACACACCTTTCTTAATCAAGTCTGGCTCAAAATATTTACTCATTATTGGATACTCAGTCAGCCCTTCTGCAAGACTAGCAAGACCTAAAGACAAATGTTGCATGGAGTCATAAAATGCTAATTTGTCTAACCTAAAAGTCAAGTATTTCTCAGTTGTCTGGGCAATACAACTAATGTTTTTGTACGACTCGTCTACAGCCTGCATGATAATGTGTGAATCATATCCTTTGAGATTGTGGAAAAAGATTGGTAACTTATATGTCTTGGGATCTGTTTTTAATAATAAGTTACAATTGTTATGTGCAGCGCCTCTGTAACGCCCAGTTATGTGATCATGGTCACGAACTTTATCACATCCCAGAGGTTGTTCGCAAATCCAACACGTCTCAGCTGTATCAAATTTCAGTTTGTCTTCTTCTGTCATCACCAAAGGCATCTGACATGTTGTGAGATATTGTACTACCTGACTATACAGTTGTCTCATTTCTGTTAAAAACAGACATGCTGCATTTTCACCCCTGTAGATAACAGGCTCTGAATGCAAACCGTCTGACCTAACAATAATGTATCCAAAAGAACACACCACTTGGTCACTCAACTTTATAGTCTTTGGTAATGATTCTGGAACAGGACCGTCATACGGAACAACCAGTGATTCAAAATCTGCGTACACTACAAACGGCAACTTTTGTTGATTCCCATAGTTTTTAAAATATACTTGACTACCAGGATCTGGATACTTAAGTACAGTTTGTATGTCATCAGCTGACCTGCAGTGTAAAACATGTTTGTGTGCCACAGCAATAGAAGAGAATCTTTGTAAACATCTTTTACACACTTCCTGTTTCCTACCATATTTTGATACATGATTATGAATTAGACGTGACATACTCCTGATAATTGTGTAGTGAAAGTTATTGTCATCGCCGATTAGCAACATGTCAACATGTTTATCTTCTGACTGCCCATATGTTGGAGCAAGTGGTGATACTCTAATGGGTTGTAACTTATCAACAGACTCATTATCCCACACATACACATTTACAGATATACCAGGATTTAGTTTTTCAAACAAGTCTATGTCCTCTATTTTAACAGGGAACTCAATGCCACTAAAATCAAGTTCATTTACAAATTTGATGTAGTTAGATACACGTTCTGGTTTTGATTTTACAAAGTGTAGTTTAGCAAGCACACACCACATGAAACAATAGTTGTCATTGTTCTGTATGTTGACGACAGCCTTTTTGTTTACTACTTCTGTTGGCAGTGGCAACCATGCTTTACCTAATATAGGATGATACCTAGACTGCTTTAGTTGCAGTTCATGTACATGTCCTTCGTGCCAACCAGACCCCTTCATTCTTGCACTGTCAATTGCCTGTAGAAAGTCTGGTAATAGTCTGTCTCTAAACACGTTCTCTACCTCGGTTCTCTTCTTGTGTTAACAGTGTGTTGTCTTGTTGATATGTACGATACAATCACTTCACCGTCCACCCTAGTGAATTCGATTTTTGCAACAATCTGAATCTTTACACTGCCTGTAAGAAGATTTTGTTGTATGACAGAAAAAGAGTTTTCTATTGATTCATAGACATTATTAGTATTGGATATGGGTAAGTTTGTTGTGTGAAACACGTTTCTTAAACTAGATGAGCCAGGGTTTTGAACATTGTCCGTCATTTTTATTTGTCCGACAAAATAATAAATGAAAAAATATTACCGCTGGCTCACCTTGTGTAATACCACTTTATTAACTGTAACACTGTCAATATAAACATTTAGTTTGCGTAGTTGTTTAAATATGCTATAACAAACTTCCCCTAACCAACCATAGTTGGTATCATCAACTTTAAAAGTAGGTGTCTTTAAATCAACTGTCATGCACTCCACATTTGGATGCTCATCGACATAATCCAAAGTCACACTATATGTAACATATATTTCTGATGGTGCTGAAAGGCTTATGTAAGTCTGTTTGGGTGATATTAAGTCAGTAAAGTGCATAACATCTTTGAAAAGGTGTGTGAGATCAAGCACCTGTATGATTTGTCCGTCTGTCATTTTTATTGGACAAACAAATGTATAAATTAATTTACATCAATTTACTAACCCATACCCTGTGGGCTGATCTGTCTTTAAAATGAGCTTTAGATGCTTAGTTGATTTCAGTTTATTTTTTACATCATCTCGTTCATGTTTATTTGGTATGACATCGTTTTCTCTGAGACAGTCTTCAAAGCTGTCACGATCCTTGCAGTAAAACAAACAGATAAACTTTAACTGTTCTCGAAAATCTTTCAGTACAGCATTATATTTCTGAGTGAGAATCCATACACTTACATTTGCATGTCTGCCACTGAAGGCAAGTTCTGCTAGAGTGTTTCTCTTCTTGACAATGTCTTTCTCTGCAGAACAGTCATCAACAATAAACAATGTTGGCTGTCCTTCAAATTGCTTGTAAAAATATTGTAGGTAGTCATTCAGTTTTTTCTCAGGGTCGACTAAATATATGTTGTTGTCAGTCCAAATGAATAAACGGTTGTGATAAGCTTTGTTGTGTTTGATTGTAGGACAAAATATTACAATGTTTTCAAAATGGTGGATGTATCTTGTTTGTAATAGGTTAAGTACAAATTCAGTTTTACCACACCCTGTGGCGCCACAAAACAATCCACAGTGTGGGTCAAGGGTCATTAAGCTCCGGTTCATTTTAATACACAATATAATTTTAATATATGTGTCCACTCAGTCTACACTCTTGTATATTGAGTTGTGCGTCATAAATTAGATACAAATATATGTTTATGGCTGCAGCAGTTTCAACCTTCTTTTGTATCTGAATTGTTATTCCATCACTACCGTTCTCGACAGTTCGTCCTGACCCATGAAGGTAATCATCATCTGTACTACGAAGGTCTAGCCACAGTGCATACTTGTTTGTAAGGTATTGTCCAATCCTAACGTCATACAGATGTAGATCTTTGCACGCAATGTTTGCAGGTTTATCTCTAATCCTTCCTCCTGCAAAATACTTTGTGGTTTCGTCATAGTGTTGATAAGGTAACATTCCAGATGCATACACTTGATTAGGGCGGCCTTCGATTGTGCAGGACAAATGTGTAATCTTAGGATTGTAGAATTTTTCTGAATCCCTTTTGTATGGACTCACAGGTTCAACAAACAACATAAGAATACCTTTCAGTGACCTGGCAGGCGTGTTCAAGTTTATGTTCCACATTGGGTCACTCTTGTCTTTGGGTATTAAACTATGTCTAATCACACGGTCATAATAAATTGGAAGTCTTGACTGATACTGATTTTGAATGAGTCTGGCTAGATCAGTATGTGTAACAATTTCATATTCCAAGGAAATGTTAGAGATCTTATATGTTGCATCTGTGGCAGATGATTTAATAACTTTGGAGTAGTCATTGAAAGTTAGTTCAAAGCTCAGACGGTCATTCAGTGCCCCTTGATAATAAGGCAAATGAGCTGTGAGGATTTCAAACTCAAGTGGAATGTAAAATCTGGTTCCATATGTTTCTGCTATAATAACGTCCTTGGTACCCCAGTAGTTGATTTATCTCCAGCATTGATTCGAAGTTTACCAACATTATCAGACTGTATGCCTTGGTAAATACGATCCTCTCGTTCTTCTCTTGTGAGCCAAAGATCTTTGTAACAGTAGAATACATCTGAGTCGTCAAGACTAAACACTTCCTGTCCTTCAAGTTTTACTTTAATAGTTCTAACAATTGCTCTGCCAAGATTGTCAACCAGTGTTCTGTTTACATCTGCGTCTGATGATAGTTCAATATTAAATGCTAGGCGTGCAGTGCCAGGAACAATAACGTCACTGGGACCTAGGTTTGGAAACTTGACTGTAAGTGTTTGGTTCTGGTCTATGGTACTTGGATTGTTTGTGATGACGATTGATTGTCTTATGCCCTTAACACCCAGAGGCTCACGTAGTTTTCTGTATGGGTCTAACTTTGATCCGTAAGACTGTGTCATTTTTATTATGCACAATAAAAAATAATAAATTAATAAAACAATGGCAGCGGGAGGATTTAATCATGAAGATTTTGAAATGGATGACACATATGATTTTGGTAATACAACAGATATGCAGATATGACAGATATGACTGGTACAAGAAATATTTACAGTTTACGTCATGAACTTTTAGAAACCAAAGTGAACTCATTTTATGATCATGTTGGTGGTCGCCCAGACAACGTAGACCCTAATCAGTTTGAACTTGATGGCAAGGGTCATTTATATTTAAATACTGTTGACAAAGGAAAAGTACTATTGACTAACAAAAAAGACCCTAGTAGGTTTAGGGCTTTAAGTACAATAAAAAATGAAGGTGGTGTTGGTGCCTTGCGTCAACTTGGTATTGGAGGGTCTCCTGTCACGCCAAGACTGGCTAGTGTTCTTCACGACACGCAAACAAAGTTGCCAACAGGGCAAGAGATTGAAATGGCACCAGTAACAAGCCTACCAGAAATAGCAAACACAGTGATACAAGAAACTTCATTTACTGAAGGGCAATTAAATGACGCTATGAAAACAATAGATGACCCACCTTTGTCAATGAGGGAGATTATGGGTTTGGATAAATCACTGCAGACGATAAGAGGTGAGATGGTTAATAATCTTGCCAAACTAGGTGAGCTTGATAAACACATAGAACGTGAAAAAGAGAAACTGGCTACAGCAGACAATGGGAATCTTGACACAGAAATGAAAGAAAGAATACAGCACAGATTAAATGATTTGCAGATAGAAAGATCAGGACGGTTAGAAACAATTAGTATTGGAAGACAAAAACTGAAATCACAGGTCAACAGAATTAGAGAAACTATTCAGAAAATACTTCACGAAGACACTACTCTGGCTGAGAGACTAAAAACACTTTTCAGAGAACAGGGTATCACAATTGCTAGTTTAATTACAGCTCTTGGGTTTATTATCAGTACTGTTGTGTTGGCTGTCTCCAAGGGTGGCAGTGGTGGTGGTGCACCCCGGCCCCAGCACCACCAACCCCGGGCCCCCCGACTCCAACAGACCCAAAAGATTTACAGTCATGGGTAAAGAAACAGTTGTCTCACATATCAGACTTGCTTAAGAAATTGGCTGTGAAAGCAGTGGATGCTTTGCCTGGCATAATTGGCACTGTTGTCAGTTGGCTGATTACTACTACAGCAAAGGCAGTAGGGTTTATGGCAGAGCATGTGTGGGTCTTTTTGGTTACAGTAGGAGGGTTGATGGTGGGTTATTTAATGAAACAGATAAAGAAGTAAAACCCCTAATCCTGTTAGACCTATTACCAATGCAGTTCTTTCTGACTCATGAGTGTCAGGGGTTGGTGTTGACTGTACTGGTTGTATGAGTGCCGGTGTTGGGGCCGGGGCCGGGGCCGGGGGTGTTACCGTCTGTAATGATTTTAATGACTGAACATGTGTGGTTGTGGCCCCTAAGTTTACAGATTGATTGAGACCGAGTTTTTGACCAACACCTGCAACAATGATTTCATTATTATAATTTGTTATTGTACCCATTTGGAGTTGAAGATCAGATGGTAACATGTATAACCCGATGCCAACTACAAAGTCAACTTTTGATCTGGCATATCTGAGTACGTCTTGGTAGCGTTGTATGCTAGATGGGAGATCTACTGTTGAATTTATTGAATCTTCTAGATTAGCGAGAAACTGTTTTTGTGCTTCAAATTTCCACTTCCATTCAAAATGTTTGATTTTGATAATGATTGTGCTCCTAGTATACACCAGACATATGTTCTGATAGACTCATTTACGCGCTCGACTCCTGCTTGAGTAAACCCGTCAGATTTATCTAAAATAAATGTGGTCCAGGCGTTAGACTGTTTCTGCTCTATTGATCCTAACCAGACTTCAGATTTTGATGAGAATGAAGTGTAACCAGGGTAATAATCTTGAGGGTATTGTCTGTGACTCATAGCGTAATACAATGTACCCATGCCATGGTGATCATCAAGTTTTTGTGTGAAGTCATACTTAGTGCTTATGTTAAATTCATTACAGATGCGTTCAAATGCTTTCATATCCATGGGGTTATTAAACCTGTTGAAACTGGATTCAGTTGGTAGTGGTGTATGAAGTTCTGACAGTATACGTCTAAGCTGGTAATAAACATGGAAATGATACACAGACCTAATCAGTTTGTTTGAGTGATTCAAATGATCTGTGAATGAAACACCACAGCCTGTAGTTGAACATAGTATTGCAAAGTTGAGTTGGTTTTGAAACATCTGTAGTGGACTTAAAGACCACTTTCTTGCAGTAGAGTCATCTGTTATTGGAGGGTTTAGGTAATGGTCAAACGGATTCGGTACTTTGACTTGAAATAGATCTTGTACGCTTGCGTCAGACACAGCTATGTCGAGTTGATTTAGTTGAATTATTTTCTGTTCATAAGTAGGTGCAACATTATATTTGGCATCCATATTAAATTGAAATGCGTTTGTTGTGGTAATGGTTGGTGATTTAAATTCCATCCTTTTTTATATGAGATAATAAAAATGTTTATTACCTTAACAAATCTTGACACAAGCAAACCAGTGTGGTTAACTAATGGGATTGATAATCGTGATGGTAGCAAGGCTGCAGCTATCCATGAATTGTTCTACACAGTAAAATGGTTTAATGTTGAAGATGATATATATAATAAAGTAAATTTAGATGGTAAGACTGAAGCTTTACCACCCGGGTATTATGACTTTTGTACTATAGCTGAATGGTTTCAAAGTAAATTTAAAATTAAAGCAACTTTAAATCCAGCTAACCTACTTGTTACATTAGAATTTCCGACACAAAATTGGTTAAGGATCTCAGATAAATTTGCATATTTACTTGGATTTTATATTGACGAAGATTGGTATAGATCAGATGATTTAGGTGAATTTGAGTTTGGTATTATAACAATGAAGACCAAAAAAACTTAAAATAACTGGAAAACGTCCTGTCAATTTGTCAGTACACACAGTGCTAAATGTTTATTTGAAAGAACTAAACACATCTGAGAATGTTCACAATGGAAAGCCTTCAACTTTGTTGAGATGCTTACCAACTGGAACTGCTCCGTATTGTGAAAGTGTAGTTGTTAGATTTCCTAATTTGCAGTTTAAGAAATTAGGTTCTAGTTTCTTTGAGTCACTGAGTATATCTGTAACTAATCAGGATGACAAACCAGTTCTTATGCATGATTTTAGTGTTGTGTTGGAAATTAAATAATTTTATTTTTGTTTATAAAAAATGAGTGGTGGTCCAAAGTCGAGAATCATACCAGTTGCATGTCCAGTAACAGAATTGAAAGATTTGGCAGACGTCCAGGATTTTGAGAAGGAGGGAGAAATTGGAGAAATATATGGTTTTGAACTTGATTCAAATGGCATGTACAAGAGGAAAGTAATTGTTGACATGAAAGACGGTGAAAAACAGATTCCTAAACTTGGTCAGCTTCGTGATGTTACTGTACCTACTCCACCTGTAAATAATGCGCCTTACAACTTAATACATGTGGGTAGTAAGTGGGTGGTTTCACCTGTGCCTGTTCCACCACCCACAATTGACTGGGACATAAAGTTGGAATTTATTAGTCCTTATGTATACACTGATGACGAAGGTGCCTTAGTGTTTAGGAAGGTTGTTAATTCTGGGCCGCTTATTGTAAGCCTTGTTCCAAGTTTTGCCCCAGACAACAATAGCAGAGAAAAACTGAAAGTTGAAAATTATGAGAGACGGCGGTATCTTCTTACAACTAGAAAGGGTAGATCAGATACTTCTGTTGTGTTTATGCCAGCAAGCTTAGTCGTGGCTAGAGAAGTGACAATAGTATTTGAAATTATCATGAAATCTGTTGCTTCTGCAAAAGAGGCCAAATATGCACAGGGAATTAAACTTACATGGGATGAAACAGTAACAGAATCAACAAAGGTCTTTATTGCTATTACAAAAAATAATGATGTTATTAATGTTTCGAGCAGTGTTCCAGCTGTCAAGGTGGTGGTCGACAAAACAACTTTTGTTCGTCTAACTTACATAAACCTTGAACACATTGATCTTGTTGCATTTTATTATGCCAGCAAATTGTATACTTTTGAAGAGTTGCAAAATGTAATTGCTGATTAAATAAAAAAAAATATTTGTGAATAAAAAAAATGGTAAACTTCTATCCGCAACTACCAACGCTTGATCCGACTGAAACAAATGTGATGACTAAAACAACACTTGCGCCTGATCCACAGGTGACAGCTGTGCCAATTGCTTCAGATAAAACATTACAGGCAGATGCATTCAGATTAAATAATATTACAGAAGCTTTGAAATATTTGGAGAGTGAGGAGGCGAAATACTCACGGTGCAAAAGGAGGTATAAGTCAGTATTTAATTCTGTTCAAAACACTTCTATGGCTATTGGTGCAGTTTCAGCTTCATGTTCTGTAGGGGGTATTGTTCTGTTCGCCACAGGAATTGGGAGTTTGGCTGGAATAGCAGTTGAGGGTGTTAGCGTTGCTACATGCCTGGCTTGCTTTGGTTTGGAAGCCTTGAACAAGAGGTTTCACACGAAATTACAGAAACATGAAGCATTGAGTACGCTTGCTGGTGCAAAGCTGAGCAGTATGAAACTTATTATCAGTAAGGCATTAAACGATAATTTTATTGATGACGAAGAATTTAAGCGGGTCCAGGATGATTTAAATAATTACAAAAAACAGAAGTCAGAAATACAGAATAAAATGCGTAGTCAATCTCCCGTGAATGTTGAAGAACTTAAGGCTAGTTTTTTAGCAGAGGGAAAAAGGATAGGGGTACAGGAAACCACAGAAAAACTACACAATCTTTTAAACAAATAAAAATCAGATTTGGTAATCAATCAATATTTTTGTCATATGCTTCGCAGAGAGATGACACGTCATTTACACCACTTGTGCCTGATTATTTAACCCCATCAGCACCACCACCTGAGTATTACTGAGAAAAAAAAGTTTTTTTATTGTCCTTGTATCTTGGCAAATCTGACCGAGTAAGTTGTGACTTAAGTCAAGTTGTTGTAAGAACTTATAAGAACTTACAGTAAGTAATTAATAAGTTCTTATGATAAGTAATTAATAAGTTCTTATGATAAGTAACTTAAAGGTTACCTCTGCAGGTTCTTAAAAGTTAGTTGTAACTTGCTAGTAACGTATAAAGTTTTACTTTGAAAATCGTGTTTCTCAGAAATCGACTCTGACAGGGGGGTGTGTAAAAGTCATTAGTCTATTATAGATTGCACTGTCAGGATTTTGGTTTGATATGAGAGAAACGACAGTGTGGACGTTAACGACCGTAATTAGTTAATTATTGGGGTTAATTAAGACAATGGGTAATCCGAAGTCTTTGGAAAGTACTTTCTATTATCTCTCACGGAGGCTCAACATTGACGGTGCGCGGGACAACTAACATTGACATCGGGCTGAGGATGCTTTGCTCAGCTGAGAGTACACCAGCGAAACTGATGTGGTCTTCGCTTAATTTAGTTTTTAATTCCCTCAGGAGAATAAATAAAATCGTCACAAGAAACTGTAGTAAAGAAAAAGTTTGATCAATAATCTCGTTTATTCGACAAGAAGTAAAAAAAAAAATGACTGGGGAAAGAAAAGAAAGAGGGGAGAGATAGAAAATGCAGAAAAAGCCCGGACTGACTGGTAAATTAAAAGAAAAAGAAAGCCCTGATGGATTTTGGGAAATGAGAGACTTCTGAAACGCGAAGGACTAATAAAAAAAAAAAAAGAGAAAGAAAGCGTAATTAGCGCGGATAAAAGACGCCAACAACGATAAGAAGCTGAAAAAGAAAAGAAAAATCAGTGGAAGAAACGGTAAATGAAAAGAAGACTGAGACAGTCAAAAGAAGAAGCGGAATACATTCCGCGCACGCAAAACTGAAAAATGTACAAGTCTCATGTTTAATAGAAGAAACTTTAAAAAAAAAAATGTTTTACTGTTAACCAAGCGATACGTTCTGTAAAATATTGCTGGTTTTACGCTAGCCAGACACGAACACACGAATACATGAACATAATTATGCCTACTACAATCCTTCGACCGCATCGTTAAACAGTACGGGAGGGGGTGCGCTGCTTAGCAGGCAAAAGGTCCTCGGGCCGACTGTCGGTCGTAGTTAGGCTCGCGCACGAAGTTGGCCCGAAGACCTTTTGCTCACCAGCAAGAAACTATGTACACACTGCCTGAGTCAGTCTCTGACCGGCAGAATGTAAAACAAGCGACACAAGACCATCAGCACCTGGTGCGTACAGCAAGAACATTATCCAGACACCCCCTCCTATCCCCCCCCCCCCCCCCACCCTCCCCCCGCCCAAACAAAATAAAATAAATATATAAATAAATAGTGACTGCCAATCGTGTAAAAATGCCAGAAAGACTGAAAACCTCAACGAATAAAGAAACACGCTTAGAAAAGACAACTACAACATGACTGTGTTGTAATTGTTTTTCTATGCGTGTTTCTTTTTTCTTTGTGATTGTCTTTTGTTAGAGCACAACGCTATAAAGATTTCTTTCTACCGGTGTACGAAAAAACATATAGGGACAACTTGTAGTCACTCATAAGGCAACTCAGTCTATCGGACAGAGACATAAATTCTCATGGGCCCCTCAAAGCCTGAGCAGCTCATGAGACTCTATGCCTCTTGGATACCAGAGACCGTACGCATTTACATCTACATCTGTGCCAGGCGGGCTGGGATTTTTTTTTCTGCGCGATTGTCTAGCACCAAAGCAACACAACGACTGAAAAATGGCGTTGGTGTTGTTAATTGTTGTGATGGTGGTGATGGTGATGTTTGTACTTGTACGTGCGTGCGCCGTGCGTGCCCGTTTGCGTGTGCGTGTTTGTGTGTGTGTATGTGTGTGTGTGTGTGTGTGTGTGTGTGTGTGTGTGTGCGTGCGCGCCTTGTGTGTGCATCCGCCATCAATCTATGTGTATTCATTTGTGTACAGGCCTGTTCATCCATTACATCTTGAGAGGTGAGTTAAAAAAAATGCTTATTGTCCTATGAAGGCTACATTACAGATTAGGAGACAGATCAACCGTTTAGTTCAAAGGTGGTGCCAGAATAGCTTGGCGCCTCAGGCGCCAAGCTATTCTGGCAGCACCCTTGAACGATCATAGTTCAATTAATTTCAAGCAGTAGTGTATTAGGATGAAAAGGGTTAAGTATCACTGGTTACGAGTAGATACGGGTTTAAACACGGAAATGCCAAAAGTTTAATGTTTTATTCATTGAATACACGAAGAGTCGTGGCCTTGACCATTGATGAGAGAAGAGTAGATACCTTAGCATACAAAAAGCTATCGGGCCGAAGTGCGCGGGCCCATTGCGGCCGACTTCGGCCCCGATGGCTTTTACCGTACCGGGGCAATATATTTTCCTGTTCTGATTAACGGCCAACGCCTGTCTGCATGCTTCATCAAAGGCGTAGGCGGAATTGCAGAGTTGGTTTACAGATAGAAAAAAACACCTTAGGCATTTTGACAACCACGGTCATCATGGGCTGAGGATGGAAGGGGAAGTCAGGGGGCGGGGAGGGGTTGGGGGAGGGGTGGAGGCAGGGGTGGAGGGTAGGGGGGTGGGCGAGTGGTGGGGCAGGGGGTAATCCCGGCCGGAGCCTCAGTCGTTTTTAGGGGGGCTCTAGAACTGAGGCCCCGAATCAATTCATTTAGAATCGGAGACGCACAAACTAACCTAATGATATGGTGGTACGCATAAGATATTTTGGATCCTCACATAATCGGAAAGCTAAGTTCACTATAGAACCGACGGCACACATTGCAAAATGAGCGGCCGGATCCGTTTCGTGGGGGGGGGGGGGGGGGGCGTGGGGCGAGGGGTTGAGGCTGAGTCCAAGCGCATATAAAGTTTTACAATTCTGAACATTGGCACTCACCATTCAAAACGACAGCGGGAGATGGATCGCCATGATCGTTCTATTATTTCGCCATAGATTGCGCATGTGTTGTTGTACGAGGTATTGACCATGTAAACAATGTCACTGCCTCGACACATACAAAATCCTTCCCAATGCAAGAGGCATAGACCCTTATGAGCCCCCGCATTTGCGGGGCACATGAGGGTTTATGCCTCTTGCCTGATTAATTTATATCTGTGTCCCTCACGTAGTACACTGACTGGCCTTCCATAACTTTGAAGGCCAGTGATCGCTCATCGCATTCAAATGATACATGACAGGATGCCTCGCGCAAGCAATTAACAAAACCGCTATCACTGTCAATACACGCGTCCAAACAGCCAATGAAATGTAACGCGGAAAGCGATTGGTCAGGGATGAGAGCGCGCGCTGCAAACAATCGATAAACACTAGTCAAAAGGATCGGCTCTTAGCCATAATGGGATTGATATGCATCTGGTTTACAAAAGGTGTGTAATCATGACGAGTGCCATCCTCGTTTTCTAAATTGGAATTCACAACATGAAAGAACAAGGAAAACAACAACAACAACAAGTCAACAAGCTGTTACCTCGTGCTATTGGCAATACCACTCAATTAGACATGCATCGGTGTACTCAAAGTCATTCTAAATGCGTGTTTGATTAATTCGTATATAATAATAATGATAGCCATATCAGTCAGTAGTAGTAATAGTAGTAGTAGTGATAATAATAATAATAATAATAATAATAATAATAATAATAATAATAATAATAATAATAATAATAATAATAATAATAATAATAATAATAATAATAATAATAATAATAATAACAATAATAATAATAACAGCTCTTATAAAGCGGTGTGCTCCAGAAATACACTGGACTCACTGCGCGTACACAGTGCAAAAGGGCACTCTCAGACACACGCACATGCAGCCCTTCCCAACACCTCATATCCACTTCCCTGTCTCGAATCTGATAGAGAACAAAGTTAGTTAACATTTTGCTAGGAAAAACTTGCGATGTGCCACGTGCTGCTACTACTATATTATTATTACTACTACTACTACTACTACTGCTACTACTACTACTACTACTACTACTACTCATTACCCAATCTGAACTTGTGAATCGGTTCAAAGCGCTGTAAACTAACTCCAAAACGCACGCTCACGTAAAACACACATTCATTCTGAAGACAAATAAAGTACAAGACAAACACACGCATTCACTCTGATGACAAAGAAAGTACAGGACAAAGACAAGACATTCACGTGGTGCGATGGGTCACCTCAGGTTAATGAAGTTTTGAAAATGTTGATGGCTTGTATTTGAAATTTAAAAAGCTGCATGAAAACGGTAGGTTGGGTGCCGATATTTCGTGGACGAGTGCAAGACACACTTAACTTTACAGGAACGTGATGGCCTGTACATTGAATAAACTCAGACTTAGCCCTATTTTCAAAGATCCAGATGAACTATAGATTACAAAGAAACTGTTCAACAGCGCTCAGAAAGGAAGAGGACATAAAATGCAACCAAAGCATATCTCTCAAAGCAAAACTCATCCAACAGAATGACTCATCACAACAGAAACCGATTGATTATTATAGTTCAAGGGTGATGCTAGCATAGCTTGGCCCCTAAAGGCGCCAAGCTATGCTAGCACCACCCTTGAATTACCATGTCCTATGTTCCACGGCCAATCCAGCTCGGGAGCCCGGACTGTAATGCAGGCTTCAACTCCTAAATCTCTGAGTATAATTTCGACTCATTTGACCCCAATGACTGCTACTGACGACACCGTTCTGCGGAAAAGATGCGTGGTTACGCGTCTTTTCCGCAGAGCGCTATCGTCAGTAGCAGTCAGGGGGGTTAATGTCCAGGTTATTGAGGTACTTGCAGAAACTGAGCGCAAACCACGGAGTCCACCTTAACATTTTCCACAGACACACACTGGACAACAGCCATTAACGTGACATCAACCCCTTGACTGCCGAGAAGGAAAAAAAACCCGGACACCACACTACTGCAAGAGGTATAGATCCTCCTGAGCCCCCCCCCCCCACCTCCCCCCATTCCACCCCCATTCCCCCCCCCCCCCTCTCATGAGAATCTATTCCTCTTGCTGAGACCACTTTGCATCCATGTATCTTGCACGGTTTGGGCTTGTGATCGTTCAATGAACAAAGGTTTCACGAATAGCAATCTTAGTGCGCAAAAGGCCATCGGGCCGACGTCGGCCGCCGTTGACCCGCGCACGGCCGTGCGCGGGTCAACGGCGGCCGACGTCGGCCCGACGGCCTTTTGCGCATTGGGAATGTGACAGGGAAGGGGTTTAACGCACACACACACACACACACACACACACACACACACACACACACACACACACACACACACACAGACATATACATTGAACCAGTAACAAAAATAAGCCTTACCAAAGTCCCCGGACACACTGGATGGTGAGGGAGGTCCTTGGCAGGAATTTCATCATGTTGTGGACGGCCATCGTGACCATTACTGTAAGTGTGGTTCTAGTAATTGTCACACTTGTTATAACTGAGACACAGATATTCACTGGAAACTAGATGACTCGGTCGCGGACAGAAACCCCCCACTGCTGTCAACTTGTGTACTCTATGATGCTTTAAGTTACGAACACCATGTTCACAGTTCAGTTCCTTGCGAGCCTGTCGTTAAAGCATGATTGGTTTACTATTTTATGATGCACACTCTGTTCCATAAAGTTATGTTACCAGCCTTCGGCACCGTCCTCTGGAAAGAATTAACTCACAATTATTCTTCTTGCTGTTGGCAAACAGTTTCCTGGTTATTCCAAAATGAAAGTGAAATTTAGCATACTAACGAGCAAAAGAAATGCGACATTTGTGGAATCATCGGAAATACTAAAGTCCATTTGTATGAAAAGCGAGCATATCATGCACTACAATGGAAATCTAGCTATTCATATATTAGTGGACTTACTGTCTTTTTTTCCGCACGCAGCAACGTATTTCTATCTGAATTAGTACTTTCCGTCGTTATTGAACGGCAGCGTCTTTTTCATTACAAATCTCGTGTATTTTTTTTTTTGTTGATCTTTCCACTGTTGCATTTACACGCTTTGTATATTTCTTCCTGTCCCAGTGAAAAGTAATATTTTCAATATATTTTAATGAAGTATTTTAATAATAAATGCCGCATTTTTCTCACAAAAATGGACTAATTACTATCTTGCGCCTATCACATGGCAGTTTTGGTCAGGAAACAGCAAACGAGCGACTACAAAACATTAGAAAATTAAGCACTCATAATTTCGCACAAACTGTTTTGAAATAATGATGGAACACCTAATCCAGCTAGCAAAGGTCTTCGGGCCCACTACGGCCGCAGTGGCCCCGAAGACGTTTTGCTAGTGGAGTATTCTTCTCTGACATCGTACGCGGGGTTTGTTTCTACGGTTTGAAGTCTCTTTTCAGGCTAAAGCCCAAAAGAACGACGGCCACACTACAACGTGGAAACAAACACTCTCACAATTTCACCTCAACTGTTCTGAAGATCACAAACCCGATCAACTTTTAGCGCTGCCGCAGAAAAACGTTCCCTCACATGCACGGGCACAAGCGACCACGTGTTGAATCGGTGGATCGAAGGTCGACGGGTGAAAGTCGATAAGCCTTGGCTGTGAAAGGTACGAAGCCAGTAACTGAGACACATTCACAGCAGAACTCTCTCCACGGAGTATTGACTCTTTCGTTGTCAGATCCTGCGGAGCCGAGTACTCCACGGTACAGAGCCTATCGGCGTCGGAGAGCACACCACACGAAGTACACTTCTATTCAAATGAGGTGCTCCGTGTCTCATTTGAATAGAAGAGTACTTGTCTCCTCGAGTGGGTCTTTCTGGGGAAAACTCAAGCAAACCTCTCTTTCTTCTTCATTCTTCATGGTGCGGAAACTCCTTGCTGCGATTCTGAATATCCCACACTGTGCGCGGCTTGAGGCATCTGTCTAGATCATCTAATTCGATACGTACTGTATTGGGATACGCGGCTTTACAAAGCCGAGTATCCTAATCACTGCAGCACGTCTCGAATGCGTTAATGCTGAAGAAGATTGATCGATAACTCAGACCTACTTGGTCATTTCGAAACATTGCTCTTGAGCATGATAATCCAATGGAAGTGCTTAATGAACCTTTTTTTCTTGTCGCTCTCTGAAAACTGCCCGCCCCTCCCCCCCCCCCCCCCAAAAAAAAAAAAAAAAAATAAATAAATAAAAAAAATAAAATAAATAAATAAATAAAATAAAATAAAAATAAAATAAAAAAATAAAAAAATAAAAAAATAATAAAAAGAAATAATATATATAATAAATAATATTAAAAAAAAATAAATAAAAAACTATAAAAAAATTAAAACATGAGTGTCTGTCTAATCACCATGCAAATCAGCCGCTACCCTTAGGCTATCATGGGGTTAATCCATCCTCTGTGACATTAAACAAGCACTACTAGCAGATAGATAATGACAGTTAAGACCCTTGGACTGATGAAAGCAGCACTTGGAAGGCTGCAGAAAATCACCTGGTATGGATTATGTACTCAGGGCGAAAGCTGTACTGAAAATGCTTCTTGCTGTCTTCCTGGTTCACACCGACTGTCCTCTTTGGAGCCTTGGCAAAAGACAACAGGAGATAGAACGACCAGGATAGTTCAAGGGTTGAGCAAGAATAGCTCGGCGCCCCAGGGCGCTGAGTTATTCTGCCATCACCATTGAGCCTTCATGGTTTATTTATTTTCTGTAGTCTTTAGATGATAACTCACAGCGTTAGGCATATTATTATTTCGACATCAGGGTTACATGTTTTGAACGCAACCAATGGTCTTTTACCTTTAATGAGTAAACCTAGCATAATATTCAAGTTCATCCACTTAATACTAAACATGCTTGCCGCGCCGGGAGGTGGATCGACCACAATTCAGTTTTCTTATGTAAACCTGCCTGTTTACGAAAAAGTCAATTGATTACGATCATAAATTCACACTCAACACTCCAGTCTGGATCCATGTGATCAGCCACAACAGCTCTCAATCAAGAGGTGCCTCAATAGTTTGGTGCTTGAATCGATCGACGAAATGAATTCAGGCACTAACTAGCCACTAACCCTGAGTTATTTCGAACAAGCAATGTCCTACAGCTGGCGCCGTAAGACAAATAATCACTCATAGTATGGTTCTTTCACACACCACTAAACAAAACGCCTACAAACCAAAGGTCATAAACCCCAGCAGCAAAAAGTCTTCGGGCCCACAACGGCCGCAGTGGACCCACGCACAGCTGTGCGCGGGCGTACTGTAGCCCTCGCGGGCCCGAATACCTTCACTTACTGGGCAAGTCTTCTGATCTTCCAGGACTCAGTGAGGACACACAATAGGATTGCTGACTTGCGGAATTAGCCTGTACCCAGGACTGTTCTCAGTGTAGATGTAAATGCTCTAATACCTTCTAGCAGGAGGCGTAGATTCTCAAGAGCACTTGCGGACGCAAGGGCACACGAGAGTCTGTGCCTCTTGCGGATCGAAAGGGGGTGGCTGATAGACTTGAAAACACGCCTCTACAATGCACAGGCAATGCACAGTTTTAAATATCCTAATCAGGGCTGCTGTAGACAGCTGGGGACTGCCAGTAATTAGACCTTTGTGGACCTATAATTTTATTGAATTGCTCCTGAAGAGATCAGTTTTGACCCTTTGCGTGTCGGTAGCGGTTTTTGTCGCGATGATTCCAACAGGAATCATTGCGACGAAAACTGCTACCGACACGCAAAGGCTTATAGCCGTACATCCAATTTATTGTTACAGATCTATGAGTGTGAGCATAAAATATTTAAAATATTCCCACTGAACTTCTTGATAGCGGGACGACAGAGAGTTTAACTCATTCGCATACGGATACGCGGCATAAAGCCGCGTTTCCGAACGCAGCACGACTCAAATGAGTTAAACTTTGTAGATCTTTTTAATTTCACTTTTCCAATGCAGAATTTCTTTCGAAACTAAGTAAATCCATATTTTAAATTCCATTTTTCCAAAGCAGGATTTCTTCCCAACTTAATAATTCCATATTCTGGATTTCATTTTTGTAATGCAAGATTTCTTACGAAACTTAATAAATGCATATTTTGTATTTCAATTTTCTAATGTAGGAATTTTTTCGAAACTTAATAAATTCATATTTTTATTTTCAATTTTCCAATGCATGATTTCTTTCGAAGCTTTGTAAACCCATTTGTCTAATTTTCCAAAGCAGTTTTTTTTCTTTCGAAACTTAATAAATCCTTATTTCTTTTTTGTTACTTTTGCAATCCAGGATTACTTTCGAAACAGTAAATTCGTATTTTTTATTTCACTTTTCTAATGCAGGATTTCTTTCGAAACTTAGTAAATCCATATTTTTTTTTTCACTTTCGAAGAATTCCTAATCCTCAAATAAGACTTGAAGAGACTGCATAGAGATTCCAAATCATTCCGCCTGGTTTTCTTTCTCAGATCTTGTACGGCATCTCATAACACTCCGCGCAAAGAAAATGTCTCATCTGAGGATTGCAAACCAGCTTCTGCTGCCTTCAGGCAAGAAGTAAAATACCCTCGACGCTGAAACTAAGCCGCTGCACACAGCGAAACACAATTTGGCACAAATCGCAGCGAAGCTCTCTCGGGTCCGAGATTGTTGTAGCCTAATGGGTTGATCTGGGTTGTAAATCACTTTAACCCATTCTGCCCTGACGCACTACATCTGGAGATGGGTAGACTATGATAATTCAAGGGAAGTGCCTGTCGGCGCCAAGCTAATCTGGCACTGCCCTTGAATTATCATGGTCGATCCATCTCCTGCAACTGGTGCAGCCATTAGATGACGCCTGCAAAATCTGGGAAATACGGCCGCCGGGCTGAATGAGTTAACCCTTAACTGTCGGCAGCGCTTTTGGTCTAGGTAATTCCTGCAGGAATCACCTCGATAAAAAGCGCTGCCGACAGCTGAAGGGTTAACGATGTCCTTTCTCTGTAAGAGCAAGAGTGCCTACATTGTTCACACCGGCTATGCAGAACTAAACAGGCCGACCACGATGGCTCAAAGAAATTGATTGTGAGAGTTCAAAAGTAGTGCTTGAACGATTCTACCTATAAAGGCAAAAGACAGTAAGTCCATTTTTGCGAAAAGCAAAATTTTCGTGTTATTGCTATGAAAATCTTACTTTGCATAAAAGAACAGACTTAACTCATTCTTCTTCTTCTTCTTCTTCTTCTCGAACGCCGTCACACTTGGAGTTTGGCTCTCAAAATGAAATTTGTGGTCTTCTGTAGTGCCTCCACAGGCCCGTACAGTTTCTCTTGTAGAGTGGCGGGCTTCGGCCATAATTATCTCCTCCCTCAGCGGCTGGTGGTTCCCACAGTCCTGGAGGATGTGCTCTGTGGTCTGCTCTGCTTCTCCACAAGGGCACAGGGGAGATGGCACGAGGTGGAAGCGTCACTTAACTCATTCTACCCCAGACACACAACAGGAAGATAAGGATCCACCATGATAGTTCAAGGGTGATGCCAGAATAGCTTGGCGCCTATGGGCGCCAAGCTATTCTGGCACCACCCTTGAACTATCATGGTCGATCTGTGGCCTGCACTGCAATGCAGTCTTCAGAAGACAACGGCAAAATTTAGGGATTTCGGTGATGGGGTAGAATGAGTTAATGTTTCTTTCAGGGGCAAAACTTGGCTCAGGAGGCGTAAATCTGATACCCTTGGGCAACAGTCGATCCACCTCTAGCTGCCGAAACTTTGGAAAGTATGGTTGTAAGCCTATTAATTTTCCACAGGTGACGGGCATCAGTCCAGATCGTGCAGAAAATTGAAAGAGACAGGTGAGATAAAGATAAAAATGTGATACCTTTAATCGGCTTTCTCTGCTTAATTTCACTTCGTGACTCGCGCTAGAAAGAAATTATCAATATCACTTACAGCACAGTGCATATCACTAGTCATGCCGGCTACTCAGTCCAGGGATCAGCAATTTTTTCCCCCATCGACTCACCAGAGAAGAACTTACCGCGTCAACAAATTTCTGCCAGCCCTCGCTAGAAACGTCTCTGATAATCGGAGGCAAAATTTCTCAGTGCTATTAAACTATCATACTTTCGGTCGGAGGCATACATATGTTAATGAGGCCAGCAAAAGGCGTAGATCCTCATGAGCCTACGCAACTGCGTGGGCTTATGAGGATCTATTCCTTTTGCACTTGGGTTTTGTCAATGCTGTCTATAAGACTTCCGGTTCACCGCCGGTCAACGTTGTCAGAGGCACTATGATGGATGTGAATGAGACTATCAAGACGTGAAGCTCCGATCATCATCAGCCCCAGCAACTGCTGACGGCACTGCTTTAAAGCTGTCGTGGACCAGCGTGCACAAGCCTCGAACTAGCTATCACCGACTATCTATCAGTCTTGCAGGTTATCGATGCAAATCCACCTTCCGCGACTTCGACAGCTGTTGACGGCATTACCTTGGAGCTGCCCGCGGACCAGCGTGGACTAGCCTTGAACTAGCCGTGGCTGACTGTCGATCAGTCTTGCAATTATCGTTGCAAATCCACCTTTTCGGCGACTTGCTCATAGACAATACTGAGGTTACGTTTGAGACGAACGACTTCCAACAACGAACGAGATCGAAGTCACGGCGGATTAATAACTTGGGCGTCGTGGGCCCGAGGACCTTTGCTTATTAGTTACTGTGGTCTTTTGTTGTCTCAGTAACATATGAAAGAAGCAAAACGTTCTATACGTGTGACTTTTCTTTTCATTATGAGCAGTGAGGTATTTTTGTTCATTGTTAAAAACAAAACCCAAGAGAAACCCGCTTGCGATCTGGCCAATTGCTCAGTGGGAGATACGACGCAATTTGGTCACGTGAATTTCGAGTTTTGCAGACCCGATTGTAAATCCGCGTGGAAGACTACAGCCTCAAGGAAACCTCTTCAGTCTGACCACATGAGTACGACCATCCTCGCTTGTACAGTAACAGCAACACACGACTAGAAGAACCAAGAAAAGGACGGCAAGGGGTTGGTGGTGTGGTCAACGCCGACAGGCAAGAGTAAAGCTACGTTTCCATAAGCACGAATCCGATACGATAAGGTTCCGAACCCGACGCGGTCATGCAATTTTCGTTCAAATTTCGTGGATCGCGTGTTTTCATATAAAACGTGCGAATCCGAATTCCGACTTTGTAATAGCATGTCCGTTGAAAGGTCCTGGTAAATCAAAGTGGCACAGTTGGAGTGCGCCTGAGTTGATCAGTGTTCAGGTCATATTCCATAGGCAATAAATTTCTCTGTACCCCCGTCAGGGCCGTCCATGATCACCTCGGTGCTGTGGACGTTAAACCCGAACTAACCAACCGACTTTGTAAGGATCATGGACATGACGCAAAAATCAGAATGGCGCGTGAGTGTGCGACAGATGACAAAATGTCAGAAAAAAATTGCTTCCTTGGGGGAACACAAAATCGTATCATGTTCGTTTCGCGGTTGGATGCAAAACTACTTACCGCATCGGACAAATGGAAACACACAATCATTAAAGCGTCTTGTAAGACTGTTCCGTTTGGGACCCGCTTCGGATTATGGACGTATTCGTATCGGATTCGCGCTTATGCAACCGTGTCTTAACACGAAAATTTTCTGGCAACGGCGGAGTGACCGCACCAAGAGCTCCTCCGTTTAAAAAATCTAGGTTCAGGCGACAAAACGTCCTCGAGCGGACGTCAGCCTTAGGTGGCCCGCGCACGGCAGTGCGCGGGCCACCTAAGGCTGCCGTCGGCTCGAGGGCATTTCTTTACGGAAAGTTTGCAAGTAGACTGAATCTCTATATCAGCGACCTCGTCTGAACACAACTAATTTGAGGACGAAATCAGAGAGCTAAAAGTTCTTTTCCCTGTAAAAGAACCGAAGCAGCTAACGAGACTTCCGCCAGACATGAAAAAAAAAAAAAAATAAATGAGGCAAAGATCCGAAGGCCAACGGAATTCATGTCAACCCACGCTTCTATGAAACTGTCCACGCTTCTTTGCAACTTTATAGTGCTCATTTCTAATGTTCACCATGATCTCTGCAACACGTTGCTTCCAATCGCTATGGTAGCAGTGGGATAGCTTTGTTGCTTGCGCGAAGTTAAAATGGTTACATGTCTAACTCATTCAGCCCGGCGCACGTATTTCCCAAATTTTGGAGGCGTCATCTAACCGGACTATACACCAGTTGCAGGAGATGGATCGACCATGATACTTCAATGGCAGTGTCCTGCCGTGAGATGGCCTTAGTCTACTGCTCGGCGTTATACCCAACTAACTAACTAACTAACTCAAGGACAATGCCAGATTAGCTTGGCGCCGACAGGCGCCAAGCTATTCTGGCACTACCCTTGAATTATCATGGTCGACCCATCTTCTGCTGTAGGGAGTCAGGGCTGAAGGTGATTTCAAAGACGGGGCACCGAAAAGAGGCCCGTACAAAAGTTTTGACCCTGGCTGAGTTCGAACCCACGACCTTTCGGACGAGAGTCGAACGCTCTACCACCTAGCCATCCGCGGCAGCTCCCCTGCGCGACGTGAAACTCAAATAATCAATCACCTAAGTAATCAGTCAGTATGTACAAAGCGCATCGTGGATATCGTAATAAAAGTTTCCACACAACAAACATCATGGCTCAGTTCCTACACACGGTACGGGGTATCGTTTGCTGTAGTAATGTCAGAACAAGTCACTTGCCTTGCCAACTATTGCCTTGTCAACAAGAGAACCATTGCACAAAGCGCACTGTAGGTTCACTGTATTCACTCATTTACAAAGAGTCTCCACGTGAAGGAAGAGAGAAAAAAGGAAACAAAGAGGCTCCCTCAAGGTTCGTAGCGCACTTTGTGGTCTGCTCCGGAAGAGGAACTAAATTATCTATAGCGCGCAGACGCACTAAAAAGCAAGCGCACACATTGGATCCGGAAAGTCAGGGGTTTCAGCAAAGAGCCACGGTTCAGTGTTCAGCCGATCTGCCCAGTGTAATCTGCAAGAGGCATAGATTCTCATCAGACCTGATGGGCAGGGGCTCATGAGAATCTATGCACCTTGCTCCTGACAACTCCTTCCTATTCATATTCCCAGACAGAAGATAAATTATGCGTCCGACTGCTGCAACAACAAATCTGCGATAAACACCCGCAAGGGACAGTACCCAAGCCGTCCCAGCGGAGATCACTCGTGCCGTGCCCCCTAAGCTTATGATTCATTCGCAGGTATCAAAGAATGGCCACAAAATGTTGTCGGGGGAAGGATTTTTCACCGTTTAGATCGGAAAAAAGATGGAGCAGTTGCAAACAAACCCATATTTGTGGCTACCGAGTTGTGATAAATCGTGCGATTTTGTATTAGATTTAGCCTCATGGTGTAGTGTGGAATGCACAAGCGTGTAATTGAAGCTTGAGTTTTAGATAAAACGTGTGATTCCGTATTTGATCATTTCTTGACACATGAGAAATTATTTGATTTGAACAAGCGGCCTGTGTTTGTCACAGTATTTTTTGCATTACAGCAAAAACGTGATTAGTGATACTTGTTTTTTTTTTTTTTTTTAATCTTTTTTTCTGCCACTTCGAGCATGGCCGGGTTGAAAAACGTGTCACCGAAAACAAAATGTACAGCGGTCGATGAGTCCTCTCAGGAATCGAACCTGGGGCTTTACAGATGTGAGTCTGATAGCTTCACATCACGTTTCTGGAAAAAAAATGTTCCTTGGTTTAGCTGAGAAATAAAAGAAATGACCATCAAAGAAAGTAAGTGTGTTTCAAAGTGTGTTTCTTTCTTTGTTGGTTGATTTCTTTTTTTTTTACTCACTTGGCAGTGGCAGTATTGTTTTTGGTCTGGTTTAATTAACCCTTTTCATCCTGATATAATGTTGCTTGAAATAAATTTGACTACGACAGTTCAAGGGTGGTGACAAAATAACTTGGCGCCCCTTGTATGAAATGGTTGATTTATCACCTAATCTGTAAAGTAGCTTTCATAGGCCAATAAACAAATTTTGGAAAAGCCAGCCTCAGGATGTAAAGGGTTAGCCGGCAAGGATGTGGTCTCGCAAACTACCTCGCACTCGAGCTTGCCGATAACAAAGTGTCGGTTCTCATATCGTAGACTGCAAGTCTCGTCTAACAATTAGGTTCTTTGAGAGCAACTAACGAGAGCATTGAAGACTGAATGCACAAGCCTTTCTCCGCCTGAGTGATACAGATGTAAAAGTATCCAGCGAGCGGTGAAGATGCTGTTGAGCCCCACTACATTATCCTAACCCCTTTTTCTGGTAACCTCTTAGATTTGTAGTAATGAGGTTTTTGAACCTACGACAGACTCTATAACGGGGGTACTACAAGAATCAAATATCACGTAACCAGAGATACTGTTTGCAGCCTGCATTATCTGTGACATAAGTATACATGTAGTGACGCCAGGCCTTTGGCTTAGTGTCGTTAGCGCTTTTTTTATTGGTCGCGATGATTCCTGCAGGAATCATCCAGACAAAAAGCGCTACCGACAGCCGTGGGGTTACAATGAAGACCCACCCCTTTCACCCGCGGAATGGAAAAAACTTTTTTGTTAATATGTATTTGTTTATTTATGTTTGCATGCTGTGTGTCCATTGTAAAGCGCCTAGAGCTCTGTCAGGAGGTTATGCGCTAGACCGTTATTATTATTATTATTAATTATTATTATTATTATTATTATTATTATTATTATTATTATTATTATTATGGGCTAGCACGAGTTGGGCGTAGATTTAGCTGTTGCAGCTTTTTTGCCTTGCTGATGGCAGAAAGTCTGCGCGGAGATATGAGGATCAGCGCGGCCTCGTGCGGAGACATGAAAATCAGTGCGGACTCGAGCAGATTACTGCAGTTAGCTGCACTAAAACCCTCTTCCCTACCAATGGACGCACATTTTGTTCCTGAAATCTTTTGTTCATTCAGGCAAGAAGTAAAATACCCTCGACGCTGAAACTAAGCCGCTGCACACAACGAAACACAATTTGGCACAAATCGCAGCGAAGCTCTCTCGGGTCAGAGATTGTTGTAGCCTAATGGGTTGATCTGAGTTGGTAAATCACTTTAACCAATTCTGCCCTGACGCACTACATCAGGAGATGGGTCGACTATGATAATTCAAGGGTAGTGCCAGATTAGCTTGGCGCCTGTCGGCGCAAAGCTAATCTGGGACTGCCCTTAAATTATTATGGTCGATCCATCTCCTGCAACTGGTGCATAGTCATTAGTCGCGGGAGCTCATGAGGATCTATGTCTCTTGCAGAACTTGGATCATGTTCACGTGCTCTCGGCAGCGAACGGGTTAACTGGAGAAAATCCAGACCACTGCACGTGTATTGTCGAGCTGCAGGGAAACGTCAAAAATGACATTCCACTATCTTTCGACAGACTTGTTCCCAAAACAAAACGTATAATTTGTGCAAATTCCGCCGCAAAAAAATTTGCTACTGTGTCTTCAAATTGCAAGACATATAATCTTCCCATAAACTATGGCACAATTGCACATTGCTTTTACGTTCAGTCTTCAAACTGCCAGACATAATCTTCCCATAAAATAAGCAAAAATTACACAAGCTTTACATTTAAAATCCCGTTTCAGCGCGCTTTTACTGAGCGCACAGATATGTCATACAATGATACATCTGGCACGGAAGTCCCTTATTAAAACTTTGCAGTTCTAACAACAGCTAAATATGGCAAAATAGTACATATTTTTACGTGTAGTCTTCAAACTGCAAGGCATATAATCTTCCATTAAAATATAGTAAAACACTACGTACTTTTTCCATTTTTAGCACTAGTTTCTTGAGCATAAAGATATGTCTTGAGATAATATCTATCTGCTATTTAGGCCCCTTATTAGAACTTTGCAGTTTTGAAGTCAGCTATCCAGACGAAAAAAAAAAGATTTTTTTTTTTTGGACAGAGATCAGGACTTGTTCGGAAATCTATCTCAGGGCAACAGGAAATCGCGAAATTAGTCGTGTCAAATTATCGTCTATTTTTAAATGTCGTTCAAATTGTCGCAGTGCGTGAACAGTATACTGACGAGCAAAAGAAATGCGACATTTATAGAATCATCGAAAACACTCAGATATGACGCTGGCAAGTCTCCGGCTCAAAGTCTCCGGCTCAAAGTGTGCCAATGGTACTCGGTCTGACGTCAGTCTTAGTTGGCCTGCGCACAGCCGTGCGCAGGTCAGCTACGGCTGACATCGCCCACAGAACATTTGTCTTTTTGTGGACTTATACACTCCTTCCTTACAAACGTACATTTATGCTCCACCTCTTTCACACGAACACGCGGTCTCAATTGATGGCACCCAGGCATTGCTATATACTGAGGCTGCACTGTAATTTAAAAAAAAAATAAAAAAAAATACGCCGAGTAGTACAACTACTTAAGACACATGGGTCGAGTTGCACGTAATTTTCAATAACCAATGCTTGTCTGTCATAGTTCCAAAGTCTTTGTTTCAGGCCTACGCAAAAATCTCGCTGTAATGCAGATCTTGGAACAGCTGGTTGACAGTTACTGGCCTGGAACATTTTCCTGCATCTGGGGGCTGATGCTTTCAGGTTTCTCTATTTGCCAGCAATTTTTTTTTTTGAATATTTCAAAGTTGTCTTTGTTGTTGTCGCAAGTTTTTAAAACATTAATTTTTTTTCCTCTAAGCTCTTTCCTTCTTTTAGATAACTGAATCTATGGTGCATTAACCCTTTGGATGTCGGTAGCGCTTGTTGTCGCGATGATTCCGGCAGAAATCATCTCGACAACAAGCCTACGGACAGCCGAAGGGTTAAAGATTTTGAAACGTTACCAGTCGACTATAAAGTTCAAAATGTATGATAATAATATAGAAAGAGAAACTCATTTGTAGAAACTCACAAACCAGATAGGTGAGGCTAGCGCTGGCAGAATTGTATACAAACCAAGGGGAATCACAGCGCTGGACAGACAAACAGTTAGATCCCCTGCCCAAGGGGGGCAGGGGATCTAACTGTTTGTCTGTCCAGCGCTGTGATTCATTTGTAGAAAGCTTTTTTTTCTCTCTCTTGTAACAGAAATCTAAAATTGTATCAACTGTAGCACAGTTACTGACAGTAACCCCTTTCCTCCCACTTGCCACAAGTGCCGCAGGTGGCACATGAAACACTATGCCTCTTGTGTTTCAGTGGCATTCACTTGTATTCGGCAGTGATTGTGTTAACCCGTTCAGCGCCATCTGACGCAGACTGTGTTTCTGCAATCTTCGTTAACTCATTCTACCCCAACAACTAAATCCTTAAATTGTCCTCTGAAGACTGCTTTGCAGTGCAGGACACAGATCGACCATGATAGTTCAAGGGCGATGCCAGAATAGCTTGGCGCCCATAGGCGCCAAGCTATTCTGGCAACACCCTTGAACTATCATGGTCGATCCTTATCTCTCTGTGGTTCGTCTGGGGTAGAATGAGTTAATTCAGCACACAAAATACCCAGCAAGATGGGATGAACCATAACCCACAAAGTCCCTTCTATATGAGAGTTGTCTTCGCTGTCAAGGGTCTCTACCTTTTGTCTTTGACTTGATTTTGATGTTGAAATATCTCCTTTTGAAAATTCCTCGCAGATATGCCAATGCGTCATAGTGAACTCTATAAGGGGCGAGCGCAGTGCATTCGTGTCATTGGTTTGTCAAACGCCAGTTGTCATGACGTATTTTTTTATTGTTACGTAATTTTATCTTTAACGTGATATTAGTTTCGCTTTCGCTTCAAGACTTGGGAAATGGTGACAAACTAGAATTTCACGGCACAATTTCAGTCTTGCTATAATTTGTGTGAAATCAGGTTGACTTTACCTAGATACATGCTATACTAGGTACACCTGCATGCTCTTCTGAAAGCGCGTCGATGTGTGTGTATGCGTGTGCATGTGCGTGCGTGCATGCGTGCGCTCCAAACATCCATATGAGGCATAGATGTTCATGCGCCCTCCGGGCACATGAGGATCTATGCCTCTTGGAGATGCACGCATATCTGAGAGAGAGAGAGCGAGCGAGCGAGAGAGAGAGAATTACGTCATATTTAGAGTATGCGTGGCGACGGAGTTGCTTCTTTTACGTCACCGCCACTGTCTGACTTTCTCCAGATGTCACGGTTTTTAACTGTTTTATTTTTTTCTGAAAAGAAATATTTTTTACTGAAGAAATTGAAAGGATACAAAGCTGGCTAACGAACGCATCCATTGTCTTTCTCCAAACTAGCTATATCGGGTCACCAGAACGTTCTTCTGAAAGCGCGACGATGTGTGTGTGTGTGTGTGTGTGTGTGTGTGTGTGTGTGTGTGTGTATGTGTGTGTGTGTGTGTGTGTGTGTGTGTGTGTGTGTATGTGTTAGTGAGTGCATGCGCGCGCGCTACAAACATCTCCAAGAGACATAGATCCTCATGAGCTCTCCGGGCGCATGAAGATCTATGCCTCTTGGAGATGCGCGCATGTCTGTGTGAGAGAGAGAGAGAGAGAGAGAGAGAGAGAGAGAGAGAGAGAGAGAGAGAGAGAGAGAGAGAGAGAGAGAGAAGGGGGGGGGGGCGCGTTAAGGCCCCGCCACACGGGCCGGTTGTGCCCCGATTTTGAAGCCAATTCCGATCCGATTGCGATCGGATGACGTCAATTATCCGATCCGGTCCCGATCGGCTGGGAATCGAGTGTCTAGAACCTGCTCTATTTTTCCGTTCCGATTTGGCCCCGGTTGTAAGCTTCAACCAATCAGAGCGCGTCTCGCAAAGGACGTCGTTTCATTTGCAAATGGCCGAACACGCCTGTTGTGATCAGTAGCACCGCCGTTGCCGCTGATGTTTCGCCCGCCTCTTCCCGAATATGATGCAAAACTGCTGATAATGCAAGCACATCATCATCACTGTCAAAACTATCAGTCATTTTGCAGAACAGGTACGACTTTGATCTTCGGTTCAAACCGGTCGGCTAAACAAGTCGGGAAATGTCAGTGTGGCAGTGCATACGTTTTTTAGTCCGGCCCGATCAACTACCGATTCGAAAACTGATCGGGAATCGGCCTCAAAACCGGGCTCGTGTAGCGGGGCCTTTAGAGAGAATTAGTCATATTTAGGGTATTATGTCAATGTCTGCTTGGTGACGGAGGAGCCTCTTTTACGTCACCGCCACTGTCTGACTTTCTCTAGAAGTCAAGTTTTTTATATAATGTTTTAATTAATTTTTACTAAAGAAGTTGAAATGATACAAAGCTGGCTAATGAACTCATCATGTCTTTATTCAAACTAGCTATATCCAAAATTTCAAGTAAATATGACAAAAATTATGGATTCCAATCTGGGTCAACCGACTTCCTATAAACGGTTGATTATGTCTTTAATTACAATATGCTCGGAGGCTCTCTTAGCCACCCAGTTAAGAAAATATTTCACCAAGTTTCAAGCTTGTGTGTACAGAAATATCGGATATTCTCTTGTTTACCTACCTACACACACACACACACACACACACACACACACACACACACACACACATACATACATACACACACATACATACACACATGACGTAATTTTTGTTTTTGGGTGTTTTAGGCGGCTGCTGTATTTAATTGATTTTAGAGAAGTGATTATATTGTGTTTTATCTAATGGTGAATATGGCCATATTGTGATTTTTGTTACTGTTTGTTTACCCACTAATTATTTTACTAAGGTAGATTTTAATTATGCAGCTAATGTAATAACGTGTAATAATGTATTGAGACGTTTGTATAATAAGCAGTGAGAGTTAGGATTAGGTTGAAATACGCGTAGTATGTATGCATGTGCAGAGATGGGTGTGAATGTATACGTGCCGCTCAGTTCAGTTCATAAAATATGTTAAGGTTTTGTAGTGTATACTTATGTCCATTTTAAATTTGTAGCTGTGTAAGTGCAGAGAGAAAATGTTTATAATTATGTTATAATGTTTTATGTCTTGTTTGTACTATTTGTTATAAATGTACCACAAACGAATTTCTCTTTGCGATATAATAAAGTACTCTTATTGTTATTCTTACACATACATACATACAAACATACACACACACACACGCACACACACACACACACACACACACACACATACATACATACATACATACATGCATACATACGCACACACTTTGCTTCGCCCCAAATGTACGTTCAGTAGCGAGGTTGGCGTAACTAGACATGACGTAATTTTTATTTTGTTACGTAGAGGTTTAGGCCCGCCCGCCTTTGACATCATGGACATGCTATTAAATTTGCTCCACCGCGACCCGTCCTAATAAATCACATCTATAAATAAAAGGGACTTAAAAAACATACTGTCACAGGAACATGGATTCAAAGCGGCGTCAGCAAGAGGCATAAATCCTCCTGAGCCCCCGCAACTGCGGGGGCTCATGAGGATCTATGCTTCTTGCAGCTAGGTGAAGTTCACATTTTCTCGGCACTGACCGGGTTAAAGACAGCTGAGTCACCCAGTCAATATTACACTTTAGTAAACGTTTCCTTCCCCTGCGTTGCGTTCTTCTGTTTTAACACCCAGACTGCTGAACTGAAAAACTGAACATCACCCGATTGCAAAAGGCAGGGCTCATGAGGAAACCACTTTGTACCTATGTTCCTTTAGGCGGCTGGGGACCTTTGTCGCTGAATTCACAGTGATTTCAAAAACACAACCTGCGCCCACTGGCAATGAAAGGGTTAAGCGTTTCTCTTTTAACCCGTTTCATCCGGATAGTAATCGCACAGCTTTAAAACAAATGACTGATAGTTCCAAGGATGGTGCCAGCATAGCTTGGCGCCTGAGGCGCCAAGCTATTCTGGCACCACCCTTGAGCTAAGACAGTTGATCTAGATCTCCTAATCAGTAATGCAGCCAACGTAGGACAATAAGCAAATGTTACAAAATCAGCCTCAGGATGTAATGGGTTAACGCCGTACACCTGTCATTTTTTTCCTGAAACAAATTGGAAGCTTGCTATTCTGACAATTTCCCAATTATCGCAACTGACAGCCACTGTCGGGTCGCAACCTTTCTGCTGTCAGTTTTTGAACAAAAAATGCCGGGGAAATTCGCCTCTGCCGACAGCCTATTAGTTGCGTAAAAACCGAAGGTAGATTTCTATAACGAGGTTTGAGATCTGACGCTGCAAAGGTGGTGTTTGTTTTCACGCTTTCAAACATACGTTTTAGCTCCCTATATTCTGGAGCTGTCATCTGACGCTGAACTGGAGACAGATCGACCGTGATGGTTCAAGGATAGTGTCGGAATAGCTTGGCGACTTAAGGTGATAGCAAGACCGCCCCTACTCACCCCCCCCCCCCCCAAAAAAAAAAAAAAAAAAAAAAGACACCAAAAAACAAAACAAAACAAACAAACAACAAAAAACACACGCTATGTCACATTTCTTTTGCTCGTCTATATATATAAAAAAACACACAAAAAAACCCCCCACACAAACACCTCCTAGTTCTAGAGTAGCTATCATCGGTGCATTTGTCAGAGCAGAAAATTCGCCACGGACCCGTTGCAGTCGCTTTAGTATGAGCTAGTGTTGACCAAGGTAACACTCTGTCACTGTCATCCAGCCTCAATGCTATTTCTGCTATAATGGCCCAGTAAGCATAAGATCCTCGGGCCGACGCCGGCCGCAGTTGGCCCCCGCACATCCGTGCGCGGGCCAACTGCGGCCGTCCATCGGCCCGAAGACCTTCTGCTGAAATGGAGCCCTTTCATAAACGGACCCGAGCGTGTATCGGGATGATCGATATGACTTTTATACGTTGCAAGCGTGCTGGTCTGTGATTTTGGACCTTACGGCTGGAAGCCGTAAGGTCCAAAATCATAGACCAGCGCACACAAAAGGTTTGGGGAAAAGGGGTGGAGGTGGGTTCGGGGTTAGGGATCGACAAAGAAGAAACGCATATTATTCCGCGAAATTTAGTGATATGGAAAGCAGATAGCTGGAACGGGTTTGTGTGTCATTAGCTGGGTATTTTCCACCCCCAAGCACTTATCAATAGTGGTCAGAAGTTCAGCTCCCCAGGGTAAATCCGTAGTCGATAATGTGGTTTACTTTACAACGTCAAGAAGAACATGCATGTTTTCACTTTAATAATGATGTTGTGGTGGCCAATTTTATAAGTCATTAGAGTGGTATTTTCCACTGCCAGGCACGTATCAATAGTGTACTAGACAGAAGCTCTGCTCCACAGTAAATCCGTAGTCGATAAGGTGGGTTACTTTACAACGAAAATTATAGGCGAACGTGCATAGTTTCTTCTTAAACAAATAACGTTGTGGTGGCCAGTTGGGTTTTATGTCATTAGTGTGGTATTTTCCGCTGCCAAGCACGTATCGCATAAGGGTCAAAAGTTCAGCTCCCCGCAGTAAATCTGTTGTTGAATGGTACTTTACAGTGTCATGTTATCAAAGAGTGTATACGCTTTGATATTATAGACGAACATGCATGCAGACCCATAGTTTTCAATTTAAAAAAAAAAAATGTCGTGGTGGCCAGCTGGGTCTTATATATGATGACATTAGCGTGTTATTTGCCACTGCCAGGCGAGTGCCCAGTGCGCAAAGGCCATCGGACTGATGCCGGCCGCCGTTGGCCCGCGGACGGCTGTGCGCGGGCCAACCGCGGCCGATGTCGGCTTGATGGCCTTTCGCGCACTGGGTATCAATAGTGGTCAGAGGTTCAGCTCCCCAATAAATGCGTTGTTGTTGGAGTACGTCGTCTTAATATCAAGTAATTTGACAATGACTCCACTCCGTTCTATAAATACAACGCTTTCAGTACGAGAAATATCTAAAAATAGATTGACACGCTAGCGGCTGCGCATGATAAATAAGTGCGATCACACGTGTGCTTTTGCTGCATTTTCCTGCTGCTGTTAAAGTTCATTAGGTGTGTCTAAGGCAAATAAACACGAATGGTGCTGACATGTGTCTTCAAATTTACGGGTAATAGTACTTTAACTCACGAAACGACTTTTCTGTGCTACTTCAATTCTGTCGAGATGGTATCGACGCTGTAGAGAATTTTAAAAAAGCCAGCCCTGTTCTCTACACCATCCGTCACGTCTCCGGAACACACAGACTGCTTTTATGCAACACGGACCTACAATCTATGTCATATTACATATTCAAATTGGGCAGTTGAGGCAGTAAGAGGACCAGTGATTTTAAAAATAATTTTTGCCTTTTTTGAAAATTTGTAGTAGGCCTGAATGTTGGAATTAGCTGGAAATGTCTGGTTAGATGAGAGGAGTCATGTTTGGTGCTTTGATTCGTACCATCTTGAGCTTATTCAGTGGACAATTGTGGGCTTATGTTGAGTTGCCGTTGACGTAGTGATTTGAGGGGCACGCTGATTTCAGCTGTGCTTGGGTGTGGGGTTGTTAAGGAATCAGGTTCATAGCCAAGAAATGAGACAGTCAATGTGCTGTTTTTGTTGGCATTTTGTGCATGGCAAATGTGCAGCTTGAGTGGGCGGTAGTGTTTTTTAGGGGATTGAAATATTAGGGGATGACTGGGACTGACTAAAGGCCCCGCCATAAGTGCCGGTTGTGCCCCGATTTTGAAGCCGATTCCGATCCGATTGCGATTGGATGACGTCAATTATCCGATCCGGTCCCAATCGGCTGGGAATCGGGTGTCTAGAACCTGCTCTATTTTTCCGATTCGAATCGGCCCCGATCGTAAGCTTCAACCAATCAGAGCGCGTCTCGCAAAGCATGTCGTTTCAGCACGGTTTGCAAATGGCGGAACACGCCTGTTGTGATCAGTACCACCGCCGTTGCCGCTGATGTTTCGCACGCCTCTTCCCGAATATGATGCAAAACTGCTGATAATGCAAGCACATCATCATCACTGTCAAAACTAGCAGTCATTTTGCAGAACAGGTACGACTTTGATCTTCGGTTCAAACCGGTCGGCTAAACAAGTCGGGAAATGTGTGGCAGTGCACAAGTTTTTTAGTCCGGCCCGATCCGCTACCGATTCGAAAACTGATCGGGAATCGGCCTCAAAACCGTGCCGTGTAGCGGGGCCTTAAGGCTAAGAGACTGGACAGTACGGAAACACCACTGTGTTCAGTGGCCTGAGCATTTCCACAGCTAACCCGTTCACTGGCCGAGCTTGACTTATTCGAGAATGCCGCATACGGATACGCGGCTGAAAACCTCGTATCCGTTTACGGCACGTCTCGAATGTGTTAAACACTGTACGGTGCAGACGAACAAAGCATTGGTATTTGATATTTTATTTATTTATTTATTTATTTATTTATTAACGGTTGAGGAATGATCAGTCTTTTCTTAAGACGTTGTTTGGAAATTTAGAAGTAGTTCAAAATTGAATGTTTTTCACTTAAAATGGTGGGTTCAAAGCATGAACAAACATGCGATATCGCATGCTTGTCGGATCTTTTAATCCACGGTTTTCGTGGAAACACTATAATGACTTACTTCTGATTTCTGGAAATCGTCTATGCTTTATAAACGAAAACCACTGGTCAGTCTCTTTTGTATTACTTTAATAAATATAAGTGTAATTTGTAAAACAATTTTTTCCCTCCAGAATTAAAAGTAACACTTCAATTTCCGAAACAACTTCAGTAATACAATTACAAGTTTGTTTCATGCCTATCATTTAAAACGCGGATTAAAATATAAATGGCACTCTGAAAAGGGGCATCACTCTTTGTGACAGTCGCTTCCCTTCGATTTGACGGTTACTTCCTTTTGAGAATTTCGCCCAAATTCTGAAATTTCGCCGATTCGTGTGTGCGTGTGTGAGGCAGCTGACCCGACGAACTTTGACCTTGGGGCCGCACGACCTTGACAGGTTTTTTGAAAGCCGATCGAAAATGTTACAGAATGGGTATACCGTGTCTTGTCAGTCAAAATTTCCTTTGGGATTGACAACTGCAAAGGAAATTCTCAGGCAACCATACTCCTTTCACTGTCAGCAACAACTGTGCGCAAGAGGCATAGATCCTCTTGAGCCCCCACAGTTGCGGCGGCTCATGAGGATCTATGCCTCTTGCTGGAATCATTTATGCCTGTGTGCTTCATGCTATGGTAAACGAGATCGAGGCTTCTAGACAGAAACAAATGAAATGATTTAAAATGGTTCGGGAACACCATTTCTGGACGCTAAAAGTCAAGGATTTTAACCTCTTCGAGACGTGCCGCATCCGGATGCACGGCAAAAGGCCGCGTATCCGAATACAACACTTCTCGAATGTGTTAAAGAACACTATTCCTTGACAAGGGGTTGAGAAAAGTTCGATCTAATGCCAGTCACACTTACAGTGTATTTTCCGTCATAATTATTATGGGCATGAGCAGGCGGAAAAAAAAAAAAAACCACGACGGAAAATCCTCATTAGAGGCAGTCGACCATGCCTCTTTCGCTTCTTACAGTAATAGGTCATAGCACAATAGGAACAGCTTATATAACATACACAAGCCGCTGAGAGGGCAAGTGGGCCGCTGTGAAACCACCGTTGAGATAACCGAATGGTACGCCAAACAGATAACCAAACAGTACGTCGAACAGATAACCGAACAGTACGCTGCATTCTGCATTGGTGGAACACTTAAGACAGAAACATCGAACTGCTGACAGCGAGCTTGGACATCGTACGACATGCCTGAATATTGTACCACACGCTGTACAATTTTGTAGTGGTCGCACAATTCTAATGCACATTTCGCTATTCTAAGGTTGGATGTGCCCTTTTTTTATTGGCACGCAAAAACACATACCTAAATGCGTGACTACAGGCTCCATGCATTTGCTTCGTCAGTAGTCGTATGCAAGCCACGAAGCGGAGATAAAATCGAATCGATACACGTACGAAATACTGCTGGAAGGTGCTTTCGGGACACTCTTATCATCCCCCCCCCTCCCCTCCTCCCCCCCCCTCCCCCGAACTGTTCAAACCTTTGGCGGTCGGTAGCGGTTTTTGTCGCGATGATTCTTACAGGAATCATCGCGACAAAAACCGTTACCGACAGCCAAAGGATTAACACGCGAGATTCACGCTATCGCTGTCAAGGGGAAGTGCGTGTTTTCTTTGACCTAGTTCTGATCCGGGAATAGTTCCTATTATGGTAACGTTTTATAATTGGTCCTATTTAACCTGCTGGCACAGAGAAAGCCGACCGCTGTGAAACAGGCTAATAATATATTTTCGCTGTCTATTTTTTTTTGATCTAACCTCCTGTATTGCCAAGCAAGGACTCACTGCATGTTGCCCGTCTATCCGCACTGGCGGATTCAATTGGGTTTAGGTAGCGGTGTTAGTCGCGATGATTACTGCGAGACCCATCGCGACTAAAACCGCCACCGACACCCAAAGGGTTAAAGGGGATAAACGGTTGCGGCGCACGAGTTATTGGACTCTCCCTAACAGGGTCACCTGTTGCGGTGCACGGGGCATAATACTCTTTCTAACAGGGGGTCACAGGTTGCAGAGCATTTGGTTATTTAACTTTCCGTAAAATGGTGGTAGGGGTTACTAGGCATGGGTTATTGGATTCTCCTTAACTGGAGGCACCGGTTGCGGCGCACGAGGTATTGGACTCTCCCTACCAGGGGGCACGGGTTGCGACGCTCGAGTTATTGAAATCTCCCTAACATGGGTCACGGGTTGCGGCGCACGAATTATTGGACCCTCCATAACAGGGGGCACGGGTTGCTGCGCATGGATTATTGGCCTCTCCCTAATTGGCCTTCTCCCTAACCGGGGGGCACGGGTTGCGGCGCATGGATTATTAGCCTTCTCCCTAACAGGAGGCACGGGTTGCGGTGAATGGATTATTGAACGCTGCCCAAACAGGGGAGGGGTGTGTGTGTGTGTGGGGGGGGGGGGGGGGAAACCGGTTGCGGCGCAAGGGCCACTAGACGAGTTATTAGCCTACCTATAACAGTAGCACGTAGAGTTAGCGCACCTTCTAATTCGACAATAGCCGTATACTAAATTACACCAGCTTTTTACGTTCGATCTCTGCTAGTCCCCTGTCGCTGAAACGCTGAGAGAGAGAGAGAGAGAGAGAGAGAGAGAGAGAGAGAGAGAGAGAGAGAGAGAGAGAGAGAGAGAGAGAGAGAGAGAGAGAGAGAGAGAGAGAGAGTCCTGCTGCGAAATACCCCCCAAAAGAGTCGACTCCACTCGAGAAAAATATGTGGTCAATACAAATGATGTTTTGATGGCTCGGACGTTCCATTCCGGCCCTCGACACTGTCAATTTATTACTCGGGGTCCCCCCTGTTATTTCAACACAATTTTGGAAGGAAAACAACAACAACAAAAAAAAAAAACCACAGCGAGTTTTCCCATCAGGAGCAAAACAAACCAAACGCTGCGGGTGTTACGTTGAATAATCGCAGATTCCAGGTCCTAAACCTTACCAATGTGAAACATATTGGCGTATATAGTTTAAGCAAGAGGCATAGATCTTCATGAGCACCCGCAACGCGGAGGCTCATGAGGATCTGTGCCTCTTGCAGATGACTCTCTCTTGTTTTAAAGAATGTATTGCCATTCTGCAACAATGTAAATTGTGAAAAACGAGGCACAGATCCCTGTGAGCCTCAGAGCGCACGAGGGTTTATGTCCCTTACAGATTATTTTATTTGCAGTCGTCAAAAACGTGTAAATACTTGTACTCCTGTCCAGCGGGGGAAAAAAAAACAAACAAAAAAAAAAAAACAGAAAGGAGTTTTCCGATTCACAGATTTGGCAAATCTAGTTTGCTGTGCAAAATGAAAGGAAGATGTATCTGGTTTGTTTAAAGGTCGCCGAGCTCCCCCCCCCCTCCCCGCCTCCCCCCCCCCCACCCCCCGGATGATGCGCTTGGGTAATCCGTATTAAATTCAACCCCGTGCACGTGATAAAAACACTCGTACAAATATTTGATGAAAATCCTTTCCTGGAACGCATTCGCGTGTACATAACACACACACACACACACACACACACACACACACACACACACACACACACACACACACACACACACACACACACACTTAACGCATTCAGCCCTGACGCACTACAGCAGGAGATGGGTCGACCATGATAATTCAAGGGTAGTGCCAGATTAGCTTGGCGCCTGTCGGCGCCAAGCTCATCTGGCACTACCCTTGAACTATCATGGTCGATCCATCTCCTGCAACAGGTGCATAGTCTTTAGATGACGCCTAAAATTTGGGAAATACGAGCGTGGGGTTGAATGAGTTAACGAAGTCACTTTACGAAAGGAACTGGATTAGCACGCATGACCTCTCTAAGATGCGGTGTTAAAAGGCCTCTTTGGCTGTCACTAGTGTTTATATCGCCATGATTTCTGCAGGAATCATCGCGACAATAACCACTATCGACAGCAAAAGGGTGAAAAACAACAACAACAACAACAACAACAAAAAAACACGAAGAAAGTATCGTATTGGCTATGCGGAATAAAACTGAATTTTACTCCAAATTAACTGTGACAAATTTCCTGTGAAGCGTACCAGCTCTGTTTCTGCATTCTTTGTTAATTCAAGACCAAACATCCTAGATGTCCCAGGAACATGGATTCAAAGCGGTGTCAGTAAGAGGCATAGATCCTCATGAGCCCCCCCGCAACTGCGGGGGGCTCGTGAGGATCTCTACCTCTTGCAGGTGGGTGGTGTCCAGATTTTCTCGGCACTGAATGGTTTAAAGCAGAGGTAAACATTTAAGAGACACACAAACTGTGCTTATGGTTCACACGGCAAAAGATGGCAAATGAAACCAGTGATCTGCCAGTATGGTGTTGAACCACATGCAGAGCGGCAAGACTGTTGTAGTACTATTATACTGACGATCAAAAGAAATGCGACATTTCTTCCGCTGTGTTTCTGATGATTCCACAAATGTCGCATTTCTTTTGATCGTTAGTATAATTATATACTATATAAAGTAGAGGGTGTGACACTTGAGCCGCCATTTAAAAAAAAAAAAAGAACAAAAAACAACAACAACCAATCACATCTTGCGTTGCATCGTGTTTAGACTACAAAGAATAATGCAACGCATTTAGTGACTGGTGGCTCCTTTCGTGAAAAATAAAATGGTTCCACAAGTCTTAAATATTTACCGTCCTGTTCAATGTTTCAGATAAATACACGTAAATTCCGGAAATAACAAATAGTCAGGTGACCCAATTGTCCGTGTTGTTATATTCGAAATTTGCTATAAGCAAAGTAATTTACACAGAAAATGCTGTCGAGAACTCTGTAAAAAGTGTTGTAATATCCGACGTTTGTTAAATCCGACCTTCTTATCAACGAAGTAGACTGTGTTCGATGTTTCCTTCATTTCTCTGAAAAGTACACTGAGCAATATAAGCTCTGCGCGTTTACAACGCAACTGCACGCTTTCGAGACCACCCGCACGCAGCTTGTACGAGACACAATACTCATTGAGCCCGACGGGAGTATTTCCCAGATTTTGCAGGCGTCATCTAATGACTATGCACCAGTTGCAGAAGATGGATCGACCATGATAATTCAAGGGCAGTGCCAGATGAGCTTGGCGCCGAAGGCGCCAAGCTCATCTGGCACTGCCCTTGAATTATCATGGTCGACCCATCTCCTGCTGTAGTGCGTCAGGGCTGAATGGGTTAACAATATGCAATTTGGAATTAGCACCCGCAATGTGATATGCAATTCGGGAGTCACCTCTAAATGTCCGACTGACACTGCTAATCAGATGGCGTGCGCACGCGAGACACGGAATCCGCTAGTCCCTCACTCTGTCCTTGATACAAGCGAGCGATGCAGTAACCTTTTATTTCCAAATGCCTCCATTCGACGATCCCCGACAGTGCCAATAGTTGGTCAGGCCTTAACTCATTCTACCCCAACACCGAAATCGCCAAATGTTACCGTTGTCCTCAGAACACTGCATTGCAGTGCAGGACACATATCGACCATGATAGTTCAAGGGTGATGCCAGAATAGCTTGGCGCCCATAGGCGCCAAGCTATTCTGGCATCACCCTTGAACTATCATGGTCGATCCTTATCTTGCTGTGGTGTGTCTGGGGTAGAATGAGTTAAGAAACCTTACCAGAATCATCCGTGAGAGATGTAAATGGGGATGTTTTTTTCCCAGCAAGAGGTGTAGATAATCATGAGCCCCTGCATCCTGCAGGGGCACATGTGAATCTATCGTGCCTCCTGCTGAAAAGAAATCATAATTTAAAGCGACCTGCTCCAGACTATAAAGTGTTGACAGGTCGCAAGATCTCATGTATAGGCCTAGGTGTTTTCAGTTATGCGCAAAATGGTTAATTTTACTGATAAAGTTTAACCCTTTCAGTTCCAGCTGACGCAGACTGTGTTTCTGCAATTTTGGTAAATCAAACACACACACACACACACACACACACACACACACACACACACACACACACACACACACACACACACACACACAAAATAATAAAAAACAAACGCAAAAAAGATGTCCCAGGAACACGAATTCAAAGTCAACCTAACACTGGACAACACCCCACTGCGGTATGATGACCAACAGACATACCTGGGCGTCACCCTTGACAAGCGGCTGACGTGGAACTGAGCCGCACATTTGGAACGCAGAAGCGAAAGCTAGAAGAAAGCTGAACATCACGAGGAAGCTGGCTGGAACACAATGGGGAGCCAATGAAAATATCCTCAAAAATGTATATCAAGGCACAGTGAGACCACACCTTGAGTACGGATCCAATGCATGGTTGACGGCAGCCCAGTCACACCAGCAGACCATTGACATAGTTCAGAACTAGGCACTGCGTATCATCACCGGCGCAATGAGATCTACACCAACTGAAAAGATGGAAGAGACAACAGGCATCCCACCCCTGCGCATGAGAAGAGATTGCAAAGCCTTGATACAGTCCACAAAGGTTAAGTCTTCCAAAGACTATCCTATGAATGCCAGGATGAAACAGCCAACCTCAGGGAGACTGAAAAGATCAAGCTTTGTGAAGGAGACGAGAGCTCTGCAGAGGAAACACCAGGCAAAGCTCCCTGCGCAGGTAGAGGTTCTGAATCCTGCTAGTGACCTTCCACCCTGGAAAAGTAAGCCAGAAAACATCACCATCTCTTCCACGGTACACTACATCACCACCAAAGATGAGCACAGCACTGTGAGCAAGAAAGCCCTGACACTACTGGCCATGCTCGAAGAAAAGTATCCCCAGGAAGCATGGATACGGGCATACACCGATGGATCAGCCACAGATGCAGTTCAGAATGGAGGGGCTGGGATGTACATTCAGTACCCAAACGGAAAATGCCAGGCAGAGGCAGTATCAACAGGCCTTCATTGCACAAAGTACAGAGCTGAGGTGGAAGCCCTGGTCTGTGCTGCAAACACCCTTAGTGGCATTGCAGACCCTGATGCCCAGATTGTCTTCCTGACTGATGCCATGTATGTCCTTGAGGCAGCAACAGCAAGCAAACTGCCACGTCTACAAGAGGCACTGCAAAACATCCAGTGCACCAGACTGGTGTTGCAGTGAATACCTTCACACTGTGGCATCTACGGCAATGAAGAAGCTGACAGAATGGCAAAAGTGAACGCAGAGAAAGAACAAGACGAAAATGGAGTCAGCTTCACAGAGATGAAGACCATCATTAAGTCTGTGTACAGACCACCACAACGGCCAATAGACAGTTACCATCAGCTGTCCAGACAAGAGCAGGTGACCATCTTCAAGCTGAGGACCGGGCACAACCAACTCAATTTCCACTTGCACAGACGCTTTCACCTCGTGCCATCTCCCCTGTGCCCTTGTGGAGAAGCAGAGCAGACCACAGAGCACATTCTCCAGGACTGTGGGAACCACCAGCTGCTGAGGGAGGAGATATGGCAGAAGCCCGCCACTCTACAAGAGACACTGTACGTGCCTGTGGAGGTGCTACAGAAGACCACAGATTTCATTTTGAGAGCCAAACTCCAAGTGAGACGGCGTTCGAGAAGAAGAAGACGGATTCAAAGTGGTGTCAGCAAGAGGCACAGATCCTCATGAGCCCCGCAACTGCGGTAAGTTAGTGCAACTGCGGAGGCTCATGAGGACCTATACCTCTTGAAGTTGGTTGGTGCTCAAATTTTCTCGGCACTGCACAGGTCAAAAATCGTAAAATGAAAGATTTTTATAGTCTTCTTCTCTTTTCTATTCAGGAGAGTCCCACAGACTCGCACCAGGTGCAATGGAAAACCTCGGTTACGCGTGCCTACTCACGTGGATTGTGAACAGAAGAGTAGAAAAGTCTTAGCTGAGGCAAGACAACATTGTGAACGCGTTTCATCGACCAATGTTTAACAATCAAAACTTGCCCCGGAGCAGATAGTTTAAATGATTGGCCGACTTCCACTGGCCTTAACAGCTAGATTTTGTTCCTTACAAAAAATCGACTGTAAAACGCATAAATATTCATGAAGCTGCAGGGGCTCAATAGAATATATGCCACTTTTGAAGAAGATCGTCCACATTTCCTTCTATGTTTCAAAGATGGGGGAGATTGAAATGACTGAGCATGTTGGAAGGGGGCAGCGCTGTAATTGTGCAGAGCACAGTTGAATGAGTGAGCTTAGTCCTGCGGCAGCCACTGAGCAAGGTGCTCCGCTATAGCGGAGCACCTTGCTTAGTGGCTGGCGCAGGACTAAGCTCACTTGTGCAACTGGCCGCAGCTTCCTAGGTGCACTTCTTCCGCCAGGCATGCTCCACAGCAGAAGTGCGGATTTCTGTGACTTAGATCTTACGCAAGAAATCATCGTCAACCTACTTTCTGTGTAGATTTTAAAAAAAAAATCACCCAATAAAAATCTTCGCTTATAAAGGAGATATAAAAAAGAAAGAAACACGACTGTGCTGTACTTGTTCTTTTCTAAGCGTGTTTCTTCCTCGGTTGGGATTTTCCTGGCATTGTTGCACTTGTCCTTTCTAAACGTGTCTTCCTTTGTTGTTGTTTTCTTTTTCGTTTTACACGCTTGACAGTCACCCCGTGAGTATCTAGGACTCGTGCCTTTGGATGTTGGTCGCGGTTACGTGGTGCGAATGCTGTACTGGCCTTGTCGGAGGGCAACTGTGAAATTGACCAGCTCAGTTCAAAACCTGATCGCATACTATTTAACACAAAAACACACTTGTTGTCGCTACTGCTGTTGTTGCTGTTACTGTTGTTGTTGTTGTCGATGTTGTTATTGTTGTTATTGTTGTTACGTTTGCTGTTGTTACCGTTTTGTTGTTCTTGCTGTTAATGTTGTTATCGTTGCTACTGTTGCTGTTGTTGTTGTTATTGTTGTTGTCGTTGCCGTTGTTGCTGTTGTTGTAAATGCTCAGTCAAAGTGGGCGACAACTGCCTTGTTTGGAAGGATTTTGTCAAGTCATTACAGTTATTTGTTATTTTCTAGAAGGAAAACAATATCATCATGAAATTACAAAGCCAAAACCGTCCATCTTTAGCTAAGAATAACAAGCATCAGGTCACCAAGGAACAGATCGACCGTAATAATTTAAGAGTAGTGCCTGATGAGCTTGGCGCCGGCAGGCGCCAAGCTCATCAGGCTCTACGCTTAAATTGACACGGTCGATCCGTCTCCCGTAGCGATCTCTGACGCGAAAGCTTAGTTTGTAACCTTATGTACGTACCCAGGAGCATTTACAATCACAGCAGGACTGAATCTGTCTAGACGACCAAATTAGCGAGCGCTTTAATTTCTTCAAATTATCCACGGGTCTAAGTGGCTTTGTTTTGTTTGAATTATAGTCCGAAACAGTTTTCTTTTCAAGAGGAAAAAAAAATACTCCATCATTTTGCCTTCGAATCGGATGGCCGCCGGTCAACTTTGATATTTTAAAATTAACGTGATCAGTTAACTTATTCCAGACGTGCTGTATCCAGATACGCAGCATAAACGCCCGTATCCGAATGCAGCACGTCTTAAATGTTTTGATTAAACGTCCTGTATGCATGAAAGACAAGAAGGAGGATGACGTACTCTTATCCATGATCAGGATGACTTGTAGGTTTTGTACACTACGAACCAATTGACGTGTAACAATACGTCACACAAACTGCGGAGCGCTACGATGTTTCGTCACGAGTAATGAAAACCAATTCTGGTCTAAACCTCTTCACCGAGTAATGAAAACCAATTCTGCTCTAAACCTCTTCACCGAGTAATGAAAACCAATTCTGGTCTAAACCTCTTCACTCCCACCGGACGCAGATCCCCCTGCGGAGCGCTACGATGTTTCGTCACGAGTAATGAAAACCAATTCTGGTCTAAACCTCTTCACCGAGTAATGAAAACCAATTCTGCTCTAAACCTCTTCACCGAGTAATGAAAACCAATTCTGGTCTAAACCTCTTCACTCCCACCGGACGCAGATCCCCCTGCGGAGCGCTACGATGTTTCGTCACGAGTAATGAAAACCAATTCTGGTCTAAACCTCTTCACTCCCACCGGACGCAGATCCCCCTGCGGAGCGCTACGATGTTTCGTCACGAGTAATGAAAACCAATTCTGGTCTAAACCTCTTCACTGCCACCGGACGCAGATCCCCCTGCGGAGCGCTACGATGTTTCGTCACGAGTAATGAAAACCAATTCTGGTCTAAACCTCTTCACTGCCACCGGACGCAGATCCCCCTGCGGAGCGCTACGATGTTTCGTCACGAGTAATGAAAACCAATTCTGGTCTAAACCTCTTCACTCCTACCGGACGCAGATCCCCCTGCGGAGCGCTACGATGTTTCGTCACGAGTAATGAAAACCAATTCTGGTCTAAACCTCTTCACTCCCACCGGACGCAGATCCCCCTGCGGAGCGCTACGATGTTTCGTCACGAGTAATGAAAACCAATTCTGGTCTAAACCTCTTCACTCCCACCGGACGCAGATCCCCCTGCGGAGCGCTACGATGTTTCGTCACGAGTAATGAAAACCAATTCTGGTCTAAACCTCTTCACTGCCACCGGACGCAGATCCCCCTGCGGAGCGCTACGATGTTTCGTCACGAGTAATGAAAACCAATTCTGGTCTAAACCTCTTCACTGCCACCGGACGCAGATCCCCCTGCGGAGCGCTACGATGTTTCGTCACGAGTAATGAAAACCAATTCTGGTCTAAACTTCTTCACTGCCACCGGACGCAGATCCCCCTGCGGAGCGCTACGATGTTTCGTCACGAGTAATGAAAACCAATTCTGCTCTAAACCTCTTCACTGCCACCGGACGCAGATTGTGTTTTTGAAATCATTGTCAACGTCAAAAATCCCTAAACCTGTAAAAGGAACATGGGAGCAGCGTGGTTTCATCACGCTGCATAGATCCTCATGAGCTGACGTTAAGTCGCTTTGCGACGGACCATTATCTCACTATGATGATGATGGTGTGCGTGCGTGTGTGTGTGTGTGTGTGTGTGTGTTTGTGTGTGTGTGCGTGTGTGTGTGTGTGTGTGCGAGTGTGTGTGTGTGTGTGTGTGTGTGTGTGTGTGTGTGTGTGTGTGTGTGTGCGTGTGTGTAGGAGGGGAGGGTGAGGGTACACATAATTATGTTCAGTTCTCCTATAATTGGTGGATTGTAATTGGTAGGTGGGTGGGGGTGGGGGTAAAGGTCAAAAGACGCTCGGAACCAGCCATGGGCATAAAACTAATGGCAGAAGAAGAAAAAAATCCATTCTCTCTCCCCCCCCCCCTCCCCCCTGTGTGTGATTCACAGGCGTAGGTCGAAAATCTCGTCATCATGGTGTGTATCACTGTAACACTCGCATACAATATTTAGTTTTTTTGCTCCCTATCACAGATCGAAGTCTTCCTTGGCAGTTTGACAAAAGAGCTAAGCCCTTCTTTGCCAGTCATTGCAGATTAAGTCTAACTTAATAACCCCAGTCAGTCCTTCACTACCGAGAAAAAGTGAGCACAATCCATTTGAAAGAGACATAGATCCTCATGAGCCCCCGCAGTTGCGGGGGCTCATGAGGATCTGTGCCTCTTGCTGAAAACTGCCGGGGCTCATGAGGATCTATGTCTCTTGCTGACACCACTTTGTGTCCGTGTGAATTTGAACGTCTGTGATTTTTCGGCGTTGAATTCACAAAGATTTCAGAAATACGCGGCAGTGAAAGGGGTTAACGCCGTCTGCGAGCTACGATCTGTGGTGGTCTGTGATTCTGGACCATATTGCTCGGAGCCGTAATGTCGAATATCACAGACAAGCACACAAATAATTATGATAGCTCTTCTTCCTGGTCCGTATTCGTCGTCACATGCGGTGGTCATAATATTGAACATTGGGTTTTTCCCCCACGGCCTCATTATCTGCAGCTATACCAGTTGACGATTTTAACCTGCTCACTGCCGAGAAGAACTGAACAACGCTCATTTGCAAGAGGTATAGATCCTCATGAGCCCCCGCAACTGCAGTTGATCACGATGATCTATGCCTCTTTCTGAAACCGATTTGTATTTATTTTTTATGAATCGCAGTGACTTTTGGACGTCGAATAAACAAAGATTTCAGGAACTAAATATGCGTACAGTGGCAGGAAAGGGATCTGGATTTTCTGTGTCTGCCCTGTCGAGGCTAAAAACAGAAGCCATTTTTAAATTTTTTAAAATTTATTTATTTATTTATTTATTTATTTTCTTTTTCTTTTTCGTTTGTCCTTTTTTTTTTTTTTTTTTTTGGGGGGGGAGGGGGTGGGGGGTGGTGGTGGGGTGGGGGTGGTGGGAGACAAAATCGATTTTTATTGTAATATAATGAACAGTCTGCTCTTTACAGCAACAGCAACAACAATAACAAAACACTAATCACAACCGTCTTCAGAGGACAGACGTCATGATCACTAGGATGCCTTACTTAATTTAACTCAGCCATGGCGTCCCTCATCAAAAGCTGCGAAAGTGTCGCATAGCGTTGCCGGCGGCAATGCTATAGGACACATCCGTATCTTTTGATGCAGGACACCTTGAAAGAGTCAATCTCTTCATTGCCTGGAACGTCACACAGGACTGCAAGAAGCATAGATCCTTATGGGCCCCTGCAGTCGCAGGGGCCCATACGGATCTATGCCTCTTGCTAGCTCCATTTGTATGTGCCTCCTTCACGCGAAAATGTTATCGGGTTTTCACTCAGTCTGTGTTGTTTTCAGACAGTACATTCTGGCATTACCTCTAGGAACACTCAATTAAAACTCTTTGACCCATATTATTTGGAATACACCAGTGTGTGAAATAAGTTTGACTAAAATAATTAAAGGGTAGTGCCAGAATAGCTTGGCGCCTCTAGGCGCCAAGCTATTTCTGGCACTACCCTTGAACTAAAGCCATTGGTCTATATCCTTACCTGTAAGTACTATAACGTAGCTTGCATAATTATGGCAGCGTACACATTTGAAGCTTTTAGCCTCAGTATGATATGGGTTCATAGCGGTATTAAAGGGCACACGACACCGGTAAAGGATTATTAGACGTGGGTGTTGAAAGTCGTTTATGACAAGAACTGGATCAGTTTATGCTGTTAATCTGCTGCAATTTTATCTGTATCTGTTGTTTTCAATTGTAAGTAACCGATTTCCACTCAGTGGGTGCTACAAGTTGTCTATGTCAGTGACGTCATATGTTACGTTATCCAGTTGACTTCGTCAGTGACGTCACGCAAATGTCTGTGAAAGATCAGCATAAATAACGTCACACACTCAAGTCTTTAATAACATTTTAACCTCGTGCCTTCTTGAAATGGCTCCTTCTCTGTCAGAGGAAGAAGGTTTGGTGTTTTCGAAGTCATTTGTATATCCAGCCTCAAAGAACCCATGATTGTCATCCAATGAATATTAATATAAATTGTAATCAATGAGAGGCATATATCCTCATGAGCCCCCGCAACTGCGGAGGCTCATGAGGTTCCATGTCTCTTGCAGATGAAGTGTATCCACGTTTATCTCGGCAGTGAATGGGTTTAACTCATTCAACCCCGACACGTAACGGCAAGACATGGATCTAGCGTGATAGTTCAATATCTGAATTATGTTTGTGATAATTGTGATAGTTCAATTCAATATGGCGCCTATGGGCGCCAAGCTATTCTGGAACAACCCTTGAACTATCACGCTCGATCTGTTTCCAGAAGTGTAATACAGTCTTCAGGGGGCAACTTCAAAATTTGCGGATTTCGGAGCAGAACGTGTTAACGCTGTGAAAGCAGCATGTTCTATCTCATTGAGTAATCTCTATCTACAGCCGAGTTGTTACAGTCAGTCCCTTATTCTGGCAGTGTAGGACAGGAATTACAACCGACGTATGGTTCGACCAACACACTTGGCTTGCACAATCTTTTTGAAGACGTACGTTCGACCAAAGTATGGGACAGCTTTAACTCATTCAGTCCCGGCACACCACAGCCAGAAAGTGATGTCGAAGAACAGCTAAAGGCTGTTGCCAGCGAATGTAGAAAAAGAATGCAGTTTTGATATAAAGAGGACTAGACAGACGCGTAAACTTTAACTCAGTCAGCCCCGACACAGCATGGCAAGAAATGGATTGAGGGTGATAGTTCAAGGGTGGCGCCAAAATATCTTGGCGCCTATAGGCGCCAAGCTATTCTGGCACCACCCTTGAACTATCATGGTCGATCTGTCTTCTGAATTGTAATGCAGTCTTCAGAGGACAACTCCAAAATGTGCGGATTTGGTACCTAGGACACAATGAGTTAACTCACTCGAGACGAGCCGCATCCGAATACGCGGCATACACCTGCGTATCCGGATGCAGCACGTCTCGAACGTGTTCCCCAAGCCCTGGGTATAATATACTTTTGAAAGTTCATCACACATTATATGCCTAGCATAGCAATGTATAATACGGATGGTTTCTCTTGTGGGGCACAAGGTGCTGGGCACGTACGGGAAGACAACACAAGGTAAATCCATTTTGTGAAAAGCGAGATTTTCATTGTAATACACTATTGTCTTTTGCCATATCGAGGAGCAGAAATGTGCATGACTAGATATGACAGCGAAACTATTTGTTTTCATTGCTACGTCACACGACCGGTCCCTTTAGCGCAACTGTACCACATGACCGAGCTACCATTTAAGTTATTGGTAGCAGGGGTTTGCTACACGGACCCTTGTAGGCCTGAGGGAAGTCAAATGAACCAGTGTATCCCGAAGGCCGAAGCCTGAGGGGTACAAGGATTCCTTTGACCTCCCGAAGGCCTACAAGGGTCAGTGTAGCAAGCCCCTTCTACAAATAACGTATTTGTTTTCATTCCTCCACAATTTTCGTAAAATAAATCAAGAAGAAATCTTCCGACCTGGATCACGCCAGACATGACTGACGTCAAAGGAATATACATTTATACATAATAGACTTTAAAAATATTTCATGACGTTGCCATCTCCAGTAGTGTGCTTGTTGTTTCGAATAACTCTAAGGAACTTTTTACTTTAGAACGTTTTGGTGATCTTTTACAAAACAAAACTCGCATCCAAGGTGCGTCACAAAGTGGGCTACAAGAAATTCGCCATTTTTCGCTACAAGGGTTTTTGTAGCTCGGTCATGTGGTACAGTCTGCGCCAAAGGGATTGGTCGTGTGACGTACGGATGAAAACAAAAACCCTTATAGCGACAAATGACGGACTTCTTGTAGCCCTCTTTGTGACGCATCTTGGATGCGAGTTTTGTTCTATAAAAGATCACCAAAAAGTTTTAAAGCAAAAAGTTACTTAGTGTTGTTCGAAACTGGCACGCTAATGGAGACGGTAACGTCATGAAAGATTTTAAATTACGTCATACGTTTATTTTGTATAAATGTATAATCCTTTGACGTCAGTCATGTCTGGCGTGATCCAGGTCGGAAGATTTCTTCTTGATTTCTTTTACGAAAATAGTGGAGGAATGAAAACAAATACGTTATTGGTAGCAGGGGCTTGCTGCACGGAGCCTTGTAGACCTGAGGGAGGTCAAAGGAACTATTGTACCCCTCAGGGCTTCCGTATCCCGGGTACAATGGTTCCTTTGACCTTCCTCAGGCCTACAAAGGTCCGTGCAGCAAACCCCTGCTACCAATAACTTATACTATCCTACACGAAACGACCTCGTAAGCACAGTGAAGCAGCAAATCGAATAACTAGGTTCTTCCCCACTCCATGTCCTAGTTTGTCATGAACCAAAGAACAGCGTTGCCCTGATATAATAAGCCCGTTTTGTGAAAAGCCAGACTGTCATAGCATTCCCATGAAAATCTTGTTTTTCAGAAAAAATGTCCGTACTGTCCTTTGCCAAATTAGAGCAGAGTTTAAAAATGGAAATCTTGCCTTTCTCTAAATAGACTTACTGCATTTTGCCAAATTAGGACAAAGCTTAGCAATGAGAATCTCGCTTTTCACACAATGTTGACTGTCTGTTTGCCAAATTAGGGCTGAGCTAACTGTAAAAATGTCCTTTTTCACAGAGACGGATTTACTGATCTTTGCCAAATTAAACCAGAGATTGACCGTCACAATAATTATCGCTTTTCTCAAAGTGGACCTACTGCACTGTGCCAAATTAGGACAGAGATTCACAATGAAAATCTTGCTTCTCACAAAAATGGACTTTTTGTCTTTTGCCAAAAATGGCAGAGATTTAGCAATGACAATCTCTCTTTTCACAAAAAAACGCCGTTGGCTTTATACAGGACAGATCTCAACTTCCACGGTCTTCGAGAAAGGCAAGAGTTTTCGAGACAAACCACTTTTTGAGGGTAGGGATCATTCCAGTCACCAAAGGCCTTGGGCCGGCGTCGGCCGCAGTGGGCTCGCGCACATTCGTGCGCGGGCCCACTGCGACCGACGTCGGCCAGAGGTCGTTTGCTTGGATATAGCGCTGGCCTTTTTAATGTCATAGTTTATTGTTTGCTTCTGATCTAGGACTGAGGGTCTCAACCTTAGCTATTAATTGAGGTTATTCTAAATCAAATCAGACTATAAGACAGTCAAAGAAAAAGAGAGTTGGGTTGAGCCCCGTCATAGTACGGACGTACATAAATTGACCTACTTCTGATTGAGGGTTAATCTTTATTCAGACTAGTCTTCCGTTCTGGACCCTTAGCCACATAGATCCATGTAAAATATATGACTCTCGCTATCCGCAGTGCGTGGCCCAATATACATCTATATACATATGTGACATTCCCCTCTGCCTTTGTGCAGACGAAGGAACTCATAAGGGTTCAAACCTGAGGCTGCAGCAAATTTTTGCCCCGTATTTTGTAAAAGGAGAGTGCACTCGGATGCCTCCACATATCAGGAAGATCTAAGCCAGGGCAGACGGATGGAATCCGCACAAGATCCCCTCAAGCAGTGTCATCTTCTACAAAATGGCGACACACATAGAAACCACACTGGTTGTCTCCCTCGATTCGCTATCGTTTATCAGAGGTAGCGAATCGAGGGAGACAACCAGTGTGATACGTACGAGACTAGTTTTCAGCGCAGCTGGATTCCAGGACAAAAACTGCTCATACTGTATCGTCTGTGAAAATAGTCGAACAACTTGAATAATGAAAGACAATTTAGGAAACAATGATAGCTCAAGACTCGTCATGCAACATAATTATTGTCGTGCAAGATTGATCGTGCAATATATACTCGTGAGACAACGTCTATTTTTCCTTCGATTTACAGAACAAAGCAAAACAAAACAACAACAAAAAATCCTTGCTTACGAAACCCATAGAATTGTGTAAACGAAAATGACACTGATAACAGATACGAGAATGCACAGCAAGTACACGCTTGAAGGATTCGTCGGGAAAGCAATTACATGTGATAATCACAGGAGATGTGAACGTGCCTGACAGATAGCGAGCAGTTTGTGTCATACATAACCACATACATTTTTTCCTTCGTTTCTTCCGCAAAATGGCTTACAGATAAGTGCAGTCTACAAAGTGCTGCGTGCGTCTACACAGATTGCAGGGCGTTATACAAACTGGGCTTTCCTGCTAAACCATGGCGACAACTCCGGCATCCTGTTATACCAGGGCGACAACTCTTGCATCCTGTTATACCAGGGCGATATCTACCGCATCCTTTCAAACCAGGGCAACAATTCCTGCATCCTGTCAATCAAGGCGACAGTTCCCGCATCCTGTTATAGCAGAGCGACAACCCCTTCATCCTGTTCTGTTTTTTTTTCAATGGCATCTTTTCATTTTCTTTATTTCTTTATTATTTTTATTATTATTAATTATTATTTTATTTTATTTTATTATATTTTTTATATTTTATTTATTATTTCTTTATTTCTTTATTTATTTATTTTATTTATTTCATTTATTTATTTATTTATTTATTTAATTTATTTATTTATTTATTTATTTTTCGGGATGGTTGCGGGGGGGGGGGGGGGGGGAGGGGGGGGGGGTGCGTTTCAGACAGTTTTAGACGATATGAGAAACTGTGGGAGACAATTCGACCATGACAGTTCCTGAGGGTTGCTTCATTCGCTTACGTTGTCTCTCTTCAATTTCTTGAATATTTCTAAATAATAATAAAAAATAATAATAACATGGTCTAAAACCCCTCGACAATTCTAGTTCAGTAGCTGTGACAAGAGAAAGTAAGTCCGTGTTTGTCAAAAAACAAGATTTTCAGTGCATTACATTTCTTTTTTTTAATCTCGCTTTGCACAGAATAAATAAATTGTGTTGTACGTTTTTTCTAAGCGTGTTTCTTTCTCCGTTGGGTACTTCTTTGCACAGAATAGACTTGCTGTCTAGCGCCAAAAGCAGCATAATTATACCGTGTCAACAAGTTAGAGGCGTAGAGGTATAATTATTTCTACACTGAAGAGGCATAGATTCTCATGAGCTCCCGCAACTATCTTCCTGCTCCTCGGTCAGAGGAGGCCAATGGCCGTGACTGTGACTGACATCAACACATTTGCACACAGACTCCTCCGAGAGCTGTACCATCAGATTATCATTTTCGCGAAAATAAATATCTCTTCTATATGGAAATACCGACAAGGGAACACTGAGACAACAGTTTTGTAACGCATTAGTGCGCATGCGCTCTGTAATCAGGTGCTTCCGTTGGACAGCGTAATAACGGGGCCGAATTTACATGCCAGTGGCGAAACCAATGTTTCATAATTTATACACGTAAACTGGTTGTAACATTACGTGACAAAGAAGAGATGAGCTAACGTTGTGTGGAAACTGCTGTAAACGTAAATAGTTTTCTAACCCCTTCACTGCCGACAACAATTTGAAAACGATCCAACTGCAAGAGACATAGATCATCATGAGCCCCCGCGACTGCGGGTGCTCATGAGGATCTATGCCTCTTGCTGAGACCGATTTGTATCCATGTTTTAAACTTTTAAAAAATTGTTAAATTATTTTTATTTATTTATTTTTTTATTTTTGCTTTTGTTTTGGCCAAGATTTCATAAACAAAAATGCACGAAAAGTGTACGTACGTACAGTGGCAGAGAAAGGGTTAAAGGTCGCCGGATATACACTGAGTTTTACCTACAAAGAAAAAAAAAACTTTCAGTTAACCCAACCCTCCTCTTACCGTCGTAAACAAACAAGAACCACTAAGGCGACTAAATAATTTAAACATTCGCAATGTCGAGTTTTGTCCCTGGAAAAAGGGAAGGTTGAATTCAAGTAAAGTTCAGTTTTTATGGCATGTTGGGCGCGCTTTAACTCATTCAGTCCCGACACACCACAGCAAGATCTAGATCTAGATTGACCATGATAGTTCAAGGGTGGTGCCAGGATAGCTCGGCACCCACAGGCATCGCGCTATTCTGGCACCATCCTTGAAGTACCATGGTCCACCTGTTTTGTTAATTGTAATGCAGTCCTCGGAAGACAACTCCAAAATGTGGGTATTTTGTACCTGGGACCCAATGTGTTAATATGAACAGAATAAAGATATTTATTCACTTGTATTACATTCTTTCTTTTTATGTTTAGTTGTTTGTTTGAATTTGTTTGTGTTTGTTTGTATTTGTTTGTTTGTTTATTTTCATATCGTGCTTTTCATAGTGTATGATTTGTAGATCCGTGTCACGGTTTTCCTACAGAGGATAACTCCAAAATGTGAGTATTTCGTACTACGGGCACAATGAGTTAAAAGTCCGGACAAACATGCGATACGCTTTTAATATACATACCAAGGGAAATCACTCCGCGCTGGAGAAACAGCTAGATCTCTTGTTCTCTTCCTTATTGCAACACATAGACTATTTTCCGGAAATCAGACGCAGACCCAAAGTGCACGTGTTTCGACGAAAACAGTGGATTGAACAATTCTGCCAGCGCTAGCCTCACCTGGTTTGTGAGTGGATTGAACGCCCAGACAAACGAGCATATCGCATGATTGTCCAGGCTCTTAATCCACTGTTTTCGCCGAGACACGTGCAGTGGATTAAAAGCGTATCGCATGTTTGTCAAGGCTCTTACTCCACTGTTTTTGCCGAGACACTACAGTGGATTAAAAGCGTAGCGCATGTTTGTCAGGGCTTTCAACTCATTGTGCCCGAGGTACGAAATACTCACATTTTGGAGTTATCCTCTGAGGACTGCATTACAATTCAGGAGTCAGATCGACCATGATAGTTCAAGGGTGGTGGCAGAATAGCTTGGCGCCTCCAGGCTGCGTTCAGTCATGGGCCTGTCCGGATCCGTCCGTCCGTCCGTCTGAAGTACCACCATCCCGCCTACCACCCATCCATCGCAACCATCTGTCCAGCCACTGAGCCATCCATCTTACCTTGACCAGTAATTAATACACGACACAGCCGCCGCTTTTCAACTTGCCCTGCATCGATGGAACGCGAAAGACTGATACGTAGCACTGACCACTTGTGTACACTCAACTGACAGAGAAGGAGGGGAGGGGAGGAGGAGGAGGAGGAGGAGAGAGAGAGAGAGAGAGAGAGAGAGAGAGAGAGAGAGAGAGAGAGAGAGAGAGAGAGAGAGAGAGAGAGAGAGAGAGAGAGAGAGATGATGATGATGATGATGATGATGATGAAACTTTATTTATCAACGGTAAAAAGTTTTGACAGAAACAAATCGTCATTTTACAAACTTGCCGTTGCTAACATCTACAACATAAAATAGATTAAAAGATAATAATAATAATAATAATAATAATAATAATAATAATAAAGAATTATATTTACACATATTATTCCATGCAACAATAATAAAAAAATATATTTATACAAAATAATAGTAACACTCAACATTCATCTTATACCACACACACACACACACACACACACACACACACACACACACACACACACACAACACACACACACACACACACACATACACACAAACAATATAGATAAATGCATATATTACATGAGAGAGAGAGAGAGAGAGAGAGAGAGAGAGAGAGAGAGAGAGAGAGAGAGAGAGAGAGAGAGAGAGAGAGAGAGAGAGAGATTCTCGAATATCGATACAACAGAACCTGTTCTGAGGGGCCACCCTTACGAGAGCTCACCTGTCATTAAAGATCATCACCGACGCGACTTTTGCAGGGTGACTCTTTTTAGATCCTCAAGGCTTCTAATGAGGCATCGGCTGTCTGTCAAGACCACTTTTTCTCTCTTGGAAAAGGGTGGTTGTTCCATACAGGTTTTGCTGTATTCATCTGATCCCTTGTAATTACACCACCAATCCTCCTCCCGTGCCTGCAAAGCTTCTCTCCTATCACTCATAGATAGAAACCCCTCCACCCTTCTCCGAATGGACAGGCGCTTGATTATGACAGGAAATTTCCAAACACGCCCAGCATCTTCTCAGCCCAGCGTACTCGTCGCTGACCAGCCCTCGCTCTGTTAACTCATTGTACCCCATCACCGAAATCCCCAAATGTTGCCGTTGTCCTCTGAAGACTCCATTGCAGTGCAGGACACAGATCGACCATGATAGTTCAAGGGTGATGCCAGAATAGCTTGGCGCCCATAGGCGCCAAGCTATTCTGGCATCACCCTTGAACTATCATGGTCGATCCTTATCTTGCTGTGGTGTGTCTGGGGTAGAATGAGTTAACTCAAACTGTTAACTTAAAGCCGCGTATCCGGATGCAGCATGTCTCAAATGTTTTAATATATATATATTATGAGTCTTTATTGTAATATCACGCACAGCACATCGTCCCAAACCCCCTCCCCCAAATCTCCTCTGTCCAATCGGCCGATGTAAGTGCGAAGAGAATTTCATGAAAGTCTGTTTGTTGCTTGCGGTGCGCATAGTGCACTGGGAAGGCTAAAGACAGTAAGTTCTTTTATTGTTGTAAAAAGCGAGATTTCATTGTGTTCTGATGGAAATCCCGCTTTACACAAGAATGGAGTTACTGCCTTTTAGGCTTTACAGGGCAGCAGACCAGTCTCCATTTAGCAAACAAGATGCATGTCTTCGCGCAGGCGTCAGACTTCGTACGGATGGAATTATCTAAACTGACGTTGGTGTACGCGAATTGCTGTGGAAAGGATGAGTGCACAGTTTGCACTCCACTCAGTAAACGTCTTCAGGCCTTTTGCGTATTGAAACTAAAACCTCCCCGACCAGCCACATACACACACCACCTAACCCCCCCCCCCCCCCCCCCAAAAAAAAAAAAAAAAAAGACAACAAAAACAAACCTACACAAACACCCCCCCCCTCCTCCCTAAAAAAAAACCCCACAAAAAACCCACAAAACAACAAAAACAAACCTACACAAACAACCACCCCACCCCCCACCACCACCAAAAAAAAAAAAAAAGAAAAAGAAACAGACAAACCCAAAACAAACAAACCCAAAAACAAACAAACAAACAAACCCAACAACAACAGCAACAACAATGACAAAACCCACGTGACCACCAACGTAAACTAAACCTAAAAAAACAACAACCGACAACAACAAACAAACATAACCGCCATGACCATCTTCGCCGCGTTTTGTAACGAGACACCACATGCAAGACCGTGAAGATATTTACGCTGAGTGGATATAACGAAAGGGTGTAACGCTAGTAAACCCCAGAAGCATCTACAGGGTATGTAAACAGGACTACGCCTGTGCACGTAGCGGAGATAAGGACTATGCCCCGAACGACCCACCTACCTAGGCCGCAATTTATGCTTGGATCAGACAAAATGTAGGTCAATATTGTTCATGTTCAGCATCCCCTAGCTGCAAATAGATTGGAGCATCTGTAGCTAGTTGCAGAGGTAAAAATTGTGACCGCATCCTGTCATAATTTGATGAAATCGGTGAGATTTAAGTGTGCAAAATTTGATCGATCACGTTTCCGATACGTCAGGCCAGATTCTGCTGATTAGCTGCGTCTACACTACACTAAATGCATGTGTCAGCTGGGCTGTACAAATGACAACAAGTGGTTAGGTTAGGGAATTTTAGTGTCCTTCGAACGGAAAAGGCTTATTGGTGTTAGGACTACGCTGTGCAAAAGACGATCTAGGTTGTTTAAAAATGGCCTACGGTGTGAAATTTTTGGGACTACACTGTGCACACGACAGAAACAGGAAACATAATATCTGGTTTGAAGTACTTGCAGTATGACATTTCCAAATGCTAAAACAAAAATTAACATTTGAAGTAAAACAAATATGATATTTAGACGAATAATGTGTATTATGTAAAGTAAGTTATATTTGCAAAACAACAAAGTCGGTAAAAACTTAAAGATGTGACCAGCAGCTGTTCTTTTTGAAGTCCCTTCTGTTTATAGACGGGACATTTTAGGATGGGTTGCGGTGGGACGAATTTAATAACATGACCATGATGTCAAAGGCAAGCAGGCCTAAACCTCTGACAACTGACGTAACAAGATAAAAATTACGTCATGTCTAGTTACGCTAACCTCTTTGCTGAACGTACATTTGGCGCGAAAGCCCGTATGTGCGTGTGTGTGTGTGCGTGTGTGTGTGTGTGTGTGTGTGTGTGTGTGTGTGTGTGTGTGTGTGTGTGTGTGTGTGTGTGTGTGTGCGCGCGTGCGTGCGCGCGTATGTATGTAGACACGAGAATCTCAGATCATTGCTGTACGCACAAGCTTGAAACTTGGCTAAATACTTAATTTAAAAGGGTTTAATTGATTGTACATTGCTTAACGTCCCGACAGCAACAAGGCTTTCTCAGGACGTGCCTGCACTGCTTGTGAAAAAAACTAAACAGAAAATTGAATGTATGTCGCCAGCCGGTCAAATACGTTAAATAAACCTACAACATGGGGCCTAAATAAAGCTAAGACCATTTAGCAACACACATCCAACATCAAGAGCTACAGGCAGTGCAGACAGTAGGGAGAGTTTTAAAAAGGCAAATACAGGTGAATGGACAAAGGGTAGACAGAAACACGTGCCCCAGAATAGAGAGAAAAACCCACCCTGTGGGGCTGACCAGGGTGACCCTGGGAACTAAAAAATACCTAACCTCACCCAAGTCCCCCAAGGCAGACCCGGGTGGGGTTATTTAAAAGGGGTGGCTAAGAGAGCCTAAGAGCATGTTGTAACTGGATATATTATTGAAGACATTTAAACAAGATGGGATGAACCATAACCCACAAAGTCCCTTCTATATGAGAGCTGTCTTCGCTGTCAAGGGTCTCTACCTTTTGTCTTTGACTTGATTCTGATGTTGAAATATCTCCTTCTGAAAAAGCCTCGCGTCAAAGTGAACTCTAGAAGGGGCGCGCAGTGCACAGACATCATTGGTTTGTCAAACGTCATTTGCCATGACGTGTTTTTTTGTTTTGTTTTTACGTCATTTTATATTTAACGTGATCTGAGATTCGCATTCGCTTCAAGACTTGGGAAAATGGTGACAAAACTAGAATTTCACGGTACAATTTCAGTCTTGCTATAATTTGTGTGAAATCAGGTTGACTTTTCCTAGCTACATGCTATACTAAGTACACCTGCATGCTCTTTTGAAAGCGCGTCGATGTGAGTGTATGCGTGTGTGTGTGCTTGTTTGCATGCGCGCGCTGTAAACATCCTCAAGAGGCATAGATGTTCATGCGCCCTTCGGGCACATGAGGATCTATGCCTCTTGGAGATGCGCGCATATGTGTCATTGATTTGTCAAACGTCATTTGTCATGACGTATTTTTTGTTTTTACGTAATTTTATATTCTGGCTGGCCATTTTTTTTTTACCCATCCCGCCGTGGGATGGCGTTAGTTGCCTGCTCGGCGTTAAACCCAAATAACTAACTAACTAACTAACTTTCGCTTCAAGACTTGCGAAAATGGTGACAAAACTAAATTTCAGGGTACAATTTCAGTTTTGCTATAATTTGTGTGAAATCAGGTTGACTTTACATAGCTACATGCTATACTAAGTACACCTGCATGCTTTTCTGAAAGCGCGTCGATGTGTGTGTATGCGTGTGCGTGTGCGTGTGCGTGAGTGCAAGCGCGCGCTCCAAACATCCTCAAGAGGCATAGATATTCATGCGCCCTTCGGGCACATGAGGATCTATGCCTCTTGGAGATGCGCGCATATGTGTGAGAAAGAGCGAGCGAGAGAGAGAGAGAGAGAGAGAGAGAGAGAGAGAGAGAGAGAGAGAGAGAGAGAGAGAGAGAGAGAGAGAGAGAGAGAGAGAGTTTTGTATTGTTTGTACATTGCTTAACGTCCCGACAGCAACAAGGCTTTCTCAGGACGTGCCTGCACTGCTTGTGAAAAAAAAAACAAAAAAAAACAGAACATTGAATGTATGTCGCCAGCCGGTCAAATACGTTAATACGTTAAATAAACCTAACACATGGGGCCTAAATAAAGCTAAGACCATTTAGCAACACACATCCAATATCAAGAGCTACAGGCAGTGCAGACAGTAGGGAGAGTTTTAAAAAGGCAAGTACAGGTGAATGGACAAAGGGTAGACAGAAACCCCACCCAAGTCCCCCAGGGCAGACCCGGGTGGGGTAGAGAGAGAGAGAGAGAGAGAGAGAGAGAGAGAGAGAGAGAGAGAGAGAGAGAGAGAGAGAGAGAGAGAGAGAGAGAGAGAGAGAGAGAGAGAGAGAGAGAGAGAGAGAGAGAGAGAGAGAGAGAGAATTACGCCATATTTAGAGTATCAGTGTCTGCGTGGTGACGGAGTTGCTTATTTTACGTCACCAGCACTGTCTGACTTTCTCTGGAAGTGAAGTGGGTTTTTTTTTTTTTTTTTTTTTTTTCATACTGTTTTAATTATTTTCTGAAAGAATTAAGTTTTACTAAAGAAGTTGTAAGGATACAAAGCTGGGTAATGAACTCATCCAATGTCTTTCTCCAAACAAGACGTATGCAAAAGTTCAAGTAAATATGACAAAAATTACGCACTCGAATCTGGGTCAACCGACTTCCTATAAACGGTTGTTTATGTCTTCAATGAGACATTCAATTACAATATGCTCGGAGGCTTTCTTAGCCACCCACTTATGAACGTATTTCGCCAAGTTTCAAGCTTGTGTGTACAGAAATATCGGAGATTCTTTTGTTTACATACATACGCACACGTACATACATACGCACATACATACGCACATTCGCGCTCCGCGCCAAATGTACGTTCAGCAGCGAGGTTAGCATAACTAGACATGACGTAATTTTTATCTTGTTACTTCGTTTGTTAGAGGTTTAGCCTGCCCGCCTTTGACATCATGAACATGCTATTAAATTCGCCCCACCGTGACCGGTCCTAAAAAGGAACTTCTATAAATAGAAGGGACTTAAAAACTGTTTATAGAAATCGGTTGACCCATATTAGAGTCCGTACTTTTTGTCATATTTATTTTAAATTTTGGATATAGCTAGTTTGGAGAAAGACATTAGATGAGTTCGTTAGCCAGCTTTGTACCTCGTTAGCTTTTTCAATAATAATTTATTTATTTTTGCATGTTTTGGATCCACTATATACTTTCATCAAACAGTCAGCACTGGAGAGGCTGTGTGGAAGGAACAGTCAACCCTGGAAGAGGCTGAATGCCTTTCGGATGAGTGACGTGCACACGGCGTCGTGAGACTAATGATACCATGACGTCAAGCTCATATTGATGTCATTTTGCTGCTCGTGCTATTTTTCTTCAGAATTCCTACTCCAGCCCACAGAGCGTACTAATGTCGGGAAGCGCCGTTTGTTCGTCTTTGTTTGTGTGTGCCGGCGTGTGTGTTGATCAGAGGATGGTTTAGAGAGGAGGGAAATGGATCAGATGGATAAGCTTAAAAATATGAACAAGTGTGAATGTTCCTAAAAGAAAAACGCATTTGAGCTCCAAACAATACGGTAGACTTTTGGATGAAATCCTCATCTTGTTCAATATGAGATATTTCAACATCAGGATCAGGTCAAAGACAAAAGGTAGAGACCCATGACAGGGAGGACAGCTCTCATATAGAAGGGACTTTGTGGGTTATGGTTCATCCCATCTTGTTTAATGGTGAACTGATGTAAGACGATTCAAAAACTCAAACCATGGAGGGAATATATTGTATTTACGTCTGAATATATAGGTAAGATTTGTCCGTACCACGACTGACAGTTTCGTAACACAACTGACAGTCTCATAACACGACTGACAGTCGTCTTGTCAGTCGTGTTGCGATTTACATCTGGTTCAATACATCACAATAAAGATACAGACTATCTTGTTGTTTCACAGCTTGCAAGCTGTTAAGCTTAATTTACATCTTCTTTAGGTGAAGCTTGCAGAGTGACCACCAGAAAATACAGAATGAGCATACCCACAGCTCTTTGTGTCTTTGGTAACACGACTAACATCAGCTGTTAGTCGTATTACCATACTTACTCAAGGCTAAAAAAACAAACAAGCAAGGTTTGTAAATCCAACCGGATTTCTTCTTCTTCTTCTTCGTCTTCTTTTTGTGGGAATATTCTGCCCTGATTAAAGTGGTCCACCGTGCACTTCTTGGCTCACGTGCGATAGCAAAAGTAAGTCTATGAAATGGGCCAGTGGTCGTCTGTCCGTCGTAAACATTAACGATGGTATTTTCCATTCAAGACACAGACTTCAAACGTGGCCCAGGTCAGACCTTTCTAAATGTATCAATTTAGTGACCTCTCTATGCATACTAATTTAGATGACCCACTGATCGGAAAGGTCAAGGTAATAAAGATCAAGAAATAGGTATGTCAATAGGTATGTGGATTCATATTAAAATGTTTCCAACAAATTTTGAATAAAGTGGTTTTCAGACTGACTTTCTGTCGTCTCAAATTTTGTGCAAATTTGAAAAACAGTCACATAATTATTTCAAGGCGTACCTAAACAGGAGTTAGTTACTGTAGGGGTTAGTCAATGAACATCCATAAGTAACATAAACCTTTGCATGCAGCTGACATGACTTGGGTAACGTGTGTTGTGTTCGTTGTTCCCACAAATGTTCGTGTTGATCAGACTCATTTAAAATAGTCAACGTTCCAGCCGGGGTATTTTAGCAAAGCAAAACCCATTTTGTCATAACAGACACCTTTCCTTTGTCTCTGTCATACTTCTTTTCCGGCATGTATCTTTATTTGACCTTTTAATGGAATTTCAACTAGTTTATTGACAGTATTTTACTGTATATTAAATTCAGACAGCTACATAATGAATAAGTGTAACAATTTAACGTAGGCTGTGGGGCAGAGATTTTTCCACGGTGTAGTCCCACATTCTTCACGCCTTAGGCCATTTCGGCGCAACCGCGACCATTCCTGCACAACGTAGTCCCAACATCAGGCACCCGTTTCAGCTCGAAAAAGACTAAAATTCCCTAATTTAAACAAGAATATCACTTGTACAACCCGCAAGAATGTTGACAAGTGCATTTAGTGTAGTGTGGACGCTGTTTTGCAGCAGAATCTGTCCCAACGAATCGGACACGTTAACGATCAAATTGTGCACACCAAAAGATCACCGATTTCTTCAAATTATGACAATTTGTCGCCAGCTTTCGAAATTCTGCAAAGAGCTGCAGGTGTGCCAATCTATTTACAGTTAGCAGATGTTTGAAATGAACAACATCGACTTATATTTTGTCAGATAAAAGCATAAATTGCGGCATAGTGGGTCTTTTCGGGACGTAGTCCCGCCTTCCACACCGTAGCCCTGTCTACATACCCTGATCTAAGTCCATGAGGATCTCCGTCGCTAGCAAATGGAAGGACTGCGCCCGACCGACGAGACATCAATTTTTGATGAATGAAAACCAATGCCTGGAAACAATCTGCTAAAAGGCGTCTGAGACGCGCTTACAGTCTAGGCTATTGCGTGCAGTACGTGCGGTCCCAATAAGCGATAGTTCCTCGGGCCGACGTCGGCCGCAGTTGGCCCGCGCACGTTAGTGTGCCGGTCAACTGCGGCAGATGTCGGCCCGAGGAAATTGTGTTGACTGGAAAACAGGTACCAGGCCAAGCCGTGCTTTGACGTTTTCGTCCGTCCACTGATTGACAAGTTTGACAAGTCACGCGGACAATTTCGGTACACCAAGGAAGGTGACCCACTCGCGAATACCCCTCGCGAGCAGTGCCGTGTTAGCTGGACTTAATACACTGGCGCGTGAAAGCCTCTCAATGGTCTTCTTCGACCTCATGGTTTTGATAATCGACGCTTTTTTGTGTGAGGATACATTTTCCAAATAGTCATCTGGTTTCCGGCGGCGCCGCGTGTATCTCGTAACACATTCCTCAGTAGCGAAACGTCTTCGGGACCACGACGGCCGCAGTGGGCCCGCGCACAGTCGTGCGCGGGCCCACTGCAGCCGTCTTGGGCCGGAGGACTTTTGGTTACTGGGTTGGACCCTGAGGTGAAAAGTTCCAAATTTAGGCGTATTTTTTTCAAAACGAAAGAATATGTCTGCTGACAAATCGATCACTGAGGCGGATCTGACATACATACGCACATACGGCGCTTTGCGCCAAATGTACGTTCAGCAGTGAGGTTAACATAAGCAGACATGACGTAATGTTTATCTTGTTACTTCAATGATGAGAGGTCTAGGCCTGCCCGCCTTTGACATCATGGACATGCTATTAAATTCGCCCCACCGCGACCCCTCCTAAAAAGTCCCTTCTATAAATAGAAGGAACTTAAAAACGTTGGATCTCTGCCCCCCCCCCCTTGTCCCCCCCCCTCCACCCCACACCTCCACCGCCACCCGTTAGGAAGTAACAGGTCCGCCCCTGAACCATGATAATTAGATGGCGTCAGAAAAGGCAGCCTCCAATTAATTCCAGGGTGGCGCCAAACAATTTTGGCACCACTCTTCAACCATCATGGTGGACCCATCTCTGTCGCAGTGTATCAGAGCAGAGAGAGTTAACTCAATAATAATAATAATAATAATAATAATAATAATAATAATAATAATAATAATAATAATAATAATAAAATAATAATAATAAGAAGAATTTATACGGCGTTAAATCTCTAGACTCAGTGAGCTCTAAGCGCGTTTTAAGAAGTAAAATTCCACTATGCAGGCATACACAGACCCACGCACAACCCTCACACCAATTAAGCTACACGCAGACTACGCACACGTGCACACACACACACACACACACACACACACACACACACACACACACACACACACACACACACACACACACAATCACACACACGTACAGATACACACACACACACACACACACACACACACACACACACACACACACGGCACACACACACACACACAAAGTGAAGCGTGAAACCATCGACGGATCAAGGGCTTCTTGATGATACTGAAGAGACACCACGATAGCGCTACACAGACAGCAGACGGAAGACCCTGTAAGCAAAACGTTTTCGGACCCACGACGGCCGCAGTGGGCCCGAAGACGCGTTGCTAGTGGGGAAGATGAAAGCCACCACGATGGTGCTACACGGTGAACAAAAAGGAAGTCCTAAGATCAAAGCCGATCGCAGAGTGTCGCACACGAACACGCGGCAAATGAAAGTTAGCGTCCGATAACGACGGTAACTTTCATTTGCAGCGTATATATCCGTTTGGGTCTCGTATAGATTCATGACATCCATCTTTCCTGATGAATTTATTCTCCGCATATCTGTCTGTGGCGTGTCTCCAAATGGGTCATCACAATATGAAATGTGCGACAGGAACGGACATATTTGTTGAAAGAAAATCGCGTTTAATGGGTAGCGCTGGGTGCGCTCGATATATATTAGGTTACTGTGAGAGGGTTTTGCGGTTCAGAGCGCGGTGACCCATGCATGTAAATGATTTCCTTTCGACGTCATGTGACAGATCGATCAGGGGAAGCCAATCCAGTAAAAGGATTATCCCGCTTTAAACTTTACTCCAGCAGACAAGATGACTACATCATGCCAGAATTTTGAATGACTTTGCACTGAGCGACTCCTTGGAAGAATTGTAAATTCAGGAAAGACGAACTAGGAAAGTATAAATCTTGGCTGGCGATGCCATGAACGTATAGATATAATTCCAGTAACACCTTGGCTGTCGGTATAGGTTTTTGTCGCGACGATTACAGAATAAATCATTTCGACAAAAAATCCGATAGCGCCAGCCAAAGGGTTAACACATGCGAGACGTGCTGCAATCGGAGACGTGTTTCAGAGAGTCCAAAAATATTAAACGGATCTGCTCCATTTAGATAAACACAGATGTCAGCAACGTATTGCAAAGATGGTAAATATTGAGATGAATAATGCGGAGATATTTCGTTTTGATTTTTACGCCACTCATTACACTCAAAGTCAGTGTGTTTGTGGGAAAAAAGAAGAAGAAAAATCTACAGACTATATCCGTAACACGTGCCAAAAAAGAAAATAATAATAATAATAATAATAATAATAATACAAATGAAAAGTACAAAATCACTAAATGAACTATTCTAAATGCAATAAACACAATAAACAAAGACTAGAGGCGTAATCAAGTCACTGCACGCAGGGGAATGGCCTTCAGAAGGCTTAAACGTCCTTTGGCACTAAAATGTCCCAGATACTCTTCAATGTCTCACACACCGAATCAATAAAAGATTAAAATCCGGATAAAATAAGTTTTCACCGATTGTCACAAGTAACAGTGAGAGTCTGTGTGGTTGCGATTCGTGCAACTAATGAATATTAACACAGACAGTAGCATTGAAAACTATGGTCGACACTTTTGGCGGAAATATCGTCAATGAGACTGCAGAGCTCGCTAGAGAAAGTCCTTCAAGCGACTCAGTATACAGTGTAATTAATCTGTATGATGAAGAACTACACTGGACGTCGTAAGCACTCGCTCTAAACACATGATGCTAGGTCTGTAAAGTGTTTTTTTTTTTTTTTCATCAAACATGAAGGTCAAGTCACTGACGTCATAGTGTCACGAAAGAAAATAACACATAATCTTATTATTTTCTGATAGAAATGCAGATGAGAAAAATAGCACACAACCTTATTATGTCCTAACATAAAATTCAAATGACGCAGAAACTCTGTCCACCTGAGCAGTCACGAACACTGTCTCAAACAACAGTTATATAGATATAATTATTTGAACACTTGGTACTGAATACACACGAGTGTCCACGTTCAGTTTGCAGTGTCCTACAACGTGAACCAACAAAATAATGCAGTCTGCGCTACAATAAACAAACTTCCTTAACTTCCCTAATTACACAGGGGGGGGGGGGAGGGGGGGGGGGCGTGCGGTGAGGTGGATGGTAAGAGGGGGGGAGGGGTTACTGCTGTGAGTAGAATTGCACTATGGCTTGCGCAAAGCTAACACTTAGCGCCTGAACTTGAAGTGAATCAAGAGGGTCGGTAGTAAAGGCTAATCTTCTCTTCTCCCATCCTCTGGTATTAGGCGCTGAAAGATGGCTCGCTGTCATAGTACAAGGTAAGGGAGGGTACTCCAAGGGAGCGGACAGCAGTAGCGGCCGACTATGCCTCTGTTACTGACACAGAGGGGTGGTGGTGTGTGCCCTAGACCTGTGAGAAGCCTCCAGGCCACTGCTGTTGGCCGCAGAAGACTCACGCTTATCAGCGGCCTGACCAGGGGCTGGCTCAAGAGCGGCGGAGGCCGGCCCGGGCTGCTGTAGTGGCGTCGCGTAATATGAGAGAGAGAGACAGAGACAGACAGGAGAGATGCTGATGATGAATCATTTATTGCGAGATAAAGCTATACACAACAGTTTGGTATCAGTTTCAGCCCACTTAATCAAATTTCAAATACAAACGATTGTGAATTTCCAAAAACTACAGTAGCTCGCTTGAGCTTGCCCTTAGCACCA
>BTPG01000001.1:235938663-235963663 GCA_036245525.1 Semisulcospira habei | reverse complement strand
TGGGGGTAAGGATTTTGGTCTCAAGTGCACCTGTTTATTTTAGTGTGTTATTGGCCGGTATTGTGAAATGGAGAATGTTGAGTTGTCAACCACTATTTGTTTTTGCCCATTTAACTCAGTTGCTATACAACACCTTCGCAGCTATTTTTGTGAGGCGCCTTGAATGAGTGAAATCAGTTTTTTTCTTCAGTCCTTGTGCAAAACAAAGTGTCATTAACTTTTTCCATTTAATTCTTTTCCCTATCATTAAAACTACTCAACTTGAAGTTTGATAAGCGATTTCGTTTAAAAACGAAAACCTGTGTGTAAAACTCACACATAAATAAATACTTCACAACGACACAATTGTCAGTTTGAAGTGTTTGATTACTGCGCAGTGCGCATTAATCAAAGATTTCAAACTGACAGTTGTGTCGTTGTGAAGTGTTTATGTAGCGATGAAGTATGTGTGTGGTCTTATTTGCGATATTTTTTGCCCTTGATAGGTTCGCGGAGCCCACCCTACAAGCTTTGTGATGTTTACGTTAACAAGCAGCGGAAATGCTTGAGTACGCACGCCTGACTGGCTCGATTCGACCTTTGGCAGTGACAGAGAAAATGAGAATGAACAGGAGAGATGCGTGGGGGAGCAAAAACCGTATAGGAATTAACTATCCGTATAAGAATTATCCATCCGATTAGGAATTGACTATCCGGAGGGGAAAAAAAAAGAAAAAGAAGCAGAAGCCCTGAGGCCTATGTCAGCCGCAGACGGCCCTAGGACTTTTAGTTCACTGGGATTCTAAGAGAGTGAGACAGACAGAGACATAGACAGAGACAGAGTGACAGACAGAGAAAGAGACAGACAGAGACAGAGACAGAGAAAGAGAAAGAGAAAGAGACAAAGACCGACAGAGACAGACAGAGAGGTGTGCGGCATTAAAAACAAGTTACAAAAAGTGACTATAAACACGAAAATTCAGATCAAACATCTTTGTGTTGCTCAGATAAGAAACAGATAATTGGTCCTAAATTCATATTTGCCCCTGGTTTAGCCCCTTAGTCACTGCAATAGATCTAGTATAATATAAACGTAGGTACAGAGGGGCAGGGGCATATCATAATTTACGCCTAATGCTGGCAAAGATCGGCTATATATATTTTCTGGATCTGAGGGCGTTGTGTTTTGTGTCAATACTGCATGCGGTTTTTTTTAACCCCTTAACACATTCTGCCCCAGGACCGAAATCCATAAATTGTGAAGTTGTCCTCTGAATAACTGTATTGCAATTCTAGAGACAGATCGAGCATGATAGTTCAGGGTGGTGCCAGAATAGCTTGGCGCCTATGGGGGCCAAGCTATTCTGGCACCACCCTTGAACTATTATGCTTGATCCATATCTTGCTGTGGTGTGTCGGGGCTGAATGAGTTAACTGTCAGAGTACGTAGATTGTGTGTTTGGAATCTAAAAATTCAGTGTCGAGGACCATGAGCCGTCAAATGAACATGAATACTAAGTTGTTTTCGCAAGAGGTATAGATCTTCGTGAGCTCCCGCAACTGCGGGAGCTCACGAAGATCTATACCTCTTGCAGTTGAGCGGTGCTCAATTTTCCTCGGCGGTGAAGGGGCTAAAATGTAAAAATAAACAAACAAGTTTCATTTGGGCCAAACACGCACGCGTAAAAAGCACATAACTTTAGGATCAAAAGGCGTCGTGAAAAACCCAATCTGATTGAAGGCCCACTAACTACCGGCGCAAAGAGGAAAATTATATAACCCCTTTAACATAAACGTGATCCAGCTGCAAGGAGCATAGATCCTAAAGAACCCGCAGCAACTGCAAGGGCCCATGCCTACTGCTGAAACCGCTTTGTATCCACGTTCCCAACTTTCATAGTTGGAGATATTTGACGTTGAATTTGCAACTATTTAAAAATAAAAAACCCACACAAACTGCGTCCATGGGGTTGTGAAGGGGTCAATCCGTGAGCTGGTCTGTGATTTTGGACCTTAACATAAGCAAGAGACAAAAAAGAAACCCGACTGAAATGGAACAAAATATTTCAAACAGCCCTTTCCCTCAAATTGTTCAGCAAGCCATCACAATATAATTTTTATGCATTTTGCACAAACATCTAGGTTCTCCACATGCGTAAGTTTTAAAAAAGCATTTTTTTTCCAGGAGGAAGTAGGAAAATCTCCATAAAGGAACAAAGCCCCACCAGGATGAAGAGCTTTCATCAATGGAAACTTCAAACGACATGCTCTAGGGTGTAAAATTAAAAAAGACCGGCAAAAGTAGACATGAAAGTTTAATAGGACCAACAAAAAAATCCCGCACACTCGAGAGGCACGTGCAGCATACGGATGTGCGAAAAAAATAAATGGCCAATGAGGTAAGCGAAACCGTTCCATCTGCAAGAGGCAAAGATTCTGATGAGGCCCCGCGAAGCAGGGGCTCATGAGAATCTGTGCACCTTGTTTGTAACTTGTACGGGGCCAATACATATATTTTAACTCGGATTTTTGCTGAGTCTTTGTATGCCGCGCTGCGACTCGACTCGAGTCGTGCTTCCCTTGATGCTTCTACAAGAAGCTACAATCGTCCATCCCCCCTTTCGGAGCCATCCATCTGTAAGCGGGATGTACTCTCATTACAGAAACTAAACTTTGAATAGGCCACAGGGGAAGGAGATCTACGAGTTATGTGCTCCTGACCGGCTCCAAGCTTCTATCGACGCTCGTAGCCGGTCAGGGCCACATAACTAATGGATACCCGATCTCACCCTCTCCCTTTGAGAAATACTGCATGGTGTAGTGGCGAGATTAGTAATACTAATTATAGAGTATCAAGAAACGTTCACCTCAGTCCCTCAGAAGGCAGTACGCATGAGTTACATCATGGCTAACGTCAGTTACCGTCAAAAGCTGTTCACCTTTGGCTAATACGATACTCTCAATACATTTGCACGTGCAACGCCTCATATGAACAAACCTACTACTGATACAAACCATAAAGGCAACCCAAAGCGCGCACTCGAGCACACAAGCACACAGGCACGTATACAAGCACTCACGAGCACAGACAGACAGACACACACACACACACACACACACACACATACACACACACAAACACACACGCACGCACACACAGACACACACACACACACACACAAACAAACACACACACACATACATACACACAGACACACACATACACACACAAGCAAAAGAAATACAGTATAAAGCCATCAAGGGAAAGCGACACGCACGCACGTACACAGACACCAAAACCCACACCCCTTCCCACCCACTTACACACACACGCGCGCGCACGCCCGCGCATACACACGCACACACACACACACACACACACTCATTCACACACACGCATAAGCGCGCGCGCACACACACACACACACACACACACACGCACACACACACGCACACACACAAACACACGCAAATAAACACACACACTCACACACACACAAACGCACAAGCAAATGAAATACAGCAAATGCGCAACCCAAAAAAATATTTGACAAGGAAACCTGTAATCATTATAACCTGTTATTTGCTAATGCGGCGAGTTAGCGAAGATGCTTGACAAAAGCCTGTAGTATAATGAGAAAGAATAGGGGAGTGGCGTTCGCCACAGGCGGACCCAGTGAGCAAATAACCCACGTCAGTGCGCGGGCCCAATGCGGCCGACGTCGGCCCTAGTCTCTTCTGCAAACTGCAGAGACGTTATGTGAGCATCGATTACGGAAAATATAATGACGGGTTTCTTAAGGGGAAAAAAAACAACTCTTTTTTTGTGTGTAATGTCGATTTTTTTTTAATTTTTGGGGTTGGCTTACGTAGCTTATGTGTCAGTGTGTGTGATGATCTGTGAAAGTGAAAAGCGACAAATGTGTTATTTTAATACAATAAAAATCTCGCATTTTCTAGAGAAAGGAAAAAAAAAATCCAATAAGTCCGTTTTTGTGCAAAGCGAGATTTTATTTTAATACAATGGACATCTTGATTTTCGCAAAGAGGTACTTAACTCAATCGAGACGTGCCGGTTGTATGCCGAGTATCCGGATGCGGTACGTCTCGAATGAGTTAACCCTTTTGCGTGTCGGTAGCGGTTTTGTCGCGATGATTCCTGTAGGATGTTGTTGTTCCTGTAGGAATCATCGCGACAAAAACCGCAACCGACACGCAAAGTGTTCTCGTCGTTTGCCTTTCTAGCGCGGTATGTAATTCTCTGAGTGTCCCGCCAAAAAAGCACTGGTCTCAGCAAGCGGCATACATCCTCATGAGCCCCGCAGTCGCGGGGGCTCACGAGGATCTATGCCTCTTGCAGTCGGATCGCGTTCAACGTTTCTCGACAGTAAAGGGGTTAATGTCATATTAAATACAACTCTAGCGGTTGCCATTCAAAACAACACTATACTAACATGCGTGTGTGTTGTGTACATGTTAGAGATTTGTTTGTTTGTTTGTTTGTTTTGTTTGTTTGGTTGGTTGGTTGGTTGTATGTTTGTTTATTTGTTTAGTGGTGGTGCCGGGTGGTGGTAGATGAGGTATGTGTGTGTGTGTGTGTGTGTGTGTGTGTGTGTGTGTGTGTGTTTGTGTATGTGTGTGTGTGTGTGTGTGTGTGTGTGTGTGTGTGGGTATGTGTGTGTCTGTGTGTGTGTGTTTGCGTGTGTGTGTATGTGTGTGTGTGTGTGTGCGTGCGTGCGCGTTGAATGTTAACTATGTTAATTGTGTTGTTTTAAAGGGGCACGCCCGACGTTTTTTAAGGCTTCAGTTCGCAAGAAAGGTTTTACTGGGCTTCAGTATACATACCCACTTAGTCAGTGACCACCCTATTGTCCCACCAAATGCTTTCTTTCATCATCCGTTCAAAGCGAAAAGAGGCCCGGCCACCGGAATTTTCTGACGAGACGCGTAACAAAATTGCTTATTTGTTTTAGTGGTGGTGCCGGGTGGTGGTAGATGAGGTGTGTGTGTGTGTGTGTGTGTGTGTGTGTGTGTGTGTGTGTGTGTGTGTTTGTGTGTGTGTGTGTGTGTGTGTGTGTGTGTGTGTGTGTGTGTGTGTGTGTGTGTGTGTGTGTGTGTGTGTGTCCCACCAAATGCTTCTTTCGTCCGTTCAAAGCGAAAAGAGGCCCACCGGAATTTTCTGACGAGACGCGTAACAAAATTGCTTCTCATAGGCGATGTTAGCTGACGTCATAACTAATCTATACGACCTTAGGTCATCTGCATAATTATAACCAATCAGAGACAAGATGGTGGGTGAACCAGCGAAGAAAAAAAGAAAGTATCATCGACTGGCACCGACAATGACAGACTCGGAATTGAAGAGAATAAAGAGAAAGAGATACAAGGTATCCCTAAGTAGAATTGACATCGGACAAAGAAATATGGACATGTGGCAACGCGTAAAGCAAGAGCTTGTCTTGACCGCCCACTCGGCGGAATTTGACGCTTTCCTGCTGAATCAGTAAGTACTACGGTCTTCGTCGATCTTCCTATAGTTCCGCGAGCGCTAGTGATTTTCAGAATTCGTGATCTTCAGTAGAATTTCGCAATATATTAAACATTTTTTTATCATATATTTACGAGCTTTTTATCACATTAATGCTGCAGAGATCTGAAAACTACGGTGTGTGTCAAAGCTGCACATCGCTGGTCGTAACATGTTTATGTCTGTGCGGGCTCTCATTCACTCGATTCAGAGAGGTAGTGTTTCTGCTGCGATGGTGCATTTGTCGTTTCCGATGATGCTTTCAGTTAAGTAGACTTCGATGTGTGAGATGTGAAATTGACTGCAGTGTAGAAAGTGGGTATAAATACCAAAGTTCTGTTTCAATGATGCAAAACTGAGACGGTGCGCGAGCAGTATCTGTTGCAGACAGTTTTCTGACTGTGTTGTGATGCTTGATCCTGGGGAAAAGTTTCTTTTACTTTAGGACATACGTTATGAGTGAAAGGTTTTTCAACTGTTTGCTCATCGATCGTTTGCAGTATTGACTCTGATGATTGTGCGCATTGTGAGAATATAACGACACCAAGGCACATTCGTATGTATTATTGTATACTGACGAGCAAAAGAAATGCGACACTTTTTGGAATCATCGGAGACACTTTAGTGTTTCCGATGATTCCAAAAATGCTGCATTTCGTTTGCTCGTCAGTATATTACTGACAATAAGGCAAATGGCTATTAACGGTAAATGACACGATAAACGAAACGGTAAGTATATATCCCGCAGAAAGAAGCAGAAGGGAAAAAAGCAACGTACCAGTGCGGATGTCGGCAATCATGGTTGCTCCCGTATATTCCGTCACCCCACGACAGATGGGACCCGGGTGACATGAGTATTTGTAGAGATGCGGGTAGAAATCTACCCGAGAGGCGCTCCGTCGAAGTTCGTCGTTTTAGAGAGGCTCGTTTCTGCACTTGTTTAAACTCATTGTGTATTTTCACTGTGCTTCACGCAGTAAAATGCTTTGAATGTGTGCTTGAAAGTCAACAGAGTTGAACTGTAATAAGTATTCGCATGACAAGCTGATCTCCAGGAGGACGAAACTCGAATATTTGCCACTGCAGTGTTCATCTTTGAAAAAACAAATCAATGAACAATACAATGAAATGATGCTGGTGAACGCATACACGCTTATTTCTATTCACAGGACCAGTAACGCTGTAAGTCAATGTTGTCTTATGTCATTCCGCTGATTGAATTCACGCAGGTCTCATTTCCAATACCAGCAGGCTACCTTCGGCGTGAAAGGAACTGTATTCATTTTCAGTCTTTACAAGCAGGCATTCACCTCTTTCGAAGATTCATCAGCGAGAAATCTTGGGCACGTTTCTAGTATCAAAACACAAATGTGGCCACCCGTGCTGAACCCCTCAGTGCATCTTTTCAAGTATCAACTTATCGCAAGATTTCGCCTCACTCGTGCTGTCTTTGTAATTTAAGAATATTGGTTCATTCGTGGTCATTATGTGCAGGGATTAATAATGCTCCTCCGTCCCTGTCGTTCAGCATGATAATGGCCTCCTTATCAAGTCCGCCTCGCGTTACTGAAACCTCAATCAGTTGCAGCATATTTAGTTTCCGCAGACACCAGCGTTCCGCGCCACAAATTGGTTCAGCATTATCTGTTCTAAGCTGCACATGTTACTTGTCCAGACTTTGTACCTAAACCCTTCCATCTGCAGGAGGCATAGATTCACATGGGCCCCTGCTGTAGCAGGGACCCATATAAATCTATGCCTCTTGAAAGTGGTCGAAGAGGTGTGAGATGACCGAAATCGACTCTATGCGTGCATCAGGTTGAGGGCGTTACGCGGGGTTCAGCGTATATAGCCGCGCCTTTCCTTGTCAGCGCGGACGAAATCAAAACAAAGGACCTGCCCATCTCCGTGACAATATACGCACGTGCACGCTGTGACTGGACCACGCGCGCACGCGCCTAAAAAAAGAAGAAGAAGCCCGCCTGTCTGTAAGTTACAACACTGATACGTATTTGCTCTATCACCTTTCAGTGACGGCACATGTACAGGCACTCGATAGTAAACCATTTGAGAGTGGTCACAAATCGCTTCCTGTACTAGGCCAGTGTGTCTGGCGCGTGTAAATTCTTAGGCAGTAATTAGAGTCTTGAACTTATTCAGATGTGCCGCGTACGGACACGCGGCAAACAGATACTCCGTAAATGACGCTTCATTTGCCGCGTATTCGAATACGGCACATCTCTTATGATTGAACACCGATTCAGTGCCAATGGTCACGTGCTGAATACGGCACATCTCTTGTGATTGAACACATTCAGTGCCAATGGTCACATGCTGAATACTGCACATCTCTCATGATTGAACACATTCAGTGCCAATGGTCACGTGCTGAATACGGCACATCTCTTATGATTGAACACATTCAGTGCCAATGGTCACATGCTGAATACGGCACATCTCTTATGATTGAACACATTCAGTGCCAATGGTCACATGCTGAATACTGCACATCTCTCATGATTGAACACATTCAGTGCCAATGGTCACGTGCTGAATACGGCACATCTCTTATGATTGAACACATTCAGTGCCAATGGTCACATGCTGAATACGGCACATCTCTTATGATTGAACACATTCAGTGCCAATGGTCACGTGCTGAATACGGAACATCTCTTATGATTGAACACATTCAGTGCCAATGGTCACATGCTGAATACGGCACATCTCTTATGATTGAACACATTCAGTGCCAATGGTCACATGCTGAATACTGCACATCTCTCATGATTGAACACATTCAGTGCCAATGGTCACGTGCTGAATACGGCACATCTCTTATGATTGAACACATTCAGTGCCAATGGTCACATGCTGAATACGGCACATCTCTTATGATTGAACACATTCAGTGCCAATGGTCACGTGCTGAATACGGCACATCTCTTATGATTGAACACATTCAGTGCCAATGGTCACGTGCTGAATACGGCACATCTCTTATGATTGAACACATTCAGTGCCAATGGTCACGTGCTGAATACGGCACATCTCTTATGATTGAACACATTCAGTGCCAATGGTCACGTGCTGAATACGGCACATCTCTTATGATTGAACACATTCAGTGCCAATGGTCACATGCTGAATTAAAAAAAAATACCCGTTCAGTGCCAACTGACGCAGACTGTGTTTCTGCAGTCTTTGTTAATTCAACACCCCCCCCCCCTCCCCCCCCCCCAGCCCCCGTCGCCCCTCCCTCCTTCCCCGCCCCCCCCCCCCCCCCCCCTCGACCAAAATCGCTACCAACAGCCACTGGGTTAACATCGACGCCTCGTGCCTTTTTGGGTGACGGTTGTTTTCGACAGAATAGGTGTTAACGCGTTCGAGACGCGCAGCATTCGGATACGCGGCTTCGTGCCTGGTATCCGGATGCTGAACGTCTCGAAAGGGTTAAACTGCAGCTAGCGATTTTTCAATGTCGGGCCGCTGTCATTAAAATGCAGTTTCAGACGAGAGTTTGCGACACAATGTGCAGTATTGCACGCGCTGCAGGGGCGTTAACCCTATTAGCCCCAATGTCCCATTTCTCAAATAAAATTTTGGAGGTGTTGCCTAACGACTGTGTATGCATACCAAGGGGAACGACTCAGCGCTGGACAGACAAACAGTTAGATCCCCTGCAAACAATTCTGCCAGCGCTAGCCTCACCTATCTGGTTTGTGACTAACGACTGTGTACCAGTTGTGGGAGACGACTTGACCATGATAATTCAAGGGTAGTGCCAGATGAGCTTGGCGCCTGAAGGCGCCAAGCTCATCTGGCACTATCCTTTAATTATCATGGCCGATTCATTNCCTGCTGCAGGGTCCCCGGGGCTAAAAGGGTTAACGTTACATTTTCCGTAAACAACTTTCAGTTGTAACCACCACCACCAGCACACAACCGCAGTTAACCCCCCTCCTCACAAACAAATGTAAGATAAGATAAGATAAGATAAGATAAGATAAACAAAAACAAAAACAAAGCAATGCAAATCAAAACAAAACAAAACAAAACAAAACAAAAACCAAACCAAACCAAAACAAAACTGAAGTAAGAAACGAAATTAAAATAAAATAAGAAAAAAAAAAAGAAGAATAAATGAATAAGATAAGATGAGATTAGATACTATAAGATACGATAAGAAAAAACAAAAGAAAACTGAAATAAACAAAATTTAAAATAACGAGAAAAAGAACAAATGATAAATGAATGAACAAATAATAAATAAACAATAAGATAAAATAATACATAACAAATAACAAATAACACATAAATAAATAAATAATAAATAAATAAATAAATAATAAATAAATTAAAACGGTATGCATGCACCTGGCGCCCGCAAAATGCACCTGCCGCGCCGGCTAATTTCCTTTGTGGAATGTTAGTGACCGCAAGATATACAAAAGTGCATTTCCGCATAGCTGTTCCTGTAACACTGTCAGCGTCAGAGCTGAGCACCATCCTGTTCAATATCCATTTGGTTGTCGGTAGCGGTTTTTGTCGCGATGATTCCTGCAGGAATCATCGCGACAAAAACCGCTATCAACAGCCAAAGGGTTATGGTGATAGGGTTATACAAGAGGCGCCCCTGCAAAGTCCCAAAACAAACTATGTGAAGTAAGAGGGGGAACAAGCGGCGGTGGTGTCACCGCTTTAACCCTGTAAGTCCTGGTACACTCGAATGTGAGATAAAGTTGATCATGATAGTTCAAGGGTGGTGCCCAGAGGCGCCAAGCTGTCCTGGCACCACTCCGGGCTGGAAGCTATTATAGTCAATCTGTCACTTGAGCTATAATGCAACCGTCATAGTACAACTCACAAATTTGAAAGAAAAATAACAACAACAAGAACACACCAACTAGGGATTTAACTAATTAAATAGATGGGTTAAATGGGTTGATGAGTTAAATAGATCATCTTAACACATTCGAGGCGTGCTGCATCCGGATACGCAGCTCTTAGCCGTTCGTTGTTCACTAGCTGTAAATGTCATGGCCGAACCCTCGTCAAAATAAACACAGGAAAATGGTGCATTGTAGCCGGATATTTTCTCAATCACATAATAAGGAAATGTCTGCACGTTTCTATAGAAACTGATCACAGATAAGAGCAGAGAAGATTACTTCATTCTCCTCTCCAGTAGGATAATGCGAACCTGTCTACATAGCTAGTGCACTCAGCAAGCTAAACTGACGTCTGCTTGCCGAGGTCAGCACTGGGGCCTCACATTAAAGTCTACTGGGTAGAAACTAGGATTGAATAGCTCGTCATTTGGACGTTATTCTCCCTACGATCCTGTGACACTGAAAGTTCCCAGCACTAAACTTTCCAAACTTTCCACTGTTGGCTCATGTGTTCCTTCTCACGTTGGGTCATCCATATGGAATTCCCTTCCTCTCTCCTTCCGGCACTCCAGTTCTCCCGGCATTAAGAGCAATCTTAAAACGTACGTTTTCCTTCTTCTTCTTCTTCTTCTCGAACACCGTCACACTTGGAGTTTGGCTCTCAAAATGAAATCTGTGGTCTTCTGGAGCGCCTTCACAGGCCCGTACAGTTTCTCTTGTAGAGTGGCGGGCTTCGGCCATATCTCCTCCCTCAGCAGCTGGCGGCTCCCACAATCCTGGAGGATGTGCTCTGTGGTCTGCTCTGCTTCTCCACAAGGGCACAGGGGTGATGGCACGAGGTGGAAGCGTCTGTACAGGTGGAAATTGAGTCGGTTGTGCCCTGTCCTCAGACGGAAGATGGTCACCTGCTCTTGTCTGGACAGCTGATGGTAACTGTCTAGGGGCCGTTGTGGTGGTCTGTACGTTTTCCATTCTGCCCCAGGACCGAAATCCCCAAATTTTGAAGTTGCCCTCTGAAGACAGTATTAGGCTTGTGGAGACAGATCGAGCGTAATAGTTCTAGGGTGGTGCCAGAATAGCTTGGCGCATATGGGCGCCAAGCTATTCTGGCACCACCCTTGAACTATCACGCTCGATCCATGTGTGTCGGGGCTGAGTTAAAGCTCACGCGTCAGTCTAGCCCTCTTTATATCTTTATTCTTTTTCTACATTCACTGGCAACAGCCTTTAGCTATTCTTTGTCATTACTTTCTTTCAGTGGTATGCTCCCTCTCAACCCCTTTAGTTGTGTTTTGGCGTCTCGTTATTCTGGCTAAACGTTTTTAAGCGCTTACAAGCATTGTGATAAATGCTGATTATATAACGTTATATAAATGGTATTATTATTATTATTATTATTATTATTATTATTATTATTATTATTATTATTATTATTATTATTATTATTATTATCATCATCATTATATTGATAGCCAGTATCTGCTTGTCATCCTCCTAGAGGCTTTGAACTATTTTTAGCCATTTCCAAAAATCTCGTGCAATGCATAGGGACACCTGGTTGGCTGTTACAGGCTTGGAAATTTTTCCTCAACCTGGCGCAAGGCTAGTCTCCATGCATCAGACATTTTCTAATTGCTTTTTTTTTCTAATCACATAATGTGAAAGCGTCTGGATCAGTGAGTGCGTACCCACTAAGCATAAGGTCCTTGCGGGCCAACATCGGCTGTGCGACGTCGGCCCGAGGACGAGTATCCACTGCGCGCTGGTATATGCAAAGAGTTTAGAGGATACGTGCTCTTTGGTGTAGGGAGAAGCTGGAGACTGTACTTTACGCTTAGCACGGGTGTTTTTTTTTTTTTTTTCCCCAGTCACACAAATCATGCGAGCGTCCATGAGTGTTAATAACAATGACAAGAAACAAATGAACACCACACTACTGCAAAAGGTATAGATCCTCATGAGCATCCGCAATTGCGGGTAATCATGAAGATCTATGCCTCTTGCTGAAACCACTTTGCACCCATTGTTCGTGGGACGGCTGGAGTTTTTACGCGTTGAATGGACACAGATTTCAGACGTGCAATGCATACGTCCAGTGGCAGTGAGCGGGTTACAGCAATCTGAATGGACACAGATTTCAGACGTGCAATGCTTACGTCCAGTGGCAGTGAGCGGGTTACAACAATCTGAATGGACACAGATTTCAGACGTGCAATGCTTACGTCCAGTGGCAGTGAGCGGGTTACAGCAATCTGAATGGACACAGATTTCAGACGTGCAATGCATACGTCCAGTGGCAGTGAGCGGGTTACAGCAATCTGAATGGACACAGATTTCAGACGTGCAATGCTTACGTCCAGTGGCAGTGAGCGGGTTACAACAATCTGAATGGACACAGATTTCAGACGTGCAATGCTTACGTCCAGTGGCAGTGAGCGGGTTACAGCAATCTGAATGGACACAGATTTCAGACGTGCAATGCATACGTCCAGTGGCAGTGAGCGGGTTACAGCAATCTGAATGGACACAGATTTCAGACGTGCAATGCATACGTCCAGTGGCAGTGAGCGGGTTACAGCAATCTACTCCGTGCCAGGCTGAAAAGGGTTATCAACGTTGCCTTGCCTCAGATGAGAATTTTCTACCCTTCTTTTCACATTTCATGTGAGCAGACACACGTGCCCAGAGGCCCATTCACTGCAGTTTAAGCGTAAAACGGAAGGAACGTTTCCTGTGTACAGAGTAGAAAGAGAGCAGAAAAGTCGTACATTTTTCGACATTCAAAATTTTTAATTTAACTCATTCTACCCCAGACACACCACAGCAGAATAAGGATCGACTATGATAGTTCAAGGGTGATGCCAGAATAGCTTGGCGCCTATGGGCGCCAAGCTATTCTGGCATCACCCTTGAACTATCATGGTCGATCTGTGTCCTGCACTAGAGTGCAGTCTTCAGAGGACAACGGCAACATTTGGGGATTTCGGTGTTGGGGTAGAATGAGTTAAAGTTAACCCTTTTGTCCAGCATTATTGTAAGACACGCATAAAACATTTATGAAGGAGATATTGCGAATTATTAACCCGCTTCTGCCTGGAACAGGTCGCTTTTAAACGTATTCCACGCGCGCACAATGCCGCAAGGGGCAAAATTTAACCCAATTCAACCTGATATGCTACAGCATGAAATAAATTTGACTATGATAGTTCAAGGGTGGGGGCCAGAATAGCTTGGCGCCTGAGGCGCCAAGCTATTCTGGCACCACCCTTGAACTGAATCGGTTGATCTATCTCGTAATCTGTGATTTAGCCTTCATAGGGCATTTTTAAAAAGAAAATCAGCCTCTGGGTGTAATGGGTTAATGTATGCAGCGTGCAATGTGAGCTGGTCTGTACCGGATTTCAAACCCTACTGGCTAGGAAACAGCAAGGTCCAAAGTCACAGATCAACACACTTATGCAAGCAGCCTGCAACCGTAAGGTCAAAATCAAAGACCAATAAGCATCATGCACATCTGACGCAAGCATCAGACTCCAAAGCCGTTTTAATCCTTGTATTGGGTGCGGGTTGAACTTTCGAAATCAGCGTAAATTTGAAGTTTAGAAAAAAAAATCTGTAACCGTCAAAGGAAAGTGGATAAGTCGACAACGTGGTTTCAGCAAGAGGTATAGATCCTCATGAGCTCCCTCGATCGTGGGGGCTCATGAGGATCTATTCCTCTTGCAGTTGCGTGGGATGCGTTTTATTTTTCTCGGCAGTCACGTGGTTAAATCGTCCAGTGCATACCGCCACCTCAGCCGATTTTCAAAATCCTCCGTAACTAAAGCACGTTCTTAACTGCTTGAATGATCGTTAGGTTTTAGATTGATTTAGTTTGTCGACTTCATTAACTTAACTCATTCTACCCCAGACACACCACAGCAAGATAAAATTTTAATATCGACCATAATAGTTCAAGGGTGATGCCAGAATAGCTTGGCGCCTATGGGCGCCAAGCTATTCTGGCATCACCCTTGAACTATCATGGTCAATCTGTGCCCTACACTGCAATGCAGTCTTGAGAGGACAACGGCAAAATTTGGGGATTTCGGTGTTGGGGTAGAATGAGTTAACAGGAACATGCATTCAGATTATTCTCCTCCTGAGGTACGCACGCGCGTCGTCCCAATAAGCTGAAGACCCTCATGCCGAGGTCGGCCGCAGTTGACGTTGCGGCTGTCCGTCGAGACGAGGACATTTTTCTCACCGGAACCTGTACTGGATTGCATTAAACTTGACTGCCGGAATAACCCCCCCCCCCCCCTCCCCCCCTCCCCCCCCCCCCACCACACACACAAATAAATAAATAAATAAATAAATAGAATAAATAAAAAATATAATTAAAAATAATAAATAAATAAAATAAAATAAATAAATAATAAATAAATAAATAATAAATAAATAATAAAAAAATAATAAATAAATAAAATAAAATAAATAAATAAATAATAAAAGGAAGAAAACAAACAAGCAAACAAACAAACATTAAACATTCTACGTGTATACTGAGTTTGAACCGTCTTTTGTCCACCGCGAAGGTGATTTCAGAGAAGGGAGACAAACGAAAGTCTGAACATATTATGACCCTAACTGGGTTCGACCCCTCTACATTTCGGACGAAGTAGAACGTTCTACCACCTCTAGCTATCACGCTACCTTCAAAGCACAACAAACACCACCTACACGAAAGAAGCTTTTGTACATTCTCATGTGCCCCCCGGCAGTTGCAGGGCTCTGATGTGGCTCTATGTTTCTCTCTGACCCCACTTTGTATCCATGCACAAACTCGATCCAACTGCAAGAGACATAGATCCTCATGAGCCCCCGCAGTCGAGGGGGCTCATGAGGATATATGTCTCTTTGTCGAGGCCAGTTCGTATCCACGTCCCTTGACCAGTTGCAGCTTTTGGTAGTCGAACGAGCAACGGCTTCAGAAGCAAATAAGGCGTGCTGTGGAAGGGCGGGGGTTAACAAAGATTTCAGAAGGCGACCACTGGCAATAAATGGGTTAAAACAACCTTTCTATCGGATGAATCATGCGTGCGCTTTTCGCAGTAAGGTCCACAATTACAGACCATCGCGAGCAAATACCTGTCTCTACGCGTCGGGGAGCTGGGTGGCTCGGTGGTAACAGCGTTTGCCTCCAGACCAAAAGGTCCCGGGATCGAATCCAGCTTGGGTCAAAATTTGCTCAGACCCTTTTTCGTTGTCCCCGTCTTTGAAATCACCCTCGTGGTGGACAAAAGACGTTAAGCCCTAAACATTTAACTTTTTTTTTTTTTTCTCTACGCGTCACCTGGAAGGCGACACCTGCGTCCGCTTAAGCCGTTCTGTAATCATGTCAGCGGCCGACTTATAAACAAGCGGATAAAGCAGTACTGCAAAGAGTCCGAAATAGTCTCAGGCGGTTACGCGTCGGAGCAAGAGAGCGAAAGGAATCGCCGGGTCGTGGCTTGAGTCCCCATCCCGGCCCCGATAACTGGACTCGTAATCCAGGGGGGAAAAAAACGGGTTTGTTCCATAGCATGTCCTTTAAAAGGTCCTGGTAAATCAAAGTGGCACAGTTGCAGTGCGGTTGAATGGATCAGTGTTCAGGTCGTAATCCATATGCAATAGATTTCCCTGTCTCCAATAACCCGCCAGTCAGGGTCGTCCATTATCACTTCGGTGCCGTGGACGTTAAACCCCGAACTAACCAACCAGTACTGCAATGACAACAATTAACCCCTTGACTGCAAAAAAAAAACGTAAACACCACCCAAATGCAAGAGATATAGATCCTCATGAGACCTCGCAGTCGCCTTGGCTCATGAGGATATATACCTCTTGCTGAAATCATTTTGCATTCATTGTTCCTTTGACCTTAACTTTACAATGATTTGAATGAGTTGGCGATTACCTATACATACCTGACAGAGTTAATGAACGCATCCCAAATGCTGTTCAATGATTAAAGTCAGCAGCAGTTGAACTGAATATGGTGGACAAGGGAGAAATACGATTACGAGACGAAAATCGAATTAACCACACACCTCCATTGCAAATTCATCAGACGACACGCTTAAACAAAGGGAGATTATTGATCAACATGGCGATGCTGTCTAGACTGCTTTTGTCGCCTGCGGCGATTTTGTCCTATTTTTATTTTGACCGATGCCTGTATATTGAAAGGGTGAGGACATCTACAGCTGGTGCATGTTAATCCGGGAATGTCGTCACTCAGAAAATTGCCAGATGACCCGACTATGCAGTCTGGTATAGCCTAATATGATCCCACTTAGCTTAGGGGTAGAAATAATTTTATGAAGTTGGTTTGAATTTATCTATCTGTACCAATTCACTACAAAATGCACTCCAGCCAATTTGGTCTGTGATTTTCGACATTGCAACTCAAAAACGAAAAGGTTCAAAATGACGAACCAGGACAGACTAATAAAAAATATAAAAAAAAAGTCAGGAGAACTTGACCTGCGCTAACACCCTTCCCCCTTAACAACCAGAGTAACGCGAACGTTAGCAATCCGCAAAAGGAACAGATCCTCATGAGCCCCCGCAATCACGGTGGCACATGAGGATCTATACCCCTTGCTGAAACTACCGTGTATCCATGTTCCTTTGATTGCTGAAAGGTTCCAAATAACGGACCAGCACACACTAATCCAAAAAAGTCTGGAGTTTTTATTTACGCGAACACTCCTCCTCTTAACCCTGTTACTACTGAGGCAATGCGAACGTTACCCATCCGCAAGAGGTACAGATCCTCATGAGCCCCCGCATTGCGGGGGCTCATGAGGATCTATGCCTCTTGCTCAAACTACTTTGTGTCCATTTCTTTTGACTGCTGGCGATTTTTGGCGTTAAATTTGCATTGATTTCAAATACATAATCTGCGTCCACTGGCACTGAAGTGGTTAATCCAGGGCGATCACTCCGTTTGTCGACGAGGGAGTGGTCGCTCTTTGGCGTAACTCACCATTTTCGTGGATTTTGAATTTTTTCAATAATTTCAATTTAAATCTCAGTATCCTCGACGTTTTGTTGAACAGTATATTCTTAGATTGATTGTGTTTGTATGCAACCTCATAAGTTACATTATGGTTGCGAAATCGTGTTTCAGTACGGTTGCCTCCTTTGAATTGTTTTAATTGCCATTATAATCTGACGATATCTTTAACCTGTACCTCACAAGGAAATTCGTACTCAAAACCGCCTTGTCAAAAGAACCGCAGGATTTCTTTTTGCGTTTTTCAAGCATACATCCGCCCCTCCACCTACCACCCCCCCCCCCACCCCCAACCCCTACCCACCCACCCCACACACACACACCCCACACCCTAAAAACAATAAAAAAAATGTTACGATCTGGAGGATTTTTCTTTCCTTTTTTTTTTATTACACGAGAACACCATTGATATACTGACGAGCAAAACAAATGCATCATCATTCGACGCTAATGATGTCGCATTTCTTTTGCTCGTCAGTATAGCAAACAACAAATGTAGACCATTGGTGTCAACCTGGAAAAACAATCATCGGCATAACATCTTTATAATTGTATGCACTGAAGTGTGGTTAATACGCACATTGTGAAGGAACGTTCACCTCCCTATTTCAATCATGTCGGTAAGAGCTCAATCCATTTTCAGTCGTAAATTTTAGATGTAAAGTCAATGAGATATGTATATTTACCGCTGAAGAAAAACCGCGTCCAAAAGAATATTCACCATTGATGAAACTCGACGTCCAAAAGAATGATTGTTGCATGAGCACAAATAATCACATCACAGGAACCAACAACGAAGAAATGCGCTTTGAAAGCTGCCCCCCGCCCCCCCCCCCCCCCCCAAAAAAAAAAAAAAAAAAAAAAAAAAAGGCCGTTTCTTCCTTTGATGACTCTTTCATTCTAAGATAATAAGCAATGCCATCGTAAGGCAAAAGACAGCAAGTCCATGCTTGTGAAAAGCACGCTTTCCATTGTATTCCGATGAAAGTTTTGCTTTTCGCACAAATGGATTTACGGTCTTTTACCTTTAATTTTAAAGGGCAGAGCAGTTTTTTGTTCAGTAGACGATTTCGAAAATTAAACCCCGAACGTCAAAAGTGCACGTGTTTTGAAAGAGAAAAAAAAAGAGTGAATAACGCCTTCACTGTCGAGAAAAATGAACGCGATCCAGCTACAAGAGACATAGATCCTCATGAGCCCCCGCGACTGCGGGGGCTCCACAAGATCTATGCCTCTTTTCGAGACCACTTTTTGTCCATATGTTCTTTGGACAGTTGTGGCTTTGTGGTCGTTCAGTGAACACAGACTTCAGAAACAAAATGTACGTACGTTGGCCGGGAACGGGTTAAAATCCAGGACGAACATGCAACAACGCATGCCTGTTTGGGCTTCTAATCCCCTTTTGTCCCCGAAAAACGTGCAATTTTGACTTTGCACTTCTGGCTTCCGAACAACGTTTGTTATGGCTAAACAAACAACGCCGCAAGATGGCCTTAGCTGCCCGTTCGGCGTCAAACCCTAAAATCTGACAAAATTTAAAGTACCGTTACGCGTAAATTTGAACACACATTTCAGCACCATGTTATGCCTTATCGACACACCTAATGAGCTTTAACAGCAGTTGGGACACGCAGCAAAAGCACACGCGTAATCTTATTTATTTTGTCTGCGCAGCCGTTAGGGTGTCAATCTATTTTTTGCTGTATCTCGTACTGAAAGCGTTGTATTTATAGAACGGAGTAGAGTCATTGTCAAATTACTTGATATCAAAACGACGAGTGCTGAACTGGATTGTCCTGTGTCTCAATAAACCATATCTAGACCTGTGTGTGGCGTTTCGTAAATGTCTGTTACAGAAGTGTATATTTGAACAGTTACGGCGGTATTTCGCCTCCAAAACACACACTGTGAATACTTCCTCTGGAACTAGAAGACCTGAATAACACACAGAACACTGGGCATCTGCACAGCGCCTGAATGGTGACCTGGCCCTACCCATTTCAGTAGTGACGGCAGTGATAATTAACTCTTTGACAGTCTGAGGACGAGCGCCAGTCAGACACTTACAAGTCTCAAAGTGTCTGCATCAGCAATGAGATGTCATTCGACATAAATTTGACATTGGTCTGACAGAAGGGGACGTAATCCGTCCACTGCCATTTGATGTGGATTGTAGTAAAATTGTTGCCGCAGTTTAGGTCAGCCCAATATCAAATTTATGTCGAATGACATCTCATTGCTGATGGAGTCACTTTGAGACTTGTTTTGACATAGACTGTGTTTCTGCGATCTTCGTTCGTTCAAACTCCAAGAGCCACAGACGTCCTTTTGAACATGGATTGAAAGTCGTGTTAGCAAGAGGCATAGATCCTCATGAGCCCCCCGCATATGCAGGGCCTCATGAGGATCTATGTCTCTTGCAGTCGTATCGTGTTAAGGGGTTAGATTGTTAGAATGTGTTTCTGCGATCGTCGTTTGTTTAAACTCACAGAGCTACAGACGTCCTTTGGAACATGGATTAGCGAGAGGCATAGATCCTCATGAGCCCACACATCTGCGGGTGGTTCATGAGGATCTATGTCTCTTGCAGTCGTATCGTGTTCACGTTTTCTCGGCAGTTAAAGGGTTAGTTAACCTCTTCACTTGCCGAGACACGGTGAACATACCTCTCGCTCGCAAGGAGTTGCCATAATCATAGGCATTCCAGTTCTGCTCATAGCTGCATGAGCAAATTATTGTTGCTTATATACACATGTGTATGTAATAAAATTAATGAGACCAAAAATCTAAATGTCCATGCATCAAGGGGATGGAAATCAGTTGTATAATTATGTGATTGCTTCGTCACTTACTTAGCTCACCCCTCTATCCTATCCATTTTTGAGCTTTGATCAAAGTAGATCTATGATCATTGGTCGATAATGCACGATTCTCTCCCCTGACAGTGCTCTTTCCTACTTACTTTATAGTTTCTTCCACATGTATATTTAGTTAGGTAGTTTTCCCCAAGAAAGTTCGAGTCATTCTTCCTTTGACTAGTACCACTGCCATCGTGTCCTCTAGCGAAGACAAAAGACAACTAAACGAAAACGGAGCCTCAACCAATTTCCACGGAGGCACATCAATTTTCGGTCATTTCCGTAAAATGGCCTCCCGCTCCACCGGCCGACACTATCTGACTTCAAGAGGCATAGATCCTCATGGTTCCTTTGCAGGCAAGGGGCCAATGAAGATATACGCCTCATGAGCTCTGTGCCAGATTTTAACAGGAAGATGAGTGTGACCAGCATCTCTACAGCTACAAGAGACATAGATCCTCTACAGCTACAAGAGGCATAGATCCTCATGTGCCCCTGCATTACATGGGCTCATGAGAATATATATCTCTTGTTGCAATCAATAAAAATAATAATAATAATAATAATAATAATAACGATGATGATGATGATGATGATGATTATTATTGATACTAATATAATGATAATAATAATAATGATTATGTGATGATGATGATGATGATGATGATGATGATGATGATGATGATGATGATGATGTGATGATGATGATGACAGTAATAATAATAATAATAATAAATATAACAATAATAATAATAACATAATAATGATAATAATAATAATGGTAACTATTCATAAAGCGCTTATACCTAATGGCTCTCGGCGCTCGAAAAGATACAATAAACACAAACAAGGACATAAATTCACTAAACGTAAAAACACCTACACAAACTTCCATAATCAAGACTCTTCACACATCCACTTCACAGTAATAAATAAATAAATAAATATATAATGGCATACAAGTAAAATGAATGAATGAATGAATGAATCAATCAATCAATCAATCAATCGATCAATCAATCAATCAAAACACAAATAAATAAATAAAATAAATATAGTAATAATAAACTATGAATAACTAAATAAATAAATAAACAAAAATTCCCAGGCAAGTGCCAGGCTCAGTCACACAGACCTGTGATTCATGGAACGGTGAGACTGGTAGAAGGGGCGGAGGGGAGGGGTTGGGGGTGGGGGTGGGGTGCAGGGGGTGGGGTGGAGCGGAGGTGGGGGTGGAGGCTAAAAAGAAAGGAGACAACTACTAGAACTTAACCCATTCAGCCCTGACACACTACACCATGCACCCTAAGAGAGAACGTACTAAAAAGGGGGAAAGGGTTGCAGTCGAAATTGTAGTAAAAAACTAGACCGAAAGGGTTGACTGCCAGTGCTTGTAATTTAGAAAAAAACTACCAAGTGAGTAGGAAAAGCTTGGACCAAAGTAGATCTATGATCATTGGCCTATCATGCACACTTCTCTCCCTTAACAGTGCTTTTCCTACTCACTTGGTAGTTTTTTCTAAATTACAAGCACTGGCAGTCAACCCTTTCGGTCTAGTCTTTAGTTTGCTTGTGTTAGGGAGGTTCAGGTCGGGTTGGGGCCGTTGGCGCCGGCCATTAGACGCCTTGGCGACGGGCTTCACCAGTCCCGAGCCATTGTCCATTTGTTTGAAAACTGTTGTGTGAGTGTGTGTGATTGGGAGTTGTACCTGAGGTGGCGAAACGAATTTCTCTTTTTGAGATAATAAAGTACTCTTATTCTTATTTTTAGATGACACCTCCAAAATTTCGGAAATACGGCAGTCGGGCTGAATAAGTTAACTAAAGACCCACTGCCAGCCAGAGTAGAGAAATCTATTGACCTTTGTGACTTCCAGCTCGTGATGGAAAATTAACACTTTCGTTTCTAGGGTCCAGAAAATAATGTTGTCTGTGAAACTGCCACCCCACACTCAATGCTGATAACTAAACATGATTGTCTGCCTCTAGCTCTGGCACACGGATACAAACGATGCTAGCAAGTGACGTCAATCCTCATGGGCCCCCGCGTTCGCGGGGGCCCATGAGGATCGACGTCACTTGCGTGTGGGTGTTATCGGATGTTCTCCGGCAGTGGCGGGGTTAAAGAAAAAGGGGATAAGGAGTGAGGGAGGCGGAGGGAGAAAGGTACAGAGACTAGACAGTTAATTGTGCGCAATTTTCCTGGCTGTTTGACTAATGATATGATAAAGTTGATGCGAGCATGTGTGTGTGTGTGTGTGCGCGTCTGTGTGATGGTGTATGTGTGTGTGTGTGTGTGTGTGTGTGTGTGTGTATGTGGATGCATATGTATGTGCGTGTGTGCGTGCGTGTGTGCGTACGTTCGTTCGTGATTGCGTGCGCGAAATTGTTCGCAATTGCGTATGTGTGTGTGTGCGTTAGTGCGTTCTTCGTGCATGCTTGCGTGCTTGTGTGTGTGTGTGTGTGTGTGTGTGTGTGTGTGTGTGTGTGTGTGTGTGTGATTGTGTGTGTGTGCATGTGTGTATGTGTGTGTGTGAATATATGTGTGTGTGTGTTCGTGTGCGTGCGATTGTGTGTGTGTGTGCTATTGTGTGTGTGTGTGTGTGTGTGTGTGTGTGCGCGAGCGTGAGTGTGCATACGTGTGTGTTTGTGTATGTGTGTATATATATATATATATATATATATATATATATATATATATATATATATATATATATATATATATATATATATTTTTTTTTTTTTTTTTTTTTTTTTTTTTTTTTTCATTAAATTCTGAGAATGCTGTGCTAATGCCATGGAATTCCAGACTGGTAAGCTTGCATTGTGTCATCAGGACATCAGCTGCCCTTTTAGTGACTGCATCGCTTATTAGATCTTTTGAGCCTTCCACTGAACACCTACTACGTAAAGTAATAGGGTCTACCCCCAGGCGCCCCGCCATCCTCGGGGGGGATGCTAGAAAATATTCCCAAACAGATATTGGACCTGCTGAGTAGATTTAAAGTTTTTGCCGCCTACGACCGGTTTCGCCCCAAAGGGGGGGGGGGGGGGGGGGGGCTCTTCAGGTAGGCATACCGCGTAACCTGAAATTGCAAACACAACGCATGTACTAGAAGCCGCCTCCAGAATTTACTGGTAGCACCGCTGGCAAAGCGTGGATTGCATCCCTAAAGCTGGATATTCTCCAGCGGATGGCTGGGCGCCTGGGGGTAGTCCCTATTACTTTATGTAGTAGGTGTTCAGTGGAAGGCTCAAAAGATCTAAAAAGCGATGCAGTCACAAAAAGGGCAGCTGATGTCCTGATGACACAATGCAAGCTTACCAGCCTGGAATTCCATGGCATTAGCACAGCATTCTCAGAATTTAATGAAAAATTACGTCCCTTGGAGCTACTCTGATTGAGTGCATTTTTTGGCTTATGGCGACGCCTTTGTGTGTGTGTGTGTGTGTGTGTGTGTGTGTGTGTGTGTGTGTGTGTGTGTGTGTGTGTGTGTGTGTGTGTGTGAGCGCGCTCGTGCGTGCGTATGTGTAACTTGTTAAAATTTGACTTTATTTTGTTTTCTAAAAATAGAAGCAACAGGCGTGCAGTCCCAGCTTAGAAACATGAAGAAAGTAAAACCTAGTTTGCACGATAACTAGGCAAATTGCAAAGCCCTTACATAAGCCAGACCATAACCACAAAAAAAAAAAAAAAAAAAAAAAAAAAAAATAGGAGTAAAATCGCTAAAGCAACAAGATTACATTACTCCTTTGATTTTATCAAACACGTGAGCATGGAGAGAGAGAGAGAGAGAGAGAGAGAGAGAGAGAGAGAGAGAGAGAGAGAGAGAGAGAGAGAGAGAGAGAGAGAGAGAGAGAGAGAGAGATTCTCGGACATTACACAAAGGAACCTGTTGTTAGCGGCCACGTTCACCAGAGATCCCCTTCACCGCAAAGAAACACGGAACACCACCCAAACGCAAGAGGTATAGATCCTCATGAGCCCCCGCAATTGCGGGGGCTCATGAGGATCTATTCCTCTTGCTGAGACCAATTTGAAATCACGTTCATAGAGCAGGTTCAAGCTTTTTAGTCGTTGAGTGAACACAGATTTTACACACAAGATGTACGTCTACCGGCAGGGAAGGTGTTAGATGCTGTTTCTTTGTATAGTGTACATTTTCTTCTTTTCTTTTAGTCCACATAACCTTGAGCCGTCCGTGGTTATCGCTTCAAGTAGCATCTTTACGCTGGGATGAATGAGTTATTTTGATCATGGAAAAGCCTTAGCGGTCTTACACTAACCTTCTGAAGAATTTCAAGGTGCAGTGAACCGTCCCCGCGTGGTGAAATCCACAAGCAGGCGATATTAACCCCATTCCCTGCCACTGTACGTATATTATTTTCGTTTCAGATAAATTCGTTCGTTCAGCGGCCGGAAAGCCGCAACCGTCCGAGGAAAGTGGATACAAATTGGTCTCAGCAAGAGGCATAGATCCTCATGATCCCCCGCAACTGCGGGGGATCATGAGGATCTATGTCTCTTGCAGTTGTGTCCTGCTCGTGTTTTTTTTTTTTTTTTTTTGCAGTCAAGGGAGTTAAGAAAACCTTCAAACATTAGAAAGCAATCTGTTTAATCCCCTTCAAAGCCGAGAAGAAAAAATAAGCACGATCCGACAGAAAGAGACACAGATTCTCATGAGGCCCCCATAAGCAGCTG
>BTPG01000001.1:235881163-235936163 GCA_036245525.1 Semisulcospira habei | reverse complement strand
AATTGTGCCGTATTACAATTCTAGAGGCAGATCGAGCATGATGGTTCAAGGCTGGTGCAAGAATAGCTTGGCGCCTATGGGTTCCAAGCTATTCTGGCACCACCCTTGAACCATCTAGCTCGATCCATGTCTTGCTGGGGTGTGTTGGGGCTAAATGAGTTATTTTAACAAAATTTCTAATGAGAACTCTGTTACTACATGTGTATCATTTGTTACTAAACTTTTGAAACTTAAGGTCCTTTGCAGGTATTTTATTGTTACTAAGTTTGTAACTAGACGTCTTAATAATTTCGTATCATGTGACACGTTACTACATAATTGTGTACTTGAGTTCAGTTTATTGTAACTAAATTTGTATTAAAAATAAAAATGATGGTGTCACTAGCACCCAGATTATGAGTGTTTGATTGTACATTTGTAACTGAGGAGATGAAGTTAGTTAGTTAGTAAGTAAGTTAGTTAGTTAGTTAGTTGGGTTTAACGCCGAGCAGGCGACTGAGGCCATCTCACGGCGGGGAGGAGATGGAGGTGTTACTGAATTTGTAACGAGAAATGTAAGTAAAGATATACAGCCCAATGCGCAAAAGGCCATCGGGCCGACGTCGGCCGCCGTGCTCGGGCCAACGGCGGCCGACGTCGGTCCGATGGCCTTTGCGCACTGGGAGTAAACTTTGGAGGTAGCAAATCGCCTAGGGACCCAAGCCATGAGTATTCTCTTTGTTACATCCAAAGTTTGTTAGCAGCGTAGTGATTTGTGCAAGGGGAAAAAAATAATGCTGGGATCTCTGAAACAAATGTCGTTATAGCAGACTTTCGTTATATCCGACCTTGTTATAAGCGAAGGCGACTGCATGCGCAACACATACAGCAAAAAGCCCTCGGGGAAGGGCATAATGATGCATCCGATCGCATCAACTCGCAACACATTAATGACATCAAACTATTCCGCAAAAGGTACATTTATAGACTCAAACCCCGAGTTACTCAGCACTACGGCAGTATATATATATATATATAAATGGAGCTGACTAACCAAAGCAAGAGGCATAGATTCTCATGTGCCCCTGCTACTGCAGGGGCTCATGAGAATCTATGCCTTTTTCAAATGGAAGTTTTTTTTGGGGTGAGAAATATCGACCTAACTTCCAGAAAGCAAGAGGCTTAGAATCTCGTGAGCCCCCGCAGACAGCAAGGGCTCATGAGAATCTATGCCTCTTGCAGAGGGGATGTTTTTATGTAGGCCTATCGCCCTGTAAACTGATCAGAACAAATAATGTTTCATTGATGAAGACAGACGGCCGCACACACAAATCAGGAGAATTTATTCGCCACTTGCTCTGTAAATCAGATATGACTGCAGGCGCTTGGTGGAACCTTTTCCGGCATCGACAGGACAGCGGGGGGAATTTGCTGCTGATTTGCGCACCGCAGGTCGCAAGAGGCACGTGAGAGAGAAAAAAAATTGATTCATGCCTCTGGCGATTTCTCTCTCTCTCTCTCTCTCTCTCTCTCTCTCTAAAGGGATTAGTCCCTGTTAGTGACCGTTAGTGACCGGTAGTGTGGTCTATATCAGTGAATGCGTAGAAGAAACTCTTTTTTTTTTTTTTTTTTCACTTGCCTCCCACATTCTGTGTGTTAGAGCGGACTGATATTCTTTTGCTTTGTTTTATTATTTCAGCTCTTATTTGCCTTTGTATCATTTATAAGCTTTTTTATTTGTACTCTTTGGTATTGACATACATTAGCAATCATGGTGTATGATCGCCAGTTACATATTGGCCATTTAAATGTTTATCATTTAACTAACAAAGTTCCCGATCTGTGTGTGCTCTTGAGTCAATCCAATCCATTTCACTTGTTTGGTGTAACGGAATCGCGTCTCAATCGTAACATCAGCGATGAGGCCGTTTCTATCCAGGACTTCACTGTACTGCGCCGCGATGCTGAATACCCGGGACATACGGGTATTGCAGTATACATTCATAATTCAATTAGCGGTATTACTCGCAGGCGTGGGGACCTGGAGTCAAAAACCGTAGAATGCATTTGGGTTGAGTTAAGGGCAAACAAATCCAGCCCCGTGCTGGTCGGGTACATTTACAGGAACCCAGCATCAACATTTCAATGGTTCGACGACTTTATCGCCATGATGGATAAGGTCAGACAGTCCAGCTCTGAAATTTTGATCCTAGGCGATTTCAATATTAACATGTTTTTGAATAACCCTGCTTGGGAGTGCACCATGTCTATGTTTGGTTTAAAGCAGCTAGTTAAAACAGCAACTCGTGTTAGTCCAACTTCCTCCACCCTTATAGACCACATATATACAACTACTCAATCAAGGGTGATGGCAGTAGACGTGCTTCAGGTAGGGATTAGCGATCACTACCCGGTGTGCTGTTGCTTGGCATTAAAAGCGGATAATTCATTCCGAAAACATCAGCACACGACTATTAGATACAGATCACTTAAACACTTCAACAAGGAAACATTTCTTTGTGATTTAAGTAGCACACACTTTGATACAGTGTACTACCATAATGACCCCAACGATGCTTTGTCTGAGTGGTACGGATTGTTCCTTGGTGTTCTCGATAAACACGCTCCATTCAGAGAGAAACGGGTGAAGAACCCCCAGCTTCCCGCCTGGTTAAGTAAGGAAATCAAGGATGCCATGCAGCTCCGAGATGACTATAAAAGAAAGAAGGATTTTATTGCTTATCGAAGGCAAAGAAACCATGTTAAACATTTAGTGAGGAAAGCTCAAAGGTCACTTTTTCACCGTCTTATGAACGGAAAGAAAGATGTCGTATCTGTGTGGCGAGCGATCAATGCTTTTACGAGGTCCAAAAATACCGCACAATGTACACAGTTATCAGCTGATATCTTGAATCAGCATTTCCTCTCGGCTGCCAGTACGTTGCTAAAAAATACATATTCTGGTCAGTCTTCAGCTGTGTCCGAAAAGCTAAAGACGTTTTGTGCAGAACGGCTGGACCCTGACACGTCATTCAGCATTCCGCTGTTAACGATATACGACGTGGGAAAATCCATCTCGTACTTAAAGAACAAACGTACGTCTGGCCATGATGGTATTAGTAGCTCAGTTCTGAAAATGGCCCTACCGTATATTTTAGATACCTTGACATATATATACAACCTTTGCATAAAGCAGGGGATATTTCCATCTTCTCTAAAAACAGCCAAAGTGATCCCACTACCTAAAACGAAAGACCTTGCCGACCCTAACAAGTTCAGGCCCATTTCGCTACTGTCAACACTGTCGAAACCGATAGAAAGACACATTCACACACACTTACAACATTTTCTAGAAAAACACAAACTCATACATCCATTACAATCTGGCTTTCGGCGGAAACACTCCTGTCACACAGCATTGGTACACCTTGTTGACAGATGGCTTACTGCCATAAATAGCAGTCAAATGACTGGAGCAGTATTTTTGGACCTTTCAAAAGCATTTGACCTCGTCAATCATGAAACTTTAGTTCAAAAACTTAATGTCTATCAACTAAGCGCAGACACACTTGCCTTCCTTACGTCATATCTGCATGGGCGTACGCAGTATGTCTACGTGAATGGTAAAAACTCACCTGAAGGGGTGATAGAGCACGGAGTACCACAGGGATCGATTCTTGGTCCATTATTGTTCTCTGTCTTCATAAACGACCTTCCATTACATATATCTGACTCCAGTGTAACTTTCAGTCTTTTTGCAGACGATGGAACACTGGACGTTTCGTCATCAGACGTAACATGTATGGTGAAGATTCTCCAAGACAGTTTAAATGAGGTATCTGAATGGTGCAGAAATAACGCCATGATACCTAATCCCACTAAAACCAAATGCATGCTGATTACCACACGGCAAAAGCATCAGTTGAACCCCCCTCCCCTTCAACTAACACTTAATGGCCAGCCTGTGGAGCAAGTCAGAGAACAGCGCGTGCTTGGAATCAACTTAGACGACAAGTTGTGCTGGCAAGGCCACATTACTAAACTGTGTAAAATAGTATCTAAAAATGTATTCCTCCTGTCGAAATTGAGACATTTTGCTGATGAGCCAACAAGGAAACTCTTCTACTATGCCCATATTCAGTCACATTTGGATTATGCCTCATCTATTTGGGACGGTAGTAGCGATGCTAATTTAAAAAGTCTGAACTCGCTCCACAGAAGAGCCATTAAACTTATTGTTGACAGACCCTCAGAAGTCATTAATACTGACAATAAGTTCAAGCTGTTAGACATTTTGCCACTTGAAAAACAGTTTAAGTATAATAAGTTGGTGCTCATGCGCAAAATCACCCTCTCAGAAACACCAGCCTATCTCAATAGTTTGTTCCACTTTGCTCATACGAGGTCCAGTCGAACACCAGGGAACAATCTTGTTGTACCGATGCCTCGACTAGACATTTATAGGTCGTCGTTGTCCTATTCTGGTGCAAAGTTATGGAACTCCATTCCTGCGGATGTTAGAGCCGCGCCATCGCTTAAAACTTACAAGACCAAGCTGCTCAAACATCTAGACAAAACTTAATTTTTCTTTTATTTTGTATTTTTATTTTTATTTTTACATGTAGCACTCCATGCCTTATGCGGCATTTCCCGGATAGTCTGCATTCTCTTCTAACATTAAAAATTTATGAACGCATGTAATATACCGCTGGCATTCCAGCAAGCCGCATTATGTAATATCCATGACCCCATGGACTCGGCTGGCCAGACGGGATGCCGTCGATAGACACAGCATTGGGCGCTCGCGAGGCGTGGCAGTGCTGTGGTTTCTTCGCGTCGACCCGCGCGCGCGGTGGTTGCGGGATCGCTATACAAGTCTAGTCTAATTCCATGGCAGACTAGCATCTAGCTGTGCGCGGTTTAGTGGCGCGGGGAGGCCGCTATCGCATGTGTGTGTTTATCTGTGTCAGTGTGTGCAAGTGTATGTGTGTGCACGCGCGCATCCCTACGTGCTTGCGCACGCGCGCGCGCGCGCGTGTGTGTGTGTGTGTGTGTGTGTGTGCGAGCGTGTGTGTGTGTGTGTGTGTGTGTGTGTGTGTGTGTGTGTGTGTGTGTGTGTATGCCTGTTTATGTTTGTTGGAGTGAGCCGCCGTGTTGGTTTTTATGATGAGAACAATAGCGGTTTTATGTACAAAATCCATTATACTTTTTATATTTGCTGTAGTATAGTTTTAAGCGAAAGAATGTATGTGTACATGATATACTGATGTGTGTGTATGTGTGTGTCAGTGTGTGTGTGTGTGTGTGTGTGTGTGTGTGTGTGTGTGTGTGTGTGGAGGGTTGTGCAGGCTTGGCTTGGCGCCTGTAGGCTACAAGCTAATCTGGCACAAGCCTGTGCACGCGGCAATTGCACACCGGCGCGCGTGTGTGTGTGTGTACGTTATTTTGTTTTGTAGTGTGTAGCAAGGACAAGAATGAAAACAGGTCTGCGCACCTATTCTTTTATCCTTGGAAAATAAAGTTTCATTTCATTTCATTTCATTTCTCTCTCTCTCTCTCTCTCTCTCTCTCTCTCTCTCTCTCTCTCTCGTTATATGTGTCAATGATTTTATGACGACTGCCGTTGCTACTATAACAGTAGCTTGGAAATATGTTTTTTATGATGTTTGCATAGCGTCTCACATGTTACTTTACAACCTGCCCAAAAATCAAATTAGGGTGGTGGTGGTGGTGTGTCAGGCAGGGAGGTGGGGGGAATGTGTTAGGACTTGAAGTGCGAACTTCTCCCAACAACGAACGAGAGCGCAATCACGGCCGATAATACGATTAATCATAAGCATAGACAACACTCCGAACATCTCCAAGAGGCATAGATCCTCATGAGCCCGGAGATGTTCGAAGTGTTGTCTATGCTTCTGGTACACACTGGTTATCCGCCGTGACTTTCCTCTCGTTCTTTGTTAGAAGTCATTGGGCGTGAACGCAACCTCCCTAATCTAGCAAGCGACAGAACAACTTCAACCTAAAAAAAAGGGGATGGGGGATCAAGGGGGTCAGGGGTTGGAAGTTGGTAGGAGGAGGAAGCGAGGCAACAGTACAGGGGCTTTTTAACCCATTACATCATGAGGCTTATTTTTTTTTAATTGTCTTAAGGTTACATTACAGATTAGAAGATAGATCAACCATTTTAGATCAAGGGTGGTGCCAGAATAACTTGGCGCCACTGGCGCCAAGCTATTCTGGCACCACCCTTGAACTATCATAGTCAAATTTATTTCAAGCAAATGTGTATCAGGATGAAAAGGGTTAATATACTATATGTGGGCTGCTTTACTACGTGTGTTGGTCTGTGCTTTTGGACTTTGCACTTCTTCGCTTTTGATTAAAAAAAACAAATGTCACCAAACTAAATGTACAGCTAAACGTTGTATCCTTGTGATTTGCGTGTCTCGCCATCTGCTCGGCACTTATGATTCCGTTGCCGGATGTTTGTCTGGGACACAATGAGTGTTTACGGCAAGTCGGTCAGTAATCCGGCAGCTCAGCCTTCACCTTCACAGCGAACCCTCTTCACCTGCACGACAAATCTACGAAGGACATAGACCTGCATCTGTTAGAGGCGTTGACCCATTCTCAAGACTGAGGCACGGAGATTCAGAAGCACACGCACGCTGAATCACACTGGTTGTCGCCCCCTATTCCCTCAGCATGACACTGGTTATCTCCTGCGGTTCGCTACCGCTGTCGCGGTAGTGAGCCGCGGGAGATAACCAGTGTCATGCTGAGTTTTATTTGATTTTGTCCGAGAAACATCGTCAGCTAACATCCTCTTCCTTATTCCGCCTCCACGTCTATCTGTACGAAGCGGCATAGATTCTCATGAGTCTTTGTCAAATCATTTTAGTTGCTCGTGAGAATCTACTCCTGCTGCGAGGAAATGACAAATCAATCAATCAATCAATCAATCAATCAATCAATCAATACAATGAAGGAAAACATATGGAGAGCATCTCGTTATAAACGATTTCACTTTGTTGACTTTCATATTAAATTTTCGACCACCATCCTTAATTCAAATCGGATGTGCTCCAGGGTAGTCTTTAAGTGCTAAATTCACATCAGCAAGAGGCTTCGATTTTCACTAGACTCTGTAAAAAAAAAAAAGAGAGAGAGAGAAAAAAAAAAGCAGGGACACATGAGAATCTGTGCCTCTTGCTTGTAGTGTGAGCTGGTGCTTCACAGCTGGACCCTCGAACGACGGTACCCCTGTAGCAAAACGTCCTCAGGCCCACTGCGGCCGTCGTGGGCCCGATGGCCTTTGCTTACTGGTTAGTTTCAGCGGGTTAGATCCACAAGCAGCCGCCCACAAAGTACAGGAAAGGACCGGTGGTATCAGATTCCTGGCGATCGTTAAACCGTCTGCACGCGCTAGACGTAATTATGCTTGATGGGGATAAAGTATGTGTTGATTGGCGAAGTGATGTGTAGTTGGCTTTAGCTGTCTTTTGCCATCACGAACAGATTACAGATACGTGGACAACATATATTCACGCGTCTACGGCAAAGAAAAAAAGTTATGTTTACGCTAGCTCGAACAGAATTGTTTGAATCATGTCGACCTTAGACTTCTTTTCGCCGGGGAGGGAGATTTAAAAAAAATTAAAAGGGGAAAAGAAGAAAGAAAAAGAAAAAAAAAAGACCGCCAATGTCCTGAGCAGACGATTCAGGGGACATCACTCCAAACAAACCAGGAGGTGCAGCAAGGGACATCACTCGTGTCGAGTTATTTGCCCTTGATTTTCACAGTAATGTGTGCTAACAAAATAAACAATCACAACAACAAGCAGCCAAGCAAGCAAGCAAACAAGCAAACAAACAAACAATCAAACAAACAAACACATATTTTTAAAAAAATGGCGAAATCAGATACAGAGCACTTTTTCCTTGACCCTTTGAAAAGAAAAAAGATTGTATTTAGTGTACAACATCCATGCTTACACGCATGATAAACTCACCCTTCAAGTTCTTGCAGAACGTCCCTTTCCACCTCCACACAGGGAGGTCCCTGGCCGTTGAACCACGGTCGGAAGAGAACCATGACGCAAGATTATCCCCAGGCAGACCTCCTCAGTCAGATTAACTGACAAACCGTCCCAATAAACAAAGAAGTACCCAACGGAGAAAGAAACACGCTTAGAAAAGACGGGTACAACACAATTTATTAATATTTCGGGTAAATACCCTTTGTCAAAATAGACAAACAAACAAACATAGAGATTAGCCGCTACTTATCTTCAATGGCAGAAGGAATGTGGCAACTGAAGGAGGTGACGTAAAATGTTTGTCTATTTTGACAAAGGGTATTTACCCGAAATATTAATAAATTGTGTTGTACCCGTCTTTTCTAAGCGTGTTTCTTTCTCCGTTGGGTACTTCTTTGCATATTACACGCTTGGCAGTCACCTTTTTGGTCTGGATTGATTAATTCGTCCCAATAAACGCTGTACGGAAATCGGAATCTGGTCAAAATTGCACGTGTTTCGACCAAAACAGTTGACTAAAAGCCCGGACGAACATGCGATATCGCATGTTCATCCGGGCTTTTAAATGAATCCACTGTTTTCGCTGAAGCCGACGTGAACGCGTTGACCAAATTTTAATATCCGGAAATCGTCTATTAATAATATAAGCTGCGTCCGCAACATTCCACAGGATGTCGGGGTTTAGTGTCTGGGCTAGGATATCCGCGGAAAACTTCTTAAGTACTTTCTTCGTTTTTATCAGACTAACTTTCTTTAAGCTAGAGGTCGTTTGACATCGGAGCGCACAACTGTGACGTTTTTCGCAAATATCTCCGCAAAGAGCAACTTTTAGAACACATATTATTCAGTGACAGTTGGCCTAATACGATTTACTTTTAAGAAACTCGAGCAATGTGTCAGTTTCGCTGTACAGTCGCACACGTTCGGAAATTTTTCATTAACTCATTCTACCCCAGACACACCACACAGGAAGATAAGGATCGACCATGACAGTTCAAGGGTGATGCCAGAATAGCTTGGCGCCTATGGGCGCCAAGCTATTCTGGCATCACCCTTGAACTATCATGGTCGATCAGGTTTATGTGTCCTGCACTGCAATGCAGTCTTCAGAGGACAACGGCAAAATTTAAGGCTTTCGGTGTTGGGGTAGAATGAGTTAAATAGCGGAGTTTACATCCCGAAATGTGCCCCAGATATAATAGCCCAGTATAAGAAAAATCCACTTTCACGTGAATTGGCCAAGTTTTCAAACTGAAAAACAGAGCAGGCATACATGAAGTCTGCATGCCTGACCTCGATATTGAAATCCGCCGGGGCTCTGTTTAGGGAATTGAAAGTGGCGTGTTTTTTTTTTTTTTTTTTTTTTTTTTTTTTTTTTGTTGTTGTTGTCTTTTCACCAGGTTTTTACGACTGTACAGAAACATCGACAAATCATAGGAGTTCAGACAAAAAATAGCCCATAATTATCAGGTCAGTCGGCACTAACTGATAATAGTTTTAAAATGGTACAGAAAAGTCTTTCTTCGAGGAGATAGTTGACAAAAACTTTGTGCGGTCCGACGATAACTCTCGGCGGTGAAGTCAAGTTACGCGTCTTTTCCGCCGAGCCGGCGGTGTCGTCAATAGCAGTTAACCCTTTCAGCGCCAACAGCAGGAGACTGATTGACCATGATAATTCAAGGGTAGTGCCAGATTAGCTTGGCGCCTGAAGGCGCCAAGCTAATCTGGCACTACCCTTGAATTATCATGGTCAACCCACCTCCTGCAAGTGGTACATAGTCGTCAAGTCACACTTCCAAAATTCGGGGAATGCGCCCATGGCGCTAAAAGCGTTAAGGGAGTTAATTCGCTTCCAAATCTGACATGTTTATCGCCTCACTCTGTTGTGCACACACTGACGAATTTTAATGTCCTAAGAGCGGCATCTTTACACAATTGTCCCGAGAATGTGCTTTCAAGCTTGCAGGTGCATTAATCACTGTGAAATGTGTGTAGTGTTCTCACCAAAACCCTGCACCTAGACAGTAACCACTGATGAGACGACCGGAAGTAGGATGCATGCACGTAGTCAGTCCTTCTTTGAAAACTCACAAAGGCGCCACTGGGCTGGAAGCTAGAGCTAGAGCTGTGAGAGCCTGTTGCTACCAAGTTAGTGGCTACTGGATACACAGTGCCAATCGAGATACAGAGTCGGAACACTGAGCAAGACTGAGGGAGCCAAATAGGAACCAGACATTACCACAAGCACTAAAGACATTAATTTTCAGAGCGAAGGTATATCACACTTTAAAGCAATTTCTGAGCATATATGACGCTTCCGTGCGATGCCGGATGCGATCGCGATGTCTCAAGGATAGTGCTTGATTAGCTTGGCGCCTGTCCAGGGGCTAAGCTAATCAGGCACTATCCTTGAGATCTCACAGTCGAATCGACCGGCAACACTTGACGTTGGCAGAGAAAAATGCTCCATCACCGAAGACATTAGCGCACACATTAAATTGCCCATGGACATCAAATATCGTCCCATGAGAGATGAAGCACGTGGTAGGCTTCGTCGGGTGGGTGTCATATAGTGATGGTTTCTATACGTCACGGTAGCAACACCGTTTATCATGTGACATGTATGCCATGAGACGCTGTATTACTGCGGCTGTGAAATCACAGTTCTAACAATTTGTGGCCGACAAAGTCTCACCCGAATGCGTGGAACTGAATTCTTTCGGTCTCAAGGCTGTATCTCTACCGACTAATATAATACCAGCTAATACACGTAATGCTTTCGGAGTACACCATGTTGTAAATGATGAATTGCATTGACGTATATTGAATTGACAGCTCCACCATCGTTAAAACGATCTGCGTCAGGGCGGGCTTTGACTGTTAAACATTACCGATAAAAAGGGATCTCAGTGTTGTCTTGTGCCAAACAAGATTGTTCTGTCCTTTCTTTTACAATCCACGCGAGTATGGACACGTAACGTATGTTTGCATCTGCCCCTTGCGCACGTGGGTGGCACTCTCCTACGTATACAGGGGATGAACAGCAGAAAGGTCTTTCATTTTACGACATAAGTTAACCATTTTGCCCACCATTATTATGAGAATTTTTTAAAAAAGAAAAGAAAAAAGTGGATACTGCGAACTATTAACCCGTTCAGTACCGACAAAGTTTGACCACCACCCAACTGCAAGAGGTAAAAGATCGTCATGAGAGCCCGCAATTGCGGGGGCTCATGAGGATCTATGCCTCTTGCTGACGCCACTTTGAACCCATGTTCATGAGACAGCTAGGGTTTATCATTTTACGGTCCATCCACCTGGAACACTCTCACACTCTCTCTCCGTCAGAAACACTCTCTCTCCTCCTTCCAGTCCGCCCTCAAAACTCACCTCTTTCAACAGTTCTAGCACTATATCACCACACTCCCCACCCCAAGCTGACCGGCGTAATGTTTTTTGTTTGTTTTTTTCACTGTCTAAAGCGTGCGCAATGCGTGTGCGAGTTGTGAGAGCGCGCTTTATTATTATAAGATAAGCGCATTATAAATACCGTAATTATTATTATTATTATTACTATTATTATTCTAAAAAATGGGGGGGGGGGGGGCCTTAAATCAACGAAGATTGCATAAACGCAGTCTGCTTAAAAAGGCCATGAACGGGTTAACTCATTCGCGGTCAGCCGCATCCGGATGCGCGGCATAAGCCGCGCATCCGGATGCGGCTGGTCGCGAATGAGTTAACCCTTTCTTGCCTGCACACAGAGACTGTCTTCCATCGCACTCCAATTCAAAAGCACTTTCACTGCTAGCATGGGCGAGGACTGGGAGGGTGTCAGGTACTAATGGCCCCACGTGCATTCATGTTCAAAAGGGGTCAGAATAAACTGGGCTCACAGGTCTAGGTTGAATAATTAATTTACAATAGCAAATTAATTTACAATAGCAATAGAGCGTAAGTAATAAAAAGAGCTGACTGGTAGTGGTTATAATCGAAGATAATGTAGGAGGTAGTCAGGGGAAAAGCACTACCCAGTAATTTATAGTCCTCGGCCCGAAGGTCATTTGAAGAGAGAACTGTGAGGAGCAGAGTGTGAACTGGTCTGCGCAAGGATTGAGTCGTAACATCAAAAGTGCATTTAACCCACTTAGCCTCGAGGCACTGCAGCAGGAAAAGGGTCGGCAATTATAATTCAAGGGTAGTGCTAGTCTGTGAATCTCGACCTTACGATGTCCCAGATCCAAAATCACAGAACACCTGCCTACGTGTCATGTTTTGCTTCTTTGTTTTTTTGTTGTTGCTTTTTTTTCTCTCCCCCGTGGCCTTTGGAGGTCGAAAACATGACCCCGAAACAGCTCTCGACCAAATCCCACCTAGATTGGACAAAAAGTGCTAAAACGTGTCTGTCAATACTAATCCAGTCAGCAAAAGGACCGTGGGCTGACATCGGCCTTAGCTGACCCGCGCACGAAAGTGGGCGGGTCTGCTAAGGACGACTCCGGCCCGAGGACCTTTTGCTCACCGCGCCAGACACACACGTCAAATTTCGCCAACAGCAGCTAGATGTTCGAGGCATTCCACGGGGAAACGCGCAGAAGAAAACCGTGATCAAAATTCGCTTTCAAGCTCATTCGAGAAGCGTCGCTTCCGGGAGACGAGGCATATAGAGCCCGAGTGTCCTGATGCAGCAGGTCTCGAATGATTTAACTCAATAAGCCAGCAATTTCAATGGATCAACAGTGATTGTTCAAGCGTGGTGCCAGAATAGCTTGGCGCCTGTAGGCGCCAAGCTATTCTGGCACCACGCTTGAACTTTAGTGGTTGACCCACATCCTGAAAGCAATGTGTCACGGCGAAATGGGTTACAGAAATGAAGCGACATTTCATGTCAGGATTAGTTTTAAGTTCCAGGGCTATTATCACATGCAATTTTTTTTTCTTCAGTGGAAAATGTTGTTCAACCTTGCCTGTACTTTCAACGCCTTTGAAATGCGATGCAAATGTTGGATGCTTGTCGCACCCGTACATGAGGCGGAACTTCACTTATCAGTATGCATCTTCTCACGCATTTTAACTATTGTTCTGTTTTCATTGCTTTTGAAATGCGGCAATGGGAATATCGATTCAGCCTTGCTCTGCGTTGCTGCTGAAATGCAATACGTGCCAATAGCATGTTGGTTAACGTTCAAGTCCGGACTATCAGAATGACAAGCGGAACTAGATTAACTCATTCAGTCCCGACACACCACAGCAAGGCATGGATCGAGCATGATAGTTCAAGGGTGGTGCCAGACTATCTTGGCGCCTATAGGCGCCAAGCTATTCTGGCACCACCCTTGAACTATCATGCTCGATCCGTCTCTAGAATTGTAATACAGTTCTTCAGTGGCCAACTTCAAAATTCTGGCACCACCCTTGAACTATCATGCTCGATCTGTCTCTAGAATTGTAATACAGTCCTTCAGAGGCCAGCTTCAAAATCGGTCCTGGGTAGAATGTGTTAACATAATCAATAAACGTCATTGTCGATTTTTTTGTGATTCGTGAGAAATTAACATGATCTTTGTGGCTCTTGAAAACTGTCCAAAATCGAGATTCTTTAACCCTTTCACTGCCGGAACATAGCATACAACAACTAGCGGCAGAAGGCGTAGCTTAACCCCTCTAATTGACTGCTACTGACGATACCGCTACGCGTCTTTTCCGCCCAACAGTATCGTCAGTAGCGGTCACAGGGTTAAGTCTCATGAGCCCTCAGAGAAATGAGGGTTTTATGCAGATTTAGATCTTTTGCTAGAACTATTTCTGTTCATGTGCTTCAGGGTTGCCGGTCGTGAGTCTGTGATATGCTTAGAATGAAATGCATCCGTCACCCTGAAAAAAGGCACAAGACTGTAAGTCCCATTTTGTGAAAAGCAAGAGTTTTATTGGAATACAATGAAAATGTTGCTTTTCGCAAAAAAAACATGATGTCATTTTTGGCCTGATTATTTCTGTCGGCTGGCAGTGACTGGTTTGATTGCGATAGTTCCAATATTCATTTTCGTGATCGGGAATCGACAAAACTAAGTCACCATAAAGCCGTGGGAGTTCCTCCCCCCCTCCCCCTCCCCCTCCCCCTCCCTCTCTTCACCCCTTCCTCCCTTCAGGTCCCATCCCCATCCCCAACCATCCCCCACTCACGTAGAATAACGTTCACTGTGTCCAGTCCTGTGAGGCTTGAGGAAATATCTGCATTGCTTCTCCCACAAGCATTGATCAGTGACTCCAGAACAGCAGGCAAACACCCTTCACCGTTAGTAGACGCCGACTGTGTTTTTTTTAAAAATCATTGTCAATTCAACATCAAATATCCAAAGCCGTCATAGGAACGTGGATACAAAAGTAGTTTCAGCAACAGGCATAGATCCTCATGAGCCCCCGCAGTTGCGGAGGCTCATGAGGATCTATGCCTCTTGCAGTCGGGTGGTGTACAGTTTTTCTCGGCTGTCTAAGGCTTAATCTCACGACAAGCAAGGGCAGCTACTCTTTCCAAGGGGTGGCTGCCCTTGTTTGCCGGGATTGGAAACTACCAGACTGGTCTGTCGAACTGGAACTCCCTAAATTGTCTACTCTGTAACTGTTTTTCTTACGTACCATATTACTCAGTGCAGTTTTCAAATGATGGTGGTGATGACAATGATGATGATTATGATGACGACGAAGATGATGACGCCAACATGATATGATGATGTCAGTAATCCACAGCGGTGTTTTGCAGTAAACATTTGACAAATTATCATTGCTGAGCTCTCACAGAGTGTCAGAATTCCTGGCATTGCAAGTAAATGTCTGAAGGCGACGCGCAATAATTCTTGCGATTTGTAGGTCAAATATTTGCCCACCCACTGGTGGAGAGAGAATCAATAAATGAATCAATGGAACTTTACTTAACCCATTCTACCCCAGACACACCACAGGAAGGTAAGGATCGACCAGGATAGTTCAAGGGTGATGTCAGAATAGCTTGGCGCCTGTGGGCGCCAAGCTATTCTGGCATCACCCTTGAACTATCATGGTCGAGCTGTGTCCTGCACTGCAACACATTATTCAGAGGACAACGGCAAAATTTGGGGATTTCGGTGTTGGGGTAGAATGAGTTAACAACGGTTAAGGCATTAACATCGTCATTGACACAGCCATTTTACAAACCTGCCGTTGCTAACAACTACAAGACTATCCACACATGTACATACATATAAGTAAAACATAATACTTGCAGACAATTGACAACACTGTTCACATAGGCAAACATACTCATAGACTCTCAGACACCCCCCTCCTCACCCCCCCCCTCCGCCCCTCCCGCCTCCATGCACACACACACACACACACACACACACACACACACACACACACACACACACACACACACACACACACACACACACACATAGGTAAGTAGTTCAAATGATAAATGAAAAGGATAACAGGCTTAATTGGGAATAAATTTGACCCAGCATAGAAAGACATATAATACATGTAATTAAGGCATCCCGGCCGGCCTGGGCTCTGAGAGAGAGAGAGAGAGAGAGAGAGAGAGAGAGAGAGAGAGAGAGAGAGAGAGAGAGAGAGAGAGAGAGAGAGAGAGAGAGAGAGAGAGAGAGATAGAGAGAGAGAGAGAGAGAGAGAGAGAGAGAGAGAGAGAGAGAGAGAGAGAGAACGAGAGAGAGAGAGAGATATGAAGATGATGATGATGATGATGATGATGATGAAACTTTATTTATCAACGGTAAAATGTTTTGACAGAAACAAATCGTCATTTTACAAACTTGCCGTTGCTAACATCTACAACATAAAATAGGTTTTAAAAAATAAAATAATAATAATAATAATAATAATAATAATAATAATAATAATAATAATAATAAAGCCATTATACTTACACACATTATTTCATGCAATTAAAAAAATAATAATAATAGTAAAATTTAAAAAAATTATATACACAGAATAATAATAACACTCAGCATTCATTTTATACCACACACACACACACACACACACACACACACACACACACAGACACACACACACACACGCGCGCGCGCACACACACACACGCGCACACACACACACACACACACACACATTCTCTCTCTCTCTCTCTCTCTCTCTCTCTCTCTCTCTCACACACACACACACACACACACACACACACACACACACACACACACACACACACAGACAACAAATCGCGCGACAAAAAGAAATAAAGTTAAGCGCTTACGGTCCCGAAGGAACGCGCAAAAGAAAAGTGTTTAGGAAGGTTTTTCTCGCGTTTACTCTTGCGAAAGAATCCCAGCTTGACTTAAACTAATCGACAGGGGAACAAAAAAATCAGATGGCAACATTTTTCCAACTGTCAGTTGTCTTCTCCAAAACCGAATTCGCCAAAAGCTGTTTCTTTCAATGTTCGCCGACGCGATAAATTTTCTGAGGGTCTTTAAGCCAATCCTTAACACTTTCGCTGACGACAAAAAAGTGAAAATAATTCATTTGCAAGAGGCATAGATTCTCATGAGCCTTCGCAGTTGCGGGGGCTCATGAGGATCTATGCCTCTTGCTGAAACCAATTGTGTATCTGTGTTCTTTAAACGCCTGGGGTCGTTGAATTAACAGATTTTAGAAAATAGTCTGTGTCCCAGAGCAGCGACCTGTTCCAGTATTGGCTGTGAAGAAAAAAATATACGATACAATAATAATCTTATCACTATTGTATTGCTTCTACTTTATTACCCTGTGTCGTGTGGCGTAAAAACCTTGGACCGTGCAGGTCATATTGTAAGTTTGAAAAGACAGTGTCATTAAATGGCATAATGTGACTTCAGAATGATCCAGACCTAAAAGCTGACTGCCCAGCATGACAAATCGCAAAAAAAAAAAAAAAAAAAAAAAAAAAAAAAAATATCCCCAGCAAAGAAATAAACACAAGTACTTGTCCTTTCTAAGCGTGTTTCTTTGTTGAGATTTTTTTTCAAAAGAAATTGCACCTTCGATGTCCTTACTTCGTTGAAATCTCTTAGGAATGTGTCGATATGCTGCAGATGACTATCAAATCAGCGCGTGTGGTAAATTTATGGCAAAGGCGCAAGCTAGTTTTTAAAATAGTGTCTCTTATCTTCCATTTGCCAGTTCTTCGGGGGAAAAAAATCAGAAAAGCCTAGTATTTCTGTTTCTTTCGCAGGCGTTACCTTACAACACACACACTCGCACGCTCTCACCTACACACTTACACACCGCACACACACACGCAAACACACACACACACACTATAAATTATACACACATACACACACATACACACACACACACGCTCCACCCACACACTTACCCACCACAAACACACACACTCCACCCACACACTTACCCACCACACACAGACACACTCCACCCACACACCTACCCACCACACATACACACACACACACACATACACACACACACATACACGCACACACACACACACACACACACACACACACACACACACACACACAATCTCGGGGGGAGGGGGGGGGGGGCATCTCGAACATTTTTTCCCAAAAACCTGATTTTAGCGGCCACCTTTACCAGAGGTATCCTTAACCGCAAAGAAACGTTGAACACCACCCAACTGCAACGCGGGGGCTCGTGAGGATCTATGCCTCTGCTGAGAGAGAGAGAGAGAGAGAGAGAGAGAGAGAGAGAGAGAGAGAGAGAGAGAGAGAGAGAGAGAGAGAGAGAGAGAGAGAGAGAGAGAGAGAGAGAACACCTTGCTTAGTAGCTGGCTCAGGACTATGCTTACTCGTAAATGCAACTAGCCCCTGATTAGTAAGCGGTGACCTCTTCTGAACAACCTCAACAACATTCTCTCTTGGCTTGACTTCGCGAACGAAGATTTTATAGGAGTTACCCACGACGTCTGCAGGCTTGTTCGTGGCTGCGGAGGCCAATCCGAGACAGGCAGGTTCGACCGCAGTGGCTGCAGGGGAAGGTATGGCCAGGGTTCTGAGCTGCGGCATCTCTGTTTTTTCTCCTGAGCCGCTTGTCCTTAAGGCTAGCTCTGTGAGAGTCCTCAAAGGAGACAGCTGCCTTGTAAATGGTGGAGCGCCAGGTGTCACGGTCCGCAGCAAGCGAAGACCACTGGTGGTGGTCGATTTGGCAGGCACTAAGTGACTTCTTGAGACAGTCTTTGTATCTCTTCTTTGGTGCCCCTCTGTCACGGTGTCCAGTAGCAAGCTCGCCGAACAGGGTGATCTTTGGTAGGCGATGATCCTCCATCCTGGAGACATGCCCCGCCCAGCGGAGCTGTGTCCGCAGCAGCAAAGCCTCGATGCTCAAAGTTTCAGCCTGTTCAAGGACCTCGACGTTGGTGACATAGTCACTCCAGTGAATGCCCAGGATGGTACGCAGGCAGCGCTGGTGGAAGCGTTCGAGGAGTCGTAGTTGGCTGCGGTAGAGGGCCCAGGACTCGGAACCATACAGCAGGGTGGTGAGGACCACAGCTCTGTACACGCTGATCTTGGTGCCTGTTTTCAGCTGTTGATTGTGCCACACCCGCTTGAAAAGTCGCCCGAAAGCGCTGTTCGCTTTTGCCAGCCTGCTGTCAAGCTCCTTGTCCAGCTTGGCGTCCGACGTGATAATGCAGCCAAGGTAAGTAAACTGGTGCACTGACTTTAGTTCAGACTCGCCAATGGTGATGTGAGGAGGGCGATACACTGTCTTGGGTGCCGGCTGATGGAGGACCTCTGTCTTTTTCAGACTGACCTTGAGTCCAAAGAGCTGGGCAGCATCTGCGAAGCAAGACGTGATGCGCTGCAGGGCTCTCTCTGTGTGTGCAACGAGGGCAGCATCATCAGCAAAAAGCAGCTCACGAATCAGTTGGTCTAAGGTTTTCGTGTGGGCCTGCAGTCGTCTGAGGTTGAACAGGCTGCCATCGAGACGATACCTGATGTACACTGCATCGTCATCATCGAGGTCCACTGTGGCCTGCTTCAACATCATGCTAAAAAAGATGGTGAAGAGGGTCGGTGCCAGCACGCAGCCCTGCTTTACGCCGTTGAGAATAGGGAATGGTTCCGAGAGGTCATTGTTGAGTCTGACCTGGCCTTGCTGGTCCTCGTGTAGCTGGACAATCATGTTGAGGAACTTTGGGGGACAGTCAACAACATTAGGACGCGGAAAAAGGTTTCACTCCATCAGCGATATTTTACCCATCTACAAGAGACACAGATCCTCATTAGCTCCTGTAGATGCAGGGGCACATGGGGATCAGTGTCTATTCCTGAATACATTTAACTCTGTGCCTCTAGGACGGACTGAGTCTTCGGATGTTTAGTCCAAGACTGCTCCGCAGGGCCCATCCATTTTCACAAAGCGGCCGGACATTTTAGTCGTCCGCTTTGTCCAAATAACACCCTAGACTTGGGGCCCAGATGGAGCCGATCTGTTCCAAGCAAGACACACAATGAGCCTCTTAAAGTACCATTACTCATAGATATAAAGACACATTTTAGCACCAGCTGTGTTTGCTATGTCTTGTCGACACACCTAATCGGAACTTTAACGCATTCAGTCCTGACACACCACAGCAAGAAATGAATCGAACATGATAGTTCATTGGTGGTGCCAGAATAGCTTGGCGCCCAATGGCGCCATGCAATTCTGGCACCACCCTTGAACTATTATGCTCGATCTGTTTCTAGAATTGTAATACAGTCCTTCAGAGGTCAACCTTAAAAGTTGGGGATTCGATCCTTTGACAGAATGTGTTAACAGCAGTTTGGACACGCAGCAAAAGTACACGCGTAATCACACTTTTTTTTTCTACGCTGCTGATAGCGCGGCAGTCTATTTTTAGCTGTTTCTCGCACTGATAGCGTTGTATTTCTAGAACGGAGTGGAGTCATTATCAGGTTACTTGATATAAAGACGACGTGTGCTGAACTGGATTCTCCTTTATCTAAATGAACCATAACTAGACCTGTGTGTAGCGTTTCATAACCGTCTGTTACAGAAGTGTATCTTTGAATAGTTACGGCGGTAGTGGGTCTTTAAGCCGGCTTCGTGGGGAAAAAAGTGGCCTCTTGATCTGAGGTAACGCTGGACTACTTTTGTATCCTCGGCTTGAGCGCAGTTATCCGGATGAACCCGAACGAAGAATGTGACAGTCAAAGCAAGCGTGTATAAACTCATTCTACCCCAACACCGAAATCCTTAAATGTTGCCGTTGTCACCTCTGAAGACTGCATTGCAGTGCAGGACACAGATCGACCATGATAGTTCGAGGGTGATGCCAGAATAGCTTGGCGCCCATAGGCGCCAAGCAATTCTGGCATCACCCTTGAACTATCATGGTCGATCCTTATCTTCCTGTGGTGTGTCTGGGGTAGAGTGAGTTAATGCTAAAGAAATAACCAATATTAAAAGAGAGCAAAACGCGTTCCATAAACAAAGCACAATGATGCACTGTTTTGTTTTCGACCTTTCTGATTTCAAAGCGTGCTTCTTTCTTTCTTGGTTATTTCCTTGCGGCCGGGTTAACCCTTTCGCTGCTACCGGATGCATATCTTGTTTCTGAAATATTTGTTCGTTCGATCGAAGACCAAATGCCACACACCCGTCCAAGGAACACGGTTACACAGTAGTCTCAGTAAAGGGGATAGATCCTCATGACGCTGTGGGCTCATTTGGATATATGCCTCTTGCAGTTAGATCGTGTTCCGTTTTTCTCGACAGCGAAGTGCAAACGGATTAGTACATGTAGCACGAATCATCAGGAAGATTTGTTCCGCAAGAGATCTGCCCTAGAAAGGCAATAGACAGAAAGTCATTCTTTTGTGAAGAGCGAGGATGTCATTGTATTACAATGAAAATCTTCACAAAAATGCACTTACTGTCTTTTGCCCACTTAGGGCAGTGACATTATTAAAGATTCTCATGCCGCTCCGAAGAGCTCAAGTAAAGTCAATGAGAGATACTTGCATGGTTAAGTGACTGACCTTGAGACAAGACGAACGCTACGCAGCTGCAAGAAATACAAACCCGCATGAGCCCCCCCCCCCCCCCCCCCCCCCCCCCGCTACCGTGGGAGCTGAGGAATCAGTATTTATGTCTCTTGTTAGTCCTATATTCTATATGTCTCATGTTGTCCAATTTACTCACAGACCTCTTTTCGGTGCTCCGTCTTTGAAATCACCTTCGTGGCGGACAAGAGACTTTAAGCCCTAAGCGTGTCGCGTTTCGGTTTTTTTTTTTTTTTGGTTTTTTTTTTGTTTTTGTTGGTTTGTTTGTTTTTGTCCCGTTTACACCATGTTCTCTTCACGCAAATGTCGGTCGGTGTGCATGCAGTCGTTTCTGACCGTGCGGTTGTCTCCACCACAGATCCCAGTCGAACCCCAGTGCGCAAAGGCCATCGGGCCGACATCGACCGCCGTTGGCCCGCGCACGGTCGTGCGCGGGCGATCGGCAGCCGACGTCGGCCCGATGGCCTTTCGCGCTTTGGGACTGTCCAACGTTTTCTGACCAAGCTGCATCAGTCACACCCCCTGCGCAACGATTGGTCAGAATTTTGGAAGTTTCCATATTCGCAGCAAAAATGTATCAACTTCTCCACAACGGTGAAGGGAATTCCATCAAGGCCAAGTACCTCATTACAAACTGTTTATATATTTTTGTTTTGCACATAGTGTGGTTTATTGTTATCGCGACTGTGTTGTAGAAGCTAGCTTAAGTAACTATTTTTTTTAGAGACTAGCTGAACACACTCTCCAGTCCTACGTATCCCTCTCGTCAAAACAAAATCCTTCGGTGAGAGGTCATTCAGGTACCAGAGCCCAGTTGTTTGGAATGATCTCCCACTCGAACTGAGATACATGGATTTGAGAGAGGCGTTCAGGCGAGCCCTAAAAACCCATCTTTTTTATGTCTGCTACGATGTTGAAGTCCGGCATCTTTATCTCTATTCAGTAGTAGAGTAGTAGTAGTAGTAGTAGTAGTAGTAGTAGTAGTAGTAGTAGTAGTAGTAGTAGTAGTAGTAGTGTGTATGTGTGCGTGCGCATACGTGAATGCGTGTATGAGTCCATAAGCGTAGCACCTCCTTGAATGAACGATATGCATTTTTGAATGGTGACTTTATAGATTGTTTATAGAGTGCGTTTTTTAATTGTTGTAAATTGCGTTTTTTGGATCATTTATGTTTGAACAATTAGCTTTTGTCAAGCGCCCAGAGCTCTAATTTCCGAGGTTGGGCGCTATACAATACTCATTATTATTATTATTATTATTATTATTATTATTATTATTATTATTATTATTATTATTATTATTATTATTATTATTATTATTATTATTATTATTATTATTATTATTATTATTATTATTATTATTATATTGGTATTATTATTATTATATTTATTATTATTACTTTGGGTGTCGGTAGCGGTTTTAGTTGCGATGATTCCTGCAGGAATCATCGCGACTAAAACCGCTATCGACATCCAAAGAGTTAGATAACTTCATTATAAGCCACTTTCCCCATGAGCGGCTTTTGAGATTAACGGCCCTAAACTGGCATTCCCCCAGATCAGGACTAATCTGAATGTGGGATATTTTGGCCTAGGAAGAACAAAAGCGGCAACTCTATTTTTGTGAAGAGCGAGATTTCCATTGTGTTGCAATGAAAATCTCGTTTTTCACCAAAAAAATGGACTTGTCTTTTGCCTTCTTGGAGCGGTATTGATCAACGTCACCGAGAGGTTAAATCTGGTCATTACTTCGTCAGACATCGGAAATAGGGTCGTGTGTAATCGGGTTTGTCCGGCGAGACGACGTTTCCGGAAGCAACTGAGCGACTAACTCGGACTGAATAACACTCTGAACGTATGTAAATGGGGCTGGTCTCCTTCCTAGACACAACTTCTCATGAGTCCCTGCGTCTGCAGAGGCCCATATGAGAGTCTATGCTTCTTATACATGGAATGCGGCTACTGCGAGACTATTTCGGGTATTTCAGTCCTCACGTGCACAGGATAATGATGATTCGTAGGTCTATCTTGAGAAAAAAATTGGTACACACTTTACCCATCGCATTTTAAAGGTCACAGTAACATTTGTTCTGAATTAGGAATCATCTGCTACTGAACTAAAGTACACAAGCTGTTTATATGTTTGTTGTTTGTTTGTTTATTTGTTTGCTTGTTTGACTGTTTGCCTTTTTGTTTATTTACTTCCTTGTTTGTTTATGGTTTGTTTGTTTGTTTGTTTGCTTGTTTGTTTCATGATCGGTTGGTGCTTGGTTTGGTTTGTACTTTAGTACGCTTGTATGTTTGTTGTTTGTTGTTTTATTGGCTGTTTGATTGTTTGCCTGTTGGCTTGTTTGTTTGTTTGTTTGTTTGTTTGGCTTGTTTGGCTGGAGGGTATTTGGTTGGTTGGTTCCTTGCTTGCTTGCTTGGTTTAAAGCCAACATTTTGCGGGAAATATAAGTTATTCCGTCACAAAACCTACATGTAACCCACATCAAGGAATGTACCTCACATCATCCGCATCATATCATACGGCATGTCTGGAGCACGAACTTCATTTCCGGCGAATCCGACGGCTGAATGCCCCGAGTGATATAAACACCCACTTCCATCTTCTGACTGTTAACCCATTGACTGCTACTGACGATACCATTCAGCGGAAAAGACGCGTGACCACGCGTCTTTTCCGCTGAATGGTATCGTCAGCAGCAGTCAATGGAGTTTGTTTATCCAGAAATGCCTCCGTCCAGCAGTAGCATAAACTCTTGCAGATGGACGGCGTCTGCTACGTCCTCATGAGGATTGATGGCTGAATCGGCGAGCGCACTACCGCACAGTCAATTTTCCAGCGGCACCTAACACAAGATATCAGCATCGTTGACTAAATTTGAAAGCAATTCCATTAACCATCGTAAAGCGCGTGTTTGGCCTCAGCGTGCCAGTACACCTCCTTAACGCTCTCCATGGCAGTTCCGAATAAATCCAACAACAAATGACGCCGACACTGAGTTGGTGAGCATCTTTCTGGCCTACCCACGGTCTGTTCTGTTGTACAATAAATACGTCAAGAAAAATCCCAACAAAAAATAAAACGCTTAAAAAGGACAATTTCGACTCATTCGTGTTGTAATTGTCCTTTCGAAACGTCTTTCTTTCTTTGTTGGGATTTTCTTTGCATTTGACACGCTTTAAAGTAACATTTTTGGACTTGAATAAATGTGTCATATTAGAAATGTTTCACAACACACACACACACACACGCACGCACACACACACACACACACACACACACACACACACACACACACACACACACACACACATATACACACATACACGCAAGCATGCACGCATGCGTGCACATACACAAACACGCACGCACGCACGCACGCTCACACACACACACACACACACACACACACACACACACGCACGCACGCACACACACACACACACACACACACACACACACACACACACACACACACACACACACACACACACACACATGTCTCTTGAGCGAGTTCACTCGGTGCAAAGATAAACTTTCATTATACATGTAATACAATAAAACAAATCTCGCTTTTCACACAAAAAAACGCGGACATACTTGCTTTTTTTTCACAGATGAAAGAATGTTGGATGACTGTAGGGCGGCTGTAGAATGTATCACTGACGACAGTTATAGATGATATGTGCCATTTTATGTGTTGCCAAAGGGAAAATATTCAGACCTCGATTTGTGAATGTCTTACCTAAAGGCATGAGTCTTTTTGCTCGAGAAACTTCCTCATCTTTGACCAGCCAAGTGTTCAGAAAATTTAAACACCATCCAGCTGCAAGAGGTATAGATTCTATTTAGCCCCTGCAGTTGCGGGGGCTCATGAGGATCTGTGCCTGTTGCTGGCACCACTTTGAATCCATGTTCCTGGGACATATATATTTATTTGGGATTTGAGTTAACACTTTCGAGACGTGTCGCATCCGGATTAACGGCTTCATGCCGCGAATCCGGTTGCGGCACGTCTCGAAAGAGTTACAGAAGATTGCAGAAACACAGTCTGAACGGGTTAACCAGCCAGCCATTTTCATCAGCTATAAGGCATAGATCTGCATGTGAAGGCATAAGGCTGTAAATCCATTTTTGAGAAAAGCAAGATTGATGTTGAATATTATGAAGTTCTAGCTTTGCACAAATGTGAACGTGCTGTCTTTTTGCCTTCACAAGGCATGGGTTCTCCCGAATCACGTCTGCTGCAGGAGCTCATGAGAATCATGAGGGACTTTGTTACAGCATTTTTTAAAAATAAAAAATGGGGTTGAGGGGGTGGGGGGGGGGGACCGGAACCCCTGGACGCCCTCCCCCCCCCCCCCCCGCCCCCTCCCGATCCGTCCCTGCGTTCGTTGCAAACGTAATGTCACCAGGGTCGATCTTCGTGCAAAATGCGGTAGTCTGCCTAGTGGGTTGAAAACACGTCCAGACAAATATCGACAAAATAAACAACATCGGCTGAAGGCCCTCGCCGAAAATAGTTCTTTTGTTTTTTCAATCCAACAACTTCTTACATGAACTTTTCCGATTTCACGCCATCTTGGATAGCGAGATACATGACGGCGCACCGTCGTCTGCTGAATTTCAAGGGACATAACCTCTCGGAGACTAGGTTACAATGAACGGACTTGACGAACCTCCCTTTTTCATGAATGATTTCTTCTTTTTTTTAATATGGGAGGGAGTGGGTACAATGTATGATGAACGAGCGAAAGGAGAAAAGTGTGTTATTCGGTTTAAGAAAATTCGTGTGTTAACATATTTCGGGGTGACAAAATTCAGCCAAATATTACTTCCCATAATTCAAATAAACTCACGGTATATTTCGTCATAGTTTTGGGCAGCGATGACAGCGCCATGGGGACTTATAATATGATGAGGTAGTGGGGCTAGAAGGCGAGGTGGGGAGGTGGAGGACGGGGGGGAGGGGGAGGGGTGGCAAAGAGGCGAAGGTTGGATGCGTGATGATCGATTCATTCGGTTAACCCTTTGGCTGTCGGCAGTTGTTTTTTGTCGCGACGATTCCTGCAGGAATCATCGCGACAAAACTGCTACCTACAGCCGAAAGGAGGAGTATTAATCACTCCGAACTTGAGAATTTAACCTATGCCTTTAGCCATAATAAATCACCGTCAAAGGACGACTCTATTGCGGGACTTTGTTTTAACATCAGCCGACTCTCGGGTACACGACATTAAAATGTGAGAAAACCAAGTTTAATTATGCATGTACATCTCAACGATTACATTATTGTAAAAAAAATTGTTGTGTGCTTTATGCCACCAAAGAAGTATACCCTATTCATTTTCACTATAATTATAAAGACCCTTACCTGTCTACAGTGGCCATGTTGTCTAGTCCCTTATATGGCCATTATTTACAGGGTTGAATGCATATTTTTATTTTGAATACCGCTTCAACTAGGTGCGCGTTTTATTAAATGTGACCGTGATATAGAGGGTTGACTATATATATATATATATATATATATATATATATATATATATATATTATATATATATATATATATATATATATATATATATATATATATATATATATATATATATATATATATATATATATATATATATATTCGTAAGACGAGGACATTTTGATCGGGTCAAGTAATCACATTTGTCTGTTTATCGGCACTATATCAAGCAAAATGTTGCTCATTATAATGTATGTACCCAGTCCAAAACAAACCTGCACCAGAGCCCTTCAGATTACCGCCATTGGTGCTGAAGTGGTAAATTTCGCTATATTTGGACGTAAAACTTCGCAGCTTGACACTACTAACCGAAATGTACTCAGCGCAAATCCACCCAGGCGTACATCTACACATCTCTCTTCCTCAAATTTCCATTTATTTTTAGAACTAAATAAACTCAGCGTGAATCTTCACAGCATGATTCCACCCAGCATTAATCGACAAAGGCTTGAATTTACTCAAATAAAAAAATATCTCAATGGAATAGCGACAGCACACAATCACACAATTACGCCCACTGCCAGGTTCATTCAGGCTGTGTAGACTTTCCCTGGATATTTTCACGTTTCTTTAGATTTGCTCAAAAACATACTGAAACTTACCCTTTCGGCGCCACTGATATTGGCACTATATATACTACACGTACTATAACAATCACGTCACCACAAAACTCAAGAACGTCACAATCTAGGGCCCGCATAGTCTGGAGTTCACGTCAGACTTTTCTAAAATGTTGCAAAGGAAGTAACATGACGTAAAGTTGACATGCACATAGGCTGAAGGGAACTTTGCCGTCCAACACCAAATGTATACTTCAAACATACAGAACGCATCAAATCTGACACTGCTGAACATGTTTCATCGCGCAAATTCCCTCTCGCACGCCTGCGATGTTGGAGAAAACAAGCGGCTAAGTTGCCTTAGGTGTGACCACAGACATTAATAACTATGTCTATTTATAAACCTGGGTGTGATACTTCCGATCTGTGTTTGTCTCTGTCCAAATGGTGGCCTGTTGTGTGCTACGTCATTGGACTGTCGACTGACTCAGCGCGGAGATTCCGTTTGACTGTGTAGTGACATCAGTGCTTTCGTGCGTGTTGTTGAGTGAAGTCTACTTGTAATTAGAACACGGATAATGACGGAAAATGCCAGCAGGTTTGTTTATTTAGTCCTTTTCAAGGTTGCCACTATCACTAGCGGACATCAGTGTCGTCAGGTATGGCGATTCGATTAGTGTGTTCGCTGCTGTCTATTCTATAGTTTTTCAGTGTGTATGGCAAAGTAATTTAGTGCGTACGTACACATTACGAAGTATTTCATTACTAGTGAGCACAAGGAGTTTGCTAATGTGACAGTATGCGCATATTTAGCGTTTTTGCATTGCTGACAGTCAAGCATCAAGATTAAGTCTTTCTGGTCTGCAAGGGATTATGGGAAGGAAAGCATACCGAGCAAACTCATAAATATTAATTTGCTTGTTATAACATATATTAGTACATGTGTAAAAGAAGGGGAGATTTTATGGAGTGGGAATATATATATATATATATATATATATATATATATATATATATATATATATATATATATATATATATATATATATATATATATATATATATATATATATATATATATGGGAATATTCATGTACTCCTTCCCTCTCGGGGGGAGGTCAGGATATTCTCCAGCGGATTGCGGGTTGCCTGGGTAGTCCTTATTGCTATATGCAGTAGGTGTACAGTGGAAGGCTCCAAAAGATAGCTCTGTCATTCCTTCTCTCCCACTACCCTTGGCTTTCTTTCTAGATCTCGTGAGCAATGCATTCACAAAAAAAGGGCAGCTGATGTCCTGATGACACAATGCAAGCTTACCAGCCTGGAATTCCATGTTATTGGCACATTGGCACAGCAAGAGCATTCTCAGAATTGAATGAAAATTATATATATATACTCTGTTGCATTTTAAGAGATCAAGTGAGAGGTTGCGTTTCCTGATAATGATCACGTAGGGTTTCTAAATAAAGCTAATGCATTGTTTTGACGTATCACTGAAGCCACGCCTGGACGTGCGTGCGTGCTTGGTATGGGCCCTATATTTTCTTTTAACCCTTTGGCTGTCAGTGGCGCTTTTATGTCCGCCTTGAATTACCTTGACAAAAAGCGCAAACGACTGCCAAAGGGTTAACCCATTCAGTGACAGCTGACGCAAAATATGTTTCTGGAATCTTCATTAACTCATTGTATCCCAACACCGAAATCCTTAAATTTTCCCGTTGTCTTCTGAAGACTGCATTCATGGCAGGACACAGATCGACCATGATAGTTCAAGAGTGATGCCAGAATAGCTTGGCGCCCACTAGGCGCCAAGCTATTCTGACATCACCCTTGAACTATCATGGTCGATCCTTATCTTGCTGTGGTGTGTCTGGGGTACAACGAGTTAATTCAACACAAAACAAAACAAAAGACAAAACAAAACACATACACACACACACACAAAAGAACACCAGAACAAACAACCTAGATGTCCCAGGGACATGGATTCAAAATGGTAGCAGCAAGAGGCATAGATCCTCATGAACCCGCAACTGCGGAGGCTCATGAGGATCTATACCTCTTGCAGTTGGTTAGTGTTCAGATTTTCTCGGCAATGAAACGGGTTAACTCATCCGAGACACGCCGCATGCACGGATACGCGGCTATATGCGAACACGATCCAACTGCAAGAGACATAGATCCTCATGAGCCCCCGCGACTGCGGGGGCTCATGAAGATCTATGTCTCTTGCTGAGACCAATTTGTACCTATGTTTCTCGGACGGTTTTGGCTTTTGGTCGTTGAATGAACAATGATGTCAGAAACAAAAATGTTAGTACAGTGGCAGGGAACGGTTAAAACAGCGTCAAACAGCGTCAGCCATTTTAAGGTACAGAGTTCCACAATTAGCCCCAGGATGTTCTTGACCTCTTGCAACTGGGCCTTGTGCACTTGTTCAATGCAGTGAAGGGCTAAAAATATAACAAAAATAGGACCGACATAATTACCACCATCACGAGCTGTATGCACTTTTAGGCTCCAGAGCAAAAATAAGTTTTAACTTATTCAACTCCGACGCGCCACGGCAGGGCATGGATCGAGCGTGATAGTTCAAGGGTTGTGCCAGAATAGCTTGGCGCCCATAGGCGCCAAGTATTCTGGCACACCCCTTGAACTATCACGCTCGATCTGTTTCCAGAAGTGTAATAAATTCTTCAGGGGGCAACTTCAAAATTTTCGGATTTGCGTCCTGGAGCAGAATGTGTTACAGCGACCTACTCCAGGCGGTAAAGGGTTAATAAATCGCAATATCTCATCTGTCAAAAAACGTTCTTAGTATATGTTTTACGATAATGCTGGAGAGAAGCGATAACTTAATCGCGAAGTTTGATTGTCGTAAAATGGAGCTGTTTCTCCTTTGTGCGCAAGAGAGTTTCCATCCGTTACACTGGAAAGGCAATGGAAAGCCTTTGGTACATTTACTTGAATTGTGACAAGAAGGGTAGAAAAGTCTTATCTGAAGCTAGACAACATTGACAATCCGTTATTTCGACGAATTCTGGACATCCGAGCCCGCCATGGAGCATATCGTTTTAATTTGTATATGTACAACCTTGTGGGAAATCATTAAACTGCTCTTAACTTATTGTCAATTGGAAAGTCTTCCCAAAATGAACACAAACGGCAGATTTGACATAAAGTGGAAAATCACGGACCATTTAATCCCTTCCATCCTTGTATACATTTTTATTTCTTACACAATTTGTTTATTCAACGACCAAAAACAAAACCTGTGCAAGAAACGTGGATACAAATTGGATCTAAGCAAGAGGCAGTCGCAGGGGCTCATGAAGATATATGTCTCTTGCTGATGGATTGCGTTCACCTTTTCCCGGCAGTGTAGCGGTTAATGCTTCCACCCGGCGTGGTTTCGAACTGCGAGTTCAACTGCAAGGCGACACAAACAGTCGGCACTTTCCAAATCTGCCGGGAAATCAAGGCGGCAACAATAGAGACAAGCCAAACTCCGCACCAGTCTTGGAAACCTCATCATTCTTCTTGGACGACCAACTCTCTCTCTCTCTCTCTCTTTCTGGTCTGTCTGTCTGTCTGTCTGTCTCTCTCTCTCTCTCTCTCTCTCTCTCTCTCTCTCTCTCTCTCTCTCTCTCTCTCTCTCTCTCTCTCTCTCTCTCTCTCTCTCTCTCTCTCTCTCTCTCTCTCTCTTATAACGGCAGATGTAAAAAATGGCATTGCCTCGGGCTCTGTCAAAATCTTTACCGTTGTCCAATGAAGATTTATTGATTCATTGATTCTTTCCGGATTCGTGCATATACATTCTTTTGTGTGCTGGTCTGTGATTTTGGACCATCCGGCTTCAAGTCGCAGGGTCAAAAACCACAGACCAGCACACACTTTAAAGCAGTCTAGCGGCGAATCGCAACGCCATCTATATGTAACAGACCGAGAAGCAAATGTTGACTGCTAGGCTTGTAGAATGCAAAGCAAATTTCGACAAAGTCGAAAAGAGAAGCAGACGACTGACACATTTATTTGATGTCGTGTATCCTCCCAAACTACACAATTATTCAGATTGATCATGACAGTTTAAGGCTGGTGCCGGCGTCAAGCTATCCTGGCACCACCCTTGAACTAGCATGGGAGAGCTAGGTTGCTCGGTGGTGGAGCGTTCGACTCTCGACCAAAAGGTCGTGGGTTCGAATCCAGCTGGGGTCAAATTTGTTCAGGTCTCTTTTTGGTGTTCCGTCTTTGATATCACCTTCATGGTGGACAAAAGACCTATCCCTAAACGTTTAACGTTTTTCTTTATCTACCATGATCGAACTCTCTCCTGAATTGTAATTTAGTTATTAGAGCACAAGTTTGCTAATTTTCTGTGGCAAAGACAGCTCATGTCCAAGCTCTGAGCTTCAAGCTCTCGGCGCCTGGGCTCAGTTGCATGCGTGAGCTTAGTCCAGCACCAGCCACTAAGCCGGGGCTCCGCTATAGCGGAGCCCCTTACTTAGTGGCTGTTGCAGGACTAAGCTCACTCAAGCAACTTGCCCCCGGAACATACGGATACGTGCCCCGGGAAGACGTCATACTATATAATACCATAGTCTACACAGGCGACGGATGTTCGTGGCGTCATCGGTCACCTTTTAACATGGATAGTTTCAACGAACATCCCAAGCCTGTGACAGCATACGATCGCCTTGTTCTTTTAGTTACTGAAACCCTTCCAGCTGCAAGAAATACGGGGAGCCAGCAAAAGGCACAAATCGCTATGAGCCCGGGAGTTTGGTATGGTGTACAAAACCTATCTCTGCTTGCAGCCACGAATGCACCGGTGATTACGTGCACAATGAGGTCAATTCACTATTTGCAGGCTTTCAGGGGGTGTTCGCTTAACTCATTCGAGACGTGCCGCCTCCGGATACGCGGCGTAAGCCGCGTATCCGGAGGCGGCACGTCTGGAATGAGTTAACCCTTTCACTGCGATAAAATGTGGACACTATCCATCTGCAAGTGGTAGGCTATAGATCTTCATGCCCCCCCCCCTCCCCCCCCCCCCACAGTTGCGGAGCTCATGAGGATCTATATGCCTTTTGCTGACACCATTTTTGTTTCCACGCTTCTAAGACGGCTGTGGCTCTTTGGCGCTCAGCAAAGATTCCAGACAGACGAAATGCGGCTCAGGCTAGGCTTGTTTCAGATAGCATGTCCGTTATAACGTCCTGGTAAGTCAAAGTGGCACCGTTGCAGTGCGGCTGAATTGATCAGTGTTCAGGTCGTACTCCATTAAACCGCTCGCTGCGGCCGTCCACTATCATTCCAGTGCCGTGGGCGTCAAACCCCTAACTATAACTAACGAAATGCGACCACCGGCAACAAATACGGTTTAACTCAATCGAGACGTGGCGCTTCCGCGGATACGCGGCTTAAGTCACGTATCCGGAGGCGGCAAGTCTCGAATGAGTTAAACGGATTTTTGCCTTTGTGTGTTACAAGGGAGCAACGCTGCCAGCGCTGCCATTGTTCCGAAACGGACCGGACAACAACAATATGTTTTGATTATACCTCCCACCCCACCCCACCACCACCCACCCCCACCTCCACCCCACCCCCACCCCCACCCCCAACCCCCGCGCTCCTTCCCCGACAAACAAGAATACGGAGTGCAATCATCATTCCCTTCAGTTTTGTGTCAGTGATGAAGTGAGCGCCGACTAAAACGTGCAATCATAAAATCGCTGATTGGCCATGCACAAGAAATCGTCGGATCTAGACTGTCAATGACGAATGTTGTTCGCGCTGTAGTGGTTTAACCCCATAACGGCCGAAACACATAGAAACTGCACTGATTCAAATGGGAGAGGCGCAAAGCCAAGTGAGCCACATACAAGGTGTGGAGTAAATCTTTCAATTCCGGAACACAACGAACAACACGCAAAAGGCATAGATTACGGGGGCTCATGAGGACCTATGCCTCTTGTCGTGGTCACTAAGTCTGCGACGATTCAACCCTTTCGCTTCTAGAGGACGCAGACCGTGTTTGTGAATAAAGTCTTTGTTAACCCATTCAGGGCTGACGCACTATAGCAGGAGATGGGTCGACCATGATAATTCAAGGGTAGTGCCAGATTAGCTTGGCGCCTGTCGGCGCCAAGCTGATCTGGCACTGCGCTTGAATTATCATGGTCGATCCATCTCCTGCAACGGGTGCATAGTCTCCAAAATTTGGGAAAGACGGCCGTCGGGCTGAATGAGTTAAATCATTGCCAAATAGCCCCAGCTCGTCTGAGGAACATGGACTACAAAGGGTCAGGAAGAGGTGCAGGATCCCCGTCAGAGCGTCAGTGTCTACAGCGTCTTAAATCTTCTAGTCAGCGTCAAAGAGTGCTTCTTCGACTGTGAACAGAAGAGAAAAATAGTGTTCATCGATACACACATCATAAAAGGAAAAATGCTCTTCCAACCCCTCCCTCCCCGTTATTTTTCAGATGCTCCCGGCGAGCAAAAGGTCCTCGGGTCGCCGTCGGCCGTGGTGGGCCCGCGCACGGTTGTGCGCAAGCCCATCACGGCCGAGGGCGGCCCGATGACCTAGCTCCGCTCTGATTTGTTGCATTTGCATCACAGTAGACTACGCGCCATGGATGACGCAAGACTTGACAGATGCAGCATACGTACAGCTGGGGATTACTCATAACTGTTTAAACACGCAGGCCAAACAATATAATCTCTCTGCGCTTGCCTGATGGCACCAAATCGCCAGCCCACGACAAAGACAAGGCATACATTACATGACACTCTGCGTCCCCCAAGGCTGCCTGTCTGGTCCTTTGCCGTGGGTTAGCGACTGATTTGTTGCTGTTAGGAAAAGGTTAAAGGATCTAGGTATTCGTCTATGCAGACTACGTGTTTGTCAGTCTAGCGTTGATTTATTTATTCTCTCAAATTATAGACTGCATGCAGGGGACAGATCGGGCGGACTTGGGGGAGAATTCAGATTCGGATTCAGAAAACTTTATTATCTCAAAAAGGAAATTATTGTATGATGGTCATTGTAAAGGGACCAATGACAGGTAAAACAATGAAACAATATTGCAACTTTAAAGTGCTACAATAAGACACATAATAAACAATGGCACTCTCTACTATAATATACACACTCGCGCGAACACACACACACTCACACTCGAAGAGTAGGGGAGGGGAAGGGGTGCGGGGGAGGATGGGGGAGGGGTGTTGCTCAAAATACTTTAAAATGCGTTTTTGTGGTTTTTTTTAAATTATTTATTTATTTATTTATTCAATTATTTATTATTTATTTATTTTTTTTTATTTTTTATTTTATTTATTTATTTATTTATTTTATTTATTTTTTATTTTTTTTATTTATTTATTTTTTTTATATTTTTAAAAATTTTATTTATTTATTTATTTATTTTATTTTATTTTATTTTATTATTATTTTTTTTAATTTATTTTATTTATTTATTTATTTTTATTTATTTATTTATTTATTTATTTATTTTTATTATTATTTTTTTATTTTTTTTTTTTTTTGTGGGGGGGGGGGGGGGGCAGTGAGACGCAACGTCTAGCTTCTAGGCGTTTCCCTCAGATTTAATGTTCTAAAAAACAAGAAACCCACCCTCGGTAGGTGACTGGTTCGTCCCTGGAGTTAAATAATTACTAACGCCATCTCATTGCGAAAAAAAAACCCAAACAAACATAAGAGTTGAATTAACCCATTCCCTGCCAACGGACGTACATTTTGTTCCTGGAAACTGTGCTGACTGAACGACCAAAAACCACAACTGTCCGATAAAACATAGACTCAAAATGGTCTCAGCAAGAGGCAGATCCTCATAAGCCCCGCAGTCGCGGGGGCTTTTATGAGGATCTATGCCTCTTGCAGTTAGATCGCGTTCACGTTTTCTCTGCAGTCAAGGCGAAAATTAAAACCGGATCATGGGACCGACCGCAATGATAAAATTGTAAGGAATGCCTCTTTAATGAACTCAAAGGTTCTCTCCACTGCAGCCGCGCGGCGATACCATGCCCTAAACAGTGCCAGTGCCTTTTCCATTACTGCGCCGCATGGTATCAGTACAAATGAAATACGATACGCGGTAACAACCACCGATAATACTCGTCCACACACCGTCCTCTTGCAAAGCGGGCACTAATGAGACCGAAATTATTCCTAACTCATACCCAGCGAACAAAAAGTCATCAAGCGTGCAGGCGTAGTTCGGGGTTGGCCCGCGGCGCACGTGCGTGCGCTGGCCAACGGCGGACTACGCCTGCACGGCCGCCGGAACCTGTTGCCCAACTATGAAATTATTCCAGACTCAGAACTACGGCTCGCAGCTTTACGCGCTGGACGTATTCAGAAGGGTCCCGTGATATACAATTATTGGGGGCAGTATTTCATCATTCCTGACTTACAAAACTCGGTCAGCTGAACAACAATCAGTGAAGCGGTTTAAAGATGCCGTTCCCAATATTTCTGTGATCTGCATTGAAAAGATTAAACGCACCCCACCCACAACTAATATATATATATATATAATATATATATATATATATTATATATATATATATATATATATATATATATATATATATATATATATATATATATATATATATATATATATATATTATATATATATATATATATATATTATATATATATATATATATATATATAAATAATGAGTACTTGTATAGCGCTTAACCTCAGATTAGAGCTCTAGGCGCTTAACAAAAACTAATGTACAAAAAATAACTAATTACAAAAATGGAATTTACAAAAAGTACAAAAACAAATACAACGCACTCTGTAAACAAGCTATAAAGTCACCATTCAAAAGTGCTACGCTCATGGACTCATACTGGCATTCACACACACACCCACACACACACTATGTATATATATATATATATATATATATATATATATATATATATATATATATATATATATATATATATATATATATATATATATATATATATATATATATATATATATATATATATATATATATATATATATATATATATATATATATATGTATGTATAAATAAATAAAAAATAAGGAAAACTGAAATAAAAAAGTAAAATCAATCAATCAATCAATCAATCAATCAATCAATGAATCAGTCAGTCAGTCAGTCAGTCAATAAATAGAATAAACGCTCTACAAACAGCATCACAATACCAACACACTAGTCCAGCCTGCACAGAACACGCTGCCGTGCTTTAGATGAAAACGGACATTTTTGTGATCAGCGAGAATCTCACTGTAATGCAATGGAAATCATGCTTTAATATAATTGGACTTTATGTCTTTTTTCCAGATCGAAGCAGATATGACCACTCACTGAAATTAAAAAGCTGCAAGTTAATTCACTTGACGTTCATCGACGTCCGCTGCCTTCCGCACGCACGCTTTATTAGTCTGCATGTTGTTAACTCATTCAGCCCGACAGCCGTATTTCCCAAATTATGGAGGCGTCATCTAATGAATATGCACCGGTTGCAAGAGATGGATCGACCATGATAATTCAAGGGCAGTGCCAGATTAGCTTCGCGCCTAATCTGGCACTACCCTTGAATTATCATGGTCGACCCATCTCCTGCTGTAGTGCGTCAGGGTTGAATGGGTTAAAGCCACGGACGTTTATCCCTTCCATGCCGAGAGAAAAACTTCACGAACACGATCCAACTGCAAGAGTCATGGATCTTCACGAGCCCCCGCAGTTGAGGGGGCTCGTGAAGATCTATGTCTCTTGCTTGCACCATTTTGTGTCCTCGTTACTTCGACGGCTGGGGGTCTTTGGCTTTGAGTTTGCATTGATTTCAAAAACATAATCTGCGCCCACTGGTAGGGAAGTGTTAATCGCTTCAATGCCGAGAAAAAGGAAAGAACGACACTTAACTGCAAGAGGTATAGATCCTCATGAGCCCCCGCTCATTGCGAAGGCTCATGAGGGTCTATTCCTTTTGCTGAAACCACTTTGTATCCATTGTTCACGGGGCAGTTGGAGCTGTTTCGCGTTGAATTTAAGCAGATTTCATACAAACAGTGTGCGACCAGCAGCAGTGATAGAGGTTAATGGAATATTTGCTGGTTCACAAACTCGAAAATGTATTGCAATAAACTGCGATGATCAAAAGACCGGTTATAGCCTAACTCGGAAATAATATCACCTTATTTTAAGACTTCCATATCACAATCCTGTTTTGTTTGTAAATTACGTCGCTCATTAGAAACTTCGAATTTTCCGACAAAGAAACCTGTGTCCGCCCCCTGGCCTTTTGCTATATCCGACTAAATGTTTACCGTGTAAATGGCCGTGCAATCAACATGGTTGTCCCATGTTTACCTTGAATAATTAATATGGTAATCAAAAGCGAGTGATTCCACATTTTGTTTGTTCCTCAGGCTGGGTGACCGGTGTCAAAACGGGAACAAAACACACATCACGGCTATCGAAACCTTGCTAGCCATATAATGCATGGGAAAGGGCTGAGAGCCTGTGGTCTCCTCGGTGGGACGAGCACAGAGCATCATGACTTACACTCTGAACACAGGCGAAATATTTCATGAAAACCATGATGACGTGTCAACTGCTGGGACACAGCGAATATATTGATCCAAATGCTAGTGGCATAGATCGGGGGCTCATGAGGATCTGTGCCACTTGTTGTGTTCATTCATACATGCTATTCTCGCTGAGAAGGGTTAAAGCAGAACCTGTTTTGAGCGACCACATTCAGAGAGACCACCTGTCATAAAATGCCATCATACCCATATTGCCCATATTGAGACTCATGATTCAAGAAATTTATTGTCCATTAAAGGCTATTTGTCTTTGTCTTGAGAGAACACCTGTCTGTTTTGACCGCTTTAATTCGCAAAATAAAAGGCGGTTTGCTCAGAACAGGTTCTACTACAGCTGGCTTTCTCTCTGTGACGCCTTTTATATTTCATTTACGTTCACTATCAGTGACACGACCGTAGTAGCATGAAGCGGAATTGTTACGTCGCATTTTGGTCGCACTTTTTGGTCGCAAATTCGCTTCTTTGCACCAGCACAGAACGGTCCTGCGACTATGGTCACGGGAGCCCTTCCGGCGACCAAAATGAATGCGGAGATGCGACGGTGGCATCATGGTCACATTTAGGTTTCATTTGCGACGGTCGCAGTATGGTCGCGTTTATGGCTTATTTGTGACGGTGACCGGAGAGTCGCATGCGGTAAAGGCTCACAGAGACCGTCGTAGGATGGTCGCATTTGGGCATCATTGTGACCCCACCCTCTTCCCACCCTTCTTTGTTCCTCAAACAATATTTGCATGCATACTAATTACAAGAGTCAAGCCTGAGTCAAACATTAGGCATTCTTCTACAAAGAGGCACACTCTAAAATGCATTACAAATGAATCCTTGGACAAAATGTCTACTTGGGCTATCTAAAGCTTGGCAGAAACTGTCATGAAAAGAACAATCTGAAGAAAAATGTAACAACTGCAAACAAACCAAACATAAAACTGTAAATATGATCAATTGTGTTTAATTATTCTTGATCATTTATAACAGTAAATATATATATTTTTTCTTCATGTCCTTCACACTCACTAAGTTATCATGACTCTAAAATAATAATAATAATAACAATAATAATAATAGAAGAAAGAAGCTTAGATCCGCATAGTTTTGGCTCTTACCTCCTCAGTTTTAGTCAGTAGTTCTCTAAAATGTACTACCGTGAATTGTTTGGAACGTGCTTCTTTAATGTTCCTGCACCACAACATAAACTTTCGAAAAAGTGCAAGAATGCAACAAGACAGCTACAGTTCACAGTTTCAAACATTATACAATACAATACAACTTTATTGTCTGTTCGAGTCAAGGCACGACAGAAATTTGCCTTTCGGCTCGTCATGAAACAACAATATAATATACATTAAAAAACGCCACAAGAACATATCATGAAAAATTATCATTGCAGCAATCTATCACAAGCAATCTGTCACAAGATGGGAGGTAATGTTAAGTAGATCATACTTATCGCGGCGTTATAAACGAGAGTTCAAAATCGAAACAGCAGTTGGAATAAAAGACTTCTTAAAAACATTCCTTTTGGCAAGTGGCATGTTGAAACGTCTGCCTGATGGTAGCATTTGAAACTGATCAGATAGTGGGTGACGAGGATCATTGACAATGCTAGCAGCTATCCTTCGGACAGCTCTATGGTACAGATCATCTACTGGGTACTGTCCTAGGCCAATGATCTTCTCAGCTGTTCTGACGATACGTGACAGTCTGCCCCTGTTTTTCATACTGAGGTTGCCATACCAAGCAGTGATGTTAAAAGTCGGTATGCTTTCGATCAGGTTTCTATAAACGGATTCTAAAACCCTGGAACTGACATCAAAACTTCTCAGTTTCCTAAGGAGGTACAGACGCTGGTTTGCTTTTTTCACAGTCAGATCGGTGTTTCCAGTGAAGGACAGCCCACTATCCACGACTGTGCCAAGGTATTTAAATTCAGTGACCACCTCTACAGGTTGATTATTAATTGAGACAGGTACAAAAATGTCATCAACTTTCCTGTCATCAATGACGAGTTCCTTGGTTTTCTGTACATTCATTTCCAGAAAACTATCTTTGCACCATGACTCTAATACTGCTATCTGTGCAAAGTACTCAGCCAGACTGTCTTCTTTTTGGAGTAGGCGTACAAGGGCCATGTCGTCTGAGAACTTTAAGAGACAAGAAGTGGCAGCGTGACAACGCATATGGTCTGTGTATATAGAAAACAATGTCGGAGAGAGGACACAACCTTGAGGGCAGCCTGAATTTAGCACCACTTGGTCAGACAGACTGCCGTGTACATTTACACGTTGTGGCCTGTCCTTCAAAAAGTCTCGCACCCACAGAATAATGTTTGTGTTCACATTAAAGTCCATCATACGCTGCAAAAGCATCAGTGGTTCAACAGTATTAAAAGCATTAGAAAAGTCAATAAAAAGAATTCTCACATGTGCTTTTGATTTCTCAAGATAATAATAATAATAATAATGAGTATTTATATAGCGCTTAATCTTACTCAAAAGCTCTAAGCGCTTTACAATCTGTACACAAAAATAAAAATACAATGACATATGCACATAACAAACAAAGCACAATGCCCGAACACACCACTTTTACAATAAACTAAATAACAATACATACATAATAATTTATATTCTAATTAACATTCAGTCTAAACAAGGAGGATTGCAGAACTACAACTAAGGCATCAAACACTGGCAGTTATTCAAAGTAAAGCTTGAAGAGGTGAGTTTTCAACGACCTCTTGAAGTCAGAGACAGACTCACTGTTTCTGACCTCAAGAGGAAGTGTATTCCATAACACTGGGGCTTGATAAACAAAAGTGCGCTGACCAAATGATTTAGTTTGGACAGAAGGTACACACAACTTCCGTTTATCAGAAGAGGAGCGGAGCTCACGAGAGGGTGTATACACATGCAGCAAAGAGGACAAGTATTCTGGGCTGGTGCCTGAAAGGCAGTTAAAACAGATTGACATAACTTTGTATTGAATACGTGAGGACACAGGCAGCCAGTGAAGGGACTTCAAGATGGGTGTGACATGCTCAGTCTTACGGACTCTCACAACAAGCCGGGCTGCATTGTTCTGAATTTTTTGGAGGCGATCAATGAGATACTGAGGGCAGCCACAAAGCAAAGAGTTACAATAATCTAGCTTGGACAGCACAAATGCACAAACTAGTGTTTTAGTGGCTTCCACGGTCAGCAGGTGACGAACTGAACTAATACGACGAAGTTCCAGATAAGCGGATCTACACACTGCACTGACATGCTGTGACATAGATAACTCGCTGTCAAGTGTAACACCCAGGTTTCTCACACTCGCAGAGAAGCCAATGAGTGTTCCATCCACAGACAATGATGACGGTAAAGGCAGGGACGAAGATACTCTTGGATTAGCTACCAACATTGCTTCAGTTTTGCCATCATTTAACATCAGTTCGTTGGTGGTCATCCATGATTTGACATGGTCAATGCACTGGCTTATACTTTGGACGGCATTCACAGCTCACTCGACAGTATCACTTTTGTACATCTGCGTATCATCTGCAAATGCATGATGGGAAATGGAGCGACTACAAATCAGGTCGGACAGGGGCTGAACATACAGTAAGAACAATACAGGTCCTAGGACCGAGCCCTGGGGTACACCAAACCGAAGAGGTGATGGCTCAGAACGACAGCCGTCGACAGAAACAATCTGGGATCGTTCAGTCAGGTATGAACTAAACCATGCCAAGACTGTGCCTTCAATGCCAAATACAGATTGAAGACGGCACAGCAAAATTTCATGGTCAATAGTGTCGAACGCACTGGACAGGTCCAGCAAAGCAAGGACTGTGATCTTACGCTCGTCCAAAGCACAAAGCAAGTCATTGAATATCTTCAGCAAAGCTGTTTCAGTGCTACGATGGGGACGATATGCAGACTGGAATACACTGAACAGACTATTAGAGTTGACATGCTTTAAAGTTTGAACAAGGACAATTTTCTCAAGAATCTTTGATAGAAATGTAAGATTGGAAACTGGGCGATAGTTTTACAGTACATTTGGGTCTAAAGATGGTTTCTTCAATAGGGGCTTTACAAGTGCAGTCTTGAAGCTTTCAGGAAAAATACCAGTGGAGAGAGAGTTGTTGATGACTTGTGTAATGGCAGGCAACACTTCATCCAGGCACTCGTACAACAAGGGAGTGGGTATGGGGTCTAACTCACAAGTTTTGGGGGCAGTGTTTGTGATCACTTTTCTGACCTCGTCCTCTAGCACAGGTTCGAAGGCTGAGAGAGGTTCTCCACTAAAGCGTTTTTCGGTGAACAAAACTGAAGTGGGCATGAGATCCAGAGAATCACGAATTTCGCGGACCTTATCAACGAAGTAATCTGCAAAAAGCTGAGGCAGCTGGCACGGGGGAAATGTAGTGGGAAGAGGTGATGGAGTCTTCTTCACCATAAGCTTATTGGTCACATTATACAATTCTTTGCTTGTTGAGCACTCACTGATCTTCCTGTTGTAAAACGAAGATTTTGCTCCATGAACAATCTCATTTACATGCTTCTTAGAACATGTGTATATCTGCTAGTGAACAGTCAACGTAGTTGAGCACCACATTCTCTCAGCTTGGCGCCGCATCTGCTTAGCCGAACGCAGCTCTTTGCTCACAAACCTATACCACGGGCTGATTCTATGAGCTGACTTTTTACGCTTTGAAGATGGTGCATGATTGTCTAAGACAGTGCGTAAACATGAATCAAACTCCTCGGCACTATGACTAGGATGGTGAGACAGTGACTGAACGAGGTCAGCCTTGAAGGCTAGTCTGTCAATGGCACGAACATTGCGCACTATGGTAAGCATAGGCACTGGAGGTGGGACTATGGCCCTCAAATGACTGATCACACAGTAATGGTCTGAACATATTGCATCAGAAACCTGTGCTGAGCACAAGATATCATCGTCACATCTATGAAGGATCCAGTCAATAGTATGCCCTTGTCTATGAGTTGGTTTGTCGACAACTTGTGAAAGACTGAACATGTGTAAAATGTCCATGAGTGCAGAGGTGGTGTGGTGCTTCTGATTGTCAAAGTGGATGTTAAAGTCACCAAGGACTATCAGACTGCCAGCAAGAGAATTACAGTGATCGAGAAGATCATGAAATTGATAAAAAACATTGAATCAGTTAATTTGTTTTTGCGGTTTGGCGGAGGTCTGTAGAGGCACAGAAAATGAACAGTTTTCTGAGTTAAAGCTAGAGTAAACTGTACAAGCTCAAAAGACTCATGGGAGAAACTAAAAGACGTTGAGAATGATGCAAAAGGCTGCAGTGCTTCATGGAGGACGACTGCAATACCACCCCCACGAGAATCGCGGGGGAAGGATTTCACAGAGTATCCAGATGGGGCAAGATCAGCACATTTGGCCTCATCACCTGAGGCACGAAACCAGGTCTCTGTTAAGAACAAAATGTCAACATGATGGTCGGTAACAAACTCGCACACTTCAGAGCGCTTCTTGGCACAACCAACTGAGCGCACGTTAAACAGTGCCAAGCACAGCTGACCTGGTACTTTGGTAGTGTCTTGAAGATGAACCTGAATAAGGTTAGATACATTACCAGTCTGGTGAGTATGGCTTGTGATTCTCTTGGAGCTGATGTAGACTGAGACGGGTTGTAATGTTTCTTGGGACAGGTGTGGTCGTTCAAGAAGTTGTGATGGTGATGATGACGGAGAGGTTTGAGGGGGTGGTGATGGTTGGAATGGGGCCCAATGAAGTGGAAGATGTTGAAATACAAGAATGGGGCCCAATGAAGTGGAAGATGTTGAAATACAAGATTGTACAGAGTAAGGCATGCATCCTCCACACCCCTATGGTTTTTGTAAGCAAATTGGAATGGATCCAGTAGTTCGGCAACATCATTTAACAGATGCCTCCTCACCACTTTTTCCATACATTTTGACAGAATAGAAGTCAATGCAGCTGGACGGAAATCGTAAAATTCATGAGCGTTAGTTTTTTTTAGGAATCGGGACAATGATTGATGATTTGCAAGCCGTAGGGACAGTATGATGATCAAGCAGGAACTGAAAGATAGTAGTGAAGATCTTCCCCAATTGACCTGCACAGGTTTTCAATACTTTTCCACCTAACCCATCTGGCCCAGGTGCTTTGTGTGCATTCAGCTTAGAAAAGATGTTTACTACCTCCTCTTCAGTAATTGACAAAGGTTCCGGCACAATGGACTGGCACAATGAAGAAATCGAAATTCTGTCAGGTATTTTAGCTAACTTATTAAAGCTAATCCATTTGGGGATCTTGTGGTGTAGGAACAGTCAAGCAGCACATTTGAATGATGATGATGAAACGTTTTCATTCCGGATAAAGTTTTAGGCATGCGAATGCCTCTCTTACAATCTGTCCTGCTACTCTACACACATAAATATGCATTGAGCAACACAGTAAAATATTTATTTAAAAAAAAAAAACATAATGAGGGGGACCGAGCAAAACGATCTTGTGAGACGCAGCTGCTGGAATGCGCAGATGAAATTACAACGAACCTCGAGCAGGGCCTGCAGACAGACGTCATTGTAATGGACTTTGCTAAGGCGTTCGACAGGGTGAACCATAGTCTTTTGCTCCATAAGCTAGACTACTACGGCATCAGGGACAACACCAACAGATGGATGCAAACTTCCTCCGAGGCAGACGTCAAGCGGTGGTAGTTGAGGGTGCTAGGTCCATCCACACCGCTGTGCGTTCTGGAGTACCCCAAGGATATGTTGTAGGTCCCTGCCTGTTCCTGCTGTATATAAACGACATGCCAGAAAGAGTCAACTCAAGAACTCGCCTGTTTGCGGATGACACCGCGGAATATCGCCCCATTGCCTCACAGTCCGACCATAACACGATACAAGAGGGCCTAAATGCCCTGTGCGCATGGGAAAACGAATGGGACATGCAGTTTCACCCGCAGAAATGTGTCACGCTACCAGTATCACGTAGCAGAGTGAACAGAAGTCATCAGTACTCCCTACACGGACACACACATGACGAGGTACGCTCCACGAAGTACCTGGGCCTGAACATACAAAAGGATGCCAGCTGGGACACCCACATCAACCATATATGCAGCAAGGCAAACCAGATGCTGGGGTTCCTGCGGAGAAACCTGAAGATCGGTTCAGTGGCAGTCAAGGAGCTTGCCTACAAATGCTAGTCCTGCCCATCCTGGAGTACGCGAACTGTGTGTGGGACCCGCATCAGCGCAAGGAAATTGCCAGGATTGAGTCAGCCCGCTTTGTCCTGAACAGACACAGGTACACATCCAGTTTGGGGCAAATGCTGCAGCACCTGAACTGGCAGACTCTCCAAGAACGCAAACAGAGGGCTCGCTTAGCAATGTTATATAAGATCACGAATGGCTTAGCTTCGCCCATTGCAAGCAGCTCATCCCCTCCAGTGTGCGAGCTCGATGCAGTCACACACAACAGTTCCAGCGGATCCCATGCCGGACAGCCTACAGGAACGAATCCTTCTTCCCATGGACCATCAGAGACTGAAACGCCCTCCCTGAAGAATTAGATATATATATACAGGCTTCTTCGTTTGATGCCTTCGTAGCGAGGGCATCAAACCTCAACCGTTGACCCCAATCATGGCCTGCCACCTGCTAAAGTAGGGCTGATGATGGCTAGGGCTATACTGGTCGGGGTTTAAACCCCGGAGACAGCTACCGTAGCCAGGCAGGCCTAGCCGAGGCTCCCTCTCTACCCCCCCCCCCCCTCCCAGCCCACTCACCCTTGACCCTTCCACAGCTTAACAACCAGAAGTAAGAATTCAGTTAGTTACTCTTTTTTTTTCTTTTCTTTTTTTCACCACCAGCAACCCAGCAATTATGGTTGACCGTGGCAGGGAAACAAAAAGAAGAGATAGGTGTGTCAAGGCCAGGTGTGTGCTAATCTGTGTTTTGTACGCATGAAGATCAAACACTGAATTTAACCACTTCACTGCCGAGAAAAAAGTGAGCGCGATCTAACCGCAAGAGGCATAGATCCTCATGAGCCCCCGCGACTGCGGGGGCTCATGAGGATCTATGTCTCTTGCTGAGACCACTTTGCGTCCATGTTCGTTGGACAGCTGTGGCTTTTGGTCGCTCAGTGAACCAAACATTTCACAGAAACAGGTTGTACGCCCGTTGGCAGAAAAAGGGTTAAATCCATCACAGTTAACGTCATTCCCGACTGCGGAACATGACGCGAATAAAATACCGGAAGCAAAACAATCTCGTCGAAGTCACTGCTTCTCATGAGCCCCATGAGAATCTGTCTCTCGTAGATGGAAAAATAAACTGAAGGCATCACCTCCCGGGACAACACCATGCAACTGCGTTGAAACATGACGGTTCCACGGTGTGTGCAGAGCCATTATCAACGCGTTAGACCAATAATGTCCAAACAGATGGATTTGTCAGCGTAATTTCAGCATCAAAGGGCTTTGTACTTTATGGTTGCCGATGGTGTGAGTGTGTGTGTGTGTTGTGTAATGTCAGGATTTTCTGTGTGGTGAATTTTGTGAATTAAAAAAAAACCACCCACACACTGGTTACCTCCTACTGATTATTACGCGTGGCATATCTGAAGAGGTAACCAGTGTAGTGCCGTCGCCTTTTGCCTGGATCAGGTCCCTTTAACCCCTTCCTTGCCAACCATCGCAGATTTTGTTTCTGAAATCTGCGTTCACTGAACGACCAAAAGCCACAAACTGTCCAAAGAACACGGACACAAAGTGGTCTCGACAAGAGGCATAGATCCTCACGAGCCCCCGCAGTCGCGGGGGCTCATGATGATCTATACCTCTTGCAGTTAGATCGCGTTCACCTTTTCTAGGCAATGAAAGGGTTAAGGCATCAGCTCCGGTCAGGGTAAAAGCAACTGCGTTGAAACCTAACGGACACGCGGTGTGTGTATAGCCATTATCAACTCGTCAGCCGAACAATGTCCAAACAGGGATTTGTGCGCGCAAGTTTCACATCAAAAGGATTTGTACTTTCATACTGGCCGCGTCCGTCGCAGACATGTTTGGAATTGCTGAACCGCGACGTATGTTGTGCATTTTTGATTAAAAAAAAGTTTTTAAAGAATAAAAATATGGTTACCTCTCTTGATGTGCCTTGAATTGTCACGAATGGCATCTCGAAGGGAGGAAATGTGTGTATGACTTTGTCCGACGGTGTGACTTTCATGCAAGTAAACAGGGATAAGAGCCACAAGTTTGCTTCGCGGCTTGCTTTGCAGGCAGAGTCCCCGGGGACAATGTGGATGCAAGGGCGTAACCCATTCAAGGGGACCGGCAACGATAGCCGCAAAAGTGTCGTACAGCGTTGCCTGCGGCAACACTGTACGACACTTTCGCAGCTATTGATGCGGGGCGCCTTGAGTGATTTCAGAAAATCTGTTTGCTTCTTACAGAAGATGTGGTGATTTGAAATCTTTGAACTTATCGCTATTATAACCGTGAAGCTCAACAAAACACACCTAAAATTACAGATGTCTTGGTAAAAGATTTTATTAACGCATTCAAGGCGCCCTGCATCAATAGCTGCGAAAGTGACGTTGCCACCGGCAACGTTAATGGACACTTTTTGCAGAAATTTATGCGCGCGCGCGCGCGTGAGTGTGTGTGTGTGTGTGTGTGTGTGTGGGGGGGGGGTGTATGTAAGGGGGGAGGGGGGAGCTTTAATCAGCTAAAATTCCATACAACTGCTAAGAAAATCCCATCAGAGAAAAAACACGCTTAAAAAGGACGAGCAAAACTCATATTGTGTTGTAATTTACCTTTCTAAGCGTGTTTCTTTAGAATTTGTTAGCAAGTCCTAAGTTGCATTTTCCTCGCTCGGCAGTCACCTAAGGTTTTTGGGTCTGGATTCACAAAACTGCCGTTAACCCAGTTAGCAAGAGACCTGAGGACCGACGTCGGCAGAAGTGGGCCCGCTCACAGCCGTGCATCGGTCCACTGCGGTGGACGTCGGCCTGAGGACCGTTCATTACTTGGGAAAGCTGGAAACGTGAAAACTTTGAAACTTTCGTCGATAACTGATAGGACTGAAGCGAGCATCCTGTAAGCATCATTGCAACAGCCAAAAGGTAACAATGAAGGAATGAATGAACAAATGAATGAATGAATTTAACCCATTCAGCCCTGACGCACTACAGCAGGAGATGGGTCGGCCATGATAATTCATCGATAGTGCCAGATTAGCTTGGCGCCTGTCGGCGCCAAGCTAATCTAGCACTACCCTTGAATTATCATGGTCGATCCATCTCCTGCAACAGGTGCGTAGTCGTTAGATAAAGAATCCAAAATTTGGGAAATACGTGCGTCGGGCTGAATGAGTTAAATAAAATATAAGAAAAAAAAACACGTTTCGTATTGCAACAACCCGAACTGATTGTAACACCGTGACATTACCCCCACCCCCCTCCCCACCCCCTTTCACATTGTTCCCCATCCCCCTCCCTCCCCTCCCTCCTCGTCCCCGCACCATCACCTCGCCCCCCCCCCCTGCCACCCCCTCTACCCCCCGCCACTCACACCCGCCCCCCGCCACCCCCACCCCCTGCCACCAACCCCTCTCCCCCCACACACGACTCTATCCCACGCATATGTGATCGAGAAACAAATCTAGGCGAGGGAATTGGATCACTAGAGCAATTTGCGAAACAGACGGGTCAACTGAATGCAAATGAAACTTTACGGCTGGCCTTCGTCAACAACTCTACCGGATGCGTGTGAAGTCACAGTAAGCCCCTCAACCTGAGTAACGGATGCATTTACTCTTATTTCAACAAAGGGTGTGCATTCCATTTTAACAAAAAGAGGCCATGTCTTCATCTTTGTAAATAAAGTTTCAGTTCAGTTCAGTTTAGTTTAGTTTAGTTTAGTTTAGTTTAGTTTAGTTTAGTTTAGTTTAGATTTGATTAGATTAGATTAGTTTAGTTTAGTTCACTACAGTCCAGTTTAGTTCGTTCAGTTCATCCCTCTCTCTCTCTCTCTCTCTCTCTCTCTCTCTCTCTCTCTCTCTCTCTCTCTCTCTCTCTCTCTCTCCTCTCTCTCTCTCTCTCTCTCTCTCTCTCTCTCTCTCTCTCTCTCTCTCTCTCTCTCTCTCTCTCTCTCTCTCTCTCTCTCTCTTTATGATGTGCGTTGTATGACTGTGAACTGATTGCGGGCTGTGGTGTGTGTGTGTGTGTGTGTGTGTGTGTGTGTGCGTTCCTGTGTGTGTGCGAGCGTTGGTGTGTGTGTGTGTGTGTGTGCGTTACTGTGTGTGTGCGTGCGTTGGTGTGTGTGTGTGTGTGTGTGGGTGTGTGTTGCAGCATGTTCGTGTGTGTCTGTATGTGTGTGGTGTCGAATGTGTGTGTGTGTGTGTGTGTGTGTGTGTGTGTGTGTGTGTGTGTGTGTGTGTGTGTGTGTGTGTGTGTGATGTAGAGAATGTTTGTGCCTATGTGCTTTTATTTACTTTTGTGTGAAAACGTTGTTTTGTTTCTGATAGTGTTTAATGGTTAATGGTAGTAACGGCAAGTTTGAAAATTGGTTCTGTCACCAAATACTTTTACCGTTATTAAAATAAAGGTTCATTGTCATTGTCATTGTCATTGTCATTGTCATTCTCTCTCTCTCTCTCTCTCTCTCTCTCTCTCTCTCTCTCTCTCTCTCTCTCTCTCTCTCTCTCTCTCTCTCTCTCTCTCTCTCTCTCTCTCTCTCTCTCTCCTCTCTCCGTCCCCGTCCCTCCCTCCCTCTCTCTCTCTCTCTCTGTCTCTCTCTCTCGCCCTATCGCCTGCTTGGAGTCACGGTGGACAACCAGCTTATTTGGCAGCCACACATCAGTAGAGTCTGTAAAATTGTCTCTAAAAATCTGTACATTTTAGCAAAACTTAAACACATTACGTCAACTGTTCTTCAATGCTCATTTTAGATCACATATAGACTATGCCTCTACTGTGTGGGATGGTTGAAGTAATGTCAATTTGAAAAAATATAACTCTCTACATCGGAGAGCTGCCAAACTAATACTCCCTGATCCCAGCTTAACTACTGACCAAAAATTGGCAGCCGTAAAATTTTTGCCCCTGAAAGATCATTTAACTTATTATAAGGGAATGGTTATGTTCAAGACATTAAACGATAAGACTCCCATATATCACAACGCTACTTACCGCTCAGTCATCAACATACTCCAGACCAAGAAAATCCCTTATTGTGCCGCGACCTATCTCTATAAACGAGTTTAACGTTCTCTGGCTCGAGCCTTTGGAATGCCTTGCCTAGAAACTTCACGACATCAGCTACTTTCTCCTTGTTTAAAGTTAGTTTCATCAAGTACTTGTTTTTGTCAGCAGCACCGCCGTGACAGTGCACACATTGAAAAATACTATTCTGATTAGATCATTAACTGCATGTATCTCAGTTTTCGATGACTCAATTTTATTCAGTACACTTTATGTGTAGCCGCTATTCATATGACTGACTGACTTAACGTCCTAAGCCGCGCAAGCGCGTGTGTATGCATGTGTGTGTGTGTGTGTGCGTGCGTGCGTGCGTGTGTGTGTACGTGCGTTTGTGCGTGCGTGCGTGCGCATGCGTTTGCGTACGTGTGTATTAGAGACAGAGTGTGGCATGCTGACACGTGCATGCGTATGTATGCGTATTAGGCTGCGTGTTTTCTTATAATGGGTAGACCATCGAAACCGATGATGTCGTCATTGTGCATGACTTCTATTTGTGGGTGCGGGTGTGGCTGGCCAAGCCAATCCTGGAGCCACACCTGCGAGGGCAATGGGGGCACTGGAACTTAGCTGTGGGGAGAGTCGACGCTGTCTTTCTGCGAGCTCTGGCACTGGTGATCCGTTCGCGCCGATTGTGTTCAAAGAGCGTGCAGGCTTTCCTGGTGCACGCCAGCCGGAACTGTCTTGTGCTTGTGCTTTAAGTTCTTTTACCGGGGAGGCGCAGTGCTTGAGGCTGTCTCTTATGTAGTCTTTGAAGCGTTTCTTTGGCCGTCCTTGCTTCCTGTGGCCTTTTGAGAGTGCGCCATACAGGAGTTGGCGTGGCATGCGAGAATCATCCATGCGTATGACATGACCTGTCCAGCGGAGTTGTGTCTTTAAGATCAAGGCTTCAACACTCACTAAGCCAGCAGTATCCAGGACTTCCAGGTTTGTCACCTTGTCTTGCCATTTGATGCCCATGAGTGAGCGCAGGGATCTCATGTGGAAATGTTCAAGCTGCTTGAGGTGCTTTCTGTACAGCGTCCATGACTCACAGCCGTAGAGGAGGCTGGGGAGAACTACTGCCTTGTAGACTTTGATCTTGGTGGAAAGCTTGACGTTGTTGTTATTCAACACACGAGTGCGCAGGCGACCGAGGGATTGGCTGGCTTTGCTGATGCGAGCTGCGATTTCCTTGTTGATAGTACCGTCAGAAGAGATGATGCTCCCAAGGTACCTGAACTGGTCGACAGTCTTCAGCTCGGTGCCTTCGATGTACACTTTGGGTGTGTGTGTGGGGGTTGGGGGGTTGGGGGGGGGGGGGCTCTTGTGCCTGGGGCCGGTTGGTGCAGGACCTCGGTCTTGCTGAAACTGATGGTGAGGCCAAACAGTCGGAGAGGCTTCCGAGAACCTGTATGTATGCGTATTAGGCTGCGTGTTTTCTTATAATAGTACCTTAATTAAACCTCACAACATGTGATTATGCCCTACCAGTTATGCTGGTGATTCCTATGTCACTTCCCTCTTACATTTTTCTTCTCTGTTGGCTTGTGTTTGTCAAGTAATTATTTTTCCTGTTCAGTCGTAGAAAATAATTAGTGCGATAGTAATTACTGAATCAGTAGATTAGCAACGGCAAGTTCGAAAATGGTTGTTATTACCCAAATTTTTACTGTTGTTAAATAAAAGATCATTGTCATTGTCATTGTCATTGTCATTCTCTCTCTCTCTCTCTCTCTCTCTCTCTCTCTCTCTCTCTCTCTCTCTCTCTCTCTCTCTCTCTCTCTCTCTCTCTCTCTCCCCTCCCTCTCTCTCTCTCCACCCAGCATGCCGTGCGATATTATACATGGATGTCGTCTTCAAGATCTGTTGCATGCGCTTGCGTTAATTCGAAACGGCGGATTATGCATCAGTCCACCGATCGTGCATGAAGCTGAGACAAGCATACAGATTGGTCACATAACAGTTGTGTAATGCGGACAGCCATTGGCTATTATTAGTTATTGGTAGCAGGGTTTGCTACACGGACTCTTGTTGGCCTGAGTGAGGTCAAAGAAACCATTGCACCCCGAAGGCCGAAGGCCTGAGGGGTACAATGGTTCCTTTGACATCCCGAAGCCCTACAAGGGTCTGTGCAGCATACGCTTGCTACCAATAACGTATTTGTTTTCACTCCTCCAATGTTTTCGTAGAAGAAATCAAGAAGAAATCTTCCGACCTGGATCACGCCAGACGTGACTGACGTCAAAAGAATATACATTTATACATAATAGACTTATGACGTAATTTTAAATCTTTCATGGCGTTGCCGTCTCCAGTGTTTCGAACAGCACTAAGTAACTTTGTACATTCGAACGTTTTGGGGTACAGTTTGCGCTAAAGGGATTGGTCGTGTGACGAAGGGATGAAAACAAATTGCAATACACCATGCCCCATACATTTACATACAGAATTATCGCACTTATCAGTTACATATGTAGAATAGTGTACGGGTCTGTGATTTTGGACCAAATGCGACTTTTGGGGAATCTTCGGGATGTAAAGTGTTCCCGATTATTCCAAAAATGTCACATAAATTTTGCTCGTCAGTGTATCTTTACATAGGCTGCATACATGTCTTTTTTTGTGCGGGTGTACATGATGCACACCTTTCTGAATTCTTGTGTCAAAAGTTTACGTTCAAGAGGCACTCGCTCACGTTGTACACACACACGTACGCACGCATACGTACACACTGATCAATGTACGAGCGCCACGAGAGCGCACAAACACGCAATTACGTACACACATAGTACGCGCGTAAATAACTTATGACATACACGTTAGAGAATAACACAGCAGATATACACAGAAATATAAACAGACAAACACACAAGATTGTCCAACACTGATAAATAAACTATTTCAAAATCAAAAGTAGGTCATACGCGCACGAATTCGACGAAAACAGTGGATTAAAAGCTCGGACAAACATGAAATATCGTATGTTTATCCAGGCTTCGAATCCTCAATTTTCGTCTAAACATAATTATGCAATAGACGATTTCCGGAAATGAGAAGTAAGTCAAAATTGCACGTGTTTCGACGAAAACAGGGGATTAAAAAGCCCAGACAAACATGCGATATCGCATGTTTGTCTGGGCTTAATAATCCACTGTTTTGTGGAAACTGATATCCGGACAACGTCAATTAACTTATGTTCCATACCAATTGATTGTCACGAAACAGAAAATTGTGACGAAAACACACATTTAACATTCACTATAAACTCACGTTGCACAGAACTTCATTCACACACAAAAGGATGTTACGAAAACACACCAAAACTCATTAGATATAAACGTTTCACTTACCAGTTAATACGTTCGAGTCTGCACTCACAATGTAAAATTGGATTTTCCCGGTATCACATGTCTACTCCTTGAAAACGGCGAACGTGCAAAAAGAAAATGTGTCCAGTCACGCAGCAGAACACTGTCAAAGTTTGTATTCAGCTGGGTTGTTCGCCAGTAGAACAGCTTCGGTCTTTATGAACTCAGACGAGGAATAGTTCTTGCACAAGCTAAGCAGTAACATAAATCAATATACCACGGCACCACCTGCACAAACAGGGTGTTATAGTTTTTACGTACGGTCACCCGCCCGCTTTGATTGACTAGTATTGCAGAACGTCTAGGCCTACTTCAGAACGCAAAAGGCTATCGGGTCGAACAGTTCTTGTACAAGTTAAGGAGTAATATAAATCAATATACCACGGCACCACCTGCACAAACAGGGTGTTACAGTTTTTACGAACGATCACCCGCCCGCTTTGTACAGTCAATGGGTACACAACGCCCGGGCTAATCCCAGTAAGCAAAAGGCCATCCGGCCGAAGTCGGCCGCAGTGGGCCCGCGCACGGTCGTGCGCGGGCCCACTGTGGCTGACTTTGGCCCTATGGGATAGACTTAGGTCAAAGCTGCGCGCATTGCCTATGGTCACACTTTGAGAAACGACGCGTTTTTAATTCGTGGAGGGAAAAAATGTAGTTGTACGAGAGAACCTGTTTGCCCCCCCCCCCCCCCACCCCCCTCCCCCTCCACAGAGCGATCGAGGTCATATAAAGAGAAGTCTTAAAGAACAAACAATCAAAGAAACAAACAAAATCACCTGTCATTAACTCATTCCAGGCGACCTACATCAATAGCTGCGGAAGTGTCGTAAAGCGTTGCCACCGGCAACGCTATACGACACTTCCGTAGCTATTGATGCGGTGCGCCTGGAATTAGTTCAAGACCATCATTTAGGTGGCTACAGCCTTGGTCTTCAATGACAGTCGGTCAGTCATAAGCGTGGTCGCTAAAAAAAAAAAACCCAAAAAAACAACAGGTTCTGCTGTACTGCACAAGTTCGTTATAGAGCGATATGATAATTATGTGTTTTCTGATCTGTGATTACGGGCATCACACGTTTATCTCTCCTGGAGTTGACAATGTCATAATAATTTGCTTCCAACAGACTGTCAACTGTTTGGTGTTTTGTTTAGTACGCGCACTCTGGCACCACGAAATTAGGCATAAACGCCTATATTGTCATTGTCTCTCGCGTATTTCGATGGTGTTAGCGTGCAACCTCGAAAGTGACATTTCTGCGCGGACATCATGCTTTTATGCCGTTGCCTCCTTTGATTTTTCTCCCTTTATTGGGGGCACGAAATCTGTAGAACCTGTAGCTCAATAGGGAATGCTTGTAAGCTTCGTATTACATATTCTGACCAAAAGGTAAACAGTTTATTTCATTATTTGAAAAGTGTTAGTTACGGGTTGCATGCGAACACCACAAATTTTGCGTTTTAACCCTTTGGCTGTGGGTAGCGGTTTTTGTCGCGATGATTCCTGCAGGAATCATCGCGACAAAAACCGCTACCGACAGCCAGAGGGTTAACAGACTGTGCAAAACTATGAGACTGAC
>BTPG01000001.1:235848663-235876163 GCA_036245525.1 Semisulcospira habei | reverse complement strand
GCTGCTTTTTGCTGATGATGCTGCCCTCGTTGCACACACAGAGAGAGCCCTGCAGCGCATCACGACTTGCTTCGCAGATGCTGCCCAGCTCTTTGGACTCGAGGTCAGTCTGAAAAAGACAGAGGTCCTCCATCAGCCGGTACCCAAGACAGTGTATCGCCCTCCTCACATCACCATTGGCGAGTCTGAACTAAAGTCAGTGCACCAGTTTACTTACCTTGGCTGCGTTATCACGTCGGACGCCAAGCTGGACAAGGAGCTTGACAGCAGGCTGGCAAAAGCGAACAGCGCTTTCGGGCGACTTTTCAAGCGGGTGTGGCACAATCAACAGCTGAAAACAGGCACCAAGATCAGCGTGTATAGAGCTGTGGTCCTCACCACCCTGCTGTATGGTTCCGAGTCCTGGGCACTCTACCGAAGCCAACTACGACTCTTCGAACGCTTCCACCAGCGCTGCCTGCGTACCATCCTGGGCATTCACTGGAGTGACTATGTCACCAACGTCGAGGTCCTTGAACAGGCTGAAACTGTGAGCATCGAGGCTTTGCTGCTGCGGACACAGCTCCGCTGGGCGGGGCATGTCTCCAGGATGGAGGATCATCGCCTACCAAAGATCACCCTGTTCGGCGAGCTTGCTACTGGACACCGTGACAGAGGGGCACCAAAAAAGAGATACAAAGACTGTCTCAAGAAGTCACTTAGTGCCTGCCAAATCGACCACCACCAGTGGTCTTCGCTTGCTGCGGACCGTGACACCTGGCGCTCCACCATTTACAAGGCAGCTGTCTCCTTTGAGGACTCTCACAGAGCTAGCCTTAAGGACAAGCGGCTCAGGAGAAAAAACAGAGATGCCGCAGCTCAGAACCCTGACCATACCTTCCCCTGCAGCCACTGCGGTCGAACCTGCCTGTCTCGGATTGGCCTCCGCAGCCACGAACAAGCCTGCAGACGTCGTGGGCAACTCCTATAAAATCTTCGTTCGCGAAGTCAAGCCAAGCAGTATAGCAGTTACTTGTGCACACAGTCATCACTTACAAATAAATGTATTATTCTCATTATGTTAAGGTACACTGACGAGCAAACGAAATGCGACATTTTGAGAATCATCGGAAACACTTCAGTGTTTCCGATGATTCTAAAAACGTCGCATTTCTTTTGCTCGTCGGTATATATTTTTAATATATTCAAGACTGACAAAGTTACACGAGAATTTGACCATGGATGTTGATGCGTTATACGAATAAGTACAGTTTACCCTCTGCTAACAAAACCGCTTGGCGGAAAGACTAAGCGTAACTGTGCGTTGCTTCCGCCAAGCGATATCATCAGTAGCAGTCAAGGGGTTAAAGCCTGCGGTATGCCGTATAATAGACGATCATAGCGTTTCGTGGGAATCGCTATGATAGTCTATTAAAAGGCACACGACAAGCTTTACGTGCAGACACAGATTTCACGGGACACGGTCGTAAACACTCGGCAGACGGGCAGATTAGTTTGCTAATACTAATAGTATCGATCCGATTAGATCAGGAAGGATACACTTTGCTGTATTTGGTTTGTTGGTTTAGGGCGGATCTGGGGGGGGGGGGGGGCGGGGTGTTAGTGGTTCCACCCAGCAACAAGAAAGTTAACAAAGAAAAGGACTAGAGAGAGAGAGAGGGGGGGGGGAGAGAGAGTATGTACTAAAGTCTCTTACACCTCTTTGTAAGTCGTATTAACCTATCTAACCTCAACGCCCTACAACAGGAGGTGGCTCGACCATGATAATTCAAGGGTAGTGCCAGATTAACTTAGCGGCGCAAGCTAATCTGGCACTACCCTTGAATTATCATGGTCAGTCCAAGTAGTTTGGACACATCACAAACGCACACGCCTAACCACACTTGTTTATTCTGCACAGCCGTTAGCTGGTCAATCTATTTATAGATGCTGATCGTACAAATAGTGTTGTAATGGAGCGGAGTCGATGTCAAATTACTTGATATAAAGACGACGTGTGCAGAACTGGATTGTCGTGTGTCTAAATGAACCATCACTAGACGTGTGTGTAGTTCCTAACCATCTGTTAGTTAGTTAGTTATTTTGGGTTTAATGCCAGGCAGGTGGCAAAGCCCATCACATGGCGGGAAGGGTAAAAATATGGCCAGCCAAACTAAAAGAAAGGTTTTAAGACTTGATGTAAATAATTATTAAAATTATTTCAGGCTAAAATGTCGTACAATTCTTTAGGAGATGTTTTTTTACAGACTCTTCAAAAGGTCAAAACAATAAAATTGATATGGTCTTGCTAAAAATATAAATATTGGACTCTCTCAGAAAATTGAAGATGTTGTCCGGGGGGAGACATACTGTTGCAGAAGTGTATCTTTGAACATTTACGACGGCAGTGGTGTTGGTTTAGGTGTCAGTAGCGGTTTTAGTCGCGATGATTCCTGTAGGAATCATTGCGACTAAAACCGCTACTGACAGTAAAAGGTTAACTAACTACTCAAGAGACTTTGCACGCAAGCAGCGATCTGTGTCATGCCAAGGCAACTTACTCGAGACGGTGCCGTTACCTGACATGCGGCCGGATGAGGCTCGTTTCGCATGACAATGCCACAGCACTTCACTTCCAAGAGATATCAGACTGGTACGATCAGATGACAGGATTCGTTGACGGTCGCTGCCATTTGATATCTGACACAACTGAAAATGTGACGTTCGGTACACTGATCTGTCGCCATTTGGCAAAAGCCAGTATGGGCGCTTTTGAGAAAAGCGAGAATTTCATTGTATAAAAATAAAAATCTCGCTTTTCTCAAAAAGAGACCCACTGGCTTCAGCCATATTTGTCATAATGTCGATACCCACAACACATTCAGGATCGACGTCGGATATAACAACACTTTTTTCAGATGTCTCAAATGCACTGCAGATTACTATGCGTACAACAAAACTTCGGGATGTAGTAAACCTAAAGGTTGGTCTCCTGGCCATACATTATTGTGATATCTCAAGTTCATGACATCTGAGATTAAAGGGAGAAAAGGAAATCGATTGAAAACACATTCATGAGAAATGAACGACAGGTTATTATGTTTTTAGAAAATCCGTTCGTGGTGGAAATATTATTGACGTATTTTTTTACAATATTCACGCCCACTTAACACATTCGAGACGTGCCGCATCCGGATACGCGGCTTAATATTATTAGGATGCGGTAAGTATCGAATGAGTTACCTTGGCGTGACACAAATGAGTCAACATGTGTAAAGTACATCTGTCTGTCTGTCTGTCTGTCTGTCTGTCTGTCTGTTTGTCTCTCTCTCTCTCTCTCTCTCTCTCTCTCTCTCTCTCTCTCTCTCTCTCTCTCTCTCTCTCTCTCTCTTTGTCTATTTGGGTTTTTCTTTCAGTTTATATCTTTCTTTTTTGTCTACCGTATTTAAAATATACGTAGACTTTGAAATGAGGCTGGTCGGAGCGCATTCCGGAGCATGCACATGACGTTTTTGGCGTGCGGGGCAGAAATTCTGGTAAAGATGTAACAAGACAAAAACGACGTCACGTCTAGCTACGCAAAACTTGCTAGAGAATGTCTTTTTGGCGCCAAAGCGCCGTGTGTGTGTGTGTGTGTGTGTGTGTGTGTGTGTGTGTGTGTGTGTGTGTGTGTGTGCGTGTGCGTGTGCGTGTGTGTGTGTGTGTGTGTGTGTGTGTGTGTGTGTGTGTGTGTGTGTGTGTGTGTGTGTGTGTGTGTGACAGCGACTACAGCCCGCGTGTGAGTACGGGCAAGCTTGAAATTTTAGAATATTGTACCTAAAGAAATTACATCGAGACCTTATTTTCGATGGTTTGATTAAGTTGCTCATTGGCGAGAAAATGGCCGTTTCACAAAAGTCGGTTGATCCACACTAGAGTCCGCAATTTATCTTATTTTTACTAGATATTTTGCACATAGCTAGATAAAAGGGAGATATTGAATGAGTTCGTTAACCAGCATTGTACCTCTAGAACGTTTTGAGTGATAATGAATATTTTTTTGAAAAAAATTATTTTCACCTTTTTGGGATTAATTTTACGAATTATATGGATTAATCTTAAAACAATTGAATCTTTTTTTTTACGATAAAAACATAAATCTTCTCATTAATAATACCATCATTTTTCATAGACGATATTTACATAAGCCTACAGTTTGTCTCGGCTGTCGGGTACGATCAGGTCAATTGTGACCTGTATGCCCTGGGTGCGAAAATCAGACAATTTTCTGCAGCACCTTTTCGGAGTCATTTGTAATACAGCTAACATAACTTTACTTTTTCTTTTACGAAAAGAAGCTATCTTCTGATTAATAACCGCATGATTTTTCATAAACAGTGTTTGCATAAGCCTGCTATTTGTCCCGGCCTAAGGGTAGGTGATTAGATCAAATCATTGTGACCTGTAAGCTCTAGGCGTGAAAATCAGCAAGAAAATTGCAAAGTTGATTCTCTGATACGTCGAATGTTAATACTGCGATGAGTTACGTCATTTCGCTGCTCGTGCTATCATTCTTCTTCAGAATAGCTATGCTACGCCAGACCACAGAGCTTACGAATGGCGGGAGTCGCCGTGTGTCCGTCTTTATTTCTGTGTGCCAGTGTGTGTGTGGATCAGAGGGTGGGTTAAGTAGAAGGAGAAGGATTTCTGTCGCTACACGAGACCACAGAGCGTACTAATGGCTGGAAGCGTCGTGTGCCCGTCTTTATGTGTGTGCGCCGACGTGTGTTTTGATCAGAGGTTGGCTTAGAGAGGAAGGAAATGGATCAGCATAATAAGCCTAAAAATACAAACAACTCTGAATGTTCATAAAAGATAAACGCATGTGAGCGCCAAACAATACGGTAGACTTTGGGATGAAATCCTCATCTTGTTTAATTTATTGTGTTTCTCGTACTCGTTCTTTTGTTGTTGTTGTTAATGTTTATTTTATAACAGGACAGTTTGTAAGTTTCATCGTCATCAGCATCATCATCATCATCATCATCATCTCTCTCTCTCTCTCTCTCTCTCTCTCTCTCTCTCTCTCTCTCTCTCTCTCTCTCTCTCTCTCTCTCTCTCTCTCTCTCTCTCTCTCTCTCTCTCTCTCTCTCCCGCCGCCCCCCCTTTTTTTCTACCTTCTATCCGCCCTCCACGACCCCTCCGCTCCCCCACCCCCACCCCCTCACTCCCATCCCCTCATTTGTTCACTCCTCCTCATTCTCTTTCTCTTCCTCGCTCGTCGGCAACTGCGAGTTGAACGAAATCAAAAGTAATTAAAATCGAAGCTGACCTTAATCCACTGTTACGTGGTAGAGACGTAGTCGTAGTATGATAAACACACCACACGTAAGGTTCTTTTAAATAAACTTCATACAGCTGCAATCCGTCACACGTGGCTTAAGGATGTAGGCTACACTGGAGTAACAGTTCCAACAATATTTTAATTCAGCGATGCGATCTCCACACAATGCATTCCCAAATGCACCAACACTGATACAATGTCTCCTCTGAAAATGTCAACACTGGCGACACAAAGTTCCTCACACAACGTACAACACCGTTACGCTACGTCTCTCACAATGTACACCCTATACGGGCCACGTACCTACGATAAACGGGCTGTGTGTCCCTACAACTGACAATGCATGACGATGTACACACGTGCTTCCTAGCACCAACTTTTATAGTAAAACAACTTTCAAGAATAATCTAATGAAATCACACAACGCAACCAATCAAAATTATCTACGTAATCGTAACTCAAAAATTTTAATGAAAAAGGAACTTTCAAGAATACTACAATAGTCTACAAAAATTCGACTGCTCATTTCAGCCCCAAATCCTAATGTGTAATGACGTCACACAATAGTATGGCCAACCGTTCACGACCTTTCATAAACACACAATGACCGGCTGTTCACTTCACGCGCACCAAAACAACTATAACTAAAAATAGAGCGTCTCTACTAAAATGTTGCTTACGTTTTGACGTGAGCGCGACCCCGCACGAACGTTCTATCTATTCTCAGCGAAACTACGCATTCCAAAAATCAACCGCTCTTCTCCTTTGCGACTTCGCTAGAATCTTCCGGACTAATCTTAGCGTATCATAACAAAACCAAATTCGCTATCATGCACGAACGGTAAAGAATCGCACTAAAAAGGTACGTGATACGTAACCATGATAGCTCAAATAAATATCGGATCGTTTCCTACGATTACCACATGCATGCTCTCACAGAACAACACAACCACAATCGTAACATCCACAGTGGGTCACCGAGCAATCAATAACAACATACACCTAATTTGAGCCTGCAAGCGACATTCATCCTCATGAGCCCCCGCCCCTTGCGGGGGCTCATGAGGATCTGTGTCTCTTGCACGCGTTGAGCTGTTTTGACACTGCTTTTGACACAGTTTAAAAAAAAAATCATCCTTCCATTCGTTATCACACAGCCAAAATCGATGATGTCGCGGTCTATGTAATCTGCTGTAAATCCGGACTCCGAGCAAATGTTTTCATAACGTTAACAGGGCATGGAATGAAATGGCTGACCCTTTTTCACTCCTGCAGCCAATGAGTAAATTTAACCCATTTAACCCCGGCACCCTACAGCATGAGATGGAATGACGCCAAGCGAATATTTTCAGTTTTAAGGCTTTTTTTTTTTTTTTCTCTTCAGTTTTCAGAACTTTAACAGGACATGGAATGATAATGGTTGACCCTTTTTAGCTTCTACAGCCAATTAGTAAGTTTAACTCATTTAACCCCAACGCCCAACAACATGAGAAGGAATGACCATGGTGATTCAAGGGTAGTGCCAGATTAGCTTGGCGCCTTCAATCTGGCACTACCCTTGAATTAGCACGTGTCAACCCACCCGGCAACAGGTACATAGTGGTTATGAAATTTGGGAATGCGCCCCTGGGTTAAACTGGTTAAAGACCGACTCTCCGTCTTCATAAGTTATGAACTAGAGCCAGAACTAAAAGGGGTCACCCGGCCGATGAATGATTGAATGAAGGAATGAACGAACGATCCGTGAAAGACTCACTTGACTGTTGCTGACGATACCATTCTGCGGAAAAGACTCATAGTTACGCGACTTTTCCGCCGACCGATATCATCAGTGGCAGTCAAGGGGGTTACAATAAAGAAAGAAATCAATAACTAAACGAACATAAATAACGAAAATAAATAAATAAATAAAATACTAGCTAGTGAACAATTGACCGAATTGACAACTTCAAGAAACAAAATAAAAGTCTGGGTCGAGTGCGTTTTTCTCTCTATCCTGGGGCATGTGTTTCTGTCTACCCTTTTCCCATTCACCTGTATTTGCCTTTTAAAAACTCTCCCTACTGTCTGCACTGCCTGTAGCTCTTGATATTGGATGTGTGTTGCTAAATGGTCTTAGCTTTATTTAGCCCCATGTGTTAGGTTTATTTAACGTATTTGACCGGCTGGCGACATACATTCAATGTTCTGTTTATTTTTTTTTTTCACAAGCAGTGCAGGCACGTCCTGAGAAAGCCTTGTTGCTGTCGGGACGTTAAGCAATGTACAATCAATCAATCAATCGAGTGCGTTTGAATTCCGTCGTAATCGTGGCAGTTTCCTTCTAATTGCACATTGATTTTGTCTGCGACGATTTACACAGAAGGACTCGTTCCCAAATGCCCGCTAATGTGCTGAGATTTGTGGCGATGCTGTCAAAATCAAACAACCCAGTAGAATCGTTCGGGACACGTACAGACTGGAGCTATGTGTGCATTGAAAATAAAGGGTGGTACTGGGGCGGGGAGAGATTCAATCTCCCTTAGTCCTCTTCTCTCACTCAATCCCCCCCTCTCCCCCATCCCTATCCCCGACTCCTTACTCCTACCCCCCCCCCTAACCCCCTCCCCCACTCCCCTGGTAAATCGTAGATGATAATAGCAGGAAGATATTTGAACTCCTTAAGCGCTTCTTTACCAGTGGATGCTGATTTGCGTCTTTGAAGAGGCAGATTCAACAACGAAAACTCTCGTCGATCCAAGGAAACGGATATAAATAAGGTCAGCAAGAGGCAAAGAACCTCATGAGCCCCCGCACCTGCGGGGGCTCATGAGGTTCTCTGCCTCTTGCTGTTGGGGGGATGCATTTTATCCCCCAGTGAAGAGGCTAACGACAGTACATGTATAGAGAACTGAGTACTGAGGATTGTGGATACTAATGAGGACCAGCAACATGCCTATACATGATCCGCATAAAAGTGCTCATTTGAACTGTTGGTTGTTTTATCAGGGCAGCTTGACATATCGTCATTTGAAACATGCGCATTAGCGGCTGTTCCGGCCGGATCACGGCCTTACACAGGGAAAGACAATCTGAGACATTTGCATTAACAGCTATTTCCGGTGGGATTATTGGGAGAGAAAAAAACACCGTACCAGGTTCGAGCTGCCCACGCTAAACAATAAACTGCGGAAATAATGGCATGATGCAACAAATAGCCATTTTTACCTGAATGTGTTAAATTAACCACGTTTGTAAGCTTGAAACATATAACAGGCGGGCACTCTTCACCTTGATTTGAAATTTCATATCAGTATACAGGGGTGGATGCGTGTGTGTGTGTGTGTGTGTGTGAGAGAGAGAGAGAGAGAGAGAGAGAGAGAGAGAGAGAGAGAGAGAGAGAGAGAGAGAGAGAGAGAGAGAGAGAGAGAGAGACAGACAGACAGACAGACAGACAGACAGACAGACAGACAGACAGACAGAGACAGAGAGACAGAGAGAGAGACAGAGAGACAAAGAGAGAGAGAGTGTGTGGGAGGGGGGAGGGGGGGTGGAGGGGGAGGCCAAAATACTTCAACCCCCCCCCCCCCCCCCACACACACACACACACACACTTCTATGCGCACTTTAACTGAAAATGAACCTGATAGAAGTGTGTTAAGATGCTTCCCCCACCCTGTATTGAACGACCAAAAGCCAGAACTGTCCAAAGAAGACTGACAAAAAGTGGTCTCAGCAAGAGCCATAGATCCTCATGAGCCCCCGCAACTACGGGGGCTCATGAGGATCTATGCCTCTTTCTGTTCGGTGGCGTTCATTTTTTTCTTTTGTTCTCGACAATATTTTTTTTTCTATCGATATTCCGGCGGGTGGCGAGGAGAGGGTGTAACTGTTCGGCACAGTTCGCAACGCGCTTGGAGCGCCCACGCTCACTCCACACCTCTCAGTTTGCACCACACCTCTCAGTTTGTTGTTTACACAATTAAAAATGATGAGTTAGGAGTTAGGCAAACAAATAAGTGATATTAGATCAGCTGGCACTACATGACTGTATTTGTTCTACAGAAGAAAGTCATACACAAATTCATCTTTGCGGAGACATTAAACAAAGAGTTAAAAAACAACTAAAAACTGTGTGCGCTCCGATATCAAACAGCCCATAATTATTAGCACGTCGTGATCTTGCAATACGTAAGCATTAATGACACTTCCAGCATGTCTGACGCGAGCAGCCCACGCGCAAACAATAATTTAACCCATTCAGCCCTGACGCACTAAAAAAAAAAAAAAAAAAAAAAAAAAAAAAAAAACACGTTTAGGGCTTAAGGTCTTTTGTCCACCACGAAGGTGATTTCAAAGACGGGGCACCGAATTAGGGTCTTAACAAATTTTGACCCAAGCTGGATTCGAACCCGGGACCTTTCGGTCGAGAGACCAACACTCTACCACCGAGCCACCCAGCTCCCCCTGACGCACTACAGCAGGAGATTGGTCGACCATGATAATTCAAGGGTAGTGCCAAATTAGCTTGGCGCCTGTTGGCGCCAAGCTAATCTGGCACTGCCCTTCAATTATCATGGTCGATTCATCTCCTGCAACTGGTGCAGAGTCATTATATGACACTTCCAAAATTTGAGAAATACGGCCGTCGGGCTGAATGAGTTAAGGGTGAAGACATATAGTCAATCCCATTGGAGATGTGCTGCGTTCGGGTACACGGCTTTATTTGCCGCGTATCCGGATCTGGCACACCTCGAATGAATGGATTAACGAACAATGAAACGATTGCTTCTGGAAAATGTTGGACCGTGCCTCATCTCGGCATGCTATAGGGCCCCACTAGAAAATAATTTTATCTAGATGTCAAAACAAAAAATAAAGGATTGACGAATGTCAGCTTGAAGAGAAACTCTCCCACCTGAACACCATTCAGTCTGCCATCAGTGCAACCCTTAGACACTAGCTAAGTCAAACCCAAAGTGACACCATTGAATGTTGCTACATCTTTATGTTATGGCCCATTATGTGAAGCGCGTTGTTGTGGCGTTCACTATGCTGTTGATGTTTTGGATCATGCATATCTGATGCACGAAAAACAGACTAGATATAGTCAGAATGCCTCCTAAATTGGCATGTACATCAAGTAACATATCTGATTTTCAGAAATGTTGCATTTGAGACACAGGCACATGCAAGTTTAATTTTTTCAAATTTTTCCATTACCTACCCCCCTACTTTTTATGTTTTTCCAAGATTACACACACATGCAATACAGTCAAACTGACTTCTGGTGGACTGGACAACTGAAAATATTTACCCTGACACTGACATTGATGAAAAATGAGCTTTCAGACCCAAGGCCATTTCCTTGTGTATCTCAGGGCAGCCAAAACGACAACGCCCAGGCATCCTCGTCGACCCTGTTGTCTGGTGACAACAAGCAGAAAGAGGCCTGTAACCAGCTGCCATGCCCTATATGCTGCTTGCAATCCTTTCCTCATGCAAAGGGGTCATGAAACAGCTCTGCAATTTAAACATTAAGTCGACTGAGCTATCCCACAGACAAAAAGACTACATAAAACAGCCAAAACTATGCTACGCGGGACACACCACATACCCAAACAAGTGTCTGGAGTGCTTATTTAGAAGGTAGCAGAGAAAAATGGTTATGTACAGTTCATTTTTATATAAAACACACTTGTCAGAGTCTCAAAACACCTCAACTCATGTTGCAAATGCAGTAGGCATGTGTGTGCCAAACTTGTGAACACTCCTGTAAAAGCCTGTACTGGTGGCTGCAACTGCTGGTCCCATAACAATGCACTTAAATAAGCTTTACGCAGTGTAAAAGTGCTTCTGTTTGGCTCAGAATAGACACCAGAGACATCCCTCATCACAATTACAGCAGAATGACACCTCATAAGCAGCCAGTGTAGCAGGATCATGCAAAATAACACTTCTGGATGTCACATTATTTTGGCGGCTTATTTCACACTGTTACTGAGCTGTCTGATGAAATGCACATGCTGACACTGTTTCATTGTAGTTTTTATCTTAACCTTTGACCTTAAGCCCCATCCCCCTCCCCCCACCTCCAACCCACCCACCCCCCCCCCCACCCCACCCTACTCCACCCACCCCACCCCACCCCACCCCACCTCAATCCACAACTTAAATAACTGAAAGAGTGCATTTTTTTAACGCATTTATCAAACTGAACGCCCCAAACCCCACCCCTTTCAAGGCCAAGTCAAAGGTCACAGCTCAAGGTTGAAGGTCAGACTCATGATTACCTGTAAGACAAAAAAAAATGAACAAACACACTACACATAGCTCACAGTGCAGGTAAACAGGGTGTTGCGACGCAAAACATGCAAAACGCCTATAAAACTGCAAGCGCAACGATTTCTTGGCAAAATTTCAAATTGTCCATGATTTTCTCAGTTTTCCAGCTGCAAAAGTCCAAACTAAATGATATGGTGACATTAAACCAGTTTCCGGTCTATGTCACATAATGGCATGTGGTGCCTATGAAACGTATCTCAACTTCCAATGGGAATGGTATGTAGTCTCTGCTTCTCTGAAAACAATAACAACAACAGCACAAAACAATACACCTACGTTAGACAGACAACACGTTTGTGACAGGAACACATCGACAATAGGCGCAACCAGAAGTCAAGGGTTTAACCCTTCGCTTTAGAGGTCGAGGACGCAGATTGTGTTTTTGAAGTCATAGCCGTCATATAAAGTGGCTTGAGCAAGAGGCATAGATCCTCATGAGCCCCGCGACTGCGGGGGCTCATGAGGATCTATGCCTCTTGCAGTTGGGTGGTGTTCAGTTATATTTTCCTCGGCAGTGAAAGGCTTTAACCCCTTCCCTTCCAACGAACATACATCTTGTTTCTATAATCTGTGTTCACTTAACGACCAAAAGTCACAACCGTCCAAAGAACATGGACACACAGTGGTTTCAGCAAGAGGCATAGATCCTCATGAGCCCCCGTAACTGCGGGGGCTCATAGGATCTATGCCTCTTGCAGTCGGGTGGCGGTTTATTTCCTTGGTAGTATAATTATTTTTAAAAATTTAATTTAATTTATATTTATTTATGTTTTTATTAATTTATTTGTTTATTTATTTATTATTTTTTATTATTATTTATTGTATTTATTATTTTTTTTATATTTAAAAATACTATTATTTATTTATTTATTTTGTTTATTTATTATTTTTTTTTTTTTTCGGAGGAGGGAGGGAGGGAGGGGGGAGGGGGGGGGGACGAGGTCTTTAATGCGAGAAGAACTAAAGGATTGTATTTTTGTTGTCCGATACTTCATGCGCAAGATGATCTGTCAGCCGCGGTTTCTTCAGATCGCATCAATCATAGCTGCATGCATAATGCATTACGTGACGCTGCAAGCATCAGTCAAGCAGACACCAGGCTAATTTGAACTCTTTTTTTTTTTTTTCTGTCGGTAGCATTTTCCGTTGAGGTGATTACTTAACCCATATCATACTGAAGCTTCAAATGTGTACACTGCCACATGCAAGCTACATTATAGTACTTACAGATAAGGATATAAACCAATGGCTTTAGTCCAAGGGTGGTGCCAGAATAGCTTGGCGCCTAGAGGCGACAAGCTATTCTGGCACTACCCTTAACTATTTTATTCAAACTCATTTCACACACTGGTGTATTCCGAATAATAAGGGTTAACTCTTTGGCTGTCGGTAGCGCTTTTAGTTGAGGCGATTCCTGCAGGAATCACCTCAACATGAAGTGCTACTGACACGGTCAAAGGGCTTTAAGCACATTTCGAAAAATAGAGAACCAACCTGAACAAAAATAAAATGAAACAAACTCTAGTAACATATAAATAATAATAATAATAATAATAATAATAATAATAATAATAATAATAATAATAATAATAATAATAATAACATTCGATAAATAAACTGAAACAAAATCTGATTACATTTAATAAATTTAATAAAATAAAATAAAATAAATTTAAAAATAAATAAAATAAAATATAATATTTCGTTTTTTTAATAGAGAAACATACTACGGACACCATGTTATTTGGAGTAAATTCGCTTATTCCAAGGTCGAATATAACGAAATTCGGATTTATACAAACACTTCCAAGAGGTCCCAAATGCTTTTGTTTTTTAGTGTGCAGCACTTCGCGTAACCTTCTGACTGCCAGAAAAATGTGAACATGCTCCAGCTGAGAGAGACATAGATGCTAATGAATCAACGCTCTCGAATAAACATGGTCGATCCATCTCCCACAGCTGATACAATGTTCATTACAAGCGCCTACCAACGTTGCGGTGACCTATGGGGATCTACACTCATGAGCAAAAGAAATGCGACATTTTTTGAATCATCGGAAACACAAAGGTGTTTCCGATGATTCAAAAAACGTCGCATTTCTTTTGCTCGTCAGTATACAGTGTATGTTTCGAAAGTGTTTCCGATAATTGAAATAAATGTCGCAATTCTTTTGTTCGTCCGTATATGTCCCTTAAAGATTTTGTTGCACTTTTTCGGGCGTGATGGGGTTAACCGAACAATAATAATAATAATGAGTACTTGTATAGCGCCTAACCTCAGATTAGAGCTCTAGGCGCTTAACAAAAACTAATGTACAAAAAATAACTAATTACAAAAATGGAATTTACAAAAAGTACAAAAACAAAATACAACGCACTCTGTAAACAATGACCAATGAATGAAAAAAAGAAACTTTACGTGTCAGTCTTTTCAGGCACTACTACTAAGGTGATTAGCCACCGCTGAAGAGATATCATTAATCAGGTTCTCTATTTGTACACATCAGCAGTCAATGACGTTGAAAGCGAAGGGTCTAACATGTTGCTGCATGATCTTTATGCAGATGCAGTGAATCCATCATCACTGCATTATACATGACGTGAAAATGCTAGTGTCTGTCAAACCAAACGAAAAATTCATCACGGATCGGTGCGCTAGAAAGGAACAACACTAGAATGGACAAAAACCTCTCGCATGATTTATAAATGTGCGCTGGTTTGTGATTTTGGACCTCACGGCTTTCGGCCGTAAGGTCCAAAATAACAGACCAGCACACTCATGCGATATCGTGGGAAAAGACTATAAAAACCAAGGCCTTTTGTCAATACGGTGTTATTTATTGTGTATGCGTGCGTGCGTGCGTGCGTGCGTGCGTGCGTGCGTGCGTCGTGAACAATGACCACAAAGTATCCTTGGGCTAAGTTTGAAGACTGTGTCTTGAATTGTCTCTGAGAAAATGCCAACGTTAAAGTTTACCACCGACGACGGACGACAGACGCCAGATGCCGGACGGACGACCAATAGCCCTTTACATAGACTCACTTCTGCCATCGAACGTGAGCCCAAAACGATTCATTTTGTGAGTGTGAATAACACAAGCGATATTTACACTTGGCGCGTGAGCATTAGAGACAATTCATTTTGTGATGCGGCCTTGGACGTTATACTTGCTTATGCGCATGCACTCTCCTTTCCTCGTCTGTTTATTTATGCATGCTGTGCTTAGTTCTCGTGCGAGGTTTGTTTGTGTTTTAACTCTCTGGCTGTCGGTAGCGGTTTTTGTCGCGATGATTCCCACAGGAATCATCGCGACAGAAACCGCTACTGACAGCCAAAGGGTTATTTTTTTCCCCACGCTTTTAAAAGTCCGATTGTTTGCTTGTTTCATTCTTGCTTGATTTCTTGTGCGCTCGGTGGGTCTGTCGGTTGGTTGGTTGCTTTCTTGTTTTGACACAGCGGACATATCTAGCTAGGCCTATGTCTCAAACTATAACACGTGACCAAAGATTTTTAAGACATTTCAGACATTTATAACATTGTCTGTATTCCTGGAAAATAAGTTTCAGTTCAGTTCAGTACAGTTCTCTCTAACGACTATGTACCAGTCGCAGGAGGTAAATTGACCATGATAATTCAAAGAGAGTGCCAGATGAGCTTGGCGCCTGTTGGCGCCAACCTAATCTGGCACTACCCTTGAATTATCATGCTCGATCCACCTCCTGCTGTAGAACAGTGGGGTCAAATGGGTTCAAAAGACTTACACGGAGTAAGAGACTTTGCCACAAAATCTCTCTCTCTCTCTCTCTCTCTCTCTCTCTCTCTCTCTCTCTCTCTCTCTCTCTCTCTCTCTCTCTCTCTCTCCCTCCCTCCCTCCCTCCCTCCCTCCCTCCCTCCCTCCCTCCCTCTCTCTCTCTCTCTCTCTCTCTCTCTCTCTCTCTCTCTCTCTCTCTTCTCTCTCTCTCTCCCTCTCTCTCTCTCTCTCTCTCTATCTCTCTCTTTCTCTCTCTCTCAAACAAACACAAAACAAACAAACAAACACTGACAAACAAACAAACAAACAAACAAACAAACAAACAAACAAACAAACAAACTAAGATGATTAAAAAGAAAACCGGGAAAAGCGGTAACCCAGCACATGTCAGATTTTATTTCACTCTCTCTATTTCGAACCCCCCTAAAACAAACCCTCAAACACAGGAAACAAATACATTTATTTGAGAGTGACAGACACGAATCACATCGTTTCCCGGCACCCTTAGCGTCCCGGAAGTGTTGTGTCAGATACGTACTTCCGGGGCAGATGGGCAAGGAATCCATCGTCACCACGACAGTCTGTGTTTATGTGTGTGCGTGTGTGTGTGTGTGCCTGCGTGCGTGCGTGTGTGTGAAGTGTGTGATTTAGCGTGCGTGTAGTGTGTGTGTGTACGTGTGTGTGTGTACGTGCGTGTGTGTGTGTGTTTACAGGGACCTGCTTCGGGCATTAACACCTTCACTGCCACTGAACGTACATTGCGCGTCTGAAATCTATGTAAATTCGACGCGACAAGGCTCCAGCCGGCCCATGAACAACGGATACAAAGTGTTTTCAGCAAGAGACATAGATCCTCATGAGCCCCCGCAATTGCTGGGCCTCGTGAGAATCTATACCTCTTGCAGCTGAGCAGTGGCAATCTTTTTCTTGGCAGTAAAACGAGTTAAAAGGCCCTTAGATGGCAATATCTACTTAATAAAATTAATACTGTCAGTATATCTTACAATAATGCTGCAGAAAAGGGCTTCCTTAACCCATTCGCGGCCAGCCGCATCCGGATGCGCGGCATAAGCCGCGCATCCAGATACGGCTGGCCGCGAATGAGTTAACGCACGAAGTTTAAACGTCGAAACATGAAAGACCTCCGTGTCCTTCATCTCCTTTGTACGTAGGGGAGTTTTTCCTTTACGCACATGCGGCAGTAGAAAACGTTTGTAACGTGTGCCTGGATTGTCAAATGGAGGGTAGAGAAGTCTTAGGTGAAGAAAGACAACACAACACTGATAACCAGTTGTATCGGCAAACTGGAGCAATCAAAGCCCGGACATGGAGCAGATCTCCAGTTTTCCAGTCACTGTAATCCAGAGTAATGCGGTCAACTTCGGACATAAACAAAGCCCGGCCATGGAGCAGATCTCCTCCAGTTTTGCCTGTCACTGTAATCCAGGCAATGCAGTCAACCTCGGACATAACAAAGCCCGGCCATGGAGCAGATCCCTTTACAGTTTTGCCTGTCACTGTAATCCAGACAATGCAGAAATCCGGACATAACGAAGCCCGGCCATGGAGCAGATCCCCTTCAGTTTTGCCTGTCACTGTAATCCAGACAATGCAGTCAGCCTCGGACATAACAAAGCCCGGCCATGGAGCAGATCCCCTGCAGTTTTGCCTGTCACTGTAATCCAGACAATGTAGTCAAATCCGGACATAACAAAGCCCGGCCATGGAGCAGATCCCCTCCAGTTTTGCCTGTCACTGTAATCCAGACAATGTAGTCAACTGCACACATAACAAAGCGCCAGGGGACCAAACTTTTCGTGATGTTATAATATCCGAAATCAGCTGTCGATACCTTTTGTTATATCTGTCCTTTTAACTCGTTCAGCCCGACGGCCGTATTTCCCAAATTGTTGAAGGCGTCATGCAATCACTATGCACCAGTTGCAGGAGATGGATCGACCACGATAATTCAAGGGCAGTGCCAGATTAGCTTGGCGCCGACAGGCGCCAAGCTAATCTGGTACTACCCTTGAATTATCATGGTCGACCCATCTCCTGCTGTAGTGCGTCAGGGCTGAATGGGTTAACCCTTTAGGTGTCTAAGGGATTTTGTCGCAGGAACCATCGCGACAAAATCCACTACCGATACCCAAAGGGTTAATAAGTGGAGTAGACTGTAATTCAAAGAAAGTCTACATGCACCCATTAAACCCGTATTTTGGGATTTTATGGAATTAAAATTTTAAAAAAAAACTATATTTTTAGAGATGCACACAATAAACATTATTTAGCCGTTCTCGTTGAATCGATTCAGTACTATCTAAAACAACTCTGTACCAGTGACACTAATTATTGACAGCGAAAAGGTTTTGACGGGCAAGGGAGCACCAATTAAGCAAAAAAAAAAAAAAAAAAAGGTGCTGGGTGATTGTCGGAAAATCGCATGTGTTTCCATATAGCGGCCGCGACAAAGCGATTTTGCGCCTTTGTTTTGAATTGGATAAATAAATGTATCTAATCTGGCGTGCACTAAAATCTACGTCCCGTTTACTGCAAAATCGGAGCGAAATCACCTTTGAATCGCTCGACCGAGCGATACAATTTTGTCGCGCCACTGTCGCTTGTCGCCCCGTTTCCGCCTCGCGCTTATGGAAACACTTCTTTATTTCTATGTTATCGATTTTTTGTCGATGTCGCCACCGCTTTCGTGTTGCTGTCGCGCCAAGATATGGAATCACAGCTTAACGAGTTCACTGCCATCGGTCTCAAAGTGTGCTCCTGAAATCTTCATAGACTCAACGGCAAAGAAGGGTCTGAATGGAAGCACCGAAGACATCAAAAGCGGAAGTTATTCTTCGATATTTTCATGTCCTCAATTTCAAGAGTGGGGTCGGAGTCCTCGATGGCGCTGTCGAACCCAGATACTAGAGGCACAGAGTTATGTAGGCTCGTGCAGGCTCTAGCGACTCACGAAAATCTTATACAAGAATGTGTTTGCATAAATGACTGCATTTAAACCTGTGTTCTTCACTTAGCGGGTATAGCAGGACGCTTTATTTTTAACAGGCTCAAGTAGCGTGCCTACTTCAGGCTTGAACAGATTTACCTCAGCTGGCACAGATCCTCGTGAGCTCTCGCAGGCAGCGGCTATTAATGAAGACTAATGCTTCTGACTGAAATCCATTTTCAACTGTATTTCTCAGGGCAGAATGGGGGCACAGGGCGTCAAATCTGAGGTAGTTTGAGAGCTACCGGTGGATCCATTAGCACGAATATGCTGCAACTTGAGATGTCAGAGGAAGCAGAGAAAGACACAGCGACTGTGAGAGTCGCCAACAAATTCTGTCAAGCCATCACTTTTGGAGGGGGCCATATTTAACTAAAAGCATAGGTCTTGTAGCAAAGAGGGCCCGTGACTAAAAAAAGGCAAAAAGGTCGTCGGGCCGACGTCAGTCTTAGATGGCCCGCGCACGTCCGTGCGCGGGCCATCTAAGGCTGACGTCGGCCCGAGGACCTCGTGCTTACTTTGGGCATCAGCGCCTGTCTCTCGACTGAAGACGACGTGCGTGGGAAAAGGGTGCCTATATATCAGCTGCGCTAAAGGAAATGTCCAACAACTCAGAATGTGAAAGGAAAAAAAGAAAAAGAGGGTGTGAAGGGTTGGTTGGTGGTGAGGGAGGGGGGTGGGGGTGGGGGGGGGAGGGGTTAGTGAGTACAAAAATGTACGTCATTTGTGGTTATCTTAGATGAAGACGGCTGAGTAGCCAAGCCTTAGAGGTGACACTCGGTACGAGTGCGTGCATCATCCGCCTGAGTAGATAAATGGTCGAGCGAAGGAAAATGCCAACGAAAACCAACGAACGGGATCAGGACAGTCGTCTAAGTAAACTGAGGAGCAAAAGAAATGCGATATTTTTTTAATCATCGGAAACACTAAAGTGTTTCCGGCCCTCTTTGCTACTTTGTTGTTTCCGACAATTAAAAAAAAAATCGCATTTCTTTTGCTCCTCAGTATAGATAAATGGTCGAACGAAGGAAAATGCCAGGGAAAATCAACGAACGGCATTGGGAAAGAACTAGTGAACGAACGAAACATCTATAACGAATGAATAAATGAATGAATGAATGAACGAACAAACGAACGAACAAACGAACGAACGAACGAACGAACGAACGAACAATCGAACAAACAGACACACACTCGCACTTACGGGCCGACGAATGACGAAACGAAAGAGCTATTATGAAGGAACAAATAATGTAAACTTTTCTCAGGAGAAAAAGTAGAAATGATACCTGAACGAAGACACGATTCCAGAAACGGTAGAATAAATGAATGAAGCGTCATTCAACATCGAACTACATTGACAATTTAGACTGATGGACAGACGAGAGATGGGGCACACGAACTACAGACTAAAGTGACTTGATTTTGAAAGGATAAAGGATCGGGTTTTTTCTCTCCCTGCATTGATGAAAAACATCTAGGCCAGGAAGGAGCTCGACCGACATCCAATTTATTGCTTAATTCCGAATACTAGCCCTAAACACGATCACGCGCATTTAAATTCATGGCTCCCGACAATGGTACTAAAACCGTTGGCGCCAACGCTTTCATGCAGTAAACGTTATCCTCAGGGATCGGTGAGCGCGTCTCGGCAAAAGGTCCTAGTGTCGTCGTCGGTCTTTATTGGCACGCGCACATTTTTGCGCGGGCGAATATGGGCTGATGCCGGCCTTAGGAGTTTGAGTTAGCCGGTTATTAAGGTCCTTAACTCATTCTACCCCAGACACACCACAGCAAGATAAGGATCGACCATAATAGTTCAATGGCGATGCCAGAATAGCTTGGCGCCTATGGGCGCCAAGCTATTCTGGCATCACCCTTGAACTATCATGGTCGATCTGTGTCCTGCACTGCAAAGCAGTCTTCAGAGGACATCGGCAAAATTTGGGCATTTCGGTGATGGGGTAGAATGAGTTAAAGAGCGCCATCTGGGCTGCCAGGGGCGTTGGAGCATGAGAATGATGTTGGTCCATGCCAGTCATGTCTGAAGTGTCTGAAAACTTGACATGATTCCTTCCGCAACAGCGGAGGTCATCTCTCGCTTCCAGAGCAGACTGACAATTTTTCCTTGATGTATATACTTTGCTTACTTAAACGTCCAGAAGCAACGAGGGGGTACTTTCTCGGCTGTGTCTGCGTTCCGTGTAAAATGTTAAAAAAAAATCAGAAGTCGCCAGCTGGTCTAATAATAAAAGTAAATTTCTGTAAGACATGGGAGTCCAGACAGAAATTGTGACTATACGGGCAAGTAAATGCAACGAAATTCCCGGCCAAGACGAAATACGCTAACATGTTCTTATCTTTTTCACTAAAATACATAAGTACATGTAGTTGTTACGATTGTGGTTGTGTTGTTCTGTGAGAGCATGCACGTGTTAATCGTAGGAAACGATCCGATATTTATTTGGGCTATCATGGTTGCGAATCGCGTACCTTTTCAGTAAGATTCTTTATTGTTCGCGCATCGGATAGCAGAATTGATTTTGTTATGATATGCTAAGTTTAGTCCGGAAGCTTCTAGCAAAGTCGCCTGGAGAATAGCGGTAGTAAAGCTGATCTATTTTTAGTCATAGTTGTTTTCTGTGAGCGTGAAATTAGCGGCCGTTCTCTGCGTGTTATGAACGGTCGTGAACGGTCTGTCATACTGTTGTGTGACGTAATTACACACTAGGATTTGGGGCTGAAATGAGCAATCAAATTTTTTGTAGACTGTTGTAGTTATTCTAGAAAGTTCCTTTTTATTAATATTTATGAGTTTCAGTTACGTGTTCCGTTCTGATTTTGGTGCGTTGTGTAAATTCATTAGATTTTTCTGGAAAGTCGTTTTACTATAAAAGTTGGTGCTAGGAAGCACGTCATGCATTGTCATGCATTGTCAGTTGTAGGGACACACAGTTTATCGTAGATACGTGGCCCGTATAGGGTGTACATTGTGAGAGACGCAGCGTAACGGTGGTGTACGTTGTGTAAGGAACTTTGTGTCGCCAGTGTTGACATTTGCAGAAGAGAAGACATTGTATCAGTGTTGGTGCATTTGGGAATGCATTGTGTGGAGATCGCATCGCTGAATTAAAATATTGTTGGAACTGTTACTCCAGTATTGTCTACATCCTTAAGCCACGTGTGACGGATTGCAGCTGAATGAAGTTTATTTCATAGTAAAAGAACGTTACGTGTGTGCGTCTGGTGTGTTATCATACTACGACTACGACCCCACCACGTAACAGTAGTTTATTTCTGTCTGTAAGTCAATTTTAAAACAAATGATAAAATTTTAATTGGTTTGAACTTTTACTTTCTAAGCGTGTTTCTTTCCTTGTTGGGAATTGCAAAACAGTATGCAAGTTTATCAAACTACTGTTGATGACTGACAAGAAAATGGTAGCTTGTTACGTGGTATTCGTAGTCGTGGTATGATGCAATCACACCAGACGCACGCACGTAGGATGTTTGTAAAGAAACATCACTCAGCTGCAACTCGTCACACGTGGCACAAGGACTAACAGTTCCAACAATATTTTATTGCAGCGATGCGATCTCCGCACAATCCATCTACAAATGCACCAACACTGATACAATGTCTCCTCTACAATGCATCAACACTTTTGATACACGGCTGCGTCTCTCATACAATGTACACATATACTTCATAACACGGTCTGTTATACTATTACAGATTTCCAGAATAATCCAGCAAATTCACACAACACAACCAATCAGAAAAGAAAGCATAACCAAAACTTATTAATAGTCATTAAAAATAATATTCCAGAATCAACTACAGCTTTCGACTAATATAAAAGGCGCACTCCATACAATAGTTACAAAATGTAGCCAACAACTTTGACGTCATATCTGAGGTCACTAGAAAAGTCGCGACGTTTCTCGAACCTTCCAGTCTAATGTCGGTCAAACTTTACAACATTGTAGCGAAAATACGCGTCACAACAAAAATCGATCGCAAGTCTTTGTGCAAAAGAAAATGACTCCTACTAAACACTTACATAATTCTTATCCAAAATAACTGAAATGAATATCCGATCTTTCCTATGATTAACACACACACGCTCTCAAAGAATAACACAACCACAAACGTAAAATAGTTCAAGGGCAGTGTCTAATCAGGATGGAGCACGGAGACATAGATCGAATGGAATCGTCCAGGCCACGTTAAAGAGATTTTGTCTCATGAAAGTGCGCAAGAATCTATAATTATCCCCCCCCCCCACATACACACCCCCACCGCACCACACCCCACTCTCACCCCTCCACCCCCAATGCAGCCACCAATACTGTGAGCAGGAGCACAAGGAGCTTTACTCCTTAACTCCCACTATTCTCAGACTGTGGCTATAAAATATTGCTTCATTCGATGCCAACGTAGTTCCAACCATCCAAAGAACATGGACACCAACTGATGTCAGAAAGAGACATAGATCCTCATGAGCCCCCGCGACTTCGGGGGCTCATGAGGATCTATGTCTCTTGCAGATGGATCGTGTTCCGTTGTTGCGGCAGCGACGTGGTTAAGTGAGGACTGGGTCTACTTCTGCGATACCACGTGCTGGGCTGTGGACGTTGGCGAGCTTGTTATTGGGTTTGGCGGGATCTGCTCAGCCACACAGTCGACAGAGCGGAAGAAATTCGCGTTGCCTGGACCCCGGCAATCGATGGAACATTGCATGAGGACAGGTCCAACAACATGCAGTCCCGGTGTCTACACCCTGCCCAATACTGATCCCCACCCCCCACCCTCACCCCCTCTTCTTCCCTCCCCCCACACCCCTCTCCCTCCCATTTCCCCCCACTCCTAAACTCTAGCCGAACAAAGCCTTCCTTTGTCACTCAATGTAGTCTCTACCCTGGCTTTGTCCCTCTTTCGACCCCCAGGCAACCAAACCTTCCCCGATCCCACACTGGCTGTCTCCCCCGATTCGCTCAATCAGTAGCGAATCACAGGGAGACATCCAGTATGGGCCCATCGATCTCTACAAGTTGGTATTCAATTCTTGAGCTATCACGGCGCATCCGTTTCTTGACGTTGGCGCTAGAAGCGCCAACGTCAAGGAACGGATGCACCGTGACAGGGCAAGGAATTTAAATGTAGTGTTTTAGCGTAAAGAGATGGGTGCGCCGTGATAGCGCAACGAATACAGATCATGTGTATTGGTTCTAGTCGTATTGCGACTTGAACCACCTGCAACCCTGTAGGCTGCCACACACACCTGCTCCCTCCACCCCCATTACCCCGTTTTTGTCAATTAAAAAAACCTCACCTATATTGCACATTTTGTGTTACTTGTATATACCCCATTCTTTGGTCTTCGCACAGGATACGGAAGGCGGTTATGTCCCCTGACTATCAAGGGCTTTAAACGTCATTGGTATCCAAAAGTCCTCTCAGTTTCGGGTCGTCGTCTGCTTTTGTTGGACCGCGCACATCCGTGAAATCCGACAACAACCCGAATTCCAGGTTAATCTCCAACGCAGGCCCACAAGGTGTTCGGTCTGCACAAGTCAGTATGCGTGACCAAGTTGCATCACACCTCCCATAAAATGATTGGCCAGAGTGCTAGATGGTCGTTTTTTTTAGTCCTAATACTGTACAAACAATCAACAAAATACGTCACTTCCCCGTTTAGGTAGCTTTAGAGAAAGAAAATACCACACATCGAGTAATGTTTCGTTGCTTTCTAAACAAAAATTTTACTGAAACAAACTAAGCCCGTATTGAACATATCAAGTCAAAATGAATTCATTCACGTGTAATGTGTGGATAATGTTTCAGCTTTGACTTCCGGGTAACCATACATAGGACAATTTTCCCCAAGGTCGCTTTCTGGAGTTAACCTGGCCCTGTTAAAAAAGACCCAATCTGCTAGGCAAGATCCAGGGTCGACAACCCGATATCTGTGATATGATCTGACTGACACTAGATGCCAGCGGCATGGACCATTCCCAACGAATATATTTAGGAGGTGAAGGTCACGCATCGAAGGCGAGGCTATAGGGAGAGCATGTGGTAGGGGCAGACTCTATAAACAATGGCGAATGAGAAGGAGCAGTCGAAGAGCAGATCGAAACACCATTGCTGTGTTCCTGTGTGCACATCAAATAGGGCACAGAATAATGAAAACACGAAACTTTCATTTCATGCTCTTCCAAAAGCAACCGAAACTCAACGGAGGAATGAGTGGTTGATCCGAATTCGTCTGCTCGTATGTGCGTGCATGTGCAAGTGTGTTGGGTGTGAGAGAAACTTTTGCATGTATAGACTTTATGGTATACAACAGACACTGTTTTGAGCGACCATCCTTACAGCACCTGTCTTTACAGACCAACATTTAGGTGGCTGCAGCCCAGGTGACACTGTTTGCCCTTCAAGACCTCTCTTGAGAGAGCTTGAGATTTTTAAGGCCACTTTCTTCTAGCAAAATTGGTGATTGCCAAGAACAGGTTCTGTTGTATATTCATTTATTTTTGTTGTTGTAAAATTTAAGTTGGCTGCCTGTTCTCACGTGTGTATGTGTGCGTGTTTTGCTATAGAATGTCAATGTATTAAAGTTTTGGCTTTCAATCTTGATTCCAAGAAAACAGGTAATCAGCTGTGATAGCTTTAATTATCTGATCAGCTTAACACATGAAAGTGCCATGGCTATAACCTTCAAATGTCATAGTTGATCCCTTTAGATGATTGAGTGGTGTTGCCACACTCACACACACACAGTGATGAATGTCATAAATTGTATTCTGCTGCAGTCTTCTCACTTCGACAATTTTAACCCTTTAGCTGTCAGCAGCGATTTTGGTTGAAATGATGCCTGTCAAAAACACTTCTGAAATTGCTACCAACCGCGAAATGGTTAAGAGAGGACAAACACTTGTTAACTCACTAGCTTAAATGTCTACCTGACGCACACCCACGCATGCTTGACTTCACCAAACTGGAAACATTGAGGGAGAGGAGAAGGGGGGGGGGGGGGGGGAGAATGGAATAACACTAAGTAGGTCCACAACCGATAATTGAATTCAAGCTGTGTTGTTTTTAGCTGCCTAAATTCACGAAATATAACCGAGTTGGCCCCTCCAACAATGCTAACGTGCTGTCAAGTCTAAAAAAAAAAAAAAAATAGTGTGCACTCTGTATGTTACAAGTTTCATGTAAGTTTTGACAAAGCACTCATAGATCTCTCATCACTCAGGCGTGTAGAAAAAAATCCTAAAACCACAATCTTCTGTCGGAATGCTCAATCTGCTGACAAGTTTCTTCGAACACAATTCAAGCAAGCTTCAATGCAAATGGCTATGATTGGTTTGCAGTGGACTGATTTTTATGTGTGGTCAGATATTTTGCTGATGCTCAAAATACCGCACAATTCTAAGGTCTCGACGTTCTGCACTTTCACTCGCCATGTTGCTGTCGCGCGTCCAGCCTCCGATAGCCTCGTTTTCGTTTTGACCCCAAGCTAATTAAGAATAGTCAATACCACCCCTTCACGCTGACCCTACCATCTTTAACCTTGACCTCTTGGACAAATTCCTTCGGCCTCTTTCATAACCACTTTCCTTGTGACCACAGCAATAGACCTATCAATGGTTTTGATGGCGACCCTGGCCACTCCGGGTTTTATGCTTGACATGCTGCATGTCAATCCATTTGGATGCTACGAGGACAATATTTCAGCCATTCTGCTAATTCTGAAAGAGGCATAGATTCTCATGAGGCCCTGCATCCGCAGGGGCTCATGAGAATCTATGTCTCTTGTCATCTTTTTGGACTTTATACATTCTCAGAAAGCGTATTCAATTGGGGTTTCCGTCTTTGACCGGTATCCATTTGATTGTTTTTCAGCCAAACAGCTCTCACTGGACACGATACTTGTTAAAGCCACGATCCGTGGATAATGCATTCCTTACAATGTTGGAATGCTGATGTTTATACATGCAGTAAACTTCGATTATAATAAGGTCTGATACAACAAATTTTTCTCTTAAGTACTTTTTATATATAGATACTACACTGTAAATTACTCAGCATATAACAAACTTTGCATATATCACATGAAAGAAATTTGAGTCTCCTCACAATTTGTCATATCAGAAATTTACTGCACCCAAATTCGCTTATAACACGGTCGGATCAAACAAAATTCGGATAGTACAACACTTTTTTAAAAGTCCTAATTAAACTTTTTCTATTTCTTTTTATTTAAGTTCGTGATTAACCCATTCAGCCCTGACGCACTACAGCAGCCTAGTGACCTGCGCCCATATCTTTATTGTGCGCTTAGCGGACGCAAAATGAATCTTGGGGAAATTGACCTATGTATGGTGACCCGGCGAAATCAAGCGAAACTATCCTTTCTTCAAGCATTACACGTGAATAGAGTTATTCAAACTAAGTGTGTTTGCTCTGGGCTCAATTATTCTTTTTTTTTTTTTTTTAAAGAAGCAAAACATTCTCTACTTTGTCTTCGGTATTCTTTTCCGTGCACTAACTAATATGGGTAGTGACATATTTTATTTATTGTTAAAAATAGTACCGGAAAAGCCGCTAACATTCTGACCAATCGTTGTTGAGTGGGGGGTATGATGCAATTTGGTCACGTCGGTGATTTTCGGGTTTCGCAGACTCGAATGTGGGTCTGTGAGGAGGTTAATTCACTCGAGACGGCGAACCACCGCGTATCCGTAGGCGGCACGTCTCGAACGAGTTAACCCATCTCCATCAACTGGCCCCGAAAGACAACTTGAACAGACACTGCTATATATCATCGCCTGCGAAGCACAGCAGTCTTCACGCGTATCCTTACCACAAAATAGCACGCTCAGCAAGAGGAACACAGAAGTTCGCTAAAAAGATTCAAAGTGTAGTAGGCAAAGAAACATGAAGGGCAACACGTTAACTATCAATTAGAGGCATGATGTAGCGCATTCAGCCTCTTAACTCTTATCATTCAAAATATACCAATGTGTGAAATACGTTTGACTAAAATAGTTCATTTGTAGTGCCAGAATAGCTTGGCGCCTCTAGGCGCCAAGTTATTTTGGCACC
>BTPG01000001.1:235751163-235843663 GCA_036245525.1 Semisulcospira habei | reverse complement strand
GTGAGTCTGCTTGATTGTGATGTATGTATGTTTTATGTGTTGATCTTAATAAGGACGATCGTCAGTTACGCCGCAAAAAAATCCTAATGTTTATGCATCTGGCAATAAAGTTTATCTTATCTTATCTTAAGGAGATAATTCAACATCAGAATCAGGTCAAAGACAAAAGGTAGAGACCATTGACAGCAAGGACAGCTCTCCCTTATAGAAGGGACTTTGTGGGTTATGGTTCATCCCATCTTGTCTTCACTTGTATTAACGTTTCCCTTGAGGAGGGGGGGGGGGAGGGGGGGGTGTTGTTCTTGTTTTGTGTTTTTTTCTGATCCCCTTCCTTGCCAGTGGACGTGGATCTTGTTCCTGAAATCCTTGTTCATTCAACAACCAAAATCCACAACCGTCCAAGGAACATGGATACAAATTGCTCTCAGCAAGAGGCATAGATCATCATGAGCACTCGTAGTTGCGGAGGCTCGTGAGGGTCTATACCTCTTGCAGTTTTTCTCGACAGTGTAGCGATTAACCTCGTACACCCGAGGTCAGCAAAATAGATCCTGTTTTGAGCAGTCTCCGTTTTTCTTTTCTTTTTTTTTTTAACAAGAAAATGTGCTCTTAAAAGACAGATTCTCTCTAAAGAGAAGTCTTGAACAGACAAACAGTGCCACGTGTCATTAAGGACCATCATTAATTTTATCATACGATGAACGTCTTGAATTAACTCATTCTACCCCAGACACACCACAGCAAGATAAGCATTGACCATGATAGTTCAAGGGTGATGCCAGAATAGCTTGGCGCCTATGGGCGCCAAGCTATTCTGGCATCACCCTTGAAATAGCAGGGTCGATCTGTGTCCTGCACTGCAATGCAGTCTTCAGAGGACAACGGCAAAATTTGGGGTTTTTAGGTGTTGGGGTAGAATGAGTTAAGAGATAACTAAATCAAAATCACAGAAAAAAACAACAACGAAATAACCAATATAGAAATACGCTTTGAAAGGAAGAACACGAAACAGTTAAACAAGTTGTTCAAAGAGCAGAAGAAAAACAAAGAAGGAGGAAAACGCGTTAACTCATTCAATGTGCCCCGCATCAGTAGCTGCGGAAGTGTCGTAAAGCGTTGCCGCCGGCAACGCTATTCGACACGTTCGCGGCTATGGATGCGGGACATCTTGAATGAGTTAATTATCATTTGCAACTTATGCACATCGATTGTGTTCACGTGTAATCTCGAAACTTACACGCTTGACAGTCACATTACGGATTTCTGACAAAAACGCTTTTTTCAACTACACAAGTCTTTGTCGCCTGAAAGGGGCACGCCCGACCTTTTTAAAAGCTTCAGTTTCTCAAAAAGCTTTTACTGGGCTTCAGTATACATAGACAGTGAACACCCTATTGTCCCACCAAATGCTTTCTTTTGTCCGTTCAAAGGGAAAAGAGGTCCACCGGAATTTTCTGACGGGACACGTAACTAAATTGTTTCTGATGGTAGCTGACGTCATAACTATTCTATTCGATCTTAGGTCATCTGCATAATTATAACCAGAGACAAGACGGTGGATGAACCAGCGAAGAAAAAAAGAAAGTATCATCGACCCGCATCGACAATAAAAGACTCGGAATTGAAGAGAATAAAGAGAAAGAGAGACAAGTCGAATTGACATAAGACAAGGGACTATGGACATGTGGCAACGCGTAAAGCAAGAGCTTGGCTTGATCGCCCACTCGGCGGAATTTGACGCTTTTCTGCTGAATCAGTAAGTAATCTACAGTCTTTGTCGATCTTCCTAACGTTCCGCGAGCGCTAGTGATTTTCAGAATTCATGATCTTCAGTAGAATTTATCTCTTACTGCTTTCGAAAGATTTTAAACCTGTCTTATCATATAGTTACGAGCTATTTATCACATGTTATGCTGCAGAGATCTGAAAAGTACGGTGCCGGTGCGTCAAAGCCGTTGCACATCGCTGGTCGTAACATGTTTATGTCTGTTCGTGCTCTCATTTACTCGACTTGCTTCAGAGAGGTAGTGTTTCTGCTGCGATGATGCAGTTGTCCTTTCTGATGATGCTTTCAGTTAAGTAGACTTCGATGTGTGAGATGTGAAATTGACTGCAGTGCAGAAAGTGGTCATAAATACCAATGTTCTGTTTCAATGATGGAAAGACGGGGTGTACGAAAGGATCAAAGGTCACGCCCTAGGTGCACTACTGTACGCTCGATCGTTAGTAGTAAATACTAGCAGGTCGAGCGGAACCCGCATTGTGATTTTGACAGCATAGCGAGTATGGAAGGTTTATTCTATATTCTCGTGAAAAAGTACGTCAAAGGGATGCCGGAGAACATCTGTACATGTGTACACTGACAGGTGTGTACACCACGCCGATGAACTCGTGACCTGCAGTATTGCGATACACTGATAGTTGGCCGGGTTCTGCCTTGTGACGTAGGCTCATAAATATGCATATTAATTCAAAACAAGGCCGATGCAGACAATAAATCCGCGACTCGGGTACAAAAACAATGCACATTTAAACGATTGATTGATTTATTGTACATTGCTTAACGTCCCGACAGCAACAAGGCTTTATCAGGACGTGCCTGCACTGCGTGTGAAAAAAAAAAAACGAAAAAAAAACCCAGAATATTGAACGTATGTCGCCAGCCGGTCCAATACGTTAAATAAACCTACGACATGGGGCCTAAATAAAGCTAAGACCATTTAGCAACACGCATCCAATATCAAGAGCTACAGGCAGCGCAGACAGTAGGGAGAGTTGAAAAAAGGAAAATACAGGTGAATGGACTAAGGGTAGACAGAAACACATGTCCCAGAATACAGAAGAAAACCCGCCTTGTGGGGCCGACCAGGGTGACCCTGGGAACTAAAAAGTAGTTACCCCACCCAAGTCCATCAGGGCAGACCCGGGTGGGGGGACATTCAAACGATGAATTTCGACATTTGGCATTGTACTTACATCAAAAAGCTCTAAGATAGTGCACACAGGACCCATACAGCAGTATCTGTTGCAGACAGTTTTCTGACTGTTGAGTTGCTTGATCCTGGGGAATATAACTTTAAACTAACTATGCTTCCACGGTGACCGTACAACCCTGTTACATTGATTTCCGGGCATAACTGCATGTTTTGTTTTGCTCGAGGAACTGGAGTTTGGAGCTATACATAGCTCTTACCTCTGCTGACTCTTCGTGGTGCTAAGCGGTGCATATGCTTCAGCGGTAAAACGGGCACAAAGTGATGTAACCACACAGTTTTGAACGAAATAACAACTGCAGCTACACGGTAGGAGGCATTATAACACATCATATATATATATATATATATATATATATATATATATATATATATATATATATATATATATATATATATATATATATATATATATATATATATATATATATATTCTTTACTTTTAACAAAGGCGTCGCCCAAAGCCAAAAAATGCAACTCAATCAGATTAGCTCCAAGGGACGTAATTTTACATTCAATTCTGATAATGTTGTGTTAATGCCATGGAATTCCAGGCTGGTAAGCTTGCATTGTGTCATCAGGACATCAGCTGTCTTTTTTTGTGACTGCTCCGCCTGGGGGTAGTCCCTATTGCTTTATGTAGTAAGTGTTCAGTGGAAGGCTCAAAATGATAGGTCTGTCATTCCTTCTCTCCCACTACCCTCTCCTTTCTAGAACTAGTGAGCGATGCAGTCACAAAAAGGACAGCTGATGTCCTGATGACACAATGCAAGCTTACCAGCCTGGAATTCCATGGCATTAGCACAGCATTCTCAGAACTGAATGTAAAATTACGTCCCTTGGAGCTAATCTGATTGAGTGCATTTTTTGGCTTTGGGCGTCGTCTTTGTTAAAGGTAAAGAATAATTGTACCACAAAATTGCCTGGGTGTTGTCTTTTCAAAGTTAGTCTGTCTTCTTCCACTGCGACACCTTATAAAGGTTTAGGGAATCAATCCGCGCTGTACTAGTGGTGCTACCAGTAAATTATGGAGGCAGCTTCTAGTACATGCGTTGTGTGTGCAATTTCAGGTTACGCCTTACGCCTACCTGAAGAACCCTGACTGGAAGAACTGTTTATGATACTAGAAGAGAATGCTCTTCCATTATCCTACTACTAAGTGTATCTGCTGTCAAACATTAGCGTAGTAGAAAACTGAGGAAGCAGAGACAGAGAACATTACACACAAGCATAACACACACATCAGTAGTCCCGCAACAGAAAAATGTTAAATGTTTAGGGCTTAACGTCTTTTGTCCACCACGAGGGTGATTTCAAAGACGGGGACAACGGAAAAGGGTCGGAGCAAATTTTGACCCAAACTGGATTCGAACCCGGGACCTTTTGGTCTGGAGGCAAACGCTTTTACCACCGCACCGAGCCACCCAGCCCCCCCCCCCACCCCCCCCCCCCCCCCCCCCCCCGCAACAGAGATTATAGAAGGAATAGTTGATGCCAGACAGTGACCTAGATAGCCTGCTGGCAGCGGGGAGTGACTGCAGGTGGCTGGCCAAACTAATGTGTAGGAAATAGGGCTATCTGCACTGCTGTGTCTGTGATGCAAGTGAGGTGTTCAGTTTTATATTACGATATGTCCTATGTGATTTGTGTTACTGTGAAATGGTGTTTATTGCCTTTATGCTTAGACCACAATAGTTACTAAGGCATACAGTGTGTGTGTGTGTGTGTGTGTGTGTGTGTGTGTGTGTGTGTGTGTGTGTGTGTGTGTGTGGTGTGTGTGTGTGTGTGTGTGTGTATGTTGGTGTGTGTGTGTGTGTGTGTGTGTGTGTGTGTGTGTGTGCACGTAAGAAGTTTAATTATATTTTGATGTGTTTAATGTTCCTCTTTTTATGTTGCGCATCACCTCAACGATTTCCTAATGTATTATTACATATGGCAATAAAGATATATCATATCATTCATATATATATATATATATATATATATATATATATATATATATATATATATATATATATATATATATATATATGTATGTATATTATATATGATATGATAATATGATATAAGTTGTTGATATTCGTCAAACAGTTTTATGCAATGTTGATAATGCTCCAGGTGCGCTTAGGGCCTTGAACAAGGTACAACTATTGCTACAGTTTGCACTGGAACAGTTTCATGAAAATACAGACACGCAGAAAAAAATGGACAAAAACCTGATGATTCTGCGATAGCAAAACAACGAAATAAAAATTTCTGCAAAAATATATCGCTTGTCCAAACAACAAGAACGCATTATCGAACCTCCTGTTAATTCTTGCATACAGTAGGCTCGCAGCTTTGTATTCTTATAATCATTAGAATGCATGAATAATACATGCGTTTCAATAATTATAAAAAATAAATCTGTAATGCTTGTGTCGAAATATTTTTGTATTTAGTATCCGGACAACAAAATCCAACACGGACAGTATAATACCTTTTTGATTCATGGCTAGACCTTTGGGTTTAAAGCAAACTAAATTTTAAAATAAATTAGGACCAATTTTGGAGATCTCTTTTGTTCTTTTAGTTGCCCTGAAATATATTCAGTACAAAAATTAATTGGAAAAAAAAAAAAACCAGACGATACAATCTTTGCTCAATCGGACTATAGCGCTATTCCCGCAGAAATCTTTGCGACAAACCACGCCAAATCTTCAAAAGGCCAACGGGCCGACATCGGCCGCCGTTGGCCCGCGCACAGCCGTGCGCGGGCCAATGGCGGCCGACGTCGGTCCGATGGACTTTGCGCACTGGGGTGCTACACCCAAAGGGTTGTTATCGTCTGGTTGGTAACATAAAGAGGTGCGCACTTCCTTTCTGAAGACGAGTTGGGGTGGACAGTTCCGCGGTTGTGCAGTTTGTTATCAAAGATACCAAAATAGAATATAAATTTGTGCGACTCTTTCAGAAGGGAAAATTCTGTCACCTAACATCATCTGCAAGAGACATAGATGTACAAGCGCCCCTGCAGCAGCAAGGGGCTCATGAAATTGTAGGACATGTGTCTTGAAGTAAACAAGATTTACTCTGACCGCGGGACGCAATTAATTTGTTGTTTTTGTTGTTGTTGTTTTTTCTCGTGAGTTATGGCGACGGCTATTTGAACTTCCAGATTACAGTACGCAAAAGATCCTAGGGCCGACGTCGTGCGCGGGCCCACTGCGGCCGATGTCGGCCCGAGAAAAGTTGCTTCCAGGTTTACGTCTTGCTGATAATGCAGGCACATGATCAGTGTACTCATGGTATTGTCGGGTGCAAACCTGTACGGTTTCAATATTATCTAGTGCACGATAAATAAAATGCAGGCTGCACATCGTGTTTTGATTATATGGCCAAATGCATTGTATTGTATAATTTGTTTCTTTATTGATTTGTTGTTGTTGTTGATTATTTAATTTTTTTACATTTATTTTTATTTGTATTTATTTATTATTTATTTTTGTTGGGGGTGAGGGGGGGGGGTCAATATTTTCAGTCAAACAGACAAAGAAACAAAAGCGGATGAATAAACAAATAATTATCATACTTTCTAAATTACGAGTATTAACTGAATGGGTGGGAGGGTGGTTGGACGGACGGACAGACGAACAGGCGAATTAATAATTCAATAGATCATTAGATTGATATGTTAATGCGGTTGCCATAAGCATAACGCCATGCAAACGGCACTCAGGGGTGGACCGACTTTGCCACTACCCTTGAACAATAATTGTAGACTCATCCTCCAAATGCTTGTTTGTTTCCTTGCTTGCTTCCGGCGGAGGCAACGATATACGACTCTTTCGCAGCTGTTGATGCGGGGCCCCCTGAATGAGTTAACCCACGTTTGTATGCAGTCACTGGTACTGTGAACAATACCAGTGTGGGGAAGCACAGCTAGGTTAACCCATTTAGCCCCAGGACCCTGCAGCAGGAGATAGACTGAACATGATAATTCAAGGGTAGTGTCAGATGAGCTTGGCGCCTGAAGGCGCCAAGCTCATCTGGCACTACCCTTGAATTATCATGATCAATCCATCTCCTACAACTGGTACATAGTCGTTGTTAGGCAACACCTCCTAAATTTGAGAAATGGATTCTAGGGTCTAAAAGGGTTAACCATTACGCATAAGTCCGAAGACACGTTTCTGCACCATTTGTGTTTGTTATGTTTTGTCGACACACCTAATGAACTTTAACAGCAGTTTGGACAGGCAGGCACATGCGTAATTGCACTCATTTATTATGTGCAGTCGTTAGCGTTTCAAACTATTTTTAGCTGTTTCTCGTACTGATAGCACTGTATTTATAGAAAGGAGTGGAGTCATCGTCAGATTTCTTGATATTAAGACGACGTGTGTTGAACTGGATTCTACTGTGTCCAAATAAACCATAACTAGACCTGTGTGTAGCGTTTCATAACCGTTTGTTACAGAAGTGTATCTTTGAACAGTTACGGTGGTAGTGGGCCTTTAACTCTTTCCCATCGTATCACTTCCGGTTCAGTGTTAGCCCAAACAAACCATCGAAACGCTTACGTTATAGCGTTATGCTCGTGCCGTCTATAGACGAGTCACTAGTATTCTAGGGTTGCGTTGTTAAAAAAAAAATCGCATGAAGCACAGCTATCGGTCTAAGGGAAGCAACCACTAAAATATGTTTCACCAACCATTTCAAAAATATCTGAAAGTGAATGCCCTTGCCGGATGGTTTCGGAAAAAGGCCAAAGTAGCCGACAACGTGCCTTGGATCGTCTCCGACGATGAGCTTGTTCGATCCTCGTGAGCGCGGTTTCAACAGTGATTTTTAGCTCGTAAAATTGTGATTCAAGAAGGGACAGATCTCTTGTGTTATTTTTTCGCTTGTGGAATACATATTTCTGCAATATTGGTGAGTAAATCTGGGTTTTTCGTTGTATGTGCTTATACTTTTGCTACCAAAACCACGTTTCTCATTTTTCGCTCCGCCATGTTTGTTCTGTTGCATAATAATCAATTTGTTTTGACTTCCCACTAAACTGATGCACAAACACGCGCAGTTTTTAAAAGTAGTTTTAATGCTCTTTCCAACGATATCCAATTTCCAACGATACCCTCTAGGCGCCAAGCTATTCTGGCACCACCCTTGAAGTAAAGCCATTGGTCTATATCCTTATATGTAAGTACTATAATGTAGCTTGCATATGGCAGTGTACAAATTTGAAGCTTTTCGACTCAGTATCATATGGGTTAATAGTTCGCAATTTGTCCTCAACTCATTGCGTGTCGGTAGCGGTTTTAGTCGCGATGATTCCTATAATGGTTAATACACATTCTTAGTAAGTCTCACAATAATGCTGGACAAAAGATCTACTAAATTTATGATGTTTGTATGTGTTATGAAACGAAGGACTTTGAGAGTCACATAGTTCTCACGTACCCGTGGCAGCAGAAAACTTCTGCTGCGTGCCCCTGCACTCACATGGGTTGTGAATAGAAGGGCACACAAGTTTTAGCTGAGACAGAACAACATTGAAAATACGTTGTATCCTCAAATGTTGGCAATGAACCCCTTCCCTGCCACTGTACGTACACCAGTTTTGTTTCTGAAATCTCTGTTCGCCGAACGACTAAAAGCCACAGCTGTCCAATGAACATGGACTCAAAATGGTCTCGGCAAGAGACATAGATCCTAGCGGGGGCTCATGAGGATCTATGCCTCTTGCAGTTGGACCGTGTTCACATCTTTTCGACAGTGAAGGGGTTAAGACATGCGTGTGTCTTGCAGAGAGAACGTGTCAAAGCCACCATACACCGAGACCCAGCCAGCCTGCCCTGCTGGGTTCACCTTTCAAGATTACAACCCCGTCACTCATGTCCTTGGGTACCAGATGAAACAGCGTCGGCTCTTGCTCAAAAATGAGCTCACACATCTTCTGTTCATCGTTCACTGGCTGCCCATCCAGCCAGTCAGACATCAACCCTTTTTGCAGCCTCGTGTACAGATCCTCAAGAGCCTTCTTACCGCCGCCGAAGAAGCCAGCTTCTAATAGGACGGAGCTGCTTGTTTTGCGACGTGCGCGGCTCGAGACATTTTCAAGCTCTTCCCGCTGAGTCGTAAAGGCCATCGGACCGATGTCGGCCGATGCCGGCCCGCGCACGAATGTGCGCGGGCCGACTGCGGCTGACGTCGGCCCGATGATCTTTTGCGAATTCGGTTCTTTCTTCAAAATGCCGTGAGACCCAAGATGAACGAACGAGACTTTGTCTCGGTGATGAAACACGCTGCTGGGTATCGTGATGCTGTCCGGACGGGAGAAAGTGTTGCCTCGCGTGTAACCCCCGTCCAACCATATAAAACGGTCAACGGTGAAAGGGTCAACCTGGATGGCTCTGTGCACAAAGTAGAGCTTGCTCCACATCAAGATGTCGAACTCTGGCACGGAGGACCGGAAGTTGCGCAGAGGTGCCACCGGGATGTCTTCCCTGCAGCGAAAAAAAAAACCCAGAAAAATTGTTTGATTGGTTGGTTAGTTCGTGGTTTAATTAACGTCTACGGCACGGAAGTGATAATGGACGGCCCTGACGGGCGGGTTATGGAGACAGAGAAATCTATTGCCTATGGAGTACGACCTGAACACTGATTATTTCAGGCGCACTGCAACTGTGCGAATTTGATTTACCAAAACCTTTCAACGGACATGCTTTAGAACAAGCCCGTCTTTGTTCCCTGAATTGCGAGTCCAGCTACCGGGGCCGGAACGGGGACTCGAACCCACGACCCGGCAATTCCCTTCGCTCTCTTGCTGCGACGCTTAACCACCTGAGCTATTTCGGACTCGCTGAAAAGTTTGATGAACTCTTTCGCTATCGCTATCAAATATCACAAACTGAGCTTCTGAAACGACAGTACACTGAGCGATATTTGCATGAAGTGCATAAAGACGTAAATATACTGATCAACAAAAGAAACGCGGATTTTTCACCATAAAGCTTTTCTTCGTAAACAAGCTTTAATCCGGGTTATTTTGACCTCATTTATTAACAAATGTTATGAAGAGTGTGTTATGCTGTGTGCAAATAAAATGTTTAGTCTTAAAACTCACACATCGATGACTTATGACGTCATCAGTGACACTACCATCACAGGATATTGAAAGTGAAGTGGAGAGCACCTGTAGAGGACACAGCTGAAAGCCAACCAACGTGCAGTGTCACTAGGGCCCGTGTGCATGAAAATCCGGCCGGTTTGACCTTGACCTACTTTTCGTTTGTCAAAGGCACCTAAATAATCAACATGACCTAAACAATATGAAAATCAAAAAGTTCTTTATTTTTAGGTTAGCGGCCAAATTTACCTGATAAATGGATATGGATGTGTTCTTTATCTCTGTGTCAGTCACTGGAGCATAACAAAATAGTTTGAAAGTAATTCACATTAAATCAAATAAGATTTATTAAGAAAATGATGTGCACCGGAAGTTCTGGTTCTCTTATAAATTTTTCGAGTCAAATTTCTTTTGAGGTAGTTAATAACATCATAGCAATCCACACAACTTGTGTGTTAAAACATATCACAGGAAATTTATTGCTTCACAGAGTGTGTCCAGTTTTGCTTATTTTTACCACTAGTGAAACCGGTTGTCCTTCAAGGTAGCCATGGTCGATAACTCATCCAATTTTTTGTGTGAAGGTAGCTCAGACAGTAGGCTGAACATCTAAAGTAAGCAACAAATAAAATTTTCTTCTTTTGCTGTCAGGGTGGCTCTTTGTTTGCGGGTACACTTACAGACACTTTTCGCGTATTTAATGGAAGTCAGTATATAACCAAATCAGGCTTAACTCATTCAACCCCACAACCGTATTTCCTGAACTTTGGTGGCGTCATCTAACGACTATGCACCAGCTGCAGGAGATGGACCGAGCATGATAATTCAAGGGTAGTGTCAGATTAGCTTGGCGCCGACAGGCGCCAAGCTAATCTGGCACTACCCTTGAATTATCATGCTCGATCCATCCCCTGCCGTAGTGCTTCGGGGCTGAATGGGTTAACAAGAGATATAAATCCTCATGAGTCCCCGCGACTGTAGGGGCTCATGAGGGTTTATGTCGCTTGCAGCTGGAAAGCGTTCGCCTTGCCCCGACAGTTAAGGGGTTAATCTGTCAACTCAAATACCGTTTGCGCAAGTACTTCCCTGACGGACCCGCTTGTGGAGTAAGATACAAGTACACATCTGTTCAAATGAGTTGACCAGCATCTCATTTGAATAGAAGTGTACTTGAGGTGTACTGCCGAGTGGGTCTATCTGGATTGTACTACCGCAAACGATATAAGTTAGACCACACGATGATAACCTATAACAGCATAGAAGTGGAGTGTTCGTATACTATCGTTTCTAGACAGACCGAGCGTCTCCCATTCTCAAACTGTTTGATTCATATTAAGTAGTCACCTCGAGCTTCTCACTCGGTGAATATGATTCAAACAGTTGGAGAATGGGAATCGCAAGGTATGTCTAGAAATGATAGAATACGAACTCTCAACTTTCATGGTTTAATGAACCGTTCGCAACATGAATTCAGTCACTCAAAAAATCAAACAAAGCGGACGACAGTTTAGATTTAGCCTATTCATCGTCTGCGCCTCTCACCGCTGATTCTGTTGAGTTTCTCGACCCGAATCAAAATATAATTATGTCCTCGGACATTTGGATTCTGGTCTTGTAATCACATATGCCGGTTATCGGCACTGTGTCAGGCAGAATGTGACTCAGTATAACAGAACATCGTAATCTTCGCCACTACCATCTGATTTTCACCAATACGTTTATAGTCATGCACTCACGCCTACCTGTGTGCCGCCATGATCTGCTGCACGTACTTCTTGTGTTGGTAAAACGGTAAGTCAGTCAACCTTGTCTCCACCACTCGTGTGAAGCGCTCGCGCCCGTGACGTAATCTGCGGGTTATATGTTAATTAAATTTGGTATGACGCAACACAACGCAGCAGGTATTTGTAATTTAAAAAAAAATCAAATTACACAAACTCCGTTCATGATTTGAAATGCTGGCGTGTTAAATCTCAAACTCCCAGAACTAAATGACTTCCATTCTACAGAATGGAAGTCATTTAGTTCTGGGAGTTTAAGGGTTCATTTGAGCGCTGTCTACTATAAACAACATTCCAAGTGACTGTAGCAGCAGCCAATAATAAGTTTGACGTGAGTGAATTTCTTGGTCCATTTATAAACTCTAGTGTCTGTAAACTTACTGCTCTGCGTTTTCGCGGGTTCTTAGTGGTTTTGTCTCAAACACTATCGCGTTTCAGCATATAAAGTTACTATTTATTTCTACACGTGAAATAAATGGCGAATGCCAAGCGTGAAAAAAAAAAAAAATGCGTGGGAATGAACATAAAACACCAGTTATAGTTCTTAAACCCTTCACTGGCGAGAATATGTGTACAAGGTCCGTCTGCAAGAAACCTAGATCCTCAGGACCCCTGCAGTTGCTGGGGCACATGAGGATATTATTATGCCTCTTGTTGACACGTCTTCGGATTCACGTTTGCTGGATGGCTACTGCTCTTTGGCGATGAAAAAATCAAAGATTCCAGAAACACAGTCTGATTCAACTGGCAGTGAAGACATTAACACATTCAGCCCTAACGCACTACAGCAGCGAGATGGGTCGACCACGATAATTCAAAGGTAGTGCCAGATTAGCATGGCGTCTGTCGGCGCCAAGCTAAAAGTCTGGCATTGCCCTTGAATTATCATGGTCGACCCATCTCCTGCAACTGGTGCATAGTCATTCGATGACGCCTCCAAAATGTGGGAACTACGGCCGTCGGGCTGAATCAATATTGTATTGTACTGGGCCAAAGTTTGATTGACATATTTCCGATAACCGGCAGATGTGATTACGAGACCGAACTGCACGAGAAAAGAACCAAAACAACTCAATGCGTTTTAGATTGCGGGGTCAATTACCCATTGCGCAAAAAAAAGGACGTCGGGCCAATGTCTAGCCGCCGCTGGCCCGCGCACGGCTTTGCCGATGGCCTTTGCGCACTGGGTTTCTATTGACGCACACTGCAGGCGAGTGAACACAATGAATGGTGCCGCGAATATGCAGTTTACGCACATTCGTTATCACATTCTACACCAAGGACCGAAATCCCCAAATTTTATAAGTTGCCCTCTGAAGGATTGTATTACAATTCCAGAGACAGATCGAGCATGATAGTTCAAGGGTGGTGCCAGAATAGCTTGGCGCACCCTTGAACTATCATGCTCGATCTATGTATTGCTGAGGTGTGTCGGGGCTGAATGAGTTAACGGCCTTGTATTAGCGCTTGCTTCTCTTTGTGACACCCTTACTGAGAGAGCGTTGACGGCAATCTCGCATATGTGAGGCGATACATTTTCTTTTTTTTTTCTATCGAAACAACGAGTCTCTCTCTCGGCAAATGACACTTAAGAAGTCCATATTATTACGTTTGCACTGGTAAAGAAGCGCTTGAAAACTGTGACTGTCGATGCGGTTTTTGTCGCGATGATTGCTATAGAAATCATTGCGACAGAAACTGCTACGGACAGCCAGCGGTTGAACCGATTTTCATAAAGTTACGTGGCAGTTTGGGCTAGCCTTCAAAATATAGGAGTTGTATCGATCTTGGCTCGAGGAAGCGTTACCAGTCGAGGCCCCACACGTCTGGTGTGCTGTTTTGGGAAGTATATCAGACAGAGAAGTGTTTCGAAGAAAATATTTGTGTAAATTAGACGTGTAGCAAAATCATGTAAGAGGTGGGTTTTTTTTTTTTTTTACTTTATTTATTTATTTTATTTTTTATTTATTTTTTTGTTTGTTTGGGTGTGGTGGGGGTGGGGGGGGGGGGTGTGGTGGTGGAATTTGTTTTGAAAACTTTGAGGTGGCACCCCCCCCCCCTCCCCCTGTATGGCAGAAATAGTGATAAAAAGTGCTTGCGGAAAGAAAATCCAGGGAACAGCACTACCAATCTGAAGTGCGGATACATCAATAAATCCCGCTCGTTCGTGGCCATGTATTGCGGTTGGGCCAAGCGCAGTTTACTCTGACTTTGCTGCAAGTAATCACGATATGCAAACCGTCTGAAATCACTAACACACTGATCGACAATCACGTGACAAAACACAGATGCAAATGGGACCATAACTGGACCTAAAAAAACACAGTGTTTGACAAGAGACATAAATCCTCATGAGACCCCGCAGTCGCGGGGTCTCATGAGGGTTTATGTCTCTTGCAGCTGGGTAGCGTTCGCCTTGCCCCGGCAGGTAAGAGTCAACACTATTCCCAAGCTTATTATAGAAAATAGCCCATCGAAGGGAGAGGATGTGGGGTGGTGGTGGTTAAACATGACGTATTTTGTTCGGTTCTGGTAATTAGTGATTGAAAATTTAGTCGCCGCGCGATTCGGGAAAAAAATGTGTGCCGTGACACGTGAAAACTAAAATTAGATCTTCGTCCTTCGTGAAACGTTTTAACCCCTTCATTGACAGGATGCAGAATGTGTGGGTTTCTTTTATCGTTGTAAAGTCCACGTCAAAGATATCCAACCGTCGAAAGAGCTTAGATAGAAGGTGGTCTCAGCAAGAGGCATAGATCCTCAACTGCGGGGGCTCATGTAGATCTGTGTCTCTTGCAACGGGATCGTGTTGACCTTTTCTCGACGTTGGTAGGGTTAAACATTTCGTGAAGCGTGAAGGGGAGTAACGGGGGTTTTGCAAGAGACTGCGGGATGTTTCGGCCTTCACATGCACTGACGTCTGTTTTCCGTATCTATAAATCTGCTGGACATAGAGCAAATAGTAGACACCAGCTGAGTGTTTAAGAAAGTGGCCTGTCTCATATATCATTTTTCAGCCTTTCAGCCGTACGTCTAATCCTGAATAACACCCGAATAACAAACTGTTTGAGACAAAGCTGACAATAAGCAAGACCACGATATACAGAAACTCGACAAGCAAGTGTGGGGGTTAACAATCACCCAGCCGCAGGAGACAAAAACCTTCATGAACCGAGCGTAAGGGTAGGAGGGGCGGGGGAGAGGGGGAAGAGGGTGGGGGTGGGTGGGTGGTGCGTGGGAGTGGGGGTGGGGGTGGGGGGTGAGGGTTCAGGCGCCAAGCTAATCTGGCACTACCCTTGAATTATCATGGTCAATCAATCTCCTGCTATATGAACTCGGGGCTAAATGGGTTAAACTGGCCGGAGGAAAGTTTCTAACTCAGGCTTTACTGTGTGGTTACAGACTGTCCACATTTCAAGGAAGAACTAGCACGTTTACACGGATCATGATCCACAAAGATCTTATTTTTGCTTTTCACGTTTCACGACGAACCCTTTCTTCACGGATCACGAGGATGAAAAAATTGCAGTCACGAGAAACGATAAAACGCTAATCATCACAAATTTAGGGCATACTCCCCCTCTCCTCCACTACCCTCCCCCCACCACCCCCCCACCCCCCACCCTGTATCGGAAGGTCTTTACTTACGCGCCTGAAAAAAAGAAGGCCAACATGTTTTTTCACGATATTGAGTCAGACAACGTACAGCACAGTGACTGCTTTCCTCTGCGGAGGGCGTCCACGCCATTTGCTCTACAACTATGCAACTTACACAAATCTACGGAAAATTGAATGATGTTTACTTTGAGTCCCAAAACCTTTGTGTTATTTTCTTCGGATTTTATGATATTCTGAAAAGGGCCAGGAAATTTCACAAAACATACGTTCTGCAGCGTAACTTGTGAATCACTGAAGTGTTCAAAAAAGGCAACGACTTACTTTTAGCCAATAATAGAAACGAGTCCGTGTGTATGTGTTTTAACATTAAATGCGCATACGCGATTTGCCCCGCAGAAATACGCCACGCGTTGAAAAACACATCGACACTCACTGTCTTCCATACACTAAGAACAAAACTAATGACAACTCTGGAAAGAGGAGAAGACACACTTTATCATCATGTAAACGGGTTTCTTTCAAAGTCAGACTGTGTGCATTCAGAGCGAGTTGCAAAAAACAGGTAAAAATTGCAATCTCATCGCGTTGGACCCGCGCAGAACGTCATTTGGCCGATACCTAGCAAACACGCCGGGACTGGACTACCTTAAAGGTGTACCACCTGACCTTGAACTAAATAACTGTTTGTCTTGTATCATGTAAATCTTTACAAGACTTGAAGAGTAAAGAATATGTCATATTTAACCGTTCCACTGCCGCAGTGAACACAGACTGTGTTTCTGAAATCTGTGTTAATTCAATGACAATGAGAAGTCCAAAGAGCGTGGATACAAAGTGGTGTCAGCAAGAGGCATAGATCCTCATGCGCCCCGCAACTGCGGGGGCGCATGAGGATCTATGTCTCTTGCAGTTGGATTGGGGTCACCTTTTCTCGGCAGTGACAGGTAACAATAAAACTAAGGGCCATAACTCCTCCGTGGAAAAGGGGAGGGCGCTGTTTCCAAAGGCTGTATACCTGTCCACCAAAGGGCGCCCTCTAGCGTCAGTAAAGACAACCAGGTTGGCGTCCAGGCAGAGAACTCGTTGTGCGTAGCGTAAGTAGCGCCTGTAGACTGTTGACTGTGTGGCCCAGTTCTCGCGGCCAATGTCCAGAACGGACGTCACTACTGTCAAGTTATACTGGCCTGGGGGGAAAAAGGCCTGATCTGCAGTCTGTGTGTGGCATGCTAGATTATTATACAAACTGAAACACATTGGTCTTAACAGGGTTCATGTTCAAGTAAATCAACCACAAAAATTTATTTTAAAAAAATGAAGGATCTACATGCACCAGAGCTGGCAAAGTTCATGATTGAAGAAGATATATATATATATTGGTATTCCTGGGGAGCTGGGTGTTGTTTGTTTGGTTTTTTTTTTTTTGGGGGGGGAGGGGGGGGGGAGTGGCCCGTGATCGATATAAACTGAAACTGAACTGATAGTACATACCCCAAAGAGAATTGTATTTTGTACTCAAAAGCTATAACAGATCGAATAAGAAAAAAAAAAAAACTACATGAAAGAAAATGAACTCGAGTTATCTAGAGGAAAAACCATGCCTGATGATTTTTAATAAAGCAATAATAAAAAAGGTAATAATATTTTCATTAGATGACACTTAATAGAATTTAAAACAGAGTGTACAGTTTTTAGGAGTGTATTTTTTTCCAAAATTATATGTAAAAAAAATCATATTGAACATCGATTAAATAAAGCTACAAAAAGTCTTAACTTAAAATCAAAACTCACATCAATCAATCAATCAATCAACCTAACCAATCGACCAATCAATCAATATTTACAGCGTTCAAGCCATCGACACTGGTTAATTTACACCATAACAAACAAACAAAACAAACAGACTGATTTCGACTCACCTCGCTCATGTCCCCAGTGACAGTTGTTGGCTGGATTCAAAAGCCACAAGCACCAGGCAAACCACGACATGCACAGAATCACCATTACAGCGGCAAGTTTGTTCCTCACTGCTGGCCTGCTCCACTTTAACAGCCAAGCCATCGTTTGCTTAGTACCGCACAGTTCTGTATACAGACTGGCGACCAAAACGAAGAAGTCTCAGTCCTGTGAGGAAAAGGTCAACAGGCCGAAAGTGGCCTTCACTGCGCTGTGCAAAGCTCTGCCAGGCCCAGCTGCGTCCGACGTACGAGTACCTTCCATACTAACGGCCCGCACAATCTGCTCCAGTCCGATAAGTGTATGCAATCGTTACTAATTTAAAAAAAAATTTAAAATTTAAAAAAAAAGAGCGACAAGGTGCGCCTTTTAAGGTTCAAGTACTCTTAAAAGGTGATACTGCATTATTTTATGCACACAGCCACCGCTCAGATCATACATTATTATCATTGTGGCGAACTCTTGTGTTGCAGTGTTACAATGCTGCAATGTCAGTCAGCCATTTGCATTCGTCTCGCACACTGCAGCTGTAATTCAGGGGAGAGGAAATCTATGACGTGTTGCCCTGACCGGCTCCCAGCGTCTCTACATTAGTGAGATTTCGTTGGCGACGAACGACTAAAGAGCGAAATTTCGCTGTTGATAACCAGTTTGTGCCATAAGCATAGACAACACTCCAAACATACCAAAGAGGCATAGAGTTGGTTGGTTGTACATTGCTTAACGTCCCGACAGCAACAAGGCTTTCTCAGGACGTGCCTGCACTGCATTTGAAAAAAAAAAAAAAAAAAAAACTAAACAGAATATTGAATGTATGTCGCCAGCCGGTCTAATACGCTAAATAAACCTAACCATTTAGCAACACACATCCAACATCAAGAGCGACAGGCAGCGCAGACAGTAGGGAGAGTTAAAAAAAAAAAAAGGAAAATACAGGTGAATGGACCACGGGTAGACAGAAACACATGCCCCAGAATAGAGGGGAAAACCCACCCTGTGGGGCTGACCAGGGTGACCCTGGGAACTAAAATTAGTTAACCCCACCCAAGTCCCCCAGGCAGACACGGGTGGAGGAGATCCTCATGAGCCTGGAGGGCTCATGACTGAGGATATATACCTTTTGGAGATGTTTGTAGTGTTATCTGTGTTTGCTATCCGTCGTGACTAAGCTTTCGTTTGTTGTTTGGAGTCGTTCCCCGCCGTGAGATGGCCTTAGTCGCCTGCTCGGCGTTAAACGCAAATAACTAACTTTGGAGTCGTTCACGCGGTTTTAATCCATTCAGGCCTGACACACTACAGCAGGATATGGGTCGACCAAGATAATTCAAGGGCAGTGCCAGATTAGCTTGGCGATCCATCTCCTGCAACAGGTGCATAGTCGTTAGATGATGCCTCCAAAATTTGGGAAATACGTGCGTCGGGCTGAATGAGTTAATTATCCCTTTGTCCGCTCCAGACAACAGTGAGAACCAAGACCTGAACACATTGGAAGACAAAGACTGCACAGTTTCAATGCATTCGCTGTGTAGTGTGCCTCTTTTCAACAGCGAGGACCGAATTGCCAGGCCGTGTAATATATCACAGCCACTCGCAACAAACTACGGTAAATAAAGTGTTAACCCTTTGGCAGTCGGTAGCGCCGCGTTTGTCGCGATGATTTCTGCAGGAATCATCGCGACAGAAAAGAGCTACCGACAGCCAAAGGGTTAAAAGTGTGACTCATGCAGCAGTATGGGTTAGTATGATTTATCTGGTCAGTTCTCAGAAACACCTGCAAACAACGTGTTGTTGTTGATTTTTTTTTTTTAAATTATCATTTGTTTTCTATATCAGTTGTTACGATTATAATGTTTCTTCTCTATCACGTTAGTAAGTGGGCCTATCAATTATTTGTATTTAACACTCAGGTCGTAGTTTTTGTAAAAGGAAAAAGAAAACTTGTTTGCAGTTTTATGCCGCGGTGCAACTTTGACGCGTGTTTATCATCCAAGTGTATAAGAGTTGCACAGCAGGAAATTGCAAATACTTTTAATTAGAACAACGCCGCAGAGTAAGTAGTTAGTCTCTTCTACTAGAAAATAAAGGTAGAAATTAAAACGGAAGAAACTGTGTCTTCTGACATTCATCATAAAAATATATAGAGGCATTGGCGCGAATGACGCAGCTTAAGAAAAAAAAAAAAACCAAAAAAAACCCACCACGTTAATTAAACAGGAAATGCACTGTGCATGTCTTTGCCAATAAGTCGCTCATACAGTAAGCCCCATGTGCTAGAGCCAAAGATTATCATGAGCAAGTGCAGGGCACAGTGGCTCATGACAATCTATACCCAGCCTGCAAGACCATGAGTACCTCGGTACTCATGGAGTTGCAGGCTGGGTACCTCCCGCTGGAAAATACATGTATGTACCATTTACATCCTGAAGTCACATATTTTTGAGTTAACTCATTCGAGACACGCCGCATGCAGATGCGGTTCGTCTCGAAAGCCCGAGTCATTAAGGTGGACGAATTACTAAACATGAAGATGTTAATAACGTCTTTTTATGATCTCATTAAGACCCTTGTTGAGCCTAGAGGTTACAAAGAACTTGATCGACCCTTGTATAGATCAGATGCATTTTGTTCAAGTTGGCGCCACTAATAATGGACGATTTCATGGAAATAATTTCTTTCTGTACTGGCAGTTTTTGTCTACCGTATTAAAAAAAAAATACGGTAGACTTTGAAATGGGGCTGGTCGGAGCGCATTCCGGAGCATGCACATGACGTTTCTGGCGTGCGGCGCAAAAATTCTGGCAAAGAAGTAGCAAGATAAAAATGACGTTACGTCTAGCTACGCAAACCTGGCTAGAGAACGTCTTTTTCGCGCCAAACATGTGTGTGTGTGTGTGTGTGTGTGTGTGTGTGTCATGTGTGTGTGTGTGTGTGTGTGTGTGTGTGTGTGGTGTGTGTGTGTGTGTGTGTGTGTGTGTGTGTGTGTATGTGTGTGTATGTGTGTGTGTGCGTGTGTGTGTGTGTGTGTGTGTGTGTGTGTGTGTGTGTGTGTGTGTGTGTGTGTGTGTGTGTGTGTGTATGTGTGTGACAGCGGTTAGAGCCCGCGTTTGAGAACGGACAATCTTGAACTTTTAGGATATTGTCCCTCAAAGAATTATCTTGGGACATTTTTTTTTTAAAACTTTGTGATTAAGGTGCTCATTGGCGAGAAAATGTCCGTTTCACAAAAACCGGTTGATGCACACTGGAGTTCGTTATTTTTCTTATTTTTACTAGACATTTTGTGTATAGCTGGATAAAAGGGAGATACTAAATGGGTTCGTTAACCAGCATTGGACCTCTAGAAAGTTTTGAGCGATAATTAAATGTTTTTTGAAAAAATATATTTTTACGTTTTGGGGATTAATTTCACGAATTATATGGGTTAATCTTAAAACGAATCATTTTTTGCGAAAAAAAAGAAACATATTTCTCAATAATAATCGGTATTTACATAAGCCTACAGTTTGTCTCAGCTGTCGGGTACGATTAGGTCAATTGTGACCTATATGCCCTAGGTGTGAAAATCAGACAGTGTTCTGCACCACGTTTTAGGAGTCATTGTAAAACAGCTACCATAACTTTATTTTTTCTTTTACGAAAAAACTATCTTCTCATTTAATATCCGCATGATTTTTCATAAACAGTGTTGGCATAAGCCTTTTGTTTGTCCCGGCCCTGGGGTAGGATTTAGTCAAATTGTGACCTGTAACTGTAAGCCCAAGGCGTGAAAATCAGCAAGAAAATGGCAAAGTTGATTCTGTGATACGTCAAATGTTTAGCACTGCGATAAGTGACGTATAACATCGAGGAGTCACTATGAACACAGCGTAGTGGGAATAATGATGGCATGACGTGAAGCTTGGAGTAACGTCATTTTGCTGCTCGTGCTATTATTCTTCTTCAGAATAGCTATGCTACACCAGACCACGGAGCTTTCGAATGGAGGGAATCGACGTGTGCCCGTCTTTATTTCTATGTGCCAGTGTGTGTGGATCAGAGGGCGAGTTAGAATAGAAGTAGATGGATTCCTATCGCTACACGAGCCCACAGAGCGTACTAATGACTGGAAGCGCCGTGTGTCCGTCTTTATTTGTGTGCGCCGAGGTGTGTGTTGATCAGGGGTTGGCTTAGAGAGGAAGGAAATGGATCCCAGCATAATAAGCCTAAAAATATGAACAACCCTGAATGTTCCTAAAATATAAACGCGTTTGAGCTCCAACCAATGCGGTAGACTTTGGGATAAAATCCTCATCTTGTTTTTTTTTCTTTCTGATAGTGTCCACATTGACATACCATCTTATACCACAGCTCCGTTTGGTTGGGGGTGGGAGGGGGCGAGGGGGGGGGCGGGGCTGGGAGGGGGGGGGGCGCACGCAACCTCGGGATTCACCGAAAAGACTGGGAAACCCTCCTCCATCCCAACACTAACACTATCACCTCAGTAAGCAAAAGGCCCTCGGGCAGACGTCGGTCTTAACGCCTTTCCTGCCGGTGGGCGCAGATTGTATTTCTGAAATCTTCATTTGTCACTCCTTCACTGCCACAGATCGTACATTCTACGTCTGAAATCTTCATTTGTCACTCCTTCACTGCCACAGATCTACATTCTACGTCTGAAATCTTCATTTGTCACTCCTTCACTGCCACAGATCTACATTCTACGTGTGAAATCTTCATTTGTCACTCCTTCACTGCCACAGATCGTACATTCTACGTCTGAAATCTTCATTTGTCACTCCTTCACTGCCACAGATCGTACATTCTACGTCTGAAATCTTCATTTGTCACTCCTTCACTGCCACAGATCGTACATTCTACGTCTGAAATCTTCATTTGTCACTCCTTCACTGCCACAGATCGTACATTGTACGTCTGAAATCTTCATTTGTCACTCCTTCACTGCCACAGATCGTACATTCTACGTCTGAAATCTTCATTTGTCACTCCTTCACTGCCACAGATCGTACATTGTACGTCTGAAATCTTCATTTGTCACTCCTTCACTGCCACAGATCTACATTCTACGTCTGAAATCTTCATTTGTCACTCCTTCACTGCCACTGATCGTACATTCTACGTCTGAAATCTTCATTTGTCACTCCTTCACTGCCACAGATCGTACATTCTACGTCTGAAATCTTCATTTGTCACTCCTTCACTGCCACTGATCGTACATTCTACGTCTGAAATCTTCATTTGTCACTCCTTCACTGCCACTGATCGTACATTCTACGTCTGAAATCTTCATTTGTCACTCCTTCACTGCCACTGATCGTACATTCTACGTCTGAAATCTTCATTTGTCACTCCTTCACTGCCACTGATCGTACATTGTACGTCTGAAATCTTCATTTGTCACTCCTTCACTGCCACTGATCGTACATTCTACGTCTGAAATCTTCATTTGTCACTCCTTCACTGCCACTGATCGTACATTGTACGTCTGAAATCTTCATTTGTCACTCCTTCACTGCCACAGATCGTACATTGTACGTCTGAAATCTTCATTTGTCACTCCTTCACTGCCACAGATCGTACATTGTACGTCTGAAATCTGCGTAAATTCAACACGACTGAGCTTCAGTCGTCTCGTGAACAACGGATAAAAAGCGGTTTAAGGCGGCAAGACGCGTAGATCCTCATGAGCCCCCGCAATTTGAGGAGGACTCATGAGGATCTATACCTCTTGCAGTATTGTGGTGTTCATTTTTAAGTCCCTTCTATTTATAGAATAGACTTTTAGGACGGGTCGCCGTGGGGCGAATTTAATAGCATGCCCATGATGTGAAAAGGCGGACACGCTAAACCTCTAAAAATTAAAGTAACAAGATAAAAATTACGTCAGGTCTAGTTACGCTAACCTTGCTGCTGAACGTATATTTGGCGCGAAGCGCCGTATGTGCGTATGTATGTATGTATGTGTGTGCGTATGTATGTAAACAAGAGAATCTCCGATATTTCTGCACACACAAGCTTGAAACTTGGCGAAATACTTTCTTTAGTGGGTGGCTAAGAGAGCCTCCGAGCATATTGTAATTGAATGTCTCATTGAAGACATAAACAGGCGCATGAGTATCTATGCCGAATGGGAATGTTTGGAGCGCGAGCGCACGCAGGTACTAACACACACACACACACACACACACACACACACACACACACACACACACACACACACACACACACACACACACATACACATCGACGCTCTTTCAGAAGAGCATGCAGGTGACCCGTGCACTTAATACATCATGTAGCTAGGTAAAGTCAACCTGCTTTCACACAAATTATAGGACGACCCCTGAAACTGTACCGTGAAGTTCTAGTTTTGTTACCATTTTCTCAAGCCTTTGTATCGAAAGTGAAACTCATAATCACGTAAAATATAAAATTAGGTAACAACTAAAAGTTTCGTCATGACAAATGACGTTTGACAAATCAATGAAGCGTATGTCCTGCGCCCCTTATAGAACTCACTGACGCAATGGCAGATCTGCGAGACTTTTTCAATAGGAGATAATTCAACATCAGAATCAGATCAAAGACAAAAGGTAGAGACCATTGACAGCGAGGACAGCTCTCATATAGAAGGGACTTTGTGGGTTATGGTTCATCCCATCTTGTTTTTTTTTCTTTCTCGGCATTAAAAACAGTTAATTTAACATCAGTGAATCACATCCGCCTGTGTAAACCTGGATAAACTCCTGAGGTAGCAAGAGGCTTAGATCCACATGAACCTACGCGAATGCGGGGGCTCATTTGGATCTATGTCTCTTGCAGTTGGGTGTTCTCAACTATTCTCTGGCAGTGCACTGGCCCGCGCCCGTCGACATACAAATTCCAAGACCGCCAACCGATGTTTGTTCACAGATATGTTTAGCGTGCGTCTGATGACGTCATTTTGGAGGAGAGAAACCTGTGGCTTTTAGTTTGAGCGGATGTCTGAGGACGTCATCTTTACTGGAAGAGAGCAAATAAACTCTCCCTGCAGGCCTAGACACGTGCTAGCATTGTCTGAAGTCATGCACAGCATGTAGATACAGCTTCCCCCATCAGTATATCGCTGTACCCGGAAGCTATAGAGTATAAGGTCTCATATTCGCAACCGCATTGCAATGTGGACAGAATCTGACCTGCAACTTGTGAAGACTGAAAACCCAGTTGATTTAACCCATATGCTGAGGCTAAACTGACGCTTCAAATTTGTACACTGCCATATGCAAGCTACATTACTTACAGATAATGATATAGACCAATGGCTTTAGTTCAAGGGTGGTGCCAAAAAAGCTTGGCGCCTAGAGGCGCCAAGCTTTTCTGGCACTACCCTTGAACTATTTTAGTCAAACTTATTTCACACACTGGTGTATTCCGAATGATAAGGGTTAAACAAAATGTCGGCGGGTCGACGACATCGGACCGACTGACGACAGCGCTAGATAGCCCGCGCACGGCAGGGGCGCATACTGGTCTATACCTCCTTCCAGTAAGCAAAGGCACACTTCTGTAACACATGGTTATGAAGCGCCACACTCGGGTCTAGCTATGGTTCATTTAGACACAGGACAATCCAGTTTAGCACACGTCGTCTGTGTATCAAGTAACCTAGCAATGACTCCGCTACGTACAAAAAAAAAAAAAATGCCACGCTATCAGTACGAGAAACAGATTAAAAAAAAAATAAAAAAAAAGACAGGTTGCAAACGGGTGCGCAGAATAAATGAGTGCGATAACGCGTGTGCTTTTGCTGCTGTTGAAGTTCATTAGCTGTGTCGACAAGGCATGACAGACACAAATGGTGCTGAAATGTGTCTTCAGATTTATGCGTAATGGTAATTTACCGTCTTCTCTACCTTTTAATAATAATAATAATAATAATAATAATAATAATAATAATAATAATAATAATAATAATAATAATAATAAAGGATAATTGATAAGCGCTTATTCGAAAAGTAGCTCTAAGCGCGCTAACACACGCACACGCACACACACACACACACACACACACACACACACACACACACACACACACACACAACATACACACACACACATACACACACACACACACACACACACACACACACACACACACACACACATACGTGACAGTGGTGATGAATTGTTAGTTAGTTAGTTATTTGGGTTTAGCGCCGAGCAGGGTGATGAATTGTGCATAGCTGGGGAAATGGACTAGTAAAAGGCAGCGTTGTAGAGGTGGGTTTTGAGAAGTGATTTGAAAGAGGAGAGCGTTTGACAGTTACGGACACGGGCGGGGAGGTTGTTCCAAGTGGCACGACCGCCACGTGTTTTTCAACTGAAATTCAGTTACGTGTGTCAGAGGAAGAGCGGAGGGTGCGAGATGGAGTATCGGCAGATGGATTGGTTGGTTGTCCATTGCTTAACGTCTCGACAACAACAAGACTTGCTCAGAACGTGCCTGCACTGTTTGTGGAAAAAAAAAAAACTAAACAAAATATTGAATGTATGTCGCCAGCCGGGCTAATACGCTAAATAAACATAAGACCATTTAGCAGCACACATCCAATATCAAGAGCTACAGGCAGCGCAGACAGTAGGGAGAGTTTAAAAAAGGAAAATACAGGTGAATGGACCAAGGGTAGACAGAAACATAAGCTGCCCCAGAATAGAGGGGAAAACCCACCCTGTGGGGCTGACCAGGGTGACCCTGAGAACTAAAAAGTAGTTAACCCCACCCAAATCCCCCAGGGCAGATCCGGGTGGGGGGGAGATGATGATGATGAAACTTTATTACATAACGGTAGAAGTTTTGACAGATACAAATACGTCATTTTTCAAACTTGCCGTTTCTAACGTTCTACAACAAGAAATATAATGAAGACAAACAAAAAATATTTAACGCAAACAAAAAACATAACTAAATAAGTACAGACACACGCAGTACAGAAAATGATAGTACTAAGGTAGCAATAAACAAATACAAAAAAGGAAGTAACACTCCTCAGCACAAATTACATAGGAGAAAAATCATAGCACAGCAAAAACAAGCACAAAGTACCAAGAATCAAGCATACATACACACACCTTTACAGCCGTGTAAATGCACGCACTAACATATATACATTTACATAACCTTTCATCAGAATGACAGGATAAAAATAATATATCTAAGCAGTTTCCATCAGGTATATGTGTAGTTTTGTTTTAAAGGAGGAAAGGTGGGTTAGTGTTTTTAAATGTTGAGGAAGTGAACTCCATAAAAGTGGTCCCGAAAAGGCTAGGCTTGATTTGAATAAGTCAATGCAAGGTAGTGGTAATCGAAGAGTACTGTTCCTCGAGGACCTTTCACACTGTCGTGGAGTAAATTTAGCTGTTAGATACTGTGGAGCTTTCTTGTGGAGAATTTTAAACATAAGTATGCACTTGTTGTAAACGAGTTGTTGACGAAGGCCAAGAAGTTTGAGATTTTGCAGTTTTACAGCGGTAGGAATGGGTCTTATATCTACATGTTTAATGGCTCTTTTGTATAGTGAATTTAGTTTTTTGATATGCACATCACCGCTACCATCCCAAACAGTGGAGATGTAATCAACATGAGATTTAATGTGTGCATGAAAAAACATTTTTCGTGTATTTATGTCACTCACACTTCTCAATTGTGATAAAAGAAAAATATGTTTTGATATTTTCTTACATATATTAGTCACATGTTTCTCCCAACTTAGTTGCTCATCTATACATATTCCAAGGAAGTTGCGTTCATGAACTTGTTCAATAGGTTGACAATTAAGACTGAGCGTTAGTGAAGGGGGGTGAAGGTGATGTTTTTGTCGTGAGGTGATTAACATGCTCTTCGTCTTATCAGGATGTAGTACCATGTGGTTTTTACAGCACCAATCAGAAACTTCGTCAAGACTGGATTGTAAACGACGACTAATATCATGACTGTTCTTACCAGGAACGTGAAGGCTTGTGTCGTCCGCAAAGAGATTACAATTAACGTTAGGGTCGGAAATATGTAAAGGAAGGTCATTTATGAAAAGTAAAAATAGGAGGGGTCCTAGAATTGATCCTTGAGGAACTCCAAATTTAACATGGCCTTGCCTAGAGTACTGACCATGGACGTATACTTTTTGCTTTCGGTCTTCCAAATAGGATCTGAGAAAAGTTATTGTAGTTTCGTCCATGTGGTATATTGTAAGCTTATGTAAGAGAATCTCATGGTCCACAAGATCAAAAGCTTTTTTAAGATCTAGGAAAACTGCTCCCGACATTAAATTTTTATTAATTGACTCTAGCCAGCAATCTACAATATGTGTGAGTGCTGACTGGCATGAATGGGTCGGGCGAAAACCGGACTGATGAATGTTTAGTAAATTACCCTTCTCAAGGAAATTAAGAAGATGCTTGTGAATGTGCCGCTCTAATGGCTTTGACAAGGCTGAGAGCAAAGAGATCGGTCGGTAATTATGAATATCTTCAAGGTTTTTAGTTTTGGGGATCGGAACTACCTTTGCTTGCTTCAGGACTGTAGGAAAATAACTTTTATTTATACACAGATTAAAAATGTATGTAAGGGATTGTATTGTGTAAGGCAACGACAATTTTAGTGATTGGTTATCAATATAATCAATCCCTCTACTTTTCTTATTCGGCATGTCAGAAATATACTTACCGATTTCTGCTATTGATATATTAGGAATTACGAATTTAGAGAGAGAGACTCGTGGACCGTCTTCCTTAACTCATTCTGCCCGACGCACGTATTTCCCAAATTTAGGAAATTGCGTCATCTAACGACTATGCACCTGTTGCAGGAGATGGATCGACCATGATAATTCAAGGGCAGTGCCAGATTAGCTAGGCGCCGACAGATGCCAAGCTAATCTGTCACTAGTGACCCTTGAATTATCATGGTCGACCCATCTGCTGCTGTAGTGCGTCAGGGCTGAATGGGTTAAACAGCCTAGCTGCAAACACACTGTGTCGCACTGTCATCGATAAAGTAAACCGTATTCATTTTTAAAAGCGTGACAGAGTATTTACTCATTTAACAATAAACTTGGACACAGTGGCACGAACACAGACATTACAAAAAATAAATCAGTTCAACATCTAATCATGCGCAACGATTGTTTTCAGGCGATCAACACTGAAGTACTACGGTGTACCTGAACCTAAATAGAAAATCATGTCTCACAGTAAATACAGTCTGACCAAAAATAACATACCTGACGAATCATGACTACGTTGTTCCGCTAAAGGGTGATAATGTCAGACACAAGAAGTAAACAGAATATACTTTCCTTCATTCCTCCGCCTGCCACAAAATCAAGACAGCAGCTGGCGTCAATAAAACATAAGTTTGCGTCAATACTTTACATGGAGAAATGGTCTCACGTGTCACAGAAAAACTACAGAAATCATCACGACAAAATCCGCTACCGACAAGCAAAAGACTTAATATTTGCAATTTATTGTCTTCAAGGGGTAGTAAAACTCTCTTGAACTCTTGAACCTGAAAATGTGTGACAAGTTGTAAAGCTATACAAGTTACTCCACATGTTAACCTGCACATTGCGTTTGCACTTGAAGTTTTGTGTTTGTTTGTGTCATATGTTTTGTGATGCAAGTGACGTCTTTTATATAGTGAAATGTCTTCTGTGGTTTGTGTTACTCTGAAATCGTGTTTTTTGCCTTTACGTTTAGACCACAATAGGTATTAATGTGTGTTTGTGTGTGTGTGTGTGTGTGTGTGTGTGTGTGTGTGTGTGTGTGTGTGTGTGTGTGTGTGTGTGTGTGTGTGATTGTGTGTGTGTGTGTGTGTGCGTGTATGTGTGTGTGTTTGCACGCGAGCAGTTTAGTTATATTTGATATGTGTTTCATATCCTTCTTTTTATATTGCGCAACACCGAGATGATTTCCAATGCATTTTTACATATGGCAATAAAGTTCTATCTTATCTTATCTTATGTATCAGAGAATAATTACGCATTATCATCTTTTGATTTATATTTTCCTCCATACCCCAATATAGGATAAAGGAAATAAAATCTTTGGAAAACAAAAACCCGCAGCGTAAGCATTTCTCCCTTTCCACATACCCCATACCCCATTTGCCTCATCCCTTCTCTCCTCCCCCTCCTCCCTCCCTCCCACAACACACACACACACACTCCCCCCATCATCCCCTTTCCCATACACAACCCAGTGATAATCAAGACTTTCACTCTGCAACTGAAAATGTTCACAGCTGATAGACCTATTTCAGTATCTGTCGTTTCCAAGGAATTCTCATGTTTGGGTTTGAGAAAAAAAAAACTATTTTCTCCTTTAAAAAAAATGGAGTCTAATATTCAGAAGAAAGGTCAGCATCAACTGTTTGGGCTCCGAGACACAACATATCTTCCATCATGTATTTGCCTAAAAGCAGTATGGCAAGGGTGTGCAACCGTCATTATCGTCGCAGTCCCTTCTTTATCCACCCAATGCGCATAAAATCATCGGGCCGACGTCGCCCGCCGTTAGCCCGCGCACAGCTGTGCGCGGGCTAACGGCGGCCGACGTCAGCCCGATGGCCTTTGCGCACTGGGCACTGCAGTGGCGATTTTCGAAATTGCTCGTTTGAACGGAACAGAATTGTATGTGATAAACGAAAAGAAAAGTGGAGACTGCCACTGCTAAAAATTTAGGAAGATTTCAACGTAAAGTAGGTAAAATCACTGTCAGGGGAGAGAATTGTGCATTATCGACCAATGATCATAGATCTAGTTTGGTCAAAGCAGTAGGTTCTCTCTTAGGGTGGATGGAAATTTAGTTCTAGGTGGAGGCATGGAATGTATGTCCCTGCAGACACCACAGCCGGTAAAGTGTATTTGTCCTTGCAGGTAGGCAGAAGTTCCTGCCTTTCCACCAGTATGCCGAATGGTGTGCTGACGAGGTCGCCTAGACTGAAAGAGCTGTCCAAACCGGCTAAACAATCTGGACCCCCCTGGGAGACCTATATCTAAATTTCTATGCATCAAGGGGCTTGAAATCCAAACGTTCACTCACCTATTACGATAAAAAAAAAAAAAAACAAAAAAAAAAACGTATTTTAATATCTTTTTCCTTTTTTTTTTAAAAAGTAAAAACTTGTCGGTGTTCTATATTATTATAAAAGATTGTGTATGCAGGCCCAGTAAATGCAACTAAAATACAATAACAAAACACAACCTTCACCAGAAGAACACCTGTTCCCATGGTTATATTGATTACATTGGTCGGCATGGCCCGTACACAGTCCGGCGGCTGTACGCGTTACTCTGGTCAATATGCGTACAGTGTTGCGACGCGAAGAAAACCTGCCGCGCTGCACACATCCCAATGCGCAAAAGGCCGTCGGACCGATGTCGGCCGCCGTTGGCCCGCGCACGTTCGTGCGCGGGCCAACGGCAACCGACGTCGGCCCCGTATGTGAATCAATATCCAACATGCGAAACAGCTATACCATTTTTTTTTCTCTCTCAATTTAGTTCCGTTCAGTTCAGTCAAGACGGGATCTCTGAAGTCGGAAAAGCCCATACGCGCTCCCCCCCCCCCAACCCCACGCACCAGAGTTCCTTTTGAGATTGTACCAATATTGGTTTGGTTTACTATGGATGTCCTGGCACGTCTGCCCGACGCCCGCTGTCTTTCTCTACACCTCTGCTCTGGAGGCGATCGACTGTGTGGTGCCCTTGGCTCTGTTCCTGGAAATGCTTTCTCAAGTTTCTCACCACGTCTGATCTGCCCATTCGTAGGCCCTGTGTGACCTCTGCCTTGCCAGCTTGATCATTGCCCTGGACTCCTATCAAAAGTCTTCGAAGTTGCATTTGGGCCATTGCCCAGTGCTAGAACGTTTTTACTGATGGTTGTGGTTTTGGTAGTGCTAATGATGGTAGTGATGATAATAATGACAATTATCATTATTGTTGTTATTGTTATTATTACTATTGCTATCCCTAGTCGTATTATTCTATTATTATTATTATTATTATTATTATTATTATTATTATTATTATTATCAGTATCGTCATCATCATTACTATTATTATATGTTTTTTATTATCAACAAATTACTTTATGGTATCATTTTTGTGTTTTACATGTGTGTCGTATTTACGTATTAGATGTAGCAACGGCAAGTTTGAAAACTGGTCTTGCAACCAATAACTTCTCCCGTTGGAAAATAAAAGTTAATTGTCAATGTCATCCATCGTCATTGTCATTCCCTTCCTGCGTCGATTTGTTTTAGCAAAAGGCAATTTGAGTCTGTCAGAATGATGGCGCGACTGTTTCTTTCAAATTTGCATTGTTACAAATAATTGTAAACCAGTAATTTAAAACTTAAAATTGCAGTCAGTTGTTGGGTGGTGCTTTAATCTCTTCACTTCCCGAACGCAACCAGCAGAAACAAAAGGCAAGAGACATAGATCCACATGAGCCCCTGGCTGACACGACTTTTCATCTATGTTCCTTGGACGGCGGAGGCATATTGGCATTGAGCCAACACAGATTTTAAACTTACAGTACGCGTCCACCGGTTGTGAAGGGGTTGCATTATCTTTAAACGTTTTCAAGAGACACAGATCTTCATGAGCCCCCGCATTTGCGGGGGCTCATGAAGATCTATGCCTCTTGCTGGCTACTTTCAGGCAATTTTTTGTTTTAGGTTTTTGACAGTGGTTTTTTTCCTCTTCTTCTTCCCATTTTAAGCTTAAAATTTGATTTTGAATCGGCGCTAAAACACAAGAGACTGCCTAAAGCAAAGACCAGACAGACATAAAACGGGAGATTAACCTGTTCAGTACCGAGAAAAATTAAACACTTAAATGCAAGAGGCGTAGATCCTCCTGACACCCCGCAGTTGCGGGGCACATGAGAATCAATGCCTCTTCAATACACCTATCTGAATCCAAATTCCTCGGACATCCAGGTTTTCTTTTTTTAATATTGAATTAACGAAGATTGCACAAACACAGCCTGCGTCATCTGGCACTGAACTTATTTTTTTTTTTTTTAAATAGCGTTAAGCAAGAAAAAGTATCGAAAATTAGCACACGCTGTCAAGAAGAAGATCGGTGAATGGAGCCTGAAACATTGAAAGGGACGAAACTTTTGGAAAGACCTCTGACAGTGCGTATTGCCGATTATCGATCTTGCAAATCAAGTTTGCTCGCAAGGCTGAGCGTATGGCGGGTGTTTACACGACAAACTGTCTCTTGCTTCCTCTTCATGGCAAGCGGCAAAATTCGGGAGTTCTGGGGTGGTCATTCGGCCTCTAGCTGTGCGGAACAGACGTGGCATAGTGCTCTCCGCACGGCCACAGAAAACGTGCTCGGTGGGGCCATAGGGCAAAAAAAGAAAGAAACCAACAGAAAAAAAAGAGAAGCGATATCTGTTTCCGACCTTGCCATTAAAATAAAGAGATGGGGAGGGGATGGTTGGGGGTGGGGGGTTTGGGGGGGGGGGGTTTGGGGGTGGGGGGGGGGGTGGGCGTGGGGGGAAGGCTTAGTAGGTAGCCTTTTTTTTACGGCGGCGTTTTTTTTTTTTTTTTTTTTTTTTTTTTTTTTGGGGGGGGGGGGGGGGTGGGGGTTCGTGCGTGTTTTTTTCTTTCGTGTATTTCGCTTTTTTTTTCTTCTTCTTTTTTTTCTTTTTTTTTTTTTTTTTTGGGGGGGGGGGGGGGGGGTTGGTCCTCATCGGCGAAAAATAAGTTGACGGGCGTTGTGACACAACAGAGTCTATAGGGCATGTGGACACAAGGCACTTTTCTTCTTCGCCTCTTTATTTATATCTTCCTTGGGAGTGGAGGGGACGGGGATGTGTGGGGTGGCGTGGGGTGGGATGGGGTTGGGTGGGCTAAGTTTTAGCCATGTGGTCTAGTGTGGTCTAGGCTACGGTTTCGTTTTCGAATTATTTGTCGCTACTGTAACACACACACACACACACACACACACACACACACACACACACACACACACACACACACACACACACACACACACACACACACACACACACACGAGGCCATTATTTTTGTCTTAATTTTTTGAGAGATACGTTTCAGACTTTACCAGCACGACTGTGTACACGAATGGCGCCAAATGAACACTTCCTATCGCCCCTGCTGCTCTAGGGGAAGGGAGACGCAGTTGAACTCGAGCAAACTGACTCTGTTGACATACGACACTTTTGCGGCGGGGCATTTGACGAGCCAGCAACTATTGCGATTGCTCTCTCCATATCAGCCTTGCGGCTAGCACCACCCTACTGCAAGAGACATAGATCTTCATGAGCTTACTTTTAAAACAGTTTGTAGAAACTGAAGAGATCGGCGAAATAGCTATAGGTCTTGGCATCAATGCAGAGAACTTCTCAGTTTCTCCGACGAGAGACAGAGATACTCATTAACCTCTGCAGGTCGCGGTGACTAATGATGATCTACATTTTTTGCCTGTGTTTCCGTATCACGGCACTCACCAGCATCTGAGACTCTTGCCAAATTAACCATTTCGCAGAGGATGGTAAATGGTATATATAAACCTGTTCGAGATGAAGCCGCGTATCAGGATGCGGCACGTCTCGAATGTGTGTCTTAAATCTATTCCTCTTTCTGGCATGACCAGTATTTACGCCTGTCTTTCTCAAGGGCAGCAGGCTGTTCAAGGTAAATTGACCAACGTTGATGGAAAGCGGTGTCACAGTACACACGGCACTTTCTAAATTCGAGTAAGCGAGGTGAACAGTAGAACAGTTTGTTCAGACATTGAATGTACAAATTAAAGTTGTCGTTCTTCGCCTTGAAAAAAAGGCGTCTCGATGACGCTATTTGGAGGATACGTAGGCCAAAGGACTATTGAGTAAGCTGACTTGTTATCACCAGAAGAACGACACTGGGATAAGGGTTATACAATTAATGCAATAGATGAAACAGTTGATTAACATATCGACAAATAGTTATGTGTCCCATTTTATAAAAAAAAAAGTATTTGTTTAGTTATTATTTAACGCTTTTCGATAGTTACATTGTAAATATAAAGCAAACAAATCGATCGGTGAATAAATCGATCAATCAAGCGACCGGTTTGAGAAAATGTATCCATCAATACATCGATCCATCCATCTATCCGTCCGTCCGTCCATCTACCCATCCGTCCGTCGTCCGTCTATCCATCCACCCAGCCAGCCATCTTCACCCCACCTACCTACTCAGCCACCCATCCATCCATCCCACACACCTATTAACCCAGCCACCCATTGATCCCACAAGACCTACTAATTCAGCTTCAAGGCCACCCACACGTCCCCGCCATTTATCCATCCACCCATCCACCCACCCACCTACCCATTCATCCATCCATCCATCCATCTGTCCATCCTTCTATCCATACCGTTAGTTCATGCAGGCGTAGTGTCTACTTAGCTTGGCGCCTTCCTATACAGTAAGCAAAAGCCATCGACCGGTAGTGTCTACTTAGCTTGGCGCCTTCCTATACAGTAAGCAGAAGCCATCGGGCAGTGGTTGGCCACAGTCGGCCCCGCGCACCATCGGACAAAATGTCGTCAATTTGTCCTCCGCACGGCTATACCCTACAACTCTGTGACAATTTTATTTTTTCCATGAGGAGTCCATCTCTCGTTCTACCGAACGAGGGATGGCTAGACTGACAATAAATAAAGCTGACAGTTCAAGTGTCGTGCTAGAAACTCTCTTGTCGAGTCACACATTCGAGACTTGCCGTATATGGATACGCGGCGTACAGCCGCGTATCCTTATCTGGCAAGTCTCCAATGAGTTAAAATTTCACTTTTTGTTTTGTTTTGATACTGCCCCCGTGCAAACACTCAAGCCAGCAAGACTTGATGCTATCATCACTGACGTTCTCATTAGAACATCAGTCAGTAGTGACACGTGCTCCACTCTAGACGCGATAGACACACAACATTGACGCTCTCGCTCAATCCATTTAGCCATCAATCAGCAGATGGGTTTGTCTCACGTATCAAAGCACAAGCACTTGAAAAGAAAGCATGCAAATGGTTGGTCTATACTACACTTGTGGATTTTTCGTCGTTGAAGCAAGCACGACAAATTAACGAGCATAAACAAACGTGCAAAACAAACAAACAAACAAACAAGAAAACAAACGAAAACAAACAAACAATCCATTCAGCCATCAATGAGCAGATGGGATGGTCTCCTGTATCAAAGCACTTGAAAAGAAAACTTACAATTGTTTGACCATGTGGGTTTTTCGTCGTCGTGAAAGGAAAACAACCAACTAAACGAACAAAAACAAACGTGGAAAGCAAACAGACAAACAAACAAAACGACCTTTAACCTCTTCAGTTCCGAGAAAAAGTGAACACGATCCAACTGCAAGAGACATAGATCCTCACGAGACCCCCCGACTGCGGGGACCCATGAGGATCTATGCCTCTTGCTGAGACCAGTTTGCTTCCATGTTTCTTGGACAGCTTTGGTTTTGTTCGTCGAATGAACGAAGATTTCATAAACAAACTTGTACGCACAGTGGCAGGGAAGGGGTTAAACGATCTTCTCCAAGCAGGCAAAAAGGTAAGTAGCTCACACTGTCCATTTGATAAAATATTCGTGTTGTGTCTTACAATAATGCTGCTCAAAAGGAGTGACTGACTTTTAAAAAAAAAGATAGTTCAAGGGTGGTGTCAGAATAGCTTGGCGCCTCTAGGCGCCAAGCTATTCTGACACCGCCCTTGAACTATCATGGTCGATCCAAGTCCTGCGGTAGCTTGTCAGAGCTTTATCCGGTTCAGTTTTCAAGGTCAGAGGCGCCAAGCTATTCTGACACCGCCCTTGAACTATTATGGTCGATCCAAATCCTGCGGTAGCTTGTCAGAGCTTTATCGGGTTCAATTTTCAAGGTCAGACAAATAAAATACAAAATTTCTGATCTTCTCCTTCAAAAGATAATAATACTAGAATACAAACGAAAATTTACTTTAGCGCCCAACTTTAAAAGTAGCAAACATAACGTTCAACTAATATTTTACATAAAATTAACAACATTTCGCAACAAAAAGAACCATTCATATTACAAGGACACCAACCGCAGTTGCAGGCAATTACTTTTCCATGGCAGTAACGGCCAACCAACTTTCTTAGTATTAGAAGTCCAACAGATGAGTATGCTAAAATTAGACACACATTTTATATTAGAATGTCTTGGTATTAATTAATGTTTATAGAATGATTTTTATTTTCACTCCGGCTAAAACAGCTCAAACAAAGCCTCTAATACTACACTAGGCAGATGATACTCGCTATTGCAAATTACGTTCAATTCGACCCAATTTTTCAGGACACACACACACACACACACACACACACACACACACACACACACACATTGACAGACACACAAGCGCGCAACACACACGCACGCACATACACACACACACACACACACACAAACACGCACGCACACATGCACGCACGCACACGCACAGTGTAGCCGGGCCAGCGGAAAATTGCCAACAACTTAATCAAACACAAAGCGAGAAATGTACCACGCTACACAGAAGAGCTCCCCCATTAGCACACCTTGCTTCGTGTGCGTTATCACATGGATTGTGAAAAGAAGTGTAGAAACATATTAATTGTGGCAATACAAAAAAAAAAATCCGTTGTATTTGCGAAGTTTAGCATGTCAAATCCAGCAGTGGTGAATGCAGCTTTAACACATACAAGATTGCATGCGTATGTTATTGCCAGCAGGATTCATGAAAGCAAACAATCGTGATTTCGATTACGTTTAAGAATAACATGCACTAACAATTTTCTGCAACCAGATACCTCCTTTACTGCCAGTGAACAGAGGTTGCTTTTTTTTTTAAATCATCGCAAATTCAACATAAAAAATACACAGACTAACCAGGAACATGGATACAAAGTTGTTCAATTTTTTCTCGGCAGTAAAGGCTTTGCGTGCATACGTATGCTGCAGGTCTCGAATAAAGTTAAGGTCCGAAGGCCAAAACGCATAGACGACATGCAAAACTTGTAGAAGAATTATCGAGGAGGAAATGTCACACACTTCCGTCAGAGCCAGAAGTGCTGTATTGGCCAATTAAATCCACGTCCGGTAATGTCACGTGATACTCTTCACGGCCAGGCAGTGCTGGCTTCCGTTCTTGCACCATGAAAATGAGCTTGCCAGAGAAAGTATTTCTGCCATGTGCCTAACTATTACCAACAACTTCAATCTTGGGACGTTCTCCTGCAGTCACAAAAGGCGCACATTCTCATACGCCCTCTGCGACTGCTGGAGCTCATGAGACTCTATGTCTCTTGCAATACAATGTAATTGTAAAGAGAGTTTAGCCCATTCCACTTCCTAGCTCGAAAAAATTGTCAATAATTTAACCCGTTCACTGCCACTTGACGCAGGCTGTGTTTCTGCAATCTTCCGTCAATTCCGTCTGAGGACCGGGCACAACCGACTCAGTTTCCACCTGCACAGACGCTTCCACCTCGTGCCATCTCCCCTGTGCCCGTGTGGAGAAGTAGAGCAGACCACAGAGCACATCCTCCAGAACTGTCACACCAGCTGGTGAGGGAGGAAATATGGCCGAGGCCCGCCACTCCACAAGAGAAACTGTACGGGCCTGTGGAGGCGCTACAGAAGACCACAGATTTCATTTTGAGAGCCAAACTCCAAGTGTGATGGCGTTCGAGAAGAAGAAGAAGTTAATTAAACACCCCCAACAAACAAACAACAACAAAAAAAAACAACAGCAACAAACAAACAAACAACAACAAAAACTATACCAGGAACAAGGATTCAAAGTGGTGTCAGCAAGAGGCATAGATCCCCATGAGCCCCCGCAAATGCGGGGGCTCATGAGGATCTATACCTCTTGCAGTTGGGTGGTGTTCACATTTTCTCGGCATTGAACGAGTTAACCGCTTCACTGCCCGAGATCTCTGAAACCGTGACAGGCTGCATGGAAAGAAACAAGACAGAAACGAAGCCAAGCAAGAGGCAACGATCCTCGTGAGCCCCCGCGACTGCGGAGGCTCTTGAGGATCTTTGACTCTTGGAGCGTGCTGATAGCGGTTGCGTCACGTGTCCCGTCAGGCCGGAAGGGATTCTGGAACTTAACGATAATAGGTGTTCAGTTGCATCCTTTACTGTTGTCTGTTTTATCTCCATTGTGTGTATGCACGTGCGATCGTGCGATATGATACGAAGTCAAAACGCACATAATCGAATGAGGAAACACGGAAATGGCCAAGTCGGCGCGACAGACAATACAAGTATGGATGAGTCCAGACAGACTGGCAGGCAGACAGAGAGAGGAGCGTCTTTCAGTCATGCAACTGACAATAAAAGTATGGATGAACGCACAGAGGGAGAGAGAGAGAGAGAGAGAGAGAGAGAGAGAGAGAGAGAGAGAGAGAGAGAGAGAGAGAGAGAGAGAGAGAGAGAGAGAGAGAGAGAGAGAGAGAGAGAGAGAGATTGATTGATTGATTGTACATTGCTTAACGTCCCGACAGCAACAAGGCTTTCTCAGGACGTGCATGCACTGTTTGTGAAAAATAAATAACAGAATATTGAATGTATGTCGCCAGCCGGTCCAATACGTTAAATAAACCTGGCCATGGGGCCTAAATAACGGTAAGACCATTTAGCAACACACATCCAATGTCAAGAGTGCAGACAGTTGGGAGTGTTTTAAAAAGACAAATACATGTGAATGGACCACGGGTAGACAGAAACACATTCCCCAGACTAGAGGGGAAAATCCACCATGTGGGGCTGTATTACTGGTCGGGCATAATGACATGTTGTGAGGTTTAATTAAAATAATATTATAAGAATACACGCAACCTAATATGCATACATAACGCATGCACATTTGAGTACGCCACTCTCTGTCCCTAATATACACCTATGCAAATACACGCGCACGCATAAACGCACACACACACACACACACACGTGCACACACACGCGCTTGCGCGGCTTAGGACGTTAAGCTAGTCAGTCATATGCTGTACCGATTAAATCGAGTCATAGAAACCTGGGATACACGCAATTAATGATCTAATCAGAATAGTATTTTTCAATATGTGCACAGTCACGGGGATGTTGGTGACAAAAAAAAAGTACTTGATGAGACTGACTTTAAACGAGGAGAAGGTAGCTGATGTCGTGACGTTTCTAGGCAAGGCATTCCAAAGACTAGAGCCAGAGAACGTCAAACTCGTTTTATAGAGATCAATTCTAGGTCGCGGCACAATAAGGCATTTTCTAGATCTGAAGTATGTTGATGACTGGACGGTAAATAGAGTTGTTACATATCGGGGTAGCTTATCGTTTAATGCCTTGAACATAATCATTCCTTATTGTAAGTTAAATGATCTTTTAGGGGAAGAATTTTTAAGGCTGCCAATTTTTGGTCAGTAGTTAAGCTGGGATCAGGGAGTATTAGTTTGGCAGCTCTCCCATGTAGAGTGTTCAATCTTTTCAAATTGACACGCTCGAACCACTGATCCCACACAGTAGAGGCATAGTCTATATGTGATCTAATATGGGCATTGAAGAACAGTTGACGTGTCTCCATATCAGTAATGTGTTTAAGTTTTGCTAAGATGTACAGATTTCTCGAGACAATTTTACAGACATTACTGATGTGGGGCTGCCACCTAAGCTAGTTGTCCACCGTGACTCCTAGCAGGCAATGGTTAGTAACTTGGCTGATGGTTTTGCCTTGGAGGGACAGACTGAGTGAGAGACAGCCGAGTTGGTGTTTTTGGCGGATGCCAATTACTATGCTCTCTGTTTTTCCCGGGTTTAAAATCATAATATTATGACTGCACCATTCATCAATATCTTGCAGTGTGTTTTGCAGTCGTGAATTGATGTTTGGTATATCCTTATCTGGCGTATGTAGACGACAGGAAGTATCCAGCAAAATAACCAATGTATCCAGGAAAACCACCAAATCGAGAGAGAGACTATGAGAGAGTTAGTTGGGTTAGAGAGAGAGAGAGAGAGAGAGAGAGAGAGAGAGAGAGAGAGAGAGAGAGAGAGAGAGAGAGAGAGAGAGAGAGAGAGAGAGAGAGAGAGAGAGAGAGAGAGGAGTGTCTTTCAGTCATGTAATCCTCAGCAAAGAATGCCTACTGTCAAAAGTCAGTGCGCATACGAGCCACTGCGATCGAGCAACGAGCTCTTTTACAGTGAAATGTTATAGCACTGAATGTCACGTGAATGCCGTGATACTGATAAAGCAAAGACCGCCACCATCATAAAAGCAGTAGCAACAGCAACAACAAGAATAAAAACAACAACTACAAGAACAACAACTACAAGAACAACAACTACAAGAACAACCACAACCAGAAACGTTAACAGTATACAGACATAAAAGGTACTTACCATAGTGAGAGTGAGGTCCCCTCGTTACATCCAAAAGCTACGTGTGCGAGCGACATGTTGATTCACTAATCCAGTAGAAGCACCAGGGTGTTTTGTCGGGGGTTTTCCAGCAAAACCACCAATGTATCCAGCAAAACCACCTATGTACCCATCAAAATCACCAAAGTATCCAGCAATTTCACCAATGTATCCAGCAAACCACCAAAGTTTCCAACAAAATCACCAATGGTTTTAGAAATATCGACAATGTATCCAGCGAAACCACCAATGTATCTAGCAAAAGAACCAATGTATCCAGGAAAGCAGCCAATGTATCCAGCAAAATCACCAATGTATCCGCCAAAACCACCTATGAATCCAGTAGAATCACCAGCTTATTCAGCTGACCACAAATAGACGATTTCCGGAAATCAGAAGTAGGTCATAATTGCACGTATTTCGACGAAAACAGTGGATGAAAAGCCCGGACAAACATGATATAATTATCGCGTGTTTGGCCTGGCTTTTAATCCACCGTTTTTGTCGAAACACACAATTTGGACTTACTTCTGATTTCTAGAATTCGTCTATTAACCAGTAGTGCTTGTTTCACCTGGCAGTCCAACTGACTATCTGTTATCTAAGGCCTTACCAATAATCAGGCAGTGAATAGGTCGCCGAATATCCCTCAAGTATTCAGTTGAACAGAGTTGCAGCTGCAGTGGAACAGTTCGATAGCTGTCACCAGTATAGCCCCAACTATTCCGGCCGCAGCCACAGACGCGCCGAGGCCGACGATGGCACGCACCGCAAGGTAAATGATCAAAATTCCCGTGGTGAAAAGAAAAAAGAAAAAGGTCTCATCACAATTTTTTTTATAGAAAGGCTTTTGAAACTGAACGCCTGCAAGGAAACACACGAAGCAATTACAAGTATGCCAATAATGTTCTCGAGGCACGTGCAACACGCTCATTATTTTTTTTAACGGCTAGAAATGCGCGGGTGCAATGTGTAAATAATGATCCCAAACGATTTATATAATAGGCTTTGTGTTGGATTTGACAGTTTGTGTAGGTCTGTGATTTGGGACCATCGGCCAAAAGGTCCAAAATCACACACCTGCACACATTTTCGTTTCGTTGCCGCGATGGGCTTTTATGTGCATCGCCAATCCTAATTTTTAACGAACTCAGTCGTAGTATCTGGTCTCCTTTTGCAACTATTGATTTCCCTGCTAAACGTTCCTAATACCTATGTCGAGATTCCAATTTGAGTTTGTTTTTTTGTTTTTTTACTCTGGAGAGCGGTGTGCTTGTCTGTGATTTTGGAGCTTTCGGCTTCCAGACGTAAGGCCCAAAATCACAGACCAGCACACAGGTGGCTTAGAACTGTTATCATCAGCAACATAAGACGGTGGAATTTGACATCGTTTTGGGATGAGAATCCTACAACCGCGTCTTTCATAATTTATTACGCTGTTAATTTGATTGTAAAATAAATGTTATAATTTGTAGAAAAGAAGTTTTACATTTGTTATCAAAAAAATTTTTTGCCGTAAGCTAGAAAGCAGTTACACTTTTTCCTAAAAGCAGTGTTACGTTTTATTTTTTTTTATTAGTTAATTAATAATTAATTAATTAATTAATTAATGATTCGTGTGTTTATTTATTTGTAAAAGTAGCGTTAAGCCTAGCAGAAGACAAGCGCATTGTGTTCGACATCTTATAGTTATTGCCGCCGCCCAGCCGCCCAACTAGCTGTAGAAATAGGGACAATCCCATAATGCTCCACTTTGCACGTGCGCACGTGCCCTTTGATACGTCTTGTGGTTCTGACGAGGTCTGCCGGTGGTGGTGGTGTTTGTGATGTCAGTGTTTGTGGGTTTGTTTTTGTTTCTCCCAAAGTGTCTAGGCCTATGCTAATCACCTTCGTGGCGGTAAAAAAACGGCGATCTGTCAACGTTTAACTCATGCGAGACATGTCGCCTACGGATACGCGGCTGTTCGCCGCGTATCCGTAGGCGGCACGTCTTGCATGAGTTAAAGCGATCTGCTCCATGGAAGGCGGCTTTGGATGCTAGAATTCGCCGAGACAAAGAGTTGTCAATGTTGTCTAGCCTCAACTAAGACATTTCAACCCTTCCTGTGACAAACCATGCGAGTAGTCACACCTGCCAGAGGTTTCCCACCGCCGTTTGAGCATAACGGAAGGAACTCTCCTGTGCACAGAAGAGAAGAAGATAGGAAAGATCTTTCATTTTACGACATTCAGACTTCATAGTTAACCCTTTTGTCCAGCATTATTGTAAAAAAAACACTGCGAAAATATGTGAAGGAGATGTAAGGCGACTATTTATCCTTGGTTGTCTGGAGTCGGGAACGCCGCCTGAAGAAGAAAAAGAAGAAGAAGAAGACTGTCTGGAGTAGGTCTCTTTAACGTTTTCCTAAATCTCACGTTGAAATACTCATATTACTGGTCGAGCTGGCGAAAGGCCAGTGTCTAACGCCAAAAGGATTCTAACGCCAAGCATTAACCCCTTCGCTGATGCCAGAGATAAAAAAAAATTGCGCCTCTGTAACCACAACACACTGGCCGACATTCGCGTGAAGAACACACAAGTAAATGGAACCAGAAAAATAGTCACAAAGAACGCAGGACTAGCAAGACGCGCATAAACCCTCATCAGCCCCCGCGCATGCGCGGACTCATGAGGGGTTGTGTCTCTTGTGGCAGCTGGGTAGCGTGGGCCTTGCCCCGAGCAGTTCACCTTAATATATCCAGGGTCAGTGTGACTGCGGGCGCCAGCTCTGACCGCTCAGTAGTCATTCGTTATCGGGGGCCTGTCGCAGACATAAATCACGTTGCCTTTCTCTGTCTGAGGACTTTTCCTGCAAAGTCGACGTTTTTATTTATCATCAGCAAGGGTTCTGCAAAGTCTAACGACAATCTGTGCTTGCTGCAGACAGAAACAGGTCATAATAATGTGTAATCCAAATCTGTTTCTTGCTGAATTTCAGTTAGACAACAATCAGTTCGCTGTCTGAGCATCATGTTGATCGTGTTAACCTCTTTTCCGCCGAGAATATAAAGAACACGATCCATCTGCAAGAGGCATAGATCCTCATGAGCCCCCGCTGTCGCGGGGGCTCATGAGAATCTATGCCTCTTGGTGGCACCGCTTAAATGCCATGCTCCTTTGCAAGGCCGCTACTCTGTGACGTCGAGTTAACGAATTGTATATGCATATATCAGCAGGACACGCAGTTTGCGTCCAGTTGGTTAGTTCGGGTTTAACGTCCACAGCACCGAGGTGATCATGGACGGCCCTGACGGGCAGGTTATGGGGGACAGGAAAATCTATTGCCTATGGAATACGACCTGAACACTGATCAACTCAGGCGCACTCCAACTGTGCCACTTTGATTTACCAGGACCTTTCAACGGACATGCTATTGAACAAATCCGGTTTTTTTTCCCTGGATTGTGCGTCCAGTCGCATTGAAAGGATTTATGTTGCTTTTTTGTTTTCGTCCTTGGTGTCTAGTTATTGCTCTTGATAATGACGATGACGAGCATGATGACGATGAGGAGGATGACAAAATGATGACGATGACGACCGAAGAGGATAATCATGACAATGTTGGTCATGGCAGTGGTGGTGGTGATGTTTTGTTGTTGTTGTGTTTTCGCATTCGCGATCGTTCACCTTTTTTTATTTATTTATTTATTTATTTTATTTTTTGTTTGTTTGTTTGTTTGTTTCTTTGTCTGTTTGGTTTGTTGTTGTTGTTTGTTTGTTTGTTTGTTTGTTTGTTTGCTTGTTTTTTGGTTGGTTTTTGTTGTTGTTGTTGGGGTTTTTTTTTGTTTGTTTGTTTGTTGTTGTTTTTTTTTGTTTTTTTTTTGGGGGGGTTCAAACAAAGAAGATCGATCTTTTGTAGCTTTCTTCCCTTTGTTGGTTGGTCGGTAGGTCTGTCGGTCGGTCTGTGGGCTGGTTGATTAGCTGGCTGGCAGGCTGTATAATTGGTTGGTTGGTTGGTGGTTGACTGACTGGCTGTTTGGCTGGCTGGCTGACTGGTTGGTTGGTTAGTTTATTGGTTGTCCGCTTGGTTGGGTCGGTCTGCCGGGCGGTGGGTCTGCAGGTCTGTTTGCTGGCTGGCTGGTTGGCTGTCTCGTTCGTTGGTCGGTCAGTCGGTCGGTCGGTCGGTGGGTCTCTGTCTGTCTATTTGTTTGTTTGTTTGTGGGTTGTTGTTTTTTTTTTGTTCCATTATTATTTTTTCTTTCGTGTGTTAACTTGGCTCTTGCCTTTTTTCTCTGTTCTCTGTAATTTGTGACATCTGTAGACCCGCGTCCCCTGAGTGTTCACACTTGTTTTTGCTGGTCCCGCTAATCTAGCGGCCCATCGCCCGGTGTTCGTGAAGAGCTTGCAGCAAGAAGATGACTTCCTCGTTGGACGATGTAAATGTGGCCGCTGTTTACCAGCAGGAGGAATACGATCTCTTGACCCCCTGCGACAGCAAAGGCTCATGTATGTATGTGTCTCTTTTGCCTTAGGTTTTGTCTTCGATGTGAACCCCGATAACGATTTGTTTAGAGAAGGTAAAGGAGGTTACAATCTACTAGCAAGAGACATAGATTCTCATGAGCCCCTGCATTCGCAGGGGCACATGAGAATCTATGCCTCTTGCAGATGGGAGACGCTGGCCGAGGGACTGTTGCGGACCGGCAAATAAAATTGAGCCGCGATGTCTGACTCTTGGTAGACGGTTTCGGAGGCAGTCTATCGCTTTTCTCTTATGTTTCCAGTCTCATAGGGATTATCGCCTTGCTCGGTACCTACCCCCCCCCCCTCCCACCTCCTCACCTCCTCTCTCTCCCCGACCCCAACCATACAAACAGACCGGTGGCGTAGGAAACGGGGAAGAGAGGAGGGGAGGGTGGAGGGGGCCGTGCGCGCTCTGGGTCTAATTGCACGTAATTTTCCATAGCCTGTTCTAGTCTTAAATCTTTCAGCGCCAACACCCTACAACATGAGATTCTTTGACCATGATAATTCAAGGGTAGTGCCAGATTAGCTTGGCGCCTTCAGGCGCCAAGCTAATCTGGCACTGCCCTTGAATTATCATGGTCAATCCACCTCTTGCATGTGGAACATAGTCGTTAAGCAACACAATTCCAAAAATCGAGAAATGCGTCCATCCCGCTAAAAGGGTTAAAGGCTTTGTTTTGAGCCATTTTAACTCATTCAGCCCCACGCGCGTATTTCCCAAATTGTGGAGGCGTCATCTAACGAATATGCGCCAGATGCAGGAGATGGATCGACCATGATAATTCAAGGGTAGTGCCAGATTAGCTTAGCGCCGACAGGCCAATCTGGCACTGCCCTTGAATTATCCTTCTGTACTCCTGCTGTTGTGCGTCAGGGCTGAATAGGTTAATCCCAGGCAAAAATCTCGCTGCCTTACAGAGGGTCAGCTCGCTGGAAGTTACTGGCCTGGAAAAGTGTCCTGCAGCTGGGGGCAGTGACAATGTAGTGGGGGTGTTGGGGAAGAGGTGGCAGAGTACTCCCTTCCCCACCCCACCAAAGCCCCAAGCCCCATCCCCAAACAATATTTGCAAAATAAAACACTAAAAAAAAAAAAAAAAAAAAAAAAACCACCACGCGTTGTCGTAGTTTTCTTAGTTTCGACCGTCGCTTGCCTTCTACCCACCCCCGCTCTTACCCCTCCCCCCCCCCTCCCCCACTTTTCCAAGTTGGTCAATTTTGGAGGCTGGAAAGTAACTTGGAAGGCACTCTGGGCCCCTCCTCTTCCACAGAAAAAAATCTTCCCACGCCACAGCGGACAGAGATACACGCCAAACAGACACATAAATCATTTAGGTGGCTACAGTCACATAAATTATATAAGTTATGTGGGTTTAACGCCGAACAGGCGATTAAGGTCATCTCACGTCGGCCTAAATTATCGTCTTTCATGACAGGTGGTCTCTCATAACGGTAGTCGCTCAAAACAGGTTCTGCTGTATCACCACTGCCACCCAACTCATCAACCAGCTGTCCCTTCGGTCCTTAAGCCGTTAACCGGGCGACCACTTCAGCCAATAACCAATGAAGCGGAACACAGACGATATAAGGTGAACGATTTCTTGACAAATATACTGAGGAGCACAAGAAATGAGACATTTTTGGAATTGTGTTTCCGATGATTTCGAAAATGTCGCATTTCTTTTGCTCCTCGTATAATTTTACATTGGGTTGGCAAAGGAATAAAGTGTTTCAAAATCTCAACAACAGCAAAATCAGTAATCAGAAATATAGTTTAGTGTTTCCGATGATTCCAAAAATGCTGCGTTTCTTTTGCTCCTCGTATAATTTTACAGTGAGTTGGCAAAGGAAAGAAAGTGTTTCAAAATCTCTTACTTACTTTACTTACGCCTGTCACCCCTACCCGGGTATAGGCCGTCGACGAGAGACCTCCAGCAACTCCTGTCCTGTGCTTCTCCTTCGATTCTACTCCAGGTGGTTCCCAGTCTCTTGATGTCTGCTTGGAGGTCTCGACGCCATGAGTTTCTTGGCCTACCTCTTTTCCTCTTTCCCTGGGGGTTCCATGACAATGCCTGCCTAGTGATACTGGAAGCTGGCTTTCTCAGACTGTGACCGATCCATCCCCATCTTCTTCGCCCAATTTCATTCTCTGCTGTTATCTGCTCTGTTCTCTCCCAGAGTCTGACGTTGCTGATCTTCTCTGGCCAGTGGATTTTCAAAATTCTTCTAAGGCAACTGTTCATGAAGGTCTGTACTCTGTTGACTGTGGTTTTTGTCAACCTCCAAGTCTCTGCTCCATATAGGAGAACTGCTTTTACATTGGAGTTGAAAATCCGGACTTTGGTGTGTTGTGACAGCTCTCTGGAGCTCCACACTTTTTTCAACTGGAGAAAGGCTGCTCTGGCTTTACCGATTCGTGCTCTGACATCTGCATCAGTGCCGCCTTTTTTGTCTATGATGCTCCCGAGATAGGTGAAGGACTCCACCTCCTCCAACGGGGTGCCAGCAAGCAAGACTGGTTCTTCCCTGGTTGCGTTCAGCCTCATTGTCTTTGTTTTCTGTTTGTGAATGGTGAGGCCCACTTGGGACGAGATGTCAGCAAGCCTCGTGGTCTTGTCCTGCATTTGTTGATGAGTGTGGGACAGTAATGCCAAGTCGTCTGCAAAATCGAGGTCGTCAAGCTGTGTCCACAGTGTCCACTGTATTCCACTTCGTCTGTGCTCTGTGGTCATTTTCATGACCCAGTCTATGGCCAGTACGAAGAGGAACGGAGACAGCAGACACCCCTGCCTGACACCGGTTCTGACCTGGAGCTCCCTGGTGAACTGCCCTTCGTGGATCACGCGACATGTCATGCCATCGTAGCTGCTCTTGATCAGGCGGACGAGCTTTGTGGGTACACCGTAGTGTCGTAGGAGTTTCCACAGAGTCTCTCGGTCTACACCGTCAAATGCTTTCTCATAATCCACAAAGTTGACGTACAGCGGGGAGCTCCACTCCAGAGACTGTTCCACGATGATGCGGAGAGTGGCGATCTGGTCTGTACATGATCGGTTCTTCCTGAATCCTGCTTGCTGGTCTCTCAGCTGGGGATCAACGGAGCTCTTCATTCTCTCCAGGATGATCATGTTGAAGACCTTTCCTGGTACTGACAGCAAGGTGATTCCTCTGTAGTTGGAACACTTGCTGAGGTCGCCTTTCTTGGGGAGCTTGATTAGGTACCCCTCCTTCCAGTCAGCCGGCATCACCTCCTCTTCCCAGATCTTTCCAAACAGTGGGTACAGCATCTCCACTGTTGTCTCTAGGTCTGCTTTCAGAGACTCCGCTGGGATGCCATCTGGGCCTGCTGCTTTGCCGTTCTTCAAGAATGCCACTGCTCTTCTGATCTATTCCCGGCTGGATCTGTCACAGCTGATGGGTAGGTCGGTCTCTGCCGGCTGGATGTCTGGGGGGTCGGGTGGGCTAGGTCTGTTCAGTAACTCTTCAAAATACTCGGCCCATCTCTCGAGTTGGTCTGCTCTGTCTGCAATAGGCTTGCCTTCTTTGTCTTTTACTGGTCTTTCTGTATGGCCATACTTGCCTGACAATCTTCTGGTAATGTCAAAATCTCAACAACAGCAAAATCAGTAATCAAAAATATAGTTTAGTGTTTCCGATGATTCCAAAAATGCTGCGTTTCTTTTGCTCCTCGTATAATTTTACCGTGAGTTGGCAAAGGAAAGAAAGTGTTTCAAAATCTCAACAGCAAAACAATCAGTAATCAGAAATATAGTTTGGCACAGACATGATCAACCATTAGTTATTGACACATGTGACGTGCTCCTCGACAGTGGACCTGTTGAGCCTGATGGAAGTCAAATTAACGATTCTATCCCGGCCGAAGCCGAAAGGCCTCGGGATAATTATACTTGTTAATTTAATTACCACTCCCAGATTAAAGCTCCATCAAATCGATGTCGCAACAAAGTCACTAACGCCAGAGATAGTCCTTCCATCCAAGGACCATTAACCGTTCGACATCCAGTGGACGGGGATTTCGCGTCTCAGTGAAACCACTGCACACTGGCCGACACTCGCGTGAAAACACAGAGGAAATGAGACCAGACGTGGGCACAATGAACACAGGAAAATAACAAGAGACATAAATCCTCATGAGCCCCCGCGACTGCGGGGGCTCATGAGGATTTATGCCTCTTGCAGGTCGCCTTGCCCCGGCAGATAAGTGTGAACCCCAAAGTGTTGTCACTAAGAGGCACTGCGGATCTTAATGAGTCCCTGCAAATGTTCGGGACTCACGAACATCTATGTCTCTTGATGCTGGATCGTGCGTGGTCAGGAAGTTCAAGAGTTAACCCCTTCACTGCCGGAAAAAGACGAACACCACCCAACTGTAAAAGGCAAAGAACCTCGTGAGCTCCCCACCCGGCCACCCCTCCCCCACCCCCCACCCCCATCCCGAGCATGCAGGGGGCTCCTAAAGTTCTTAATTTGCAATCTTACTGATCAAAATGTGAGTCCATGTTCCTTGGAGGGGTGGGGTTCTTTGACGTTGAACTATATAAACATTTCAGGACCCCAATCAGCGGGAGGGAGACAGTTAAACATAAAACAGCCCCTTTGGTCATGACGCCTGTTAGCCTTTGAATGCCATTGATCACAAATTTCGCGTCCGAAACCACTGCACTCTGACTTACACTCGCGTGAAGAACGCAAGTGGAACTGGACCAGACGTAGGCACAAAAAAGCGTGGAACTAACAAGAGACATAAATCCTCATGAGGATTTATGTCTCTTGCAGATGGGTAGCGTTCGTCTTGTCCCTGGTAGTTAAAGGGTTAAGGCGGAAATGAGGTTCTTATCTGAATTTGAAGCGTGCGGTCGGCTCACTCAGGAGAAATTGTCCCAGCAGGTCAAGAATCCGGGTATTAGTTACGCTCCAGAACTTGAAGAGGCGAGGACTCATTTTGATCGGTGTAGCGTGGCCAAATTACAAATAACTTGTAGGCATGAACCACCATGGCTTGATCACTTTGATGGACATAGATGTAAATAATGTCGATCAAAACAGCCAAAGGCATAGATTATCATCATAGGGACCTGACGAGTGGTGCTTTGACTAAATGCAAATCCGCTGCGCTGCCAGGTGCGCTCCACTGCGTCCACTAGCTCAATTCAGAATACTGAATTGAGCTAGTGGACGCGGTGGCGCACACCCGGTAGTGCAGCGGATTTGCATTTAGTCAAAGCATGACTCGTCAGGTCCTTATGATTATCATGTACCCTTGCGACTGCGTGAGTTCATTAGAATCTGTCTCTTTGCAGATGGTAATGGTTTGCAAGATGTTGCAATCCCCAGAGAAAATGGGGGTGTGGGAGGGTTTAGGAAGGGGGGAGGGACATTTTGATTAAACCATTTGGCTGTTGGTAGAGCAATTTTTTTGTCGCGATGATTCCTAAAAGAATCATCGGGACAAAAAGTGCTACCGACAGTTAGCCACATTTCATCACAAAAGCTGTACTCCAGCCTTCTCTCTGTGTAATAGGCGTTGAGAAAAATATGTGGTAGCGCATCAAAGTGGTTTTAAAAGCAAATGACATTATTCAATTAAAAAGAAAAAAAAAAGCCAACAACTTCAGCTGTCAATCAGGAGTGTCTACTAAATCCAGACCAAACAGGTGACTGTCAAGCGATACGATAAGATAAATAGTGAAGTGTATTTTTGTTTGTTTCTCTATTTGGAAAAAGGGTTTTCACCCGAAACATTAGTGAATTGTGCTGTAACTGTTTTTTTCTAAAGCGTACGTCCTTCTTTGTTGAGTCATTCTCTTCTATATTTTCTTCTCTCTTCTGGTTGTGGCATGAATGGGTCAAACATTGCCTAGTATATGTAGCTGTGGTTGTCTTCTCTCTCTCGCTCTCTCTCTCTCTCTCTCTCTCTCTCTCTCTCTCTCTCTCTCTCTCTCTCTCTCTGCCTCTCTGTCTCTCTGTCTCTCTCTCTCTCTCTCTCTCTCTCTCTCTCTCTCTCTCTCTCTCTCTCTCTCTCTCTCTCTCTCTCTCTCTCTCTCTCTCTCTCTCTCTCTCTCTCTCTCTCTACAACCCGTGCAGACGACTTTCTAATCAGACACACTTGTTGGACTTAATCACTTATGTGATTTGGGATTTTGTGTCTAGACAATTATATGTGATTTTGTATGATATTATCACCACCACCACCACCCCCAACCCATCCCCCACTCTGTTTCCCTAGAGGACTTGATTGCGGTTCACAATATTTTATTTCTGATAAAGGGTCACCCTGGTCTGTCCCGCGGGTGAATTTTATTGTCTGTTTCCAAATGTGTGTGTGTGTGTGCGTGCGTGCGTGTGTGTGTGTATGTGTGTGTGTGTGTGTGCGTGTGTGTGTGTGTGTGTGTGTGTGTGTGTGTGTATGTGTGTGTGTGTGTGTGTGTGTGTTTCTGGAGCATTAATTTTGTTCGTTCCTGGAGCATTTTTTCTTCTCAAATTCTCCTCGGCTCTTGTCTGTTATTTTTTATATGGGATGTGGCGCGATCATTCTGCGCCCAAGACATGAAAAAAATGTGCGTTTAACCCATTCACTGCCAGGGACTACGTCTTTCGAAGCAGGTCAACTAGAGTCCTAAATAAAAATCCCATCAATCCAAGGAACACGGATATAAATAGGGTCACCAAAAGGCGGGGGCTCATGAGGTTCTTTGCCTCTTTCAGTTGGGCGGCTTACTCATCTTGTTCCAGAAGTGAAGAAGTTGACGTACTTTTATCGATTTCTTTTCCATTTCTTTGGGGTTTGGTTATAACCTAATTTAACCCATATCATACTGAGGCTAAAAGCTTCAAATTTGGAAGCTGCCATATGCAAGCTACATTATAGTACTTACAGATAAGGGTACGTCTACGGTTTATCCACCTGGAACACGCTCCCACTCTCTATCCGTCAGAAACACTCTCTCTCTCCTTCCAGTCCGCGCTCAAAACTCATCACTTTCAACAGTTCTAGCAATAAAACGCCACCACACTCCCCACCCTAAGCTGACTGTCGTAATGTATTTGTGGTACGTGAGTCATTATCAAAAGCGTGCGCATGCGTGCGCGAGTTGTAAGTGCGCGCTTAGAGTTATAATTATTATAAGATTAGCGCATAATAAATACCGTAATTATTATTATTATTATTATTATTATTATTATTATTATATAGACCAATGACTTTAGTTCAAGGGTGGTGCCTAGAGGCGCCAAGCTATTCTGGCACTACCCTTAAATTATTTTAGTCAAACTTATTTCACACACTGGTGTATTCCGAATGATAATGGATAAAAGTGGAGCATCTTCCGTTCTTCGCCAACACATCTTAGGCTTCCAGTGCTTTGCCGACTACATACAGTTTACTGTTGAGCACTCAGGGACGAAATCACAAACTAGCACACAAACGATAGGAAAGATTATAGGGAAGAGAAGAGACGACGATGATGATGACGCTGCTGCTGCTGCTGCTGATGATGATGATAATGATGATGTTGATGTTGTTGTCGTGATGATGTTAATGGTGGTGGTGGTGGTGGTGGTGAATGTGCTGCTGCTACTGATAATGATGATGAGGGTGATGGTGATGATGGTGATGGTGATGATGGGGATGGTGATGATGGGATGGGGGTGGTGATGGTGATGATGATGACAGTGATGATGATGGTGATGGTGGTGATGGCGATGATGGTGATGGTGATGGCGATGGTGATGGTGATGATGATGACAGTGATGATGATGTTGATGGTGATGGTGGTGAAGGTGATGATGATAGTGATAGTGATGGTGATGATGATGATGATGAGGATGAGGATGGTGATGTGATGATTGTGATGATGTTGATGATGATGATGATGATGATGATGATGATGATGATGATGATGGTGATGATGATGGTGATGGTTCCAGTGAGGTCGCATTTGTTTTGCACGTCAGTATAATTATATTAATATATCTTACAGATAATACTACAATATATGATAATGATATTAGTAAGAAGCAGTAGGAGAAGAACATAGAAAGCTCTTCAGAAGTACTGAGTAAGATCTAGCCATGTTAACCCATAGTGTCCCCGGTCCGAAATACACACGTTTTTGAATTGTCCTCTGAGGACTGCAGTACATCACAGGAGACAGATGGACCATGATAGTTCAAGGGTGGTGCCAGAATAGCTTGGCGCCTATAGGCGCCAAGCTATTCTGGCACCACCCTTGAACTATCATGGTCGATCCGTATCTTTCTGGGGTGTGTCGGGCCTGAAAGAGTTAATCCGCCTCTGTCTCGGGACCTGTGCGCAGAAGGACATGGATGGTCACCGAAAGGCTAATTACCGAAACCTTCTTCTTCTTCTTCTTCTGCTTGAACAGGGACAGGGACTTCCAACTTTCGTTGATTTCGTCCGGGGGGGGGGGGGGGGGGGCCAGGGGGTTGGGGGGGGAGGTTGTCTTGCTGACTGTCTGTCGCTCCGTCGCTCAGCTGGCTGGTGTTATTGCCGGGGCCGGGTGGTTGGTGGTGCAGGAGGCAGGTGGTAGGCCGGGGGACCGACGCCTATCGCCAGGCTGGTGGGTGGTGGTGTGCCAACCACTCCAGAAGATGTTGGAGGAGTGGTGGCGGTGGTGGTGGTGGTGGCCGGGGGAACCGTGGCCGGTTGTAGATGGGTCTGGGGAGGTAGGGTGGTGGAGGCGGCGGCCAGTCAATTCTTGGTCGAGGGGCCGGACGCTGGAACTGGCGTGGTGGGTGGCGGTGCTGGGGTGGTAGTCGGAGGTGTGGTGGCGGCGTGGGGAGGAGTGGCGGGCGCTTGTTTCTGAACCGCTTGGGTGGCCGGTGGCGTCGTCGGCTTGGTTGGGTGGCGGTTGACTGGTTGGCTGTTGGTGTTGGCGGCGGTGGCGGCTGTTGTGGTGCTGGGTCCGTTGCGGTGCTCTTTTCTTCTTTGGTTGGTGCAGGGGTTGCGTCTGTGCCTGTTTCTTGCGTAGGCGGAGCGGTGTTTCCGCAACCCCTGTGTTTGGTGGTGACGGTGATGGTCCCTATCTTCTTCTTTGCCGTCGTTACCGAAACCATACCCTCTTCTTCTTATGTAGCTGGCAAGATTTTTCCATGTGCAGGAGGCATAGATTCTGATGAAGCACAGATTCTGACGTACCCCTGCAGACTACAGTGATGTATCTACGTTAATCTATGCTTCATTGCTTGTAAAGGTTGGCCTCATTTGCATCGTAAGAGGGGATATAATCCTGAACAAGCACACAATTGAAACCATAATTTTGTTTCGTTTGTTAGTTCTTTCCATCTGAAAAAGGCATAGATTCAAATGAGCCCTTACATCCTGCAAGGGCTCATGATAGTCTCTGACTTGTTCGCAAAGAAGCGTTATTGGCGTCCTCAGACTCCGGGGAATCATCCTAGCTAAGTGGCGTACGAGACTGAAAACCATTCCCTCCTCTTTCTAATAGTGGTTCATCAGCTGCTTTCAACTGCAAGAGGCACAGAGTCAAATGAGGCCTTGCAAGCTGCAAGGGCTAATTTGACTCTATGCTTCTTGCTCGCTAAGTCTGCTCAGCCGCATTTGCTGTCTCAGAATTAGGGGTGCCAGCCTGTCTTGTTTTGCGGGTGCTTAAGCCATTCTCTGCCAGTGGATAGCAGATTGTCTTTCTGGAATCTTCGTTAATTCAAAGGCAAGAAGCCCCAGCCGTCAAAGGAAAACTGATATAAAAGTAATGTCTTCAAGAGGCATAGATCCTCATGAGCTCCCGCGAATGCGGGGGCTCATGAGGGTCTATGTCTCCTGCAGACGGGGTGTGTTTAGTTTTCCTCGACAGAAACCAAACTATCTTCCTTCTTATAGTGGTTCCACAGCCCCCTCTGTCTGAAAGAGGCATGTATTCTCATGCGCCATTTCGAGCTACAAGGGCTCATGAAAATCTACGCCTCTTGCTTGGCCAGAGATTGGCCTTATCCTTACCCTAATAAGGAGACATGTACTCGACCGAAACCAAACTCTCTTCCTTGTGATAGGGGTTCGATAGATGCGGCTGCTGCCTGTATAGTGATAAAGATAATCCATACAAAGGCTGTTCCGACAGGGCACCGTGATCGGCTGATCGAACACAGCTGCTAAGCACGCGAATCACACCGTATCAGCGCCACAGCCAGTGTACGAATATTAAAACAAAACTAACCAAGCATAAAGAAGAACAACCAACGCCTATTTAAAATTGACAACCTGCTAAATGACTTATAATCTCTGAGGCACCCAATTAGAGTTCAGAACCATGACAAGATGAGGATTTCATCCCAATGTCTACCGTATTGTTTGGAGCTCAGAGGCGTTTATCTTTTAGAAATATTTAGAGTTGTTCATATTTTTAGGCTTATTAAGCTGATCCATTTCCCTCCTCTCTAAGCCAGTCCCGCCATTAGTACGCGCTCTGTGGGCTCGTGTAGAGACAGGAATCCATCTCCTTCTACTCTAACCTACCCTCTGATCCACACACACTGGCACACAAAAATAAAGACTGACACACGGCGATTCCCGCCATTCGTAAGCTCTGTGGTCTGGCGTAGCATAGCTATTGTGAAGAAGAATAATAGCACGAGCAGCGAAATGACGTCATTGGTCCCACGACGCCTTGTTTATAATGACGACTCGATATTATAGGTCACTCAACGCAGCACTAACATTTGACGAATCAGAGAATCAACTTTGCAATTGTCTTGCTGATTTTCACGCCTACGGCTTACAGGTCACAATTTGACGTAATCCTACCCCAGAGTCGGGACAAGCAGCAGGCTTATGCAAACAATATTTATAAAAACTGATGCGGGTATTAACGAGAAGATATTTTTTCGTAAAAGAAAAATTAAAGTTATGTTAGCTGTTTTACAAATGACTCCGAAAAAGTGGTGCAGAAAATTGTCTGATTTTCACACCTACGGCATACAGGTCACAATTGATCTAATCGTACCCGACATCCGAGACAAACTGAAGGCTTATGTAAATACAGTATACGAAAAAATCATGCGATTACTGAAAAGATTATTTTTCGGTAAAAAAAGATTTAATTGTTTTAAGATTAACACGTATAATTCCTGAATAAGTCCCCAAAACATTATTTTTTATTTATTTATTTATTTATTTATTTATTTATTTATTTATTTTTTTTTTTGGGGGGGTGCAAAACAAATAATTATTTAATTATCACTCAGAAGTTCTAGAGATATAATGCTGGTTAACGAACTCACTCGATATCTCCCTTTTATCTAGCTAGACGCAAAATATCTAGTAAAAATAAGAAAAATTGCTGACTCCATTGAGGATCAACCGGTTTCTGTGAAATGAGCATCTTAATAAAAAAAATCGAAAAAGCATGTCTCGAGATTATCCTTTTAGGGACAATATCCTAAAATGTCAAGCTTGTCCGTCCTCAAACGCGGGCTCTAGTCGCTGCCTCTCACACACACATACACACACACACACACACACACACACACACACACACACACACACACACACACACACACACACACACACACACACACACACACACACGCACGCACGCACACACACACACACACACACACACACACACACACACACACACACACACACACACACACACATACGGCGCTTTGGCGCCAAAAGGACGTTCTCTAGCAAGGTTTGCGTAGCTAATCGTGGCTTCATTTTTATTTTGTTACTTCTTTGCCAGAATTTCTGCCCCGCACGCCAAAAACGTCATGTGCATGCTCCGGGATGCTATCCGACCAGCTCCATTTCAAAGTCTACCGCATTTTCAATACGGTAGACGAAAACAATAAAACAAAAACAAAAACAAAAACAAACAAAAAAAAAATGCACAGAAATTTCTCCATAGCATTGAAATCTAAGTACATGTATCGTGTACGGTTCTGAGACATTACTGATAGAAATTTTAGAACCGTACACCATAATACTGAAAGTTCAAAGGTTTCGATACATTTTGCTGAATTATTTTTCCTGGGCTATTATGGAGAGTCTTCATAAAATAGAAAGGTTAATATATTATTTATCAGATTTCAAATAAAAAAAATAGGCGTTAGTTATTATTTGTTCCGCTTGGCTAGTTTTGCTTCATAATCGTACACTCGCTTTTGCGTTGACACAGCGTAGGGTGTGCGTGTCGATTGTGCGCAAGAATGCAACGTGACACCGTTTACTGCAAGACTGAGAATAAAAGAAGATGGATGGATGGATGGATGGACGGACGGACGGACGGACCGACGGATGAATGAATGACGCAGTGAAGTTTTTAACAAGGTAGTAGAGTGGTTCTTTAAAAAACATAAAATAAATAAGAAACAATGTCTGCCGACAGTTTCAATTAAATCCCTTTAGCCTTTCATGTCGTTTAAAGAACCCACCGGTTTTTAGACTTTTTCTTGCAGGATTTACCACCATATCACTTGCGAGCTGAACATATCGCATGTCAGAATCGTTCGTTACAAGGTACATAGATTGACTGATAGCCAAAGGCCAAAGGCAGTACCTGATTAGTCCGGCACTGCCTTTGGCCTTTGGCTATAAAGGCGAAAAGACAAGTAGGCTCTGGTCTTTGCCTTGGGCTGTCACAGCTCATATTCAAATTGCCGCAGCAGACGGTGCTTTTTAAAGTTGTATAGAAATAAAATATGAAGAGCAGCCGGCGTATAAAAAATGTTCCATGTTCAGCATACGGCTTGATGAGATGTCACTGGCTGGTTTGATTAGTTGTGAATTTTTTCCCCCTCTAAACTTTCACCGCGGCATCTCTCTCTCTCTCTCTCTCTCTCTCTCTCTCTCTCTCTCTCTCTCTCTCTCTCTCTCTCTCTCTCTCTCTCTCTCTCTCTCTCTCTCTCTCTCTCTCTCTCTCTCTCTCTCTCTCTCTCTCTCTCTCTCTCTCTCTCTCTCTCTCTCTCTCTCTCTCTCTCTCTCTCTCTCTCTCTCTCTCTCACATGAAAGCGTTACACTGATGTGATATGTTTGCAGATGATGCTGCTGTACACACGCCAGATAAGGATATATCAAACATCAATTCACGACTGCAAAACACCCTGCAAGATATTGATGAATGGTGCAGTCATAATATTATGATTTTAAACCCGGTAAAAACGGAGAGCATGGTAATTAGCACCCGCCAAAAACACCAGCTTGGCTCTCTCTCACTCAGTCTGTCCCTCCAAGGCAAAACCATCAGCCAAGTTACTAACCATCGCCTGCTAGGAGTCACGGTGGATAACCAGCTTAGGTGGCAGCTACACATCAGTAACGTTTGTAAAATTGTCTCCAGAAATCTGTACATCTTAGCAAAACTTAAACACATTACTGATATGGAGACACGTCAAATGTTCTTCAATGCTCATATTAGATCGCATATAGACTATGCTTCTACTGTGTGGGATGGTTCAAGCGATGTCAATTTGAAAAGATTGAACTCTCTACATCGGAGAGCTGCCAAACTAATACTCCCTGATCCCAGCTTAACTACTGACCAAAAATTGGCAGCCTTAAAAATTCTGCCCCTGAAAGATCATCTAATTTACAATAAGGGAATGGTTATGTTCAAGGCATTAAACGATAAGCTACCCCGATATATCACATCGCTATTTACCGTCCAGTCATCAACATACTCCAGATCAAGAAAATCCCTTATTGTGCCGCGACCTAGAATTGATCTCTATAAAACGAGTTTGACGTTCTCTGGCTCTAGTCTTTGGGGAATGCCTTGCCTAGAAACGTCACGACATCAGCTACTTTCTCCTTGTTTAAAGTCAGTCTCATCAAGTACTTATTTTTGTCAGCAGCATCCCCGTGACTGTGCACATATTGAAAAATACTATTTCTCATTAGATCATTAATTGCGTGTATCACAGGTTTCGACTGATGACTCATATTTATTCGGTACAGCTTGTATGTAGCCAGCTACTCATATGACTGACTAGCTTAAGCCGCGTAAGCGTGTGTGTGCACGTGTGTGCGTTGTGCGTGTGTGCGTGTGCGTACGTGTATATTAGAGATAGAGACTGGCGTGCTCAAATGTGCATGCGTTATGTATGCGTATTAGGTTGTGTGTATTCTTATTATATTTTTTTAATTAAACCTCACAACATGTCATTATGCCCGACAAGTAAAGTTGGTAATTCCTATGTCACTTCCCCCTACATTTTTTTTTCTTCATTCTTGGCTTGTGCTGTGTCATGTAATTTTTTTTCCTTCTTAGTAGTAGAAAACAATTAGTACGATAGTAACTCTGTAATCAGTAGATTAGCAACGGCAAGTTCGAAAAATGGTTGTTACTAGCAAAACTTTTACCGTTGTCAAATAAAGGATCATTGTCATTGTCATTGTCATTCTCTCTCTCTCTCTCTCTCTCTCTCTCTCTCTCTCTCTCTCTCTCTCTCTCTCTCTCTCTCTCTCTCTCTCTCTCTCTCTCTCTCTCTCTCTCTCTCTCTCAGTCTCTCTCTCGCTCTCGCTGTGTGTGTGTGTGTGTGTGTGTGTGTGTGTGTGTTTTGTGTTGTGTGTGTGTTTGTGTGTGTTTGTGCGTGTGTGTGTGTGTGTGTGTGTGTGTGTGTGTGTGTGTGTATGTGTGTGTGTGTGTGTGTTTAAACGCTAATCGTTTAGGGCTTAACATCTTTCGCCCACCAAGAAGGTGATTTTAAAGGGTCTAAAATTGTTTGGCCCACCTGGATTCAAACCCTTGACTATTAGGACGAGAGTCGAAGGTTTCATCACCGAGCCACCCAGCTCCCCTGTGCGCCTGTGTGCGTGCGTGCGTAAAGCGTGTGAGTTCGTACATGTGTGTGTTCGTGCGTGTGTTCGTGCGTGCGTGCGTATATGAGTGCGTGCGTGCGTGCGGGTACGCGTGTGTGTTTGTGTGTGTGTTTTTTTAATCCCGCACAGTAAATCTATTATGATGGAACTTGATTGAACACAGCCTCGAATCTTTTCTATGTATTGCTTCACGGATGGCCCTTTTACATGTCGCTTAACGGTTGTTGGTTGTTGTTTCTTTGTGGGGTTTTTTGTTTTTGTTTTTTGTTTTGTTTCTGTCCAAATCTCCTTTCCATGATTTCTTTCATTATTGCGGTTTCAAATTGCTTGCCATATTTTTTTCTCCTTCTTTCTCTTTCTCTTTTCCTTTAATTACAGCCATTTCGGAATCTGCGCAAAAAGGTTGATCCTGGCGCAAATTTAATTTTCAGCCGAGTTCCGAAACGCAACTCTGTAAAAATTGTATTTTCCCGATGGTGATGCGTTACGAAACTTGGTTGGAAAATGAAATTACGCCGTCCGGACCAAAAACAGGAGAAAAGGAGGCAGAACAATTAGATTGTAATCGCTTCAATGGCTGAAGACAACGAGCAATACTAATCTGCAAGAGGCAGGGATCCTCACGAGCCCCCGCAATCGCGGGAGCTCATGAGAATCCATGCCTCTAGCTCGCTTTATATCCGTGTGTCTCCGACGGTGAATCTGTAATCGTTGTTAATCGCTTGTAGTGAAAGTGTAAAAATATTTTTGTTTGGTTAGTAGGTTTGGTGTGTGTGTGTGTGTGTGTGTGTGTGTGTGTGTGTGTGTGTGTGTGTGTGTGTGTGTGTGTGTTTGTGTGTGTGTGTTTGTGTGTGTGTGTGTGTGTGTGTGTGTGGTTGGTTGGTTGGTTGATTGGTTGGTTGGTTGGTTGGTTGGTTGGTTGGTTGGTTGGTTGGTTGATTGGTTGGTTGGTTGGTTGGTTGGTTGGTTGGTTGGTTGGTTGGTTGGTTGGTTGGTTGGTTGGTTGGTTGGTTGGTTGGTTGGTTGGTTGGTTGGTTACTTGGTTGGTTGGATGGTTGGTTGGTTGGTTCGATGATTCCTTGGTTCGTTATTGCATGGTTCGTTGGTTCGTTCTTTCGTTGGTTTCAGTGGTTTGTTTGTGCGTAACTTATTTTATTTAACACCAAACGTAATCAGTCTGTATAGCCATTTATTTGAAATTGCCCATGTCCATTGACACACTGAATATTTTAAGCTCTACAACTTGAAATTGAATAATTAACAATGAAACTCGAAATTATATACAATGTACATCGTAAGAAATAGTCACTACGTAAATAATGTAAACTTAAAACGAATCCATATTTGCCAATCGGAAAGTGCAGCTATTTATCATATAAAACGCAAAAGTAATTTACAGGACACTAATATACATTCTATGTACACAATGACGTTGTATATCTGTTTCGGGATTTTGGGAGTGGTTATAGTGGTCGTGCTAAAACTTAACACATAATATACAATTGTGACCACAAATATGTCTCTCTCTTACTCTCTAAAATATTCATCATCATCATCATCATCATCATCATCATCATCATCATCATCATCATCATCATCATCATCATCTCTCTGTCTTTGTCTCCCTCTCTTTCTGTCTGTCTGTCTGTCTGTCTGTCGCACTCTCTATGCATGTCTCACACACACACACACACACACACACACACACACACACACACACACACACACACACACACGAGCACACACGAGCACACACGCACACACAAACAGACATAAACACAAGTACACACACACCGACACGCACACGCACACACACACAAATACAAGCACATACACAAACAGCTGCCTCTGTAACAACAAAGAGGTCCAAATTATTACAATGAAATCAGGACTGGATGCATGAGTGGACTTACAATCCTGCGCAAGCCACTAACCAAGGTTCTTCGCTATAGCGGAGCGCCTAGGCTAGTGCCAAGTGGAGGATCAACTCATTCGAGACGTGCCTCCTCCGGATACGCGGCTTATGCCGCGTATCCGGAGGCGGCACGTCTCGAATGAGTTAAAGCGACAATCTCCAAAGAGTTAATAGTTATCAAAATCTCCCGTATGTCGTAACCCTTTGCGTGTCGGTAGCGGTTTTAGTCGCGATGATTCCTGCAGGAATGATCGCGACAAAAACCGCTACCGACAGCCAAAGGGTTAAAATAACGCAGCACAAAGGGGTTAACTTGATTTTACTACAGTAAATCCTGGATATGACAAATCGCCAGGGGACACCATTTTTCTTTTTGTTACGGCCGATGTTTGTTATGAGCAAAGTAATTTACATTGGAAACTGTTTTGGTCTTTGTAAAAGTGTTGTTTTATCCGACTTTCCTTATATCCGGCCTTGTTATATGCAGAGTATTTATTTTAACTGAAACTTTTGTGTTTTATTATGATTTTTTAATGTCGTAAAATGGAAGACCTTTCTGCTCTTCATCCTCTTTGTACGTAGAAGAGTTCCATCGTTGCGCACAGGGGCAGTCAGCACACGTCTGTTACGTGTGTCTACTCAGAAAAGTCTTAGCTGAGGCGAGACGACTTAATGAACCCTTTCCACGGGCGACTTCAGTCAACACTTTCGAAACGAGCCTCAACCGGATACGCGGTTTGAAGCCGCGTATCCGGATGCCGCACGTCTCGAATGAGTTAAGCCCATTCATGCAACTGCCCCCTGTTGAATGAGTCTCTGATGAGGGCGAGTGTTCAGACAACAATTTGGTCATCGGCAGTCAGCGGTACTGGCGTGTCCGGAAGCGGAAATGGCTACCACACGTGACACTTGTCAGGGGGATTCATGGGGCTTCCGGACTTGCAGCCAAACGCCTGCGCGAAGTCTGGGTTGTTCTGTAGCGTTCCCAGAACCCTGCAGGCAAGAGAAAAAGACGAACAAGTCTGTTAATGTTCTGAGAAACAACGTAGGCCTGTGCCCAAAGTGTGCATGCAGGCAACGCAAAACATGAAATAGTCAGGTTATTTTGGCAACGAACGACTCCCAACAAGAAACGAGAGCGAAGTCACGGCATATTTAACGTTTTGTACTATAAGCAAAGACAACACTCCAAACATCTCCAAGAGACATAGATCCCCATGAGCCCTTCGGGCTCATGAGGATCTATGTCTCTTGGAGATGTTTGGGGTGTTGTCTTTGCTTTTGGTAGAAGCTGGTTATCCTCCACGATTTCGCTCTTGTTTGTTTTTGCAAACGAAAGCTCTCTATCATTTCCCTTTACGTCTAACTTTGTGAGGGTCCGTTGACAGAAATATTGCACCAATAGCGCAGATTTCCTCGATACCTTTCTGGACGCAGTGGCCAGGGAAAGCCTGACCATTCTGTAACGGTCTTTACAGAAGGGTCTGAGGGGGGGGGGATGAGGGGGTGGAGGAAGGCTTTGGGGGGGGGGGTCAGTAGAGGGGGGGGGTCGTAGAGGGGGTGAGTGTGGGGTCGTTGTTTTTGGTTTGGTTTTGTATGCACCCACCTGACTCTGTGAGGACTGTGAACGTCCACTTTCAGTAAGTACTCCCGGTAGGAATCACGAAAGTTTCCGCACCAGATCTGCACACACATAAAAATCGACACAATTTAAATAAATTTAGGCCTGAACCAGCACTGTCGCACCATGCTAACCCATAAAGCCCTGACGTTCTACGACAGCATGTAGATTAACCATAGTACTTCAAGGGTCGTGTCAGAATAGCTTGGCGCCTGTAGGCGCCAAGCTATTTTGACACCACCCTTGAACTACGTAAACTGGCACTGCACCGGTTAAAGCAAATAACGCATTTAAAGTTACTTACGGCTTAACGAGCATGCTTTTCGGGAAAAGCAAAACGTTCAAGAGATCGACATCAACATTCACCATTTTTGACACGAGCTTCCGCTATGATCATCTGTTTACGAAACATAGATCGATTGGAAACAGTCTTTACAAACGAAAATGCCCATGAAAAAAATAGATCGTCATGTCAGCCAAGATCCGGGCCGTTTACATCTTATCTGACAGACGGAAGTGTTAAACATAAAGTAGCCAGTAACTCAGTTAATTAGATATTTGGGTTTAAAGGCCAGCAGGCAACTGAAGCCATCTAATGGCGGGGATGGTAAAAGTCTGGTCAGCCAGACAAAGAAAAAGGTCTTAAAACATGTAAATAAAGTTTAAAAGTATTCTTGGCTAAAACGTCGCACAGGTCAACCGTGCTTGTGTACAGTAGACAGTCAACGCTGTCAAAATAGAACCATCTGAAGCAAGTCTCAAAGTGCATGAAGACACGAGAAAGACATTGCGGAGTACTCATAGTTGTGGGAGGGAGCAGGAGAGGGGGAGGGGTGTGTGGGGGGCGTGAGGCCGGTAATTGTGGGTGGGGGACAGTTTCTATCCACAGCCCCCCTCCCCCCCCTCTACCCGCGGGCAAAATCATTTTCCCAGTTCATTGCAGACTGTTTCTTGAGGACGACATACTGAGAGCTATTTTCTGGTTGGATCAACACGGATAAGGACGTATTTACATTAACTCATTCTACCCCAACACCGAAATCCCCAAATTTTGCCGTTGTCCTCTGAAGACTGCACTCTAGTGCAGGACACAGATCGACCATGATAGTTCAAGGGTGATGCCAGAATAGCTTGGCGCCCATAGGCGCCAAGCTATTCTGGCATCACCCTTGAACTATCATGGTCGATCCAGATCTTGCTGTGGTGTGTCTGGGGTAGAAGGAGTTAAGCAAAAGGCCCTCAGGCCGACGTCTGCCTTAGCTGGCCGGCGAAAGACTGTCATCGTGCGCCGGCCAGCTAATGCCGACGTCGGTCTGAGGGCCTTTTCCCCACCGTATATTTTGAGTGGGTAACGTCTAGGAGCCTAATCACACGCTCGCCTACCTAGTGACCTCGACAAGTCGGCCTGGGAAGAGAGACGACAGTAAATCCAGTTTTGTGAAAAGCGAGCTGTTTCGTTGTATGACAATGAAAATCTCGCTTTTTACAAAATGAATTTACTCTCTTTTGCCTTCTTATTAAGTTCTCTTCCCAAAACATATACACAAACCACAAGAAACCGCGGATGCAGCCTTTTTTTGAGGGCTCACTTGATTCGTTACGTTTACTCGTTTCTCTGGTCGGATGGCTGCTCAGCTGGTTGTTGGAAAGTTAAATTTGGCTTGTTGATTATACGTTTGTTTGGGTGTTACTTGTTTATTTTCTGGTTGTTGTTTGTTTGTTCGTTTTGTTTGTTTGTTTCTTTCTTTCTCCCTCCCTGCATCCCTCCGTCCTTCCGGCCTCCCGGCCTCCCTCCCTATCTCTCTCTATCCCCCACCCCCCTTCCCTCTCTCTCTCTCTCTCTCTCTCTCTCTCTCTCTCTCTCTCTCTCTCTCTCTCTCTCTCTCTCTCTCTCTCTCATTCTCTCTCTATTTTTCATATCATCCAAAACACTAGAGCGTTTCCGAGGGTTCTAAAAATGTCTTATTTCTTTTGCTCGTCAGTATAGTTTGTCTTGTTTAAAAATAAGTGTCCCTTTTAGTGTCTATCTGGTATATGCAAAAGTGCAGACTAGCTCATGAAAATTGTTATTGAAATTTCAATATCTTCTACTTTGTATGAACAGTATATACCCGGAAGTGTGCTCTTGAAGTTCTCACCTGAGCGAAGGCGATAAAGAAGAGCTGATCTGGGGTATATTCGAGCTTGGGTAACGTGGCCTCTTCCACACCACGTTCGTCGATCATCCTGCGATAGGCCTGGAAACCCATCAACAGAAATCAAACATTTACACCTAAGCATTATGTGCAGATAAACTTCAGAGCCTATTTTAATCATCATCATCAACAACAACAACAACACCATAATGATACCGATCGCTTTACCAAATTCTCGCGACCTGATCTCAACACGCACGCCCACGTGAAATGCACGCATTCACTCTGAAGACGAACACAGAACAAAACAAACACAAAATCCACGTGGTGTGGAGGTCCAGCGCAGCTATCTAAGCTATGGAAACTTTGATTGCTTGTATTTAAAATATAAAGTGGCCTAAGACCGGTACCAAAGTGGAGGGGGATGAAGAGCCGGAGTACCCGGATACAGAAACCGCAAGGGTCCCCCCGAATTAAGGGTGACAGTTACTAGAGGGGAAAAAAAGTTCGACGCCGGAAGCGGTATTGAACCTTGCACCTTTAGCATTGGTTGCCGGCAGGCGCTTTACAACTGCGCCGTGGCCCCATGAAGTAAAAGGTCCTTTGGCCGGCGTCGAACGCAATTGACCCGCGCACAGCCGTGCGCGGGTCAATTGCGGCCGACGTCGGCCCGAGTAACTTTTCTTACTTGGGTTAAAATCTGTCTTTGTATAATGACAAAAGAAAATAAAACGTGTTCAGTGGTTACGTTTGCAAGTGCAAAGTGTCTTGTCTTTTCGTGTATGTCTCATAGGAGCTTGTTTTATTTTTAATTTTCCTCTCACACTCTCGCGAATGCATCTAAGCGTCTGACGTCTTTGTATAATGACAAAAGGAAATATAAAATATAATATTGTTTAGTGAGTACGTTTACGTAAGCAAGATCTTTTTAGAGCTTATTTTATTTCTTATGAAACATTTTCCTCTTACACTGTGGCAAATGCTTTTACGCTCCTGCCTGGAAAAAAATACAAAGGGACAAAACCTCTTCAGCTGACGGGGAGATTAATTTTTTAAAAGGACAAAATTTGACAGCTGCAAGACACACGGCTAGAATCATACCGTCGAGCAACGTCTATCATAAAGAACCTTTCATCTGCAACAGACACAGATTCTTAAGGGTCCGTGCAATCCGCATGGGCACATGAGACTGTACCATTTGCTGACCAAAGTTAGCACCTGCAGTACCTTAACCTGAGGGCGCTGGGTGGAATTAAACGCGACGGAAAGTGTAACTGAGTTAGAATGAAACTAATGTAATGAGTTCTTACCCTGTAGGCCTGTTTCAGTCCGCCGTTGTCAGCTATATTCTCACTCAAAGTTCGCAGGCCATTTACCTGTCCAAAACACGTTTATTTCAGAAAAGAATGGATGGAATATGTACACTGCCTTACATTTTAGAAGTAGTGCAAAAACTCTAATATGGTAGGCACGACAGAATCTGTTTTGAGAGAAAACATTTTTGCGAGATCACATGCCGTTACAGAACTTTATACAAGTGGGTGTAACTTTATGTGAAAAGTGACACTTTTTTTACAGTCAACATTTCTCGAAATAGTACCTGTCTTTTAATCCTTTGGCTGTCGCTAGCGCTTTTGGTCGCGGTGATTCCGCGACCAAAAGCGCTACCGACAGCCAAAGGGTTAAGGTCAATTTTTGGCGATTCCCAAAACAGATTCCACTCTCTTATAAGATGTAAGGTGATATGATTTTAAAGTGTAAGGCTTGAAGGCAGACGCAACATTTGAAAAAAATGTAGACAACATTTCATACATTTATCTTTCCCAAATAAACTTTGGTGAGTTTTCATTACTTGAAAGTACGGCATTCTAAAGATTGAGCGTTCAACGGTTCTGGAAAATCAACGTGGCACATTTACAGTGCGCCTGAATTGATCGGTGTTTAGGTTATACCTTATGTGAAATAGTCGTCCCTGTTCTCCCGTAATTGTCCATTATCACTATGGTGGCGTACATGTTAAACCCCGCATGAAACACCCAACGAACACTTAAAACTCTTGTCGATCGTACGCCTCATAACTGTACCTTAAACCATTCAGCCCCGACGCCCTACAGCAGGAAATGGGTCGACCATGATAATTTAAGGGTAGTGCACAGATTCGCTTGGCGCCGACAGGCGCCAAGCTAATCTGGCACTACCCTTGAATTATCATGGTCGATCCATCTCCTTCAACTGGTGCATAGTCGTTAGATGACGCCTCCAAAAGTTGGGAAATACGTGCGTCGGGCTGAATGAGTTAAGAACGGTTTTGCAAAAAAGAAATGAAAGCGCATGTTTACTCCAGTGGCGCAGGATGACATAGAATGGCACAGGATGACACTGCAGTGATTTGAAATCGAGTTTACTCAAGATTTCTTCTGACTTCCTCCGGAAGTCAGACGAAATCGAGGATAAACTCGATTTTAAACCACTCTCGGTCACTCTCTGCCTATGTTTTTATTTATCACTTCAGTCCCTTTGTGCATGCAGCCATCGCTAGGCCTAATATAAACGGTACAAGTAGCTACGTGCATATGGAGGGAGGTTGGGAGGAGGGAAGGGGTGGGTGAAAGTAAAGATGATATGCATAAAGTTTTAGCGACCTTTGATTTGACGTCAGGGTCTGTGAAATTTGCATATTGATCCATCATGCATTTTGATCTGGACAGGAAGTTTTGTTCGTCTTCCCTCTTCCACCAGGATGCCAAGTTGCCGTGTTTATCATACAGGCGTCCTGAAAAAAAAAAAGTCGCTTAATTTGGGAATAATTATAGAGGTAGGTGATCGTACAGTTTGAACCCGACGGCTCCAATCAGATATGTTTAACCATAAACGGTTATATAAAATGTATTTTTCGCATATGAATAGTTTATGAGTACACTAACCTGTTATATCATATCCGTGTGTAATCTCGTGACCAATCAGCGAGCCGATGGCTCCGTAATTCATAGCACTGCAACCAATCAGAACGGAATTTTCAGGAATGACGCCTTATATAACGACATGTGCATGCAAGCATCACAGGAAAAAACACACTATAGAAACTGAGAAAGTAAGCTGAAAAAAAAAAAACATTACACACTTAACCCATTCACTGCCGAGAAAATGTGAAATGCGGTGCAACTGCAAGAGGCATTGATCCTCATGAGGCCCCGCGATAGCGGGGGGCTCATGACGATTTATGTCTCGTTAGTTCTATGTTTTTTATGCCTAATTTTATCTCACACACATCTGTGTTCTTTACGCGAATGTCGACCAGTGTGCAGTCTTTTCAGACACTGAATTCGTGATCACAAGCAGCAAAGGAGTTAAGACAGACACCGTAAACGATACATTTATCACAAGAAAATCGTTAAGCAAAGGTTGTACGTGACAGTCTGTTCGTATACAACACCAGGGGTTAATTTAGAAAGACGGTGTAAATGAGAAATAACAAGAAAATCGTCCAACAAAAGTTCAATAGTACGTGACACCAGAAACGTACAGTTTTGTTTGCATGACCATGACGATCTGTTCAGCAGCCTGTGAAAATGATGTATGCTTAGTAAGCAGTCCTGTATTCTTTAACCCGCTTGTGCATGCAGCCACCTGAAAACAATACCGATGGCTGTATGCACTGAGCACAAGCCCCAGCAGCAAAAGTAGGTATTCGGACCGACGACCCGAGAACCTTCGCGCACTGAGAGGGAGACGGTCAACTCACTTACTCGGGAAATTGGTCGCTGAAGTACGGCGACTGAAGGATTCCTGCAGAAAATTCTGAAATGTGAAACACACACACGCGTTAGCAGACTCATCATTTGTGAAAATAAATTATAGAGTTTGCAAGGGAGATGAGGGCCCAGCACTGTAAGCTAAATACTTTATTTAAAAAATAAGCTCCCAAACCTCCACCGCCACCAACACCCCCTCCCCCCTCTCCCCCCCCCCCCCGCCAAACCACCACCACCACCACCTAACCCCTAACCCCCCTCCCCCTCCCTCTTTCTCCCACTCCCCGCCCCCACCACCCCCACCCCCGCCAATCCCCCAACCCCCATCTCCTCTTTCCGTTCTTTCGGTACTTATAGGGGTTGCAACGAAGACAAATATCCGTATTGTTAGAGAGTTAAGAGTTAACTCATTCGAGACGTGCCGCCTCCAGATACGTGGCATAAGTCGCGTATTCGGAGGCGGCACGTCTCGAATGAGTTAAATCCTCTGGCCGTGACTGCTATGTCTGTAATAAGTACCTGGGAGCCGAGTCCTCCGTCATCCGTCAGTCTGAAATAAGCGCCAGCGTCGGTTACTTAACCCATATGTTACTGAGGTTAAAAGCTTCAAATTTGTACACTGCCATATTATAATTATTTCTTACAGATAAGGATATACACCAATGGCTTTAGTTCAAGGGTGGTGCCAGAATAGCTTGGCGCCCAGAGGCGCCAAGCTATTCTGGCACTACCCTTGAACTATTTTAGTTACATCTATTTCACACACTGGTGTCTTCCGAATGATAAGGGTTAAAGTACCATTACTCGTATATTATCTGAAGACATGTTTCAGCACCATTCGTGTTTATTATGCATTGTCGACACACCTAATGAACTTTAACGGCATTTTGGACACGCAGCAAACACACACGCGTAATCTCACTTATTTAGTGTGCGCTGTGCCGGTTAGCGTGTCAATCTATTGTTAGCTGTTTCTCGTACTGTAAGCGTTGTATTTGTAGAACTTCGGAGCGGAGTCATTGTCAGGTTACTTGATATTAAGACGACCTGTGCTGAACTGGATTCTCCTGTGTCTAAATGAACCATAACTAGACCTGTGTGTAGTGTTTCGTAACCATATGTTACTGACATGTGTCTTCAACAGCTACGGCGGTAGTGGGCCTTTAACTAGTATAGGTTTCCTGGACCTGTGGACTTACCAATTTCATTACGCGTAGGGATGTAGCCAGCGTTGGACGAGGCGGCGGAAAAGGCCCATCTGTAGATCACACAGTTGTTAACATATAAATATGTTGTATACTCACACCAACCCGACTGACTCTCCCTCCCCCAAGATGCATGTTTTGTGAGATAGTTTGTGATTTTGAACAATACTGCCTGCTTAGAAGGTCCAAATTGTAGACCAGACCGCATTCTGTTTACATGTTGCAAAAACCGTTCATACAAAACGACAGAAAAGGAAACACTCTGCACTTTTAACTCATTCGAGACGTGCCGCCTCTGGATACGAGCATAATGAGTTAACAATGATACACGTATAGTGTACATATACACAGTCGCCGTGAGATGGCCTTAGTCGCCTGCTCGGCGTTAAACCAAATAACCAGCTAACTAACATACACACAGAATTCATCCACATCAAAACGGCGCCTGCCAACAGTGTATACAGCAAAGAAATAACCAACGAAGAAAAAAACGCTTTGAAAGGACGAGCACAAAACAGTTTCCTAAATTTTGGGGTTCACCCGAAAATTTAGGAAACTGTTTTGTGTTCCTCCTTGTTTGTTTCTGTTTGTTTTTTTTCAGGAATGAAACCGTACTGCGATTAAAAAAGGAAAGTGCGCATTATAACAATTAATTAATTAATTAAAAAACTAACTAAATAAATAATAAATAAATAAATAAATATATAAATAAATTTTAAAAAATCAGGAAGCTGACGAACCTATCATCGTTGACTGGTTTTCTCAATGTCTGCATTTGACGGAGACGGTTTTGGCGAAATATGTTGATGTTGTTCTCGAAAAATGTCCTTTCCGATATTTGGTACTGGAACAGATCAAACGCGTTTACGTAAAAAGAATCAAGAGCGAATGGCTGTAATAATGTTGTGACAAAGCAAACGTTTTGTCACAGCTGAGCATGCAGACATTTCAAGGAGTGTCCATGAGTCTTGTGAAGTCTGTCACATTGTTAACATTATTGTCCTGCAAGAATAATCGTAACTAAAATCCAACCGACAGCCAAAGGGTTAATTCCCCCAAAAGCAATTATCTCTAGACTCGATAATATTGAAACTACTATATTAAACTGTACACGTGTAGTGATATACACACAAACACGTTGAGACAATAATAAAAACGCTTTAGACCATTCAGCCCTGACGCACTACATCAGGAGATGGGTCGACCATGATAATTCAAGGGTAGTGCCAGATTAGCTTGGCGCCTGTCGGCGCCAAGCTAATCTGGCACTGCCCTTGAATTATCATGGTCGATCCATCTCCTGCAGCTGGTGCACAGTCATTGGATGACGCCTCCAAAATTTGGGAAATACGGCTGTCGGGCTGAATGAGTTAAACACAAAACCACACACACACACACACACACACACACACACACACACACACACACACACACACACACACACACACACACACACTCTTTATGATAATCGTGACTTTTACACGTTAAAACGTTAGCAATAAATATGCAATCAAATATTCTGGCATTTCAGTTTCGCACACGACTTAAACGTACTCACGTCTTTGAAACGTTCACTGAGCCACGTGTCGTTTAAGATGAAGTCAGAGTAGCCGATTTTATAGCCCATGGTGTCTGCCTGTGTGAAAATATTTTTTTTAAAAAGAGTATTCAACGTAAAATAAACTGCACCACGTCACAATCAATATGACATCTTAACCCTTTCACTATCATTGAATGCAGGACGGTTTTTGATCTGAAGTCAACGCCAAAGAGCACAAGCCCACCAAAGAAAATGGGTTCACAGAAAAAGACATAGATCTTCATTAGCCCTGGCAATTGCGGGGGCCAATGAAGATCTATATTCCTTGGAAAATGGATCGTTCTCAGTATTCCTTTGCACTGAAGCTGTTACTGTGAATTTTGGACGGCTGATTCGAAAGAGAAGCAGCCCTGAATAAATAACGCATTTAATCATTTGAAGAACTGCAGTAGTCCATTTTTTGCATGCATTGTCAGCAAGAGTCATAGATTCTCCTGATCCCTGCACCTGCAGGAACTCATGAGAAGCTATGTCTCTTGGAGGTGGTAAAGTCTTGGCGAGGCACTGTACTAGACAGGTTCACACATCGACAAATAGAACTGCAACAAGATGAGGTTTTATCCCAAAGTTTGGAGCTCACATGCGCTTATCTGTTAATAACATTCAGAGGTGTTCATGTTTTAGGCTTATTATGCTGATCCATTTCCCTCCTCTCTAAACCAACCTCTGATCAACACACACGTCAGCGCACAAAACCAACGACGGACACACAGCACTTTCCGCCTTTAGTACGCTCTGTGAGCGCGTGTAGCGACAGGAATCCATCTCCGTCTACTCTAACCCACCCTCTGTTCTGTTTTGTTTACAGGACAGCTTGTAAAACAGGGACTGAGTTGCCTAACAGCTTTATCCTGAAATAAAAGATTCATCATCATTATCTGATCCATACACACTGGCACACAGAAATAAAGACGGACACACGGCGATTCCCGCCATTCATAAGCTCTGTGATCAGGCGTAGCAAAGCTATTCTGAAGAAGAATAATAGCGCAAGCAGCGAAATGACGTCACTTCAAGCTTCACGTCATGACATCATTAGTCCCACGACGCTGTGTTCATAGTGACGACTCGATGTTTACGTTACACATCGCAGTACAAACATTTGACGTATCAGAGAAACAACTTTGCAATTTTCTTGCTGATTTTCACGCCTACGGCTAACAGGACACAATTTGACCTAATCTACCCAGAGCCGGGGCAAACAGCAGGCTTATGCAAACACTGTTTATGAAAAATCAAGCGTGTATTAATAAGAAGATTTTTTTTCGTAAAAGAAAAATTAAAGTTATGTTAGCTGTTTTACAAATGACTCCGAAAAAGTGTTGCAAAAAATTGTCTGATTTTTATACCTAGGGCATACAGGTCACAATCGACCTAATAGTACCCGACAGCCGAGACAAACTGTAGGCTTATGTAAATACCGTATATGAAAAATCATGCGATTATTAAAGATAACATTTTTTTTTCGTAAAAGAGATTCAATTGCTTTAAGATTAATTCCAAATAATTCGTGAAATTAATCCCCAAAACGTGAAAATATTTTAGGGGAATTTTTTTTTAATAATCACTCAAAAAGTTCTAGAGGTACAATAATGTTTAAAGAACTCAATCAACATCTCCCTTTTATCTAGCTATGTGCAAAAAAATCTAGTAAAAATTAAAAAAATTACGGACCCCAGTGTTGATCAACCGGTTTTTGTGGAACGGCCATTCTCTCGCCAATGAGCATCTTAATAAAAAAATTATTAAAAAAAACAATACCTCGATGTTATTTTTTTAGGCACAATATCGTACAATTTTAAGCTTGTCCGTTCTCAAACGCGGGCTCTAGTCGCTGTCACACACACACACACACACACACACACACACACACACACACACACACACACACACACACACACACACACACACACACACACACACACGGCACACACACACACACACACACATACGCACGCACACACACACACGCACGCACGCACGCACGCACGCACGCACGCACACACACACACACACACATCAGTAGGCCCTAATGCGGCACTTTGGCGCCAAAACTACTGAAGATGTTCTCTAGCAAGGTTTACGTAGCTAGAGTTGACGTAACGTCATTTTTACCTTGTTAAGTCTTTGCCAGAATTTCTGCTCAGCACGCCAAAAACGTTATGTGCATGCTCTGGAATGCGCTCCGAACAGCCCCATTTTAAAGTCTACCGTATTTTCAGTCAAGGCGGTAGACAAAAAAGAGTAAGGGAAGTAATCAACAAACGATCAAGACACTGGCACGCTTGATTACGTACCTTTTGCAGAGCGGCTTGTTTTGTCGAGTCTGTCATCCAGTCCAAGTTTTTCACCATGTCTTTAAAGGCTGCTAGAAGACTGCTGGTCATCTGTTCAAGCTGTTGGGGGGGGGGGGGGGCGGGGCGGGGGGGGGGGGGGACAAAAAACTGTATTTCAAACCCCGAAGAAGCGAAAAGTCATAGGGCAGGTATCGCCCTTAGCTGCGTATGCAATGCTGAATCCGCGTTTGCTCGGCGGTATTCATCTGATTACAACAACAACAACAACAATAACAATAATAATAATAATAATAATAATAATAATAATAATAATAATAATAATAATAATAATAATAATAATGTCAATTTCTTTATCGGCTCCCATAGGTGCTCTGGGCGCTTTACATGTTACACTAAAAGTACTAAGACACATATACAAAAAAACAAAATAAGAAGAATTACAACTGAAAACAAACTAATGCTAGACACACACACACACACACACACACACACACACACGCGCGCGCGCGCGCGCGCGCACTCATATAATTATATGTCCGGAGTGTTTGTATCCAAAAACATATCTACGTACAGCAAACTTATAATAATAATTTTTTTTTTTTTTTTTTTTTTTTTTTTTTTTTTTTTTTTTTTTTTTTTTTTTTTTTTACGTCATTCTAAATTCTCTCTATACAGGATGACGTCTTTTCTTTCTGGTGTTCTTTTCTGTTCTACGTTTGTTTCCATGTCACCTGAGGAAGGATCTTTGATCCGAAACGTCGTTATTTGTTTCTATTTTAAAGGGTTTTCTACCACTATCTTCTGTTTTTCTTTCACGTGAAACCCTAGCGGCAACAGTTTTACTACATTATAATAATAATAATAATAATAATCATAATAATAATAATAATAATAATAATTAAAATGAAATATAAAATAAAAACATGTAGCTCGTAAGATGAAACGTTTTCAGCATATGTGTGTCATGAGCCCAAGCAGTCGCGGGGGCTCATGAGGATTTATGTCTCTTGCTGGGCCTGATTTGTATCCATGTTCTCTTCACGGTTGTGGTTCATAGTCGTTGAACGAACACAGATTTCAGAAATACAGTATATACTTAATGTGGCAGGGAAGGGGTTGCAATACTTAATGTAACAGGGAAGGGGTTACAATACTTAATGTGGCTGGGAAGGGGTTACAATTTCCGTTTCAGGAGGCGCTCCATCAGTGGTGCCTGCCGGTTTCTTTTTTCCGCATTTTATGTCATACATCAATACATTTTGCTTTTAGGCAGGAAATTCCTTTTGTCCTCATTTCTAGCACAAACATACACTTAACCCATTCAGCCCGACGCACTACAGCAGGAAATGGATTTACCATGATAATTCAAGGGTAGTGCCAGATGAGCTTGGCGCCTGTAGGCGCCAAGCTCATCTGGCACTACCCTTGAATTATCATGGACAATCCATCTCCTTCAGCTGGCACATAGTCTTTAGGTGACACCTCCAAAATTTTGGAAATGCACCCGTTCGGTAAAATGGGTTACACGAAACTAGTACCATGCAAATACTACACCAACCTACCTGTTTTTTCGCACGCCGTGTGAAGTTAGCGTGATCCACATACAGCCTGCCTACAGGATCGGGGAAGTAACCCATCGTTACCTCCACACACTGTGACCAGCGCTCTGGACTCTGGGGCACACCGTGCAAAAACTGAAAACCATTGACCAAGCAAGCATTTATTGTAACAGTCAAGAGACAGTGATGTCAAGAATAATCATCAGATCCTACCAATGGAACCCCGTGTAGATCCTGGGGGGACTGGAAGGGAAGGGGGTTTGGGGATTAAGGCTCTATTCTTTTTTTTTTTTTTCCTTTCTTTTTTTTTTTTTTCTTTTTTTTTTTTTTTTTTTTTTTTTATTGGGGGGGGGGGGGGGGGGTTATGAGGATCTATGCCTCTTGCCGTTGGGTTCTTCTCTAACCTGATAGAAGCTGTCCTTGGCGTCTCGGAGTTCCTTGTTCACCAGACCCACCAGAGACCAGGTGATCCGCCACATTCCGTAGTTTAGCAATGTCCTGGGGAAGAACGGCAGAAGACAGAGCAGTCGCGTCAATGCGGGATTTTTTTTTTTTTTTTTTTTTTTACGAAGTCTGAGTGAGAGTCTGCCAGTAAAAAACTGAGGCAGACAGATGCGTTTTGTCACTGTATCAGTGCACGGTACTTATTATTATCTTTTTATATTTTATTTTAAGTTACTGTACAATGACTAGAAGAAATAAAACTTTTACTTTGATACAAATGGTCAAAACGCATTTCTCTAACCCAGCCTATGGCTGGTTGCATCACGCCAAATACTTGTATAATAGCATTGTAATACGTGTTCTTTGCAAGCAAAAATGGTATTCAAAGACAGGTATTCTCTGAGATAAATGTTGAAGGGCAAAAAGGTGTCACTTATCATCATAGAACATTTTTAATAGAAATCCAACCAAAAATGTCACCAGCAAGCGTGTAAAATGCAGAGAAGAACCCAACGGAGAAGGAAACACGCTTAGAAATGTCAGACAACAATTTATTAATATTTCCGGTTTTAAAAAGTAATTTCGAAATAGACAAACACTTCTAAGCGTGTTTCTTTCTCTCTTGCGTTCTTCGCTCTGTTGTTTAAGTGGCTACAGCCACCTTCATGGTGAACTTTAATGGCAGGTGGACTCTAGTAAGAGTGATCGCTCAAAACAGGTTTTGGATGGTATAACCTTTCTGGTGTGGATTTGATGAGCGGGAAGAGCTTGTCGTAGTAGCCGAGCGCCATGTTCACCACCACTTCGTCCCCTGTTACGCTGATGTTAACCCCGCTGAACAATGTCTGTAGGTGTCCCAGCCAGTCAAACTGAAACAAGATTAACGCCTTCACTGGCGAGAAAAGCCTAACATAACCCATCTGCAAGAGGTACCGATCCTCATGAGCCCCCGCAGTTGCGGGGGCTCATGAGGATCTATGCCTCTTGCCGAATCTATTTTGTGTCAATGTTCGTCTGATGGCTGGCTTTGAATTTACAATGATTACAAAAACACAATCTTGTTACGTGGTAAGGGCCGAGCTAGGTAGCTCAGTTGGTAGAGCGTTCGACTCTCGTCCGAAAGGTCGTGGGTTCGAACCCAGCTGAGGTCAAAATGTGTTCAGACCTCTTTTCGGTGCCCCGTCTTTGAAATCACCTTCGTGGTGGACAAAAGACGTTAAGCCCTGAACGTATAACGTTTTTGTTTTTGTTACGTGGTAGTCGTAGTTGCAGTATGATACAATCACACCAGACGCACGCACGTAGGGTTCTTGTCAAGAAACTTCACTCAGATGCAACTCGTTACATGTGGCACAAGGTTGTAAGCCACACTGGAGTAACAGTTTCAACAATATTTTATTCTAGCGATGCAATCCCAGCACAATGCATCCACAAATGCATCCAAACTTCGGTACACTGTATCTCTACAATGCATCCACAATTCTGATACACTGCTTCACTCATACAATGCACCAACACTGATACACTGTCTCCTCTACAATACATCAACACTTTTGACACACTGCGTTTCTCATAAAATCTACACGCATATTTCCTAACACGCTCGTTTATACTATTACAGATTTCCAGACCAATCCAGCAAATTACACAACTCAACCAATCAGAAAAGAAAACGTAACCAAAACTCATTAATATTCATTAAAAATAACACTCTAGATCTATCTACAGTCTTCCACTAACATCTAGGCGCATACCATCAATGTTGCTAAATGTTACCAACATATGTACTGCATAACTTTGAAGTCATATCTGAGGTCACTATAATAATCGCGCCCCCACTAGAACCTTCCAACCCAATGTAGGTTAAACTGTACAACATTGTAGCAAAAAATATGCGTCATTCTAGCTAGACAGCAGAAATCGATCGCAATTCTCCAAGCAAAAGAAAAAGAAGCCTACTAAAAAGGTATAATATCCAAAATAACTCAAATGAATATCGGATCTTTCCTACGATCATCACACACATGCTCACAAAAGAATAACACAACCACAAATGTAACAAATGTGCGTCCACTGGGAGTGAAGAGGTAAACCCATTCACTGCCGAGAGAAAGTGAACACGATCCAACTGCAGGACATAGATCCTCGTGAGTCCCCGCCACTGCACATCATGTGGTTGAATTTAGCAAGCTATAAAAAACAGTTATGGTGGCTGTGCGTGCACAGGAGAGTTAGTTAGTTAGTTAGTTAGTTGGGTTTAACGCCGAGCAGGCTACTAAGGCCATCTCACGGCGGGCACAGGAGAGTTAAGAGTGTACGCAGACACATCAATTACTGCAGCGAGTTCAACATCAAATTTGCCTTCAATCCGATCAACTTCTAACACGCGCTTTGCGCACCCATCCGCTCTATCATAGGCTTAGCTGGCGGCGTTGTATGCATGGCTAAACCACTGGAGCCCTAAAGCTGCATGTGACTGGCTGTCGCGTTTCAAATTGAAAGAGGATTGATAGAAAATAAGATCAGTTCTAAATGAAACGAAAAGGGGAGACTGCCAGTGCTAATAATTTAGGAAGATTACAAAGTAAAGTGTGCTTTGACCAAACTAGATATATGATCATTAGTCGATAATGCACAGTTCTTTCCCCTTACAGTGCATTCACCTACTTTACTTTGTAATCTTCGTAAGATCAGTTCTGCTTGGATCGAAATGGATACGGATTTGAATTCAACTCGCTCGGGAGCGGCGTTCAACTTCGTTTCAATCCCTTATAAGCGCTGTTCAATCGTTTCTGTCCCAAAAGTTGGTAAGTCTGCGAGCACCTTCAGCAGAACAAGAAAGAAATATGAGACCAAAGAAGAAAGAAACAAGAAGAGATATAAAAAGCAAGCTGACCAACCTCCGGATATCGACGTGTGAGATTGTGTACAGTCATCTTGTGGTACATTACAGCCTCGTCCATTCTTACTTCAGGGGGATCCAGGATCTGACACAACAACAACATCAGCATCGGGATGAAGTCAATTGTCATTTATTCATCAAGTCACAAAACAATATACGAGCCATCCATAGTATACATATCACTCATAAGTTTAAAAGACACATTCTGTCAAGGACCTTAACACCTATGGTTTTCCTTTAACTCATTCTACCCCAACACCAAAATCCTTAAATTTTGTCCCTGTCCTCTCAAGACTGCATTGCAGCGCAGGACACAGATCGACCATGATAGTTCAAGGGTGATGCCAGAATAGCTTGGCGCCCGTAGGCGCCAAGCTATTCTGGCATCACCCTTGAACTATCATGGTGGATCCTTATCGTGCTGTGGTGTGTCTGGGGTAGAATGAGTTAAAGAAAACAACGACCAATCATTTAGTCACTGAGACCAAGCCCTAAAATAGGATGGTCAGAACCATTTTGGCGGGAAAATTGTTACGTTGTTCTTTGGTATGCTGTATGTCTATACAGTTTAAAGTTTCCAAATAAGACGTTTGAACCATATAGGTTTAACTTCATTTGTTTCTTCGTATTTAACTCATTGTACCCCAAGACCGAAATCCCCAAATTTTGCCGTTGTCCTATTGAGACTGCTTGGCAGTGCAGGACACAGATCGAGCAAGATAGTTCAAGGGTGATACCAGAATAGCTTGGCGCCCATAGGCGCCAAGCTATTCTGGCATCACATTTGAACTATCATGGTCGATCCATATCTTGCTGTGGTGTGTCTTGGGTAGAATGAGTTATCCCCACCTTCTGCTTTCAAGAAATAAAGAGAAAAGACCTGACTGCTAACGGATTCTTTTTTTTTTTAAATGAAGAATAACGTAAGATATATTCAGGGGGAAATTTACTAAAAGGGAAAGAAATGTGCACGATGCACAGTTTTTTCCCTTCCTCGTGCTTTTTCTGCCGTCAAGAGTCCGCATTTCATGTTCAGCCCTTTCATTCAGGGGACTCTATTCACCACCACTCTGGTCTTTAACTCATTCGAGACGTGCTGCATCCGGATATGCGGCATGAAGCCGCGTCTTGGAATGCAGGGCTACTCGAAACAATTAATTGTACGATACCTTGGCCAGCTCCACCTCGAAGTCCACAACATCAGCAGCGTCTTGCATGGCGGTTTTCTCGTCCGCGCCGAGAGTGGTGAGAATCTGGGTGTAGACCGCCTCGTACCTGGTCATTACCGTGCTGTTGCGTTCTCTCGTGTACAGTAAAGGTACGAGCAGTGTTTGACGCTGATCAAACTGCAAGGAAACACCAGACAGCAAGAATTATACCCGCTTTAGTCTATGGTGTTAACAACAAACAAACAAAAAAGACATATGTATCATGCCGACAGGGGAAAGTCAGCTCTCTGTGACCGTCGGTTCGTTCTTGCAAGTCACTTTTATTATTCTTTAGAAATCTTGAGATGATTCGTATTCGTATGTGGACTCAGAAATGAACAGAAAAGGTGCTTACTTGTAGGTTTTACCAAATGTGGTTTAACAACTTACCTACCCTTCACTAAAGAAGAGAATGTGGGCTGGTTCATCCCATCTTGTTTCTGAAATCTTTGTTTATTCAAACACCAAAAGCACAGCTGTCCGAGAAACACACAGTGGTCTCAGCAAGAGGCATAGATTATCATGAGCCCTCGCAGTCGCGGGGGCTCATGAGGATCTATGTCTCTTGCAGTTGGATCGTGTTCACTTTTTATCGGCAGTGAAGGGTTTAAACTAAAAGAAAAAACCGACCTACGTACCCTTCTTTTTTGCTTTTTTTGTGGCGAACAGAGTACTTGAATGAATGAATGAAAGATCGACTGATTAATTTTTTTAACTTTTATTTTATTTTTAATTTTTATTTATTTATTTTTTTATTATCATTATTATTTTTGGGTGGGAAAGGGGGGGGGGGGGGTAGGCTGGGTGAGGAAGAGGAAGGTGTGTGTGTGTGTGTGTGTGTGTGTGTGTGTGTGTGTGTGTGTGTGTGTGTGTGTGTGTGTGTGTGTGTGTGTGTGTGTGTGTGTGTGTGTGTGTTGGGGGGGGGGGGGTCTCAACTTCGTCGAAGGAAGCATATTGTACTATACACTGAAACACTATCTACCTCAATGACAGCTTTCTCTGAACGCTTGATGTCCACCACCACAGTCACGCCGATGAAGGGTACCGACTGCAGGTTACCGATCGAGCCGATGCGCGCCATGATTTCAGAGAAAGATAACCCCTCCTCCTTCCAGGCAGGGGACAGGGTGGGGAACAGGTTGTCTCCCCCTGACAACAGCAGGTTCTTCAATGGCTCATGTCCTCTTTGGTCCATAAGATCTAAAAATTAGTTTTAAAAAACAAAAGAAGAATTGCAAGGGAAGTAACGCCAAGTAAGCAAAATTAACGTTCACAGGCCGACAGCTGTCAAGGGAGGAGGATCTTTTTCTGGGTCTAGGAGTTAGATGTATTAATAGAATGAGACGAAATCGTCTGAGACTACGCGTATCGTTCCATCAAAAGGCTTTATAAAGTAAGTAGTAGAAATGACCACACTTTTTAAACTGGCATTCCTTGTTGCAGTTTTTATCCCATGCTTTATGGTTTTATTGTTTTTCTCATTTCGTCATACCTCCATAGATGTTCCAGATTCACACATCAGAACATGATAGAATGTATTGATTTTTGCACGCAATTAAATAGTTATATACGTTTTAGTTCATTACAAAATATATATATAATATAACATTTTTTAAAGTTTCCAGTTTCGTTTGAAACAGCATTTCTCATGAGACATATTGCCGTATATTTCATTGTGCCCGAGGTACGAAATATCCACATTTTGGAGTTATCCACCGAGGACTGCATTACATTTCAGGAGACAGATCGACCATGATAGTTCAAGGGTGGTGGCAGAATAGCTTGGAGCCTATAGGCGCCAAGCTATTCTGTCACCACCCTTGAACTATCATGGTCGAGCCATATCTTGCTGTGGCGTGTCGCGGGCAGAATGAGATATAATATACCATGACACCTGTCTTGAAGAACCACTCGTTTTGCGATAGAAACTGGTCTGAAAGAAAGGTCTCTCTCAAAAGAAGTCTCGAATGGGTAAAGTGTCACCTGTCGTTAATGACAGGTGATCTCTGAAACAGATTCTGCTTTATTCCCTTACCAATGTTTTCACAGGACCTGAAGAATCTTCGTGCTTTGCCAATAGCTTCTGACGCTGGCGGGGTGTCATCTAGCAAGGCTTCTGTTGGTCCAAGACAGAGAAAGGAATTCTATTGCAATCCTGATACACTATTGCTTGAAATAAATTTGAATATGATAGTTCAAGGGTGGTGCCAGATTAGCTTGGCGCCTGAGGCGCCAAGCTAATCTGGCACCACCCTTGAACTAAAACGAGTGATCTATCTCCTAATCTGTAATGTAGTCTTCATAGGACTATGAACATTTTAAGCAGCCTCAGGATGCAATGGGTCAATGTACTGACAATCGATGACAGCCTAAAACGTTTATATATATATATATATATATATATATATATATATATATATATATATATATATATATATATATATATATATATATATATATATATATATATATATATATATATATATATATATAAACATACATACAATCTAATTTGTCATAGTTTGCACGATGTTTGGTCGAAATCACCAGTCATTCAATCGGTAAGTCCATCCATTCATTTATCCATCCATCCATCCGTCAAACTATCCATCCATCTATCTATCCATCCATTATCCAGCCATACACCGCCCGCTCGCCGATCGACACATCCACCAATCGACCCACCCATCCACCCACCCACCCATCTAGCCATCCATCCACCAGGACGCGGGTATGACAACTTTATGCACCGTCGTAATTTTGTTTCAAATGCGTTTGTCTTCTTTCAGTCTATTAATTTACATTTTTTTTCTCATTGGCCTGGTTCTATTTGATTTTTCCCCCTGGTCGTCCGTTCTCAAGGTAACGGGAGTCCCCTTGTCACATATTACCGAGGTAACCTTTGATAAGTAGACTCGCTTATTAAATGTTACGATGACAACGTTACTCGCTGACAAAAGCTTTCTCCCCCAAATGAATCTTTGGCCAATCGCCTTTCTCGGCACACACCATAATCTTCATTCAGTCAAATTCTCCAAACAAAAATATGCCAATGAAAAAAAAAATTCAGGGGGTGGGGGTGGTGGGGCTACACAACAAAAAGAACTATATGTAGGTGTTCTGTGATACCGCTGGTACCAGTTTTATTCAAAAGATAGCTGAATAATAACTAGATAAATTAGATAATATAAACGACAGGAAATTATTTCAACCGAAGTGAACGCCCTATCACATGCTGACTGTATTCATAACGGCGAAGAGACAAAAAGCTGGATAAATAAAAATTGAGAGGGTTAAGCAAAAACATAACTATATGCACGCGTTGTGTTCGGCATATATTACCAATGTTATGCAAAAGAATGATAAAATGTCTTAAATTAAAAAATACCTGACAGAGAAATTTCACTCGAATGCAGTTCGCGCGAGGTTGTTTACTGACAGTGGGAAGTATGGAAAATTACGTCCCCTGAATTTCTAAGTCACACTTAAAGTTTGGGGTCCTTTTAATGGTATACATCACTCTGTTACCTTTTAAAGTTGAAGACAAAGTCCCTGTATTACGAGTTAGGTCGTGCCAGTGGTTCTTGTCCCCTCTGGGGTCCGGTCAGGGGTGTTAATGTCGGAGGTAAATTTCGGGCTAAAGCTCTCGACTCTTACCTCCGACATTGACCCCCTCCCCACCAACCCCCACCACCCCCACCCCCCTCCTCCCCCCTCCCCGACCGGACCCTCGAGGCGACAAGAACCACTGGCAAAGCCTAATTCGTAATACAACTAATAATATTACCTCATCTTTAATTATACGGACTGACCACTGCTTCGTTGACGAAAAAGTGGTTGCCCGTGCCAGGGGTTATCACTGTTTTGTCTATGAAGGAGTGGTCGCCCGTGTGTTCCAACCCAAGGCCGATTACTCCTTATTGCTCTTGAACTGCAGGATATTTTCGCACCTTTGAGAAAACGAATGGTTTCCTTGTCTGCAATTCCTCTAGGCGTGACTGAGGCTTCGTCAGCTGCTATGGTGTGTTTCAATTTCCACTGACCGCAAGCGAACCGGTAGAAGTCTTCACATGGGTCAGCGCTAGTGTCCAAGCTGCTGGCGATAAGCTTGGCTGTTAATTAAAAAAAAAACGACATTCAACTGCTTAAAAAATGGAAAAAATAAAATAAATACATAATTTATAAAATAAAATAAAATAAATAAATAAAGAAATAAATAAAATAAAATAAAATAAAATAAAATAAAATAAAATAAAATAAAGTGTGCTGGTCTTTGACTTTGTGGGCTACAGCCAACCCCAGCAGCAAAAACGGCTTCGGGCTCACGACGACCGCAGTGGACCCGCGCACAGCCGTGGGTTGACCCACTGCGGCCGTCGTGGGCACGAGGACCTTTGCTTACTGGGAATCTGTCCATGACCATGCTCCACAGTATCTGCTAGATATTCCATCATACGCTTCCGCTAGATCTGGTCTTCATCTTGTTACACCCTAAGCTGTGGCACGCCCCAGGCTGTGCACAGAAGGTCTTCCGGTCTCGAATTCATCACGTGATCAGTGGAAATACTTTGGGTGTCACGTTGTGCAGACTTAGAGGCTGATTGCTTACGTGACCAATTTTTTTAAAAACATGTGGTGCAGATTTGACCGTTTTAACGATCAGTTTGTTTGAAATAAGCAGAAGAGTGTCCACGGCGTAATGTTTTGTCGTTATGAAGTCATTTCTGACTTCTATAATGTGCGCCCTTTGCGGATTTTTTACTGCTTAATTGAGACATTGAGACTGCTTTCTGTAACTAAGATCCATTAAAACGTCATTAATTTTTCCAGATCTAGATCAAGATCTATACAAGTCAGTTAGAGAGAGAACAATAGAGTCCCGATAGACAATGAATTCAATAGAGCGGCATCAGTCATTAATTTACATCATTTTTTAATATCATATTTTTGGCCCCAATTTTACCCCCGTTAATTCTGAATCAACCCTTTGATTTTTAAAAACTGACAAGCATGACTGATGCGGTCTTATTGATCTGATTATCTTTCGGGACTCTATTGTTTTATCTCTATAACTATTGTCTCTGTCAACACCTAATGACCTTAATTAATTACTAATTACGGTCATTAACTTTTACATGACCGTTTCTCTCAATACTGCCAGAGTCGATTTCCGAAAAACTCACATGCTATGTCCCACACATATCATTTCAGTTCACGCATGACAAGACTCAATGCCAAACCCTCTTTCAATGAGTTGGGTAAAAGCTTTCACAGCGCCATTCACACGTCACGCGTCAAAAGGCCTATAGAATTGTGTTGTGCAGGGGGGGGACCGCTTAGTGCAAACACTTGGCTCTGTATATACAATTGGCTCTGTTTAAGCACGACTCTGGAACATAAGTCAAATATACGTGCACACGCAAACACACAGACACGCCAGTTGCAAACCAAGATAATTCAAGGGCAGTGCCAGATTGTCATACAAGTTATATACACAGGCAAACATACACACACACACACATACCAACACATAAACACACGCACATGCACACGCACGTACGTACATACATATATACATACTAACATAAAACATGTATAAACAAAAACATTAAGTGCAAACCTTGCAACACAGGTACACATCATTTTCACAAGGGTAATATCCCATGACAATCACACGCCTGACAGAGCTGGTAGACCATGTCTGTCACACACACTCAGTATGCTGTTGTGGTCTATACAATTTCAGCTATGTTACACATGGGCCCTTGCATGCGTGGTGCACAGTAACATGAAAAAGCTTAGACTGTTTGCCTACAGTGAGTCATAAACACCTGTCTGCACCGAGACGCGAGCCACTGAAACCCACCAGCCCGTGAAAGGATAATAACTCTTATTGAATTTCACGCCCTGTTCGGTTAGGCGGTGTACATGACTGTAAAAGCTGAAAAGAGACGCACCTCAGAAATCATACCTTGCTTTATACACCCGACTGAGTACATATACAACAGATCCTCAAGACACCCCCCCCCCCCCCCCAACACACACTGACACACACACGCACAAACACATGAATAAACATACCCGTACACACACACACACGCACTGACACATATACACACATATACACACACACAAACACATGAATAAACATACACGTACACACACACAAACACATAAACACACACACACACACTCACACACACACATACATATACACACATATACATATACACAAACACATATATATACACTAACACAGACACAAACAAAATAGGCACACATACAGCCAACTACTAACCGGTATGACAGAGCAGCCGCCATTGCTCAGCCGGATATTTTTGAAATTCCATGAATGGATTAGAGCACTATGTATGGATTAAAAGAATCGATCCGGTTTTATGTGAGCATGAAAAAGGTTTCTGACTTTTCAGAACGTGAAATTTCTAGCGCTCCAACACGTAGACACGTAGACTCGTAGAACAGGTTCTGTGAGGTGTCTCGGTTTTCTGCGTACTGCAGTGCCGGTACGGCGCGCACACACGCACACGCACACGCACACGCACGCGCACACACGCGCGCACACACACACACACGCGCGCACACACACATATGTACACACACGCATGTACAGACACACGGAAATACCTCGGACACACACAATAGCTCTCTCTCTTTCCACCTCACACAGAGAGAGGCCTGTCATAAAGACAGTAATCATAATACCTTTTACCCTTGCTGGTTTAGGTCTGTGCTTATGTCAACTGACAAACACTAGTAAATCTCTGCCCTTAACGCCACACACCACATGTCACAGTTGAGGTAAGGGACATATCTTTTTAAATGCAGCAGGCTTATAGCTGAGAGGTGTCAGCTTAATACATCCCGTCGTCAACAAGTCATGCATTTGTGGAGTGACGCATGCGGGTAAAACCACCTGTGGCTGAGACTCCTCATACAAATCACTCAAGTACACAATCCACGCTAGTTAGCCTCAGGCTTTAAGAAAAAAGCCATTTATACCATTATTTCTGAGTCAATACCCTAAAAACATGGCTATAAGAAACATTGTTAGCGAGTGTGTGCACGCACTTGTAAAAAAACATTTAAGCAGGTGTTAAAGTGACAAAAAGTAATTACAAAATAATGTTTAATTTGGTTTTATAAAAAAACAAATCACTCATTGTTTTAACAAAATCAAATAACAACATTTTTATTCTATTATCTATTGTAATTATTTACACAATTTGTTATTTAATTTTGACAAAAAATGTACTTTAGTCAAGAATTAAAGCATAATTTAATAGAGCAAGGGAAGTAACTTTTTTGTCTTGCTGAAATTTTTACACAATTACTTCCCTTGTATAAACCTGTACTCAAAGGAAAAAGTAATCTGAAATAAGGGGTGATTCCTTCCTTTTTCTGGTGCTCAAGTTATGGGTAAAATTATCAAGTTACTGTCTATGTTACTGTCTAGGTGTTTCATTTGGCTCACACTTGGCCAGGGTGTGATTTATAATTTAATGCAAAGCCAATAATCTCCAATACTGTGTCAGGTTTGTTTGCTTAAAAGGACAGGGTTATTGTACATGACATTACAATTGAAATCTGTGAAACATGTCATTTATAAGCCCACTGAGAAAGACACAATATTGGTCTGGGGTAAACTCAAAAACTATTGGCTACATTTTGCTGAATGGTACAAACGTATAAAGTTACTATTAATGTACTTCCTAGGAAACATGATTTTGCTTGATAACAATTTTTGTTTTTTGTTTTTAATTTTTTTAATTACATTATAAATGAACCAAGACGAACTCCTTCTATTAAATGATATCAATGCTGTAGAAAACAAAGACTTAGACTCCAAAAAACAGCGGCTTTTGTCTGTGATTGTCTCAGGCAAATCAAAGGCTTATCTGGGTAGACAATACATGACAGAGGATATTGAATCTCTAAGCTCTGATGAACTAATCAAGCTTCATTCTAAATATGAAAACCACATTGCCTCACTAATGACACGTGATTTGAGTCGATCTCTTGTATGCCTATACACAAAAGCAGTGAGTCACTTTCTACCTGTGGATAGTGACAGTCTATCACACGACCTTGAAAGTAATCCTATTGTTTCAAGTTCAATTGGCAAATTAGCATGCCTCATGTTTTACAAGTTTGGAAATTACCTTGCACCTGTCGTAACCCTTCTTGTTACTGGGAGCCATATTGATTTCTCAAAAATAAATTTTTACTGCAGAAGAAAATGGACGAAACCCAGATGACTCCACAACCGAACCCCGACCCTGTTTTGACACAGGTTCAAACTGTGACTAAGGTTAAAAGTCCGGGAGGGTTGAGGCTGGAAAGAGAGTAGCTGCATTGAACAAACAAAGAAAGTTAGAACTACTGCAAAAGGTACATGTAACTGACCCACAGTCAATAACATCATTGGTGACACTACCGTCAGGACAGCCAGGTCCGTCACACCCCTCATCAAAGTGAGAGACAAACAACTAAGTCTGACCCTCGCCCTGACCCTGACCCCGAACCTCAATCAACAAAATATATAATTGCCGGATTTGTTGTCGGATTTGGTTACGTAGGTTATCAATTATACAAAAAATACAAACCACAGACTCATACAGTGACCAAAAAATCAGACACTCCAAAAACAAAACCAGAAGTCGCCACATTACCAGTAACATCCAAAGCCGTTGACCCATTTTATATGCAGTAAATAAAAATATTATTTTAATTTTTCTTGCCTTAAAAAATGAATGACTCAAAGAACATGATGAACCTTGTGTATCACTCTGCCGTAATCAGTGGATTAGCAGTAGCTTATTCTATGCTGGGGAAAAGTCTACTCAAAATGAAATCAGCAGACTTGAGTAGACTCGATTTCGAAGACAGCACTAAGCTAATTGTAGTTGTTACAGCGTCGATTGCGACAAAAGACTTTCTTGTCAAGCAGGGAATTATTCCTGAAAATGTTTCTATGTAAATAAAAATAATATGGCGACGATAGCTATTATGATTGGAGGAGCTATGGTTAACGCATTGGCTTTCAGTGGCTCTAATTATCTCTTTTCAAAAATGGGTAGAGAAGAATCTGCTCTGGAGATGAGACGACACAATGAGGCGTCAGAAAAATTAGCACAAGCCCAGCAGGAATATGAAAAGAATAGAATTGAGAAACTTGATTTCATCAATGAAAAACTCAGGCTTGAAGGCCACGCACAACATACGTTTTCAAATACAGACGAAGCAATCAGGGAATATTTTCTTGTCACAGGTGAAGACATGTCTATCCCAAAACCAAAACTAAGTGACTATTACAAACCAAGCACACAACAAAGAAACGGGGAGATAATCTTTGTTCTAGTGGGAATGACATTTGTTTATTTTACAGGAGTTTTCATTGCTAGAAAAAATGGCAGCCGAAAATAAACTATCAAAAATATATTACTCCCCATCAGGCTATTGGAAAGGAGCAACAGCTATTGAAAAATTACATGCCGCTGTGGGCGGAGATATAACACTCAATCAAGTCAAGCAATGGTTACAGAGACAGGCAATTTGGCAAATTTATCTCCCTGCTCCAAGAAAGATAACGAGACCTCATTTTGAGAACACAACACCTAATGACACGCACCAAATGGACCTCCTGTTTCTTCCGCATGACACAATAAGAAAGAAACGATACAAGTACGCTTTGACTGTTGTAGACATTGCTTCAAGGTATAAAGACGCTGAACCCATATCTGACAAAACAGCCAGTACAGTTGCTACTGCTTTATCAAAAATATATAGTCGTGGCCCTTTAAGATACCCCAGACTAGTGCAGGTTGATGACGGATCTGAATTTAAGGGCGCAGTTAATCAGTTATTTGCGAAGCATGGCGTACTGGTCAGACGAGGAATTCCAGGTGTACACAGATCACAGGCAATTGTAGAGAACTTTAACAAACAGTTATCAGAAAGACTTTTCAGTTACCAGTATTCTAAGGAACTCATGCATGACACCCGTAACACGGAGTGGGTACAAAGGTTACCACATGTGATAAAAGCAATGAACAATGAAGGACACCCAAAACCTGCTGATGCTATTAAATTGAAAACAATTACAGAGCCAAAAACAATGTCAACCCCAGCACAGGCACCAGACACAAGTTTATTTACTAAACAGGTAAGATATTTATATCAACCAGGTGAAGCTGAGAATGACATCAGGCGCAGGACGACAGACCCCATATGGTCAACATCCGTTCATAATATAAAAAAAATAATTCCCGGCGCAGACGCAACAATATATTACCTGTATGACCCTGCACCCCAGAGGGCATTTGTCAGAGAAGAATTACAGATTATTCCCCCAGACACCGTTACTCATTTCAGTAACTAAGTCATCAATTAATTCATCAACCAGTTCATCACAAATGTCTTCAGATAACTTGAGCCTGTAATGACCTGGTGCATAAGCTTTTTCCTTAGTGTGAAACACTCTTTTCGTGTCTCCAACTGCAAGTGATTTCTTATGTGTTTGAATTATTTCAAGATTATGTTTGTTTGATCTCAGTGACTTGTTTGGATAATCAGGCATTAATGCACCATCTAACACTTGCTTGTAATGTTCATGACGTATTTCTTTATTTTTTATTGCTGTTTTCTTGATACCTTTGGCTTTTGACTGACTACCTTTCTGGTGCAGTATAGAATACATTTTTGATCTCAGTCCAACGTACTCAACTATTGGCACACCATTTAGTTCATCTTTAAACTTACCAGGCACTTTCTTGTTTTGTGTGCTGTACAGTGGATGGTCTTTAGGGTAATCAGACGTGTCATACATGTGTAGTTCTGTTTTCATGTCTTCATAAAAGTCTTCAGTACACACATCAATGATCATAGAGTCAGTGTCAGTGTATAGCAGACGACACTCAGGATACTTTAATTTGAAGTAATCATAATAAAATTCAAGCATCACCAGTTTTGATAACTCAAGAATTGCCATACCAATGAATACTGGCTTGTCCAGTTTAACAATCTTTTTTTTGAGTGACACTGCATACAATGATGAATGAAACTCTTTGTACCCTGTGTACTGAGGCTTACCTGTAAGTTTAATTGCGCCCAATTCAGTTGTAACAAGTCTCACATCTTTTCTGTGATGAGGATTTTCCATTGTCTTGCCAAAACAGGCATTGTTCATAAGCTTAAAGAAGTCTTTGTCAAATGCAGTGTTGCCGTCTCTGGCACGAAGGGTTGTGTTCTTCATTATGTAATCTTTCATGAAAGCACTCTGATCAAATTGAATTCCTCTGTGAACTTTCTTTAGTACTAACCCATGTCTGATGTAAAACTGCAGCAAGCGGTAGTGACAAACGTAATTGAATTTGTCATTTAGATTTGGCACAAGCTTAGTGTCTTCTTTTTTCCCCGTCATACTCATTTTCTCAACAGCCAACGGATAATCATTGTGATAATCATGTAGATGATGTGGGTACTCCAGGTCTACTTCAAAGATCCAACCCTTCGCGTCGTTTCGGTCATGATTCATAATATTGTTTGTTATGTCTGTTATGTCATACTGAGACAAATCAT
>BTPG01000001.1:235633975-235750663 GCA_036245525.1 Semisulcospira habei | reverse complement strand
TTAGTACTGTTGTGTTGGCTGTCTCCGGCAGTGGTGGTGGTGCACCGCCAACCCCGGGCCCCCCGACTCCCACAGACCCAAAAGATTTACAGACGTGGGTAAAGAAACAACTGTCTCATATTTCAGATCTACTTAAAAAATTGGCTCTGAAAGCAGTGGACGCTTTGCCTGGCATAATTGGCACTGTTGTCAGTTGGCTGATTACTACAGCAGCAAAGGCAGTAGGGTTTATGGCAGAACATGTGTGGGTCTTTTTGGTTACAGTAGGAGGGTTGATGGTGGGTTATTTAATGAAACAGATAAAGAAGTAATACTCCTAATCCGGTGAGGCCTATTACCAATGCAGTTCTTTCCGACTCATGTGTGTCAGGGGTTGGTGTTGACTGTACTGGTTGTATGAGTGCCGGTGTTGGGGCTGGGGCCGGGGCCGGGGCCGGGGCCGGGGGTGTTACCGTCTGTAATGATTTTAAGGGTTGAACATGTGTGGTTGTGGCCCCTAAGTTTACAGATTGATTGAAACCTAGTTTTTGACCAACACCTGCAACAATGATTTCATTATTATAATTTGTTATTGTTCCCATTTGGAGTTGAAGGTCAGATGGTAACATGTATAACCCGATGCCAACTACAAAGTCAACTTTTGATCTGGCATATCTGAGTACGTCTTGGTAGCGTTGTATGCTTGATGGGAGATCAACTGATGAGTTAATTGAATCTTCAAGATTTGCAAGAAACTGTTTTTGTGCTTCAAATTTTCCACTTCCATTCAAAATGTTTGATTTTGTTAATGATTGTGCTCCTAGTATACACCAGACATATGTTCTGATAGACTCATTTACGCGCTCAACTCCTGCTTGAGTAAACCCGTCAGATTTATCTAAGACAAATGTGGTCCACGCATTAGTCTGCTTCTGCTCTATTGATCCTATCCAGACTTCAGATTTTGATGAGAATGAAGTGTAACCAGGGTAATAATCTTGTGGGTATTGTCTGTGACTAAAAGCGTAATACAATGTACCCATGCCATGGTGATCATCAAGTTTTTGTGTGAAGTCATACTTTGTACTGATATTAAACTCATTACAGATGCGTTCAAATGCTTTCATATCCATAGGGTTATTAAACCTGTTGAAACTGGATTCAGTGGGCAGTGGTGTATGAAGTTCTGACAGTATACGTCTAAGCTGGTAATAAACATGGAAATGATACACAGACCTAATCAGTTTGTTTGAGTGATTCAAATGATCTGTGAATGAAACACCACAGCCTGTAGTTGAACATAGTATTGCAAAGTTGAGTTGGTTTTGAAACATCTGTAGTGGACTTAAAGACCACTTTCTTGCAGTAGAGTCATCTGTTATTGGAGGGTTTAGGTAATGGTCAAATGGATTCGGTACTTTCACTTGAAATAAATCTTGTACGCTTGCGTCAGACACAGCTATGTCAAGCTGATTTAGTTGAATTATTTTCTGTTCATAAGTAGGTGCAACATTATATTTGGCATTCACATTGAATTGAAATGCGTTTGTAGTGGTGATGGTTGGTGATTTAAATTCCATCCTTTTTTATATGAGATAATAAAAATGTTTATTACCTTAACAAATCTTGACACAAGCAAACCAGTGTGGTTAACTAATGGGATTGATAATCGGGATGGTAGCAAGGCTGCAGCTATCCATGAAATGTTCTATACAGTAAAGTGGTTTAATGTAACAGATGATGGTGAATATTCTGTGCATGGAACGATAGGTAATACATGGTGGGGCGCTAATCACTTACAGCCTGGGTATTATGACTTTTGTACTATAGCTGAATTTTTACAAAATATGTATAAAATTAAAGCAACTTTAAATCCGGCTAACTTGTTTGTTACATTGGAATTTCCAAAAAATAGTGAGCTTATATTAACAGACAAACTTTTAATACTACTTGGTTTTTTATCCGAATTTGATCTTGCTATTGTCGATGATAGTGTTGATGATGATTGGACTTATGAAGCAGAAGAAGGATTAAAATTTAAGCCCAAAAAAGAAAAAATAACTGGAAGATATCCTGTTCATTTGGCAGTACATACTGTACTAAATGTTTATTTGAAAGAACTAAACACATCTGAGAATGTTCACAATGGAAAGCCTTCAACTTTGTTGAGATGCTTACCTACTGGAACTGCTCCGTATTGTGAAAGTGTAGTTGTTAGATTTCCTAATTTGCAGTTTAAGAAATTAGGTTCTAGTTTCTTTGAGTCACTGAGTATATCTGTAACTAATCAGGATGACAAACCAGTTCTTATGCATGATTTTAGTGTTGTGTTAGAAGTTAAATAATTTTATTTTTGTTTATAAAAAAATGAGTGGTGGTCCAAAGCGAACAATCATACCAGTTGCGTGTCCGGTTACAGAGTTGAAAGATTTGGCAGACGTACAGGATTTTGAGAAGGAAGGAGAAATTGGAGAAATATATGGTTTTGAACTTGATTCCTTTGGCATGTACAAGAGGAAAGTAATTGTTGACATGAAAGACGGTGAAAAACAGATTCCTAAACTTGGTCAGCTACGTGATGTTACTGTACCTACTCCACCCGTAAATAATGCGCCTTACAACTTAATACATGTGGGAAATAAGTGGGTGGTTTCACCTGTACCTGTTCCACCGCCCACAATTGACTGGGACATAAAGTTGGAATTTATTAGTCCTTATGTATACACTGATGATGAAGGCGCCTTAGTGTTTAGGAAAGTTGTTAACTCGGGGCCGCTTATTGTAAGTCTTGTTCCAAGCTTTGCCCCAGACAACAATAGCAGAGAAAAACTGAAAGTTGAAAATTATGAGAAACGGAGATATCTTCTTACAACTAGAAAGGGTAGATCAGATACTTCTGTTGTGTTTATGCCAGCAAGCTTAGTCATGGCTAGAGAAGTGACAATAGTATTTGAAATTATCATGAAATCTGTTGCTACTGCTAAAGAGGCTCAAATTGCACAAGGAATTAAACTTACATGGGATGAAACAGTAACAGAATCATCAAAGGTCTTTATTGCTATTACAAAAAATAATGATGTTATTAATGTTTCGAGCAGTGTTCCAGCTGTCAAGGTGGTGGTTGACAAAACAACTTTTGTTCGTCTAACTTACATAAACCTTGAACACATTGATCTTGTTGCATTTTATTATGCCAGCAAATTATATACTTTTGAAGAGTTGCAAAATGTAATTGCTGATTAAATAAAAAAAAATATTTGTCAATAAAAAAAATGGTAAACTTCTATCCGCAACTACCAACGCTTGATCCGACTGAAACAAATGTGACGACTAAAACAACACTTGCGCCTGATCCACAGGTGACAATTGCTTCAGATAAAACATTACAGGCAGATGCATTCAGATTAAATAATATTACAGAATCTTTGAAATATTTGGAGAGTGAGGAGGCGAAATACTCACGGTGCAAAAGACGGTATAAGACCGTTTTCAATTCTGTTCAAAACACTTCTATGGCTATTGGTGCAGTTTCAGCTTCATGTTCTGTAGGGGGTATTGTTCTGTTCGCCACAGGAATTGGGAGTTTGGCTGGAATAGCAGTTGAGGCTGTTAGCGTTGCTACATGCCTGGCTTGCTTTGGTTTGGAGGCCTTGAACAAGAGGTTTCACACAAAATTACAGAAACATGAAGCATTGAGTACGCTGGCTGGTGCAAAGCTGAGCAGTATGAAACTTATTATCAGTAAGGCATTGAACGATAATTTTATTGATGACGAAGAATTTAAGCGAGTCCAGGATGATTTAAATAATTACAAGAAACAGAAATCTGAAATACAGAATAAAATGCGTAGTCAATCTCCCGTCAATGTTGAAGAACTGAAGGCCAGTTTTTTAGCAGAGGGAAAAAGGATAGGGGTACAGGAAACCACAGAAAAACTACACAATCTTTTAAACAAATAAAAATCAGATTTGGTAATCAATCAATATTTTTGTCATATGCTTCGCAGAGAGATGACATGTCATTTACACCACTTGTGCCTGATTATTTAACCCCATCAGCACCACCACCTGAGTATTACTGAGAAAAAAAAGTTTTTTTATTGTCCTTGTATCTTGATAAATCTGTCTCAGTGTCTTGGGACTTGAGTCAAGTTGTTGTAAGAACTTAGGGTAAGTACTTGTAAGAACTTAGGGTAAGTACTTGTAAGAACTTAGGGTAAGTAATTAATAAGTTCTTATGGCAACACACTTAAAGGTTACCTCTGCAGGTTCCTAAAAGTTAGTTGCAACTTGTTAATAAGTATTAAGTTTCACTTGGCATCACTTGATCAGGTAAATGATTAGGTGTTGACAGAGACAATAGTTATAGAGAGAGAACAATAGAGTCCCGATAGATAATCAGATCAATAGAGCCGCATCAGTCATGCTTGTCAGTTTTTAAAAATCAAAGGGTTGATTCAGAATTAACGGGGGTAAAATTGGGGCCAAAAATATGATATTAAAAAATGATGTAAATTAATGACTGATGCGGCTCTATTGAATTCATTGTCTATCGGGACTCTATTGTTCTCTCTCTCAGTTTGTTATTGACGCCGTCCCAAATGATCGACAAATCACCAAGGGTCATGCCTCCATTACGAGACTACTCGAGACAGGTAAGGTTTTTGTGCACGGGCAGATTTGCAATTCCTGTATTGGTGCAGCTGGCGTCAGCAACTGAAGAAGAGGTCAAGTGCTCGAGCTGAGAAGCGTTCGCCTTGCATCTGCATTTACAATGTTAACCCATTCAGCCCCAACGCCGTACAGGAAGAGATGGATGGACCATGATAATTCAAGGGTAGTGGCAGTTTAGCTTGGCGCCTGAAGGCGCCAAGCTAATCTGGCACTACTCTTGAATTATCATGATTCATCAATCTCCTGCAACTGGTACATAATCGTTAAGTGACACCTCTGAAATTTTGGAAAAGTGGCCTTGGCGCTAAATAGGCTAAAGAAAATGTTTTTTTGTGCGCCACATGCAATATCTAAAGTCATTTTCATTTTGTTAACTATCGACGGATTTTGTTCATCTCACATGCTTGCAGACCGCCATCTTTTTCACAAACATTTGAAGGAATCACAAACATCATTCCGATTAATTAAACAGTGTTGAAAGTCGCACATACTATAAACTATACGCTTTAATTTACAATTTTGATCTTGAACGGAGTGTCGCCAAAACCATGGTGGGTCGATGTCGACCGCTGTTGGCTCGCGCACGATTGTGCGCGGGGTAACTGCGGCCTATGTCGTCCTTGGAGTCTTTTACGCACTCAGTTCTTACGTCACTTTCAACTTTGTGTTGGCGGTTGCAGGCTTGAAATGCTGTTAAAGTCAACCCAAAATAATAATAATAATACAGCCTTTTTTATATAGCGTCCGTCCCTACAGACAGCAAGCTCGGAGCGCTTTACAGCACATAAAAATAACGAAAAAGAGAACAAGAATTTGAACAAAATAAACACGCAATCACTTCATCATCATCATCATCATCATCATCATCATCATCATCATCATCACCATCATCATCATCATCATCATCATCATCATCATAATGATAAGGATAATGATTATAATAATGATATTTTAACAAAAAGCTGCAACAAACTATCTACTTGAGGAACGGATGATGATCAGTGGTGATGATATCCCCATGTACATTGCCCACATGCATTCACGTAATCTTATCAGCCCGCTTGTTACGTTTCAGAGCCAGCAAAAAAAAAAAAAAAATCGGACAGACAGAACAAATGAACATCAAGAGGCATAGATCCTCATGAGCCCCCGCGACTGCGGGTGCTCATGAGGATTTATGCCTCTTGCAGTTGGGTGGAGTCCGTTGCGCACCAGCAGTGCAGAAATTAACTCCGTTCGCTGACAGTGATATAGCGTCTGATACGACAACACATTGACCGACATTTGTATGGAAAAAAAAAAAAAAAAACTTGATTCAAACAGGACCTAACATAGACACAAAGAACGCAGGTGTGACAAGAGACATAGATCCTCATGAGCCCCCGCGACTGCGGGGGCTCATGAGGATTTATGTCTCTTGCAGCTGTGTTAGCGTTTGATTTGCTCCGGCACTGAAGGGGTTAAAGGGCCCGTGACAACGAACCTGAATGTGAATGAGATTTTATGTCATTGTCCCCCGTCGACGATCCCTTGCCGTCGATGAAGATGATGAGAAACGCGGCGATGAAAGTGGCGGCGACGAGGAAGAAGAAAAAGGCGATGACGATAAGGCAATTGAACCGTCCAGTGTATGTCCTCTTTTCCGTAAAACTGGAATTTAAAAATGGAAATGGTAATGGTAATTGTAGCTCATGTACACATGAGCCTCTACAGTGGAGACTGTATGGCCAAAGATATCTGGACCAGATTGGCATGTCCATTTATTCGAGAGAAATATAAGGGAAAATTAAAATAATAATTAGAATGAATAAATAAATAAATAAATAAATAAATAAATAGTCATCCACTAAACAGCCAAACCATCCTTCAAACAAGCAATTCACCCATCCATCCATCCCTCCCACCATCGATCCATCCATCCATCCATCCATGACCTTACAACTAAATGCACACTGAGAGATGGAATGACAATGTATCAGTTCCAAGGTATGGTGGTTCCAATATTGCTTGGAGCCTCTGGGCGCCAAGCTGTTGTCATTCCATCACTCAGTGTACATTTAGTTATTTTGGCACTACCCTTCAACTATCATAGTCAAATCTATTCATGCAATAGTGGAACATGAAGAAAATGGTTAAAAGGAAGAGTGCTGTGCCGTCAGTCATAGACAAGCACAAAAAACAAAACAAAACAAAACAAAAAATCTTACATTTAATTGGCTTAGCAACGAACTAGTGTAAAAGGAACGGGAGAAAGACGAGTGAGGGTGGGGGTGGGAGAACCAAGTAATTAGTCGCAGTATCTGCTTGTGTGTAAACTCATTGCTCAATGTAGCTAGCATTCTTCGCCGAACGAACACTATCCTCAGTTTTCACTCTTTCCAGTGGAACATCATTGCGGTGGAGTTAAGGTATCTGCGCGGGTGTGTGTAAACTCAGTGCTCCTAAAGTACCTGGCATTGTCCGCCGAACGAGCATCATCCTCAATTTTCAATGTTTCACGAGCGGAACAACATTGCGGCTGAGTTCCCAAGGTGCCAGACTCTATTACCTAGTATCTATCATGCCATTGTTAGCACCTGAGGAATGCAGAGGTGCCAAGACCACTGTTGCGTGAAGGCTCGTAAAATTGTCTACCTGGCTTATTTATTCCCTGCAGGTGGCGAAGTTTTCGCGGTGGGCCAAAGGTCCTCGGGCTGACGTCGACATGAGTTGATCCGCGCACGGCCGTGCGCGGGCCAACTCATGTCGACGCCAGAGCGATGAAACTTTGCTCTTGATCACCGGTCTGTTCACGTACATTCCTCTACTTTGTTTCACAGAAAAATCGAAATCAAAAATTGTAATGACGTGAGCGTGGTGCCTGATTATAGCCATTCCAGCACTCTACTCGTGAGAAGTTTTGGTGCGTCGATCGCCAATAGTATGCACTGTTTGTGGGCCATTTAACTTTGACAGGAAATGTGTTATGGCTCCCTATAGCTGAAAATCGCACACTGTGAGGCAGGTTAGGGTTAGGAACTCATTGGGCTGCTGGGTTTGGCTGGTTGGTCGGTTGTTGTAATGAGGGTTTGTCTTTTCAGTTCTTCTTCAAGTTTTCCTTAACTCCTTCCCTGCCACTGCAGGTACACTGAACGTACATTTCTGCTTCTGAAATCTTGGTTCATTCAACGACCAAAAGACAACACCGTCCAAGAAACCTGGATACAAAATGGTCTCAACAAGAGGTATAGATCCTCATGAGCCCCCGCAGTCGCGGGAGCTCATGAGGATCTATGCCTCTTGCATTGGAATCAGGTTCACTTTTTTTCCCCCGACAGTGAAGGGCTTAAAGTACCATTGCGCGTAAATTTGAAGACACAGTTCAGCACCATTCGTGTTTATTTTGCTTTGTAGACGCACCTAATGAACTTGAACAGCAGTTGGGACACGCAGCAAAAGCACGCGCGTGATCGCACTTTCTGCTCAGCCGCTAGCGTGTCAATCTATTTTTAGATGTTTCTCGTACTGAAAGCATTGTATTTATAGAACGTAGTGGAGTCATTGCCAAATTACTTGATATTAAGACGTCGTGTGCTGAACTGAATTGTCCTGTGTCTAACCGAACCACCACCTGTGTGAAGTGTTTAGTAACCATCACTTACAGAATAGCTTCAATTGCCAGTGTGTTTTCTTCTAATTTTGTTCACCAGTTGCCTTTCATTCCTGTTTGTTCGGCACTTTGAACTGACGGTTGCCGATTGGCTGGCTGATTAGTTGGTTGGCTGGTTAGTTGGGGGGTTGGGGGGTTGAATAGTTATGTGTGTGCTTGCTTGCTTGCTCGCATGGCTGGGGCGTGTGTGTGTGTGTGTGTGTGTGTGTGTGTGTGTGTGTGTGTGTGTGTGTGTGGAAGGGGGGGGGGTGTGACTGGTTCACTCATTGGTCTGATTTCTTTGAACTGCTAAATGTTAGACCAAGTATAGTTTTTTCCACGTGTAATTTGTTTTTATTCAGTTCCCAGTCTAATTTTCCCTGCAGCTGTACAAGACACGTGCCTGTTAAATACATTTGGCACAGAAACTGTATCGTTGTGGGCCTGTTAGCACCAAGTTTGTTTTTATACTATTGCAGCTGTCAGTTTTATAATGTATTGTTTTTTTCTTTCCGGCCGCTAGAGTATTTTGGCACGCGTTCCTGTCTGACTCAGTGCAAATAAAAATAAAGCCCTAAAACATTTTTTTTTTTTAAATACAAATCGTTTTACGTCGGCCGAAATTTGTATAGCCTGGGACTGACTCGTCTTCTGTGGACTACAGGAGGAAAAAAAATCGACCATGATAGTTCAAGAGTGGTGCCAGAATAGCTTGGCGCCTTCAGGCGAAAAATCTATTCTGGCACCACCCTTGAACTATCATGGTCGACCCTTAGCTAGCTGTTGTCAGTGCGGTAGAGGTGAAACGGTTATTGCGATTCGGCGAGACAAAACTGAAGCAGACACTACAAGCGGAAATCCAGACATGCACGTTGAAGTTTGCACGCCCCGTCCGCTGTACTCAAATTTAACGGCATGCACTGACGCAGACGACGAAACAAAACACAATTCAGTTTTCGGTTTTATCAGGGGGAAACAGAAGCGAAGCACTATAGCTAATGTGTTTACATCGTAAAGCCCTTTTAACCCATTCAGTCCTGACGCACTACATCAGGAGATGGGTCGACCATGATAATTCAAGGGTAGTGCCAGATTAGCTTGGCGCCTGAAGGCGCCAAGTTAATCTGGCACTGCCCTTGAATTATCATGGTCGACCCATCTCCTGCAACTGGTGCATAGTCATTTGATGACGCCTCCAAAATTTGGGAAATACGGCCGTCGGGCTGAATGAGTTAAATTAAATCACATAGATAAGGACACTCGTGTTGCACAACCCACACATACATTATGACGAGCAAAAAAACCGCGACCATGATTTTCGGAACCATCGGAAACACTTGGTTCCAAACATGTCGCATTTCTTTTGCTAGTCGGTATATTTGTTTCTTATAATATGACCATTTTGCTTTGTAGCTTTTACGAGAACCGACTGATGAGTTGAACGTGATGGTTCAAGTGTTGTAGTTTTTCAGCTGGCTACCGCCTCCATGTCGCTAGGCTTACCATGCACCACCCTTGAGCAACACTGGTGGATCTTTATTTCGCCGTAACTGAGGCGTCATAAGGGGCGGGGGCGTGGGGGCCGGGAGGGGTGGGGCATGGTGAATGCGATAAAACGAATACTGACATGATGAAGCAGCGCAAAGCTGTTGAAGTTTGTTTTCGTTTTTGTCTTGTGTTTGCTGTGTATTTTTGCGAGAAGACAGACAACATATTATAATATGGGCAGGCAAAAATAAAACGTACGGCCGGAGCCGGTAAAGGTGCATGCAGACAGAGAGGTCAAGTCCTCTTCTAAACAGGCGCGCGCACGCGCGCGCGCACACACACACACACACACACACACACACACACACACACACACACACACACACATATACAAGCGAATTCATACATGCAAGCACAAACGTACGCATGCACAAAACGCACACACACACACACACACACACACACACACACACACACACACACACACACACACACACACACACACACACACACGTTGCTCACGTCAATATCCCATCAGTTTCCAAAATCCCATTTTCATTCAAAGCGAAACAATTCTCTTTTTTTAAACATTCAAGATTTTGTTTCATAAACAGAACTTAAGTGATTTTTTGAGACAAGAGACTTCGATTGCTGTTAAACTATTAAGCCGGACGCTCAAAATTCCCAAACCTGAAAACTGTTCTCCGAAAACTGCATACCAGTTCAGGAGATAGATCGACCATGACAGTTCAAGGGTGGTGCCAGAACTGATCTGGCGCAATCCTTGAACTACTGCAATCAGTCCATTTCCTTGTCAGTTTTGTGTGTCAGGAGTGAATGGGTTAAATACTAGACTTACAGACGCTAGAATTTCTTAACTCATTTCAGACGTGCCGCCTCCGGATACGCGGCTTAAGCCGCGTATCCGGAGGCGGCACGTCTCGAATGAGTTAAACAAAATAATTTAGCCTGCAGTATATAACATTTTTATACAGTCAAGAAAATAAATCAGACACTTACGTGATCTGCTCCGGCCACAGGCTTGTGTTGCTGTTCCCCATGCTAGAAGAACGGCTCTTCTCCGCCATAATCAACGAATGTCTGAACACGTATAGTGTACTCTGTCACACACACACACACACGCACACACACACAGTGCACAGAGCCTGAAGGACTTGAGTTTACGCTGCAGTCTTGTGTCACAGAGAATACATGAATTAGTTCCACAAAGAATATGTTGAATTCACAGCTTCGCGTCTCGTCGGTTATGCGTTTATGCTGTTCACTGCAAGTCGCACTGAGATTGTGTTTCTGAAACGTTTATTAATTCAGTGCCAAGAAATACCAGCCGTCTAAAGGGATATGGATACTGGGATGTCAGCAAGAGGCATAGATCCTCATGAGCCTCCGCGACAGCGGGGGCTCATGAGGATCTATGCCTCTTGCAGTTGAACTTTTTTCGCTTTTTTTGTGTACACAGTCAAATGGCCAGTACAGCGCAAAATACGAAGTCTGTCGATTAAAATCCAGAACTGTCCAATCCCGGCTTTATAAAAGATGTCCAATCACACGATGCAAATAATTATGTGCTTCAAATACTGATTGTGTTCTGACATGTAATTTTGGACCTTACGGCTGTACGCTGTAAGATGAAAAATCATGTACCAGCACACCACGTCATCAATTTGTACAGTTTCCCGATCAGTTTGCTTCTGAAGCCCGAGAATATTGGGTGGCCTCCAAGGGTTCACTTAGACCTCTACAAGAAAACTTTAATTTCGCCTCCTGTCAAAAGAAAATGTGAGTACACTGAATCCTGAACATAACGGCCACTTCATGGGTGGAGCTCATAGTGCCACTTTACACCAGAGGCCCTTTTATAAAGAATCCAGACCTAAACTAGACATGACATAATTTGTATCTTGTTACTTCAGTTGTCAGAGGCTGAGGCCTCCCCGCGTAAGAGGTCATGGGCGTGCTATTAAATTTGCGCCACAGAGACTCATCCTAAATAATCCTTTCTATATATAAGAGGCACTTAAAAAGGTGACTACCCAAAAAATGGTTACAATGGGTATCCACACAGTAAAATAAAAGAAGAGTTTGATAAAGTGTTTTGCTTTTTTTTTAAAATAGAAAAACAAATTAAAAAGTGCGGGCGGGTAACTTCTTAGATGACTCGCTACGGAGGTGACCAGAATATCAAGGTGGCCGTTAGAACGGGTTTGACTGTTGTCGATTTTGTGACGAGAAACCATACAGTTTAAAACTGCTTCCTGTCTGCGTTAACCCATTAACCTCTTCACTGCTACTGTTCCCACATTTTTGTTTCTAAAATCTTTGCCGTTCATTGAACAACGCGATGCCAACACCGTCCAAGAAACATGGATACACATTGGTCTCAACAAGAGGCATAGATCCTCATGAGCCCCCGCAGTCGCGGGGGCTCATGATAATCTGTGTCTCTTGCAGTTGGATCCTGTTCACTTTTTCTCGGCAGTGACAGGGTTAACCCTCAAAACGTCGCAACGGGAGACGGGTCGGCCATGATAGTTGAAAGGTACTACCCAGGCGCCAATTAATCTGGCACTACCATTGAACTATCATGATTCATCCAGCTCCAGACGCTGATACATCGGTACACGCTCTTGTTAAGCACTACCCGAATCTGCGACAGTGTTAACCCCGTCAAAGCCAGTAGATCGCGTTTCTGAAACCGTCGTTAACTCAACTCTAAAGATCCCATCCCGTCCAAGAAACTTGGATGCAAAGTGGTGTCAGCAAGAGGCATAGATCCTCATGAGCCCCCGCAACTGCGGGGACTCATGAGGATTTAAGCCTCTTGCAGCTGAAATTGAGCTCACCTGTTTTTTTCCCGGCATTGAACTTTAGGGTTAACACGTGCTAGCTACTCTCCATTTTGTGAAGCCGACCCCAAAATCGAGACTCATTTTCTTACAGGGCTTTGTGTTTACCCTGGCAAGAACTGTGTTGAGAAACCATACAAAAATAAATGAATTTCCTGTTTGAAGTCGTTTCCAAGAGTTCGCGCACCTACTCCATCGTCAATTTTCACACGGGACAGAAACGGTCTATACGTATCGACCGCCAAGAAAGGAAAGGCAATCGTTCCTGTAAAATGAATATATAAAATGATTAATGTGCCTTGTTCTGTCGGGACGCGCCTTCGTATCGATTTTGGGCGCTAGCGGTCGAGGGGCATATACGCTACCTTCCTGCCCTGTACGCAAAGGTCCCTCGAGCCGACGTCAGCCACAGTAGGCCCGCGCACGATCGTGCGCGGGCCCACAGCGGCCGACGTCGCCCCGAGGGTCCTTTTGCTTACTGGGTAAGAACTGCCCCGTGTGAACTGACGGACAGGACAGGTCAGTTGAGTTCACTGAGGTCGGTCAAGATGTGATCTCTACGTTGGGAAAGCCCACACCCGCTCCACTCCACCAATTGCCAGAAGTATTCATAGAGTTCCTTTCGATATCCGTGCCGATATTGGTCTGATTGACTGTCTAAGATCTCTCTCGTGTCCTTTCAACTGAACCTGCCCACAGCCTTTCTCCACACCTCTGCTACTACGGAGGCAATCGGTTGTGTGGTGCCCTTGAATCTGTTCTTGAAAATGCTACTATTTTAAAGTTTCTCACCACGTCTGATCTTCCCCAAAAGTCAGTAATTTTATCTTTGAATAAAAGCACTAATTTTATTGTATTACAATAAAATCTCGCTTTTCGCACAAATAGACTTCCTGTCTTTTCCCTTCACAAGACATTTTACCTTCCTCCCGCAGAACTGAAAGCATCCGTCTGTACTGCACACAATTCTGAGCAAAAGTGTCCGCACGCGCGCGTGTAGTCTGGAGATGATGTCAGCGCGAGCGCCTTTGCTTACAGGGTCACGTCCAAGAGTAGAACCTGTAACAGACCCGAGATTCGTGGATTTTTTTCCGTTGTCAGCACTCAGCGCGGATATATATCATTTGCAAGAAATGTGTTGGGTGCCAAACTCGTTGTCGACCCAACCTCTGCCAGAGTGACAAATAATGCTCACAAATAGTAAAGTACATTAACATTTCAGCCTGAATTACTACAAGTTTTCACAATGGTTATAATAACGGGTATATCAGTGATCAGCCATCCTATTGGCATACAATTTCACAACATTGGTGTGGCATATGGTGCTCACGAAAAGTAAGGGACGTCATAAATTCAGCTTGGAAAACACCTTACATCTGCAAACTGCAGTCACCTTTTTGGTCTGATTAATGTTTAAACTTTTTGGGACATTTTAATATTTCAAGTCAAAAGTAGTACATCCTTTATTTGTGTGACCACTATATGTCACATCAATGTTGTGAAACTGTAGGCCAGTGGGTTGGCTAACTACTGATATACCCGTGATTATACCGATCCTGAGGACTTTTAGTAATTCAAGCTAAAAAGTTAATATACCTTATTATTTGTGAGCAGTATACGTCACTATGGCCGAGGTTGGGTCGACGCGGAGGTTGGGACCCAACAAAACGTGGTTCAGTCTTAGGTGCCCGCGCACAGGAACGGCAACTCTTGTCATCGTGGACTCAGACTCCAATCCGCCGGACCGATCACTCGATCACTCTCACTGGCACATTATTTCCTAGCCTTCGCTCATGACGTCCATAACCGAATCAGAGTGGCCTGTCATCCGTCTCAATGCAATCTGCGCCCAACGAAGTAAAAGGTCCCCGGGGCCGACGACGGCCTGCAGTGGGCCCACCAAGCTGCGGCCGGCGTCGCCCAATGTCGTTGTGCTGCTGGGGCTGCATGGGTTAAGGTCTATGTCCGGTGTAATGTGGCAGAATGACCCCTGTGTCCAATGAGTCAGGATCACTTTGGCTCACACTACGACGGCAGATTGATGTGGAGTTATATGATGTTTGTTTGTTGTTGTTGATGTTGTTGTTGTTGAGAAGAGAGTGTGTAACCACCAAAGCTGCCACCAAACTTGCTGTCTCTCTCATCTTATCTCGCATCGACTACTGCAACTCTCTCCTTTCCGGCCTCCCTCACTCCACCATTTTCACTCTCCAACGCGTTCAGAACAATGCTGCCCGCCCCGTCCTCAGAAAGAAAAAATGCGACCACGTCACACCCCTGCTCAAACTCCTTCACTGGCTCCCCATCCCCCAACGCATCCAATACAAAATTCTGTCTCTCTGCTACAAATCCCTGAACAACTGCGCTCCTGCCTATCTCTCCAACTTACTTCACCCCTGCACACCTTCCCGCTCCCTCCGCTCTGCCTCTGACCCTCTCCGCCTCCACATCCCTCGCACCAAACTTAACACTTTCGGCCCCCGCTCCTTCTCCGTCCACGGTCCATCCACCTGGAACACTCTCCCACTCTCTCTCCGTCAGAAACACTCTCTCTCCTCCTTCCAGTCCGCCTTCAAAACTCACCTCTTTCAACAGTTTTAGCACTATATCACCACACTCCCCACCCCAAGCTGACCGTCGTAATGTATTCCACTGTTTGTGGTACGCAAGTCATTGTCTAAAGCGTGCGCATGCGTGCGCGAGTTGTGAGTGCGCGCTTAGAGTTATAATTATTATAAGATAAGCGCATTATAAATACCGTAATTATTATTATTATTATTAACCCAACAAAATGTGGTGTCAGCAAGAGGCAAAGATCCCCATGAGTCGCCTGCATCTGGGGGGCTCACGAGGATCTATGTCTCTTGCAGTTGGGTTGAGCTGTCCGGCGGACTGCCCAAAATGACTGCCACGCCTGACCGACTGCAGGTCACGTCACGGGCCGACAGGCATATATATAATCATAATCATGATGTGACGATTACCTCCATACAAAAAATAAAATAAATAAATAAAATAACAGTCTGACACAGTTCAGTGCACAATTTTTGCGAGAGGAAAGTATTTAAAAACCTGTCATTAACCCCCTTTCCAAAGACGATTTCCAGGGCAAAAAGTGTCACCTGTCATGGACCCCCTCACTGCCGAGAAAAGAGAACACGATCCAACTGCAAGAGACATAGATCCTCATAGCCCCCGCGATTGCGGGGGCTATGATGATCTATGCCTCTTGCTGAGACCAATTTGTATCCATGTTTCGTGGACGGTTTTGGCTTTTGAACGATCACTAACAAATATTGAAACAGAAATGTACGAACACTGGCAGGTAAAGGGTTATAATATATTTATTGGTAGCAGGGCTTTGTTACACGGACCCTTGTAGGCCTGAGGGAGGTCAAAGGAACCATTGTACCCCGAAGGTTTCTTTGATCTCTCGAAGGCTTACAAGGGTCTTCAGTACTGAGCGTGCTTGTTGTTTCGAACAACACTAAGCCAACGTTTTACTTCAGAACGTGTTACTGATCGTTATAGAACAAAACTCGCATCCAAGATGCGTCACAAAGAGGGCTACAAGAAGTCCGCCATTTGTCGCTACAAGGGTTTTTGTAGCTCGGTCATGTGGTACAGTTTGCGCTAAAGTTCGTGTGACGTGGGGATGAAAACAAAGACAATTGCCATCTGAACGACGGTCTTTAATGGTAGATGAACGCTTATAACGATGGTTTCTGAAAACAAGTTTTGCTGTAATGCCAGATTGACCCGATCATCCGGCTCAGTGCCGAATCACCAGAACACGACCTACCGTACGACTGACGATGGATGGCAACTAGGAAACTGAAGCCAAAGATAATTTGTACGATCTGGGAATGTCTTACAATGAAAATCTTGCTTTTCACAACAAAAATGGACTTACTGTCTTTTGTCGTCAAGGGCACAGTTATTCGGGCACCAGCTTCGAACTATCAGGGTCACTGAATCCATACACGTATCTAGCTTGAAGTACTGTAGAGAAACTGATAATTATCCACTCTACACGAACTGTTGTGATATAAACCTCCTCCACAATAGGAATTTTTTAATTGTCCTGGAAATTTTGTTTGGCCGTTTCACATTAAAGTACACAACAGAAAAGCACAGCTTTAAACAACACGTAATTATCAACACATATACTGAGGAGCAAAAGAAATGCGACGTTTTTGGAAACATCGGAAACCCAAAATGTCGCATTTCTTTTTTGTTCCTCGGTATATTAATACGTGTTGTACGTGTGTGTTCTTTCAAATTGTGCTGCGCCGATTTGTGCTTGAATCGAACAGAATCTTAAGAGCAGGATAATAAAAGAATTCGTATTCAATCTTGCCTTACACACTGAACTGACCACACAATGATTGAGAGAACTGACCACTGACTAGCAATTTCCCGGACTCAGTCCAGCCATGCCTGGCCCTGCACTAATGAAGACACACTGACCAAAAAAAAAATAAAAGAATTCCCGCTGGCAATCACATGGTCTTTTGAATAGAAGACGTTGGCCCAACTATGCCGAGCTGGAGTCAGTCAGTGATGAACCCCATCCACCTTCCTCCGGTATAGGAAGAACAGATATAATTGAAATCACAGAGATTTACGCGGAGTCTCACGCTGGAGCAGTAGGATCAGGATCATCTATGCTCATGAGCTATGCCTAGGCAGTTAGCTCATTCTGCCCGCGACACACCACAGCAAGACTATGGCTCGACCATGATAGTTCAAGGGTGGTGGCAGAATAGCTTGGCGCCTATAGGCGCCAAGCTATTCTGCCACCACCCTTAAACTATCATGGTCGATCTGTCTCCTGAATTGTAATGCAGTCCTCAAAGGATAACTTCAAATGTGGGTATTTTTTCGTACCTCGGGCACGATGAGTTAACACGTTCCATTTGAGACGTGCTGCATCTGGACACGCGGCTTAAAGCAGCTTATCCGGATGCTGCACGTCTCGAAAGTGTTAATTTATTTTCCACTGATTTGACCGCTGAACAGTAAGATGCGTGGATTTTATGAACCTCTCAGTATAGCTGCAGTGAAAGTCAATGGCAACAAAGCCGACCACTGACCACATGACGGCCGCGAGAGGATGGCTGCACACTGCTAAGCGGTGGCGAATTCGAGGCAGACAACAATGCTGCACTGACGGACTCCTTAAACCCACTCATCTTTCACTGACATGGAACCACACTAGATGGCGGAAAAAGGGGTGTGCTTTTTTTGGTTGTTGTTGTTTTTTTTATTCGTCAGGTCATTATTAAGTTCTTCTCTGCGAAAGGAAAATACATGAAGTTCATTTTTGTCATAAGCGAGATTTTCATTGAAATACTGTATGTTTCCCGTGCACAGAGCTCCTAAGAATCATTCCACTCGCAGACGGAAGGCACTACCTGCACAATTCGGCTCTAGGATACTACGTCGGAGGAAAGCAAAATACAAGTTGTCCATTTTGGGGGGTAAAATGCGAGATTTTCGTTGTAATGCAATGAAAATATTCGCCTTTTCACGAAAAATGGACTTACTGTCTTTTTCTGCGTTCACGGGGCTCCTGAGAATCACTAACACTCGCAGGTTGACGGCACTACCTGCACAGTTTGCTCTATGACAAAATTACACGTCAGTTCGCTGTCGACACTCGCCACTATGCCGAGAATCTATTTCTGAGTGAAGATGGAACTGACTGAGAAAGCTGGCTGGACACATTACACCAACACCGACTGAGACGAAGGCAAGCGCGAGCTCGAAATAGACCTGCCTCCTTATTTATAGAGCCAGCGGTAGAGTTCTGTCAGACCCATGGCAGATAAGCATGTCAATTTCAAGCGCCGTGATGATACGTTTGGCAGACTGTGTAGGGCCATCGAAAGCTCGTCTCTGCTACAGGCTGCTGGTCGAGAACAGCATATTTTAACGGTTTGTGTCGATTTTTACAGTATTAATGTATACTTTCGAGCAAAAGAGAAATGCGACATTTTTCGAATCATCGGAAACACTATAGTGTTTCCGATGATTCCAAAAATATCGCATTTCTTTTGCTCGGAAGTATATATTTACTGTCCAAGATAACGGGACGGAAAAGAGTGATAAGTAAAACAATGTACAGTAAACTTAGTATATCGTAAATCGCTGCACATGTTCTTGTTGTTATACCCGAAGTTTGTTATAAGCGGAGTGATTTCAGTGAATAGAAAAACTGCTGTTGGGAAGCTTCGAAAAAGTGCTGTTATATCCGACTTTTGCTATTTCCGACCTTGTTATATGTTATAAGCGAAGTGGACTGTACATTGTGAAAAACATGTTTACTGACCATATAAGTTTCTGAGTGATCGGTACGGTCACTTCACGGGTTATAATATACTTCAATTTAAAATGAACTCTTTCGAGGCGCCCGGAATCACTGAATAGCTGCCGGCGGAAACGCTATACGACACCTCCGCAGGTGATGCGGGATGACTTGAATGAGTTAACCCCTGCCCTGCCACTATGACGGGTATTCCGTTTCTGAAATCTTCTTCTTTATTCAACGACCAGTAGCACTGAACAACCGTCCAAGGAACACGGATACAAAGTGGTCTCAATAGGAGGTGTAGATCCTCATGAGCCCCCGCAATTGCGGGGGCTCATGAGGATCTAAACCTCTTGAAGTTTGGTCGTGTTCAATTTTTCTCGGCAGTGAATGCGTTAATAACTTCAACGACGTTTTAAAATCCTGTCTAGGCCTACCCACATGCGCTGATATGGCAACGCTACGTGTCAGTTTCCCCCGCGTACCTACGCTGCATTATGATAACACGTTCCAGACGTCATGTGTTGTATTCGGATATGCGGCTCTGTTTGCCGCGCCAGTGTCCGTATGCGGTGCGTCTCGACTGAAGTAGTTAATTTGAGCCTTATAAAGTTCATCTGTGTAATGTTGAACCGGACAAGATTCCTAGATTGTCATGCTCCCCCGAAGAAAAGTGTCGTCATTCGAAAATTTGCTGTGTATTGCTCAAGGTTCTCATCTCAGTCAGTCTTGAAACTATTCGGCTTTGGAGGGAGGAAGTGGTGTTGGTGGAGGGTGGGGGAGGGGGTGGGGTGGGGGAGGGCGTGGTCACAGAGAGGGGTGGGGGGGGGGGTGGAGGGGTGGGGGGGGGGTGAGATGCTCAGACGTCGATGATCCAAAGCTTCCACATGACTGCATTTTATTAACTTTTAACCCCTTTCCTGCCAATGTGCGCGCATTGTTGTTTCTGAAATCTTGGTTCATTCAAAGACCAACAACCAGCACCGTCCAAGAAACATGAATCAAACCGGTCTCAGCAAGAGGTATAGATCCTCATGAGCCCCCGCAGTTAGTCGCGGGGGCTCATACGGAGAATTTATATCTCTTGCAGTTTGAACGCGTTCACTTTTTTTCTCGGCAGTGAAGTTCACGCGTAGGCTGTCGACAGCGTGTAACACGGGTCACGGTGATTCCCGATGAAGTCACTTCGACCAAACACGCTATCGACAGCAAAAAGGGTTAACTGTCATAGCTGTTGATTCGCTTCTGTTAACCCATATCATACTGAGGCGGAAAGGCTTCAAATTTGTACACTGCCATATGCAAGCTACATTGTAGTCCTTACAGATAAGGATATAGAACAATGGCCTTAGTTCAAAGGTGGTGCACCAGAATAGCTTGGCGCCTAGAGGCGCCAAGCTATTCTGGCACCACCCTTGAACTATTTTAGTCAAACTTATTTCACACACTGGTGTATGCCGAATGATAAGTGTTAACACACTGACCGGGAGATGCCACACCGGGAGACTTTACGGCTCTGGCACAATAAACTGATTGATGATTTCTTCATTTTTTTGTCCCACTGGCACTTAAAGTGATCGGGGACTAACAATAAACTGGGCACAAAAAGCCAAGAAACACGGGTGCATCTGCCGTTTTGCAGGTTAATCAGTATCTAATCAGTGGTAATTTTTCCAAATGCGTCAACTTCAACTTCAAAGCTAAACTTTTACAGGCGTTTCGTTAAGCAGTCTGAAAGCAGACATTCTCTGACCCTTTTCATCCTGATGCATTATTGCTTGAAATACAATTGAGTATGATGGTTCGAGGGTGGTGCCAGAATAGCGGCTTAACTAAAATGGTTGACCTTTCTCCCGATCTGTAGTTTAGCCTTCATAAGACAACAAGCCAAAAAATGTTTGACTCAGGATGTAATGGGCTAAACGGTAGACGTTAAACGTTTAAGACTGAACATCTTTTGTCCACCAGGAAGGTGATTTCAAAGACAGGGCACCGAATATGGTTCGAACACATTTTTAACTTTAGTTATGTTGGAACCTTTCGGACGAGAGTCCACCGCTTTACAACCCTAGCTACCCAGCCACCCACAATTTCTGTAGCCTGTTCAGTGCCAAGAGCCCAACTGCAAGAGGCATAGATCCTCATGAGCCCCCGCAGTTGCGGGGGCTCACGAAGATCTATACGTCTTACCGAGACCAATTTGTATCCATGTTTCTTGGACAATTTTGGCTTTTGGTCGTTGAATGAGCCAAGATTTCAGAACTGAACAAAAATACACGACAGATAAAAGATAGTCTTAATAGCCACGGGGAACGCTCATTTTAATCCGTTGACTGTTGAGAAAAAGTGAACACGATCCAACTGCAAGAGGCATAGATCCTCATGAGCCCCCGCTGTCGCGGGGGCTCATGAGGATCTATGCCTCTTGTGGAGACTATTTTGTATATGTGTTTTTTGGGTCGGTTTTGGCTTTTGCAGATTAATGTGCGTACGTACAGTTGCAGTGTTACATTAATCCGCTCTGCGCAATAACGTCTTTAAAGTACCACTATGCGTAAATCTGAAGAATACATTTCAGCACCATTTGTGTTTGTTATGCCTTGTCGACACACCTAATGAATTTTAACAGCAGTTACCACACGCAGTGAAAGCACATGCTTAATCGCACTTATTTATTCTGCTCAGCCGTTAGCGTGTCAATCTATATTTAGCTGTTTCTTGTACTGAAAGCAGTGTATTTATAAAACGGAGTAGAGTCATTGTCAAGTTACTTGATATTAAGACGGCCTGTGCTGAACTGGATTGTCTTGTTTCTAAATGAACCATAACTAGACCTGTGTGTAGCGTTTCGTAACCATCTGTTACAGAAGTGTATCTTTGAACGGTTACGGCGGCAGTTGGCCGTTAACGAACTAGCAGAGCACGCGCTAGATTTCTGTCTGTGAAACGCACACATCCCCGAGCATTTCTTGACTTTCATGGGCATACAATAGTTTAAGGGTTGTGGCAGATTGGTTTGGCGCCTTTCCAAGCGCCAAGCTAATCTGCCACTAAGCTTGAACTGTCATAGCCGATCAGTCGGTCAGTTACAACATCTGGTACTGTACATGCAGTCTTTCCACAGAGACGCCGGATTCTCAATGTTGCCGGCAAAGTCACTATCATTATCATTATCATATATCTAACTGAGGTGCACATGAATGGACTCCGTATCATTAACCCCTCGACTCCTACTGACGATCCGCGGCTCGGCGGAAAAGACGTGTATAGACGCGGCTTTTCCGCGAAGCGGTATTGTCAGTAGCAGACGAAGGGTTAAACAATAATAAAATCTGGCTGTCGGCAAGACGACAGATTTATACGTTGAGCGTTTTAATGTGTTTTGCCACCTTGTGACAAACATCAAGTCCTACCCTTGCTGCGCAGTGCAAGCCAAAATTTATAAAAAGAACAAGAAAACGTCTAGACCCCCCCCCCCCCCCCCCCCCCCCCGCAACCGTATTTATGTTGTTATCGTCTGGCTCTCGTTGTTATCGTCTGGCTCTCGTTGTTATCGTCTGGCTCTCGTTGTTTTTCGCGTGCACCATTTCAAGGCGTTTAACACACACTCGAGACGTGCTGCATCCGGATACGCTGCTTAAAACCGCGAATTCGGATGCGGAACGTCTCGAACCAGTTAAGAACCGCCACTTTGAAATACACATTCGGAATACACCAGTGCGTGAAATAAGTTTGACTAAAATAGTTCAAGGGTAGTGCCAGAATAGCTTGGCGCCGCTATTCAGTCTGGCTGAGTACTTTGCACAGATAGCAGTATTAGAGTCATGGTGCAAAGACAGTTTTCTGGAAATGAATGTACAGAAAACCAAGGAACTCGTCAGTCATAGATGACAGGAAAGTTGATGACATTTTTGTAGAGTAGCGTGGGGCTAAACGCCCCCCTTAAGCAAGAAATGCTCTCTGTCTTCTGAAATACGCTGTAAAGAGCCACAAATGCATGTATAGCTTGGGATGTAGTAAAGGTTTGTATACACAAACATTCTTTCTGATAACGATGAAAAAACAAACACAGTGAATGAAAGAAATAAAAAATTTATTTGGCCGTTTTGCCCCACTTGGGGGGTCAAACGCCCTGGAGGGTGGGGCTAAATGGCGAGACTGGGCGTTTTACCCCACCTTGACAGGCGTTTTGCCCCATGACCTGAAAAGTTAGAAAACCAATAAAACAGAAGCTTTCTGTCTACAAACATTCGGAATGTCCAATGTCCGTTCTAACTCTGTTCCAGGTTTATTGCAGGAAAGGCGGATTCGTGTCATTTTAGGCATGTCTATTCCGACTCTGCCTCAGATTCACAGTTAGGACAGATGAAGTAGGGAAGCCCTGGGGTGCACTCGTCATGAGCCCACAGTAAACATATTTGACACTGGACCCATGTCTCACGAGATCTGGAGTTGCAGAATAGTTCGCCACATACCAAACAAGGCCATTCCTCATTTTCATCACTTGACTCCTCATCAGATTCTGGACGTCTCCTTTTACCTTTTCTGGAGTTGGATTTGCTATTCCCAGCCTTTGGTTTGTTCCTTGATTCTGCGTCTTTCTTGTTTGTTTCTGCCATTTTTTTCTTTCCTTTAGCCGCTTTTTTCTTTTCTTCCGTTGCTTTTTTCATGGCTTGTCTTTCCACGAGTTTGGCCTTGTAAGGAGATGAGGTCAGCACTTCTGCCACCTCTCTCTTTCTTCCAGCTGATTTTCTTTTATGCTGCATCTTTGGAATAGGAGACAGATTAGTGATCATCTCTCTGATGCTGTCATTGGGATTGGAGCTGGTGCTGCTTGTCTCGGTAGTTGCAGTGTTTTTAATAATGCAGTCGTAGTGACCAACATCCTCACCGACACTTGTAAATCGCACGATTAAGAAACTGTTCTCTCTTTGGCCATAGCGCTGGATCACTACATTGTTGCTGTTGATCACAATGATCTGTTTTGTCAGAACCTTGCTAGTGGCACAGATTTCTAGCTCGCCTGGTAGAGACTTTGGTTCTGCCATTGCTGCAATGCGTTCCTCAACTGTTGAGAAGTGGATCCATTGTGGTAGATCTGCATTCAATGTGTCTTCATCTAGATCTGCGTAATCACTGAAGTGACTACACATGTAGGAGACTACCTGCGCCCGAAGCCCATCAGCCTGGCTTGTTTCATTGACCTTCATGACCACTGATGTTAGCTCCCCATGCTCATCCCGCCCTGCATTTTGGAGGTTTGCATCAAGACCAGTGACAAGGCTCCTGAAGAAACATCTGCCATCCCCAAATGTCTTAATGACTCTCATGTCATACATGCATTCTGCAGCTGTTGAAGATAGGGTGCGGCATGCTGGTTCTTCCAATGTCGTAGGTTGATCTGACGAATGAACGCGGGGCGGTATGCAGAATGGCATGGGTTCATTTTGCGCTTTGTGAACTTCTGTTTCATCTTGCAGGGTTGCCTCTCTGGCATCTGGAGATCCTCCATCTCCTGCAGGCATCCCATCAGTGGAGGTCAATAGATTTACGTCTCTCGGTTCATCCATCTCCAGAACCCCTTCAAAGTCAGCGTCCGTGAACACGTTGGGATCAAAGGGTTCCAGACCACAGGTCTTAAAGCCATTCACAGCTTTCTCTGGAAGTGCTGTCCTGAGGAAAGCTTTCCCTGAAAGGGCAGCCATGTTGTGCACATTGATCCGCTGACCTGGGTTTGAAACCATCCAGTTGTCTGCTTCAGCATTGAAACTGGCTTTCAAGGCTTTGAAATAGGTCCGGTCAAGTGGCTGCAGTTTGTGGGTACAGTGGGGAGGAAACGATATCAGTTCAATGCCTTTTTCGCGGCAAAAGTGGACAGCTTCCAAAGTTTTATGGCTGTGATGGCCATCCAGTAATATCAGCTGGGGGTTGTCTGGAGAGGCATTCGTGAAGTCCGCGAAGTGTGCAAGCCACTTCATGAACAGCTGTGCATCAGTCCAGCCACTTTGACTTGCATAGCCTACTGATTGTGGTGGAGCTCCATTCATCAAGGACTCTACCATCCTCTTGCGTGGAAAGATGAACATTGGTGCCAAGAAGACACCGGCTGCACTGCAGGCGCACACAAGAGTCACAAGTGTACCCCTTTCATCACTCGTAGCTTTACCCACAAGTCTTGCCCCCTTTTCAGCCACAATCCTTCCTGGTTTTTGGACAGTGGACAGACCGGTCTCATCCATGTTCCAAAGCCTTGCTGGAGTGTAGGATTTGGACACCAAACTATCCTTGAATATCTCAAAGAAACGTTGAACTTGGTTCCTATTGAACCCAGAAAAACGCGCTATGCTTGTGGATACAGGCTGCCGGATAGTGAGATTATGGCGAGCTATGAAGTTCCTGACCCAGTCCTTTCCTGCCATCTTGGTTTCCTTGTTGAAGGGGTGACTAATTTTAGCCTTTTCACAGAGATCAAAAGCCAGGCGTCTGAGATCCAGAAAACGCAATCCATAAAACCGCCTCTGCATATTGATCACATGTTCTTTCAAGTGAAGTTCAATCTCAGACGGCAGAAATGATTTGCCTCGTCCGAATTTTTGCACGCCTGGATGAACAACTTGTTTGTCCCTGTGTCTTCTCAAGGTCCTCTGAGGAACACCAAACTCTTTACTTGCACGGTTAATCGAAAGCCCGTTGTTAATGGCCCGCAAAGCATCTGCCAAGTTTGTTGCGCCATAGCTGCCCCTGTCAGTCTTCCTTTTGTACACACGCACCATTATCTGTTGACAAGACAGAACAAACAAACTTCTAATAACAGGAAAGTCAATGTAATGTCATGTACAAGTAAACAGACAGTCAATAAAGCAAATAGTTCAGTGGTGGGGCTAAACGCCCTTGAATGGGGCAAAACGCCCGGTGTGGGCATTTAGCCCCACCAGTGCGGTGGCGTTTAGCCCCACACTACCCACTTTACAAGCACGTTGTTGTACAAAGCCACTCAAGGGAAATCACCCAGTCAAACATGTATCACTGTTTGCACACTTTATCCTTGTAACACAAAATGCAGGCATTGATTTTATTCGTCTGTGTTTAGCCTACTAGCACTAAATAAACGGACACCCTAAATTTATAATTATTTGGTTAAAATTAAAAAAAATATGACAGTTTACTTACTGCAAGCTGGAGCGAGCTACGACTTCGCGTCAACGAAGGTCGCCGCTTACATCGTCATGCGCAAAGCACTCTGGGAAGCTGACACCACGTGTGTGCTGAGAACAAACGGAGGGCGTTTTACCCGACCTTGCCGTTTAGCCCCACGCTACTATACCTGTCTCAATTAATAATCAACCTGTAGAGGTGGTCACTGAATTTAAATACCTTGGCACAGTCGTGGATAGTGGGCTGTCCTTTACTGGAAACACCAATCTGATTGTGACAAAAACAAACCAGCGTCTGTACCATCTTAGGAAACTGAGAAGTTTTGATGTCAGTTCCAGGGTTTTAGAATCCGTTTATAGAAGCCTGATTGAAAGCATACTGACTTTTAACATCACTGCTTGGCATGGCAACCTCAGTATGAAAAACAGGGGCAGAATGTCACGTATCGTCGGAACAGCTGAGAAGATCATTGGCCTACGACAGTACCCAGTAGATGATCTGTACCATAGAGCTGTCCGAAGGATAGCTGCTAGCATTGTCAATGATCCTCGTCACCCACTATCTGATCAGTTTCAAATGCTACCATCAGGCAGACGTTTGAACATGCCACTTGCCAAAAAGAATGTTTTTAAGTCTTTTATTCCAACTGCTGTTTCGATTTTGAACTCTCGTTTATAACGCCGCGATAAGTATGATCTACTTAACATTACCTCCCATCTTGTGACAAATTGCTTGTTATAGATTGCTGCAATGATAATTTTCATGGTATGTTCTTGTAGCGTTTGTTAATGTCTTATGTTGTTGTTTCATGACGAGCCGAAAGGCAAATTTCTGTCGTGCTTTGACTCGAACAGACAATAAAGTTGTATTGTATTGTATTTGTATTGTATTCTGGCACTACACTTGAACTAAAACCATTGTTCTATATCCTTATCTGTAAGTACTATAATGTAGCTTACATAATGACAGTGTACAAATTTGAAGCTTTTAGCCTCAGTATCATAATATGGATTAAGTCTGCGCTTCGCAACGATCTACAACACGTGTTTACAAGTCAGGGGCAGATAAGTTACCTCGAGAGGGGGCTGAAGGGGAGGGGGGAGGGGAGGGCGTTTCCAACATTTTGTTTGTGACCTTACTTCCCAGCGGCCGAAAATCAAGTGGGGTGGGTGGGTGGGGAGGGGGGGGGGGGGAGGGGGTAGGAAGGAGGCGCGCCAAGCATCTTCTACTTTCACAAATATCTAAAACGAGGGGGTGGGGGGGGGGGAGTCCACACTCCACAAAAGGAAATTTGTTATAGCATTTTATAGAATTTTTGGCCGGGGGAGATGGGAGGGGTTGGGAGTCCGGAATCTCTGAACACCTCCCCACCCCCCACCCCCACTCCCCTCACCCCCCAACCCCGATCCGCACTTACAACTGATGCTGAAATTATACTCTACGTGTTGGTTTCTGGTTTGTACTATATAGCTTCAATTGGTACCCAAAGTAAATTTCGGACGTGGCAAATACATTTTATACCGAGAACCGTTTAACCCATTCAGCCCTGACGCACTACAGCAGGAGATGGATCGACCATGATAATTCAAACGTAGTGCCAGATTAGCTTGGCGCCTTTCGGCGCCAAGCTAATCTGGCACTGCCCTTGAATTATCATGGTCGATCCATCTCCTGCAACTGGTGCATAGTCATTAAATGACGCCTCCAAAATTTGGGAAATACGGCCGTCGGACTGAATGAGTTAAATTAAACGCTTGAGAGATTCTACTTGACTTAGTGTTTCTGTGTTTGTCTTTTGTTTTGTTGTTGTTTTCCCAGCATGCGCTTAGCACAGATGCTGGGCCATGTTCCGCAAGCGAGAGCTTAGCCATGTCAGTGTACCTACGGATAAAAAGGTCTGAGTCCATACGATAGGTCTAACCGACAGGTGAACCTAAAACTCATCAGAGCAGTACCTTTAACTCATTCAGCCCGACAACCGTATTTCCCAAATTTTTTAGACGTCATCTAATGACTATGCACCAGTTGCAGGAGATGGATAGACCATGATAATTCAAGGGCAGTGCCAGATTAGCTTGGCGCCGACAGGCGCGAAGCTAATCTGGCACTACCCTTGCATTATCATGGTCGGCCCATCTCCTGCTGTAGTGCGTCAGGGCTGAATGGGTTAACATTTAATTGCCGGCGATTTGAGACGGTACAGATTCAATACTGACGAGCAGAAGAAATGCGACATTTTTAGAACCACCGGAAGCACGTTTGTTTTGCTCGTCAGTGTACAATGAGAGGATGAAGACCTCATTCTCGGCGTTCTATTAGAGCGGAGTAACATTTAACCCGTTAAGTGCCGAAATATCTGAACACCTCGCAACTGCAAGAGGTATAGATCCTCATGAACCCCCGCAGTTGGGGGGGGGGCTCATGAGGATCTATACCTCTTGCTGAAATCACTTTGAATCCATGTTTCTCTGACAGCTAGAGTGTTTTGGTGCTGAATTAACAAAGAATGCTTCAACTGACACTAAACAGGTTAATATCACCGGTGCAGTGAACGCAGTTCGTGTTTATGAAATCATTTGTAAAAATGTCATTGTCAAAGATCCTCAGTAGTCAAAAGAAGATGGATACAAAGTGTCATAGATCTTCAAGAGCCCACGCAACTGCGGGTATTCTGTACATCTTGCAGCTGGTTGGTGTTCATTTTTTCTCGGTAGAGAAGGGGTTAAAACCACAAAGTACGTTGCAGGTGAAGACATCATTGTCAGTTAAAACCGGGCTTTCCGAGTTCCGTGCACAGCAAGTATTTCGACTGATCTCGGCTGCAGACACATGTTGACGGACATCGCCGTCCTACACTGAAACATTCTGTCCCGAGGAATTACTCATGAGTTCTGGCAATCTTCAAGTCACTGCCTGAACGCAAAAAAAGCAACACTCAAATTCAAGAGACATAGATCTCAATGAGCGCATGCAGATGCGGGGGCTCATGAAGATGTATGCCTCTTGCTGATCTCACTATCTGGTTTATGTCAGTATGCCTAAGGAAAATGGCAGTGCATCCTCTATGGTTCCACCGGATTAGGAAGCTGAGTTTCGTCCCATTACAAGGGTTTCAAACTAGTCAATGAGTCCTGAGTCTGTCAGGGGCTCGTAACCCCTTCAGTGCCGAGAAAAACTTAGCAGAATCCAGCCTGCAAGAGGCATTTAACCGCAATTGCAGTTGCCGATGAGGATCAATGCCTCTTGATGGCAAAACGTTGTACCCATGAAATCCAGATGACCAAAAAGGTGACTGCCAAGCGTGTAAAATGCGGAGAGTAACCCAACCGAAGAAAAAAACACGCTTAGAAAAGACATTTGCTTACTTTCTCCACGCATTGACAAGATAAGTAGATAATTGTATACTTGTTTGTTTATTATGAAAATCTTAACAGAGTTGTAACTGTCCTCTTTAACTCATTCAGCCCGGCGCACGTATTTCCCAATTTTTGGAGGCGTCGTCTAACGACTATGCACCTGTTGCAGGAGATGGGTCGACCATGGTAATTCAAGGGTAGTGCCAGATTAGCTTGGCGCCGACACTATCCTTGAATTATCATGGTCGACCCATTTCCTGCTGTAGTGCATCAGGGATGAATGGGTTAATATCCATGTTTCTTAAATGGCTGAGGCTCTTTGACGTCTAATTAACTCATTCAGTCCCGACACACCACAGCAAGATACAGACTGACCATGACAGTTCAAGGGTGGTGCCATGATAGCCTGGCGCCCATAGGCGTCAAGCTATTATGGCACTACACTTGAACTATCATGGTCGGTCTGTCTTGTTAACTGTAATGCAGTCTTCGGAGGACAACTCCAAAATGTGAGGATTTTTTTAAAAATCTGGAACACAATGGGTTAACATAGATTTTAGAAACACAAAATGCGTTCATTTGCGACAAAGGAGATAACTCTTGAATTAGTTTACTCGACCGTGATGGCGTCAGATGTAGTAATTACCAGTCCCTGTGCACTAAAAGGGTTACAACATTCAACGATTGAGATTTGTTTATTTACAAACATATCATTTATGTCTGCATGCCAGTGTAGACAGCGTTATTTTCAGCACATGAGCACCAGTGTGATAGTAATGAAAGAAACTAGTGTGGGATTTCTTGGTCAGTTTGTGTAAAAATAATCGGCGAAGATTTGAAATGTCAAGTGACTCCTAGAGAGCAACATGCCCTAGGGCGCCGTCGGATTAAGCTAGCTGGCCGCCCGTGTAAATATCAAGTGTCTTCAAGTAAGCGAAACGTCCCTGGGTCGACGACATACGGTCGGCCCTACCCTAAAACTGCCGGAGGCGACGAGAATACAGCAGTGGAGAAAGATACCCATCTGCAAGAGACATAAATCCTCATGAACCCCCGCGTTCGCGGGGGTTCATGAGGATTATGTCTCTTGTTAGTACCGAGTTCTTTGTGACCCTCGTTGGTCCTGTTTTATTTAAGTCTTCACTCGAAATGTCGGTCAGTTAGTGTGTGTGTGTGTGTGTGTGTGTGTGTGTGTGTGTGTGTGTGTGTGTGTGTGTGTGTGTGTGTGTGTGTGTGTGTGTGTGTGTGTGTGTGCCGGTGTGTGTGTGTGTTATTTGTAATATATATTTTTTTTATAGTGGTACGATGTCATCCCAGCAGACTTGTGTTTCCACTCCAGACTGACAGCCGCGTCTGTTTTGAAGAATGCCGCCACTGTGCGAATCTTGGTCAAAAATACATCACGGGTCAAAGGCGGCCGACATCTAGCGTCAAAAACTACAAACTTATACACTCCAGATCAGTCTTGGCACTCTTCCACTCAAAATACGCCTTCAAACTTACCCAGTATGGTAGAGACGTACAGTTCGGCCCTGTGAAGGTAAAAGACAGGTGAAGTCCATCTTTATGAAAAGCGATGTTTTCATAGTACTACAGTGGGATTTCCTGTCTTTTCTTTTTGAGTTCACAGGGCAGAGAGCTGGCGCCAGTCTAGGTCAGCATGGGGCAAGGATTTCAAATGTGATTTATGTGTGTGAAGACATAAAGCTACATCTTCATCTGTGCCGAATTGGGATCTTTTCTCGACCTGAATGCTCTATATATCGCGATCTACGCACTGATAGGAAATCTCTCTCTTTCATGTTTTGCAATTTCCATTTTAATTAGTTCTTATATATTACGCGCGCGTGTGCTGTGTGTGAGTGTGTTTGCAATGACATGACTTTGTTCTTTTTTAAAGGTCTCTGTACCTAATCATTTTTTTTAAAGAAAAGAAAGTTTCATTTCATTTCATTTCCCTCTCAAGATATCTCTCACCCGGTCTCAAGCATGCACATACCATCCCGCTTGTCAGCTGTTTATCTGGGTCAAAACTACTTGTAGTAGGCGTTTCTGTGTGACGTATATGTCCGTTTTGTATTGTCCGCAAAAGTGGCGCCCCGGTATTCATCTACTTCTTGCTTTAATTCCTTCGGTTTCCTTGATACCTGTTCAGTCAGAAACCTATAGGCCCGTGTCGACATATGCGCGCCGATGTGGGTCGGTGGGGGACAGTTGTGGTGCCAATAGCTCAACAGCTGTAGCAATTGAAACACATTCCCTGCCTCGTGTAACCTTGAAATTGTGTCTGGAATTGTGTTAATGCATCCCGGCACGTGAATAGCACGGATCTCAAAGTTGTAACGTATTGATTTCCAGCACATTGCTCTAAGCACGTCATTTACGAACGTGTTTCGGCTTCTACCTTTGTTTATTACTGCCTTTGCCACAGAGCTATCAGTATGCACCACAACTGTCCTCCCCTCCCACATCGGGGCCCACTTGTTCACCGCTGCGGCCACCGCACACACCTCTTTGTAATTGATATGCAAATCTGAGACCAGTGGCCAATCTGTCCCGAACACTGTGTAATGCCAGTCGCCGGCCCAAAACATACCGGCTGCCGTGCGACAGGCATCAGTCGACATGTACATGCTCGTCACTGCAGTCTGTGTAGTATCGCTTGCCATTAAACACACTCAAATAACACATCCACCAATGTAGGTCTTTTTTGAAGCCCTCTCCGAGCTTTGCTTTATGCCTTGCATGATTTAGCGCTTTGATAGTGTCCAGGATCCGTCGAAGAAAAAAGCGCCCTCCTCTGACGACCTGACACGCCCAGTTTAGCGAGCCTGCGAGACTCTGCAGCTGTTGCCTTGTTGCCCTAGTCTTGCGTTTGAATGCATGCAGCTTCTGATCTAGATCAGCCAGTTTATCCTTGCCCAAGGATAGCGTGCAGTCTGAGGTGTCGATGTCAACACCAAGGAAAGTAATACGCTGGGAAGGACCTACTACTTTTTCCCAACTCACATTAAAACCTAGCCGCCGAACGAGGCCAAGCAGAGTATACAGTGCTTCTTTGCATTCCTCGTACGATTCAAAAACTAACAGGAAATCGTCAATATAGGCCACGATGCCCGGAAAACCTCTTTTTATCATCATGCGCTTAACTGCCTGGGACAAACGATTGAAATGACTTGGTCCACACTTCGAGCCAAAGGGTAATCTAGTGTCAAAAAGATACGTGCCTGTGTCGAGCCCATCGAATTTCCAATAGATGCCTGTGGCTTTATAGTCATCTGGATGAATGGGCACTGAGCGGTATGCTGATTTCAAATCAAGTTTCGCACAGAAAAAAACCTGGTTTCGCCAATTGACATGCGTCTTGAATGGTCTGATATCTAACAGAGTGGTGACCGGCATAGTCATTCATTGCACAACCCTCCGGGCGACTACCATCGTGTATCAGACTGCAGTGCTGTCGTCTTTTGGTATCGCCGCTAGCGAACTGACTAAACAGGGTTTGTGGCCTGAGATGGCGTAATTACCGCACTCTATCTGTTGCAGCAGTTCTTTCTCTACTAATGGTTTTAGGTTCGGCTGCACCGCCGATTTATGATTTGGACTTGAAGCGGCCTCCAGGGGCCGACCTTTATCCGTTATCCGAAAGCCATGTTTAACACCTTCAAGGAGGAAAAACCTATCCGGATCATTTCACTGTTAGCTCGTTTTCCCAGGCAGTTAGCTTTGATGAGATGGATTGAAATTGCCCCAGAAACTTCGGCTCAAAGGGGTTTTGAACGCTGAAGGGGGAAGTGAGTTGGACAAAAGTAGTACCTCCTACCTGCGTTGCTGGCTGCAGTCTGTCCTATTGTGCCCTAGGCGTGTCGAACGTGGCCTTTGCAGATCCAGGGTGAGTGGCTTGGTGCTCTGACTGAGGATGTGGCTTCGCACACACAAGGCATACGTGCTCGAAATTGCAGCGGGGTCCAAACTGGCATCGGCCCTTGTTAAACTGTAGGCAGATTTCACTGCCACCTGGTCCTCGCTTTCTGGGTGTGGTCGCATCGCTGGATACGCTGCTGGTGAAGCGCTGCCGGTGTCCGCCACTAATAGCCACCTTTTCTTTTAAGAGGACGGTAGACAGGTGCTGACTGTCGGACCCCCAGCGGAACTCACAGACTGCCTGTTGCTACCGGTACTCATAGTCGTAGTCCAGGACCGACTGCCAAGAGAAACGACACGCCAGCTCCCCAATCTTCGCCGTGTACGCCATGTAGTCTTTTATCGATGACGTGTCCAGTTTGCCCGAGTCGTACAGGTCCGCCATTATCCTGGCATTAGCTGCTATCCACTGGGGAGTGGTCACGCTGTGGAGTTTGGGTTTGGCCCCAGTGTTCAATTTCAGTGTGGCCCCTCTACCCAACACAATCTCCTCCTCATCTCTCACAGACTTCTGAATGTAATCTGTTGTAGGGGCTTACATTCAGGGTTTTTTCGGAGGTAGACGTGGGGATCCAGGTCCACTCTTGCGAGAGCCGCAGTCACAGGGTCTGTCGCGCTGGCGCCAGAAGAGCGCGCCCTGTTCGCCAACAAGTCGTCCAGGAGACCCGCAGTAGTGTCTTTGTGTTGTACTGCGTTGGGAACAAGGGGGCCCCTCCCGCAGTCCTCTTGCAGCCTCTGTGCTGCCAGCCTTATTGCAGCTCTGTCCCCTTTTCGCAGGTCCGCCAGGTCCTCTTCAGCCAAGTTCAACAAGGCCGGCTTGGAGGTAAAGCCTTCATCCTTAAGGAAGGTGCTGGCTTCTTTACTTAGTGTCCATTCGGACGCAAACTTTCAAAATCGAACTGCATCGTTGTATTTGTATTTGAGAGGCGAGAATAACGATGCTGCTGCTGCTGCTGCTAGCGATGCAATGGCCCAGTTCTGGTACTGACTCTCTGCCTACCATTCACTCCCAAGCATTCTTCCACGTTCACACCCACGCATGCCCGCACACATATCCGGCTGACCGCATTTTTCACTTTCATTCCCACGTATGCCGGCACGTACGCCCACTTATCCCTCCCCCACACATTCTCCCTTACTCACGCCCCCTCACCACCCACCTGCATAGTCGCTTGAGTTTAAACTAAGGTTACCTCTGTAACCTCCACAAAAAAATAGACGGGATTTCAGCCCAAAGTTATTCTTATTTTCAATCTTATCCTTCTGATCCGTCTCTCTCCACCCTAACGCACCCTACCTTCTGATCCACATACACTGGCACAAACCAACCGCCATTGTGAAGAAGAAGAATAGCAGGAGCAGCGAACTGACGTCACTGTAAGTTTCACGTCATGGCATCGTTACTCCCGCGATGCCTTGTACACAGTGACGAAATTGACGTTTTACGTCACTCACGCCACTCGCTAGTTCTAAACTTTTACTTATAAGGGAATTACTCAGCGCTTGACATACACACAGTTAGATCCCTTGCCACCTCCTATCAGGCACCCAATTTGGCGATTGGGTGCTTGATAGGAGGGGGCAAGGGATCTAACTGTGTGCCGGTATATCCTACGCTGCGTTGTACTGTTTAACCAGCGCTAGCCTCGCCTATCTGGTTTGGGAGTCATGTAGATACCGTTTATCAAAACTCACTAGGGTATTGCTTTTTTTGTAAAAAAAAGATTCAAAGATTATTAACCGTTTTAAAAAGAAAATCACAAAAGACGCGCTGCCGAATCACAATTTGACCTAATCGTACCCGAGCGCCGGGACAGACAGAAGGCTTATGTAAATACTGTTTATCATAAATCCTTCGGGTATTTTCATTTATAATAAAATTGCTTTTTTTTTTCGTTAAAAAGATTCAAAATGTTTAAACTGTTTTTACAATAACCCCCAAGACGTATTTTTGTCTACCGTATTAAAAATACAGTAGACTTTGAAATGGGGCTGGTCGGAGCGCATTCCGGAGCATGCACATGACGATTTTGACGTGCAGGGCAAACTTTTGGCAAAAGATAAAAATGACGTCACGTTTAGCTACGCAAACCTTGCTGGAGAACGTCTTTTTGGCGCCAAAGCGCCGCATGTGAGTGAGTGTGTGTGTGTGTGTGTGTGTGTGTGTGTGTGTGTGTGTGTGTGTGTGTGTGTGTGTGTGTGTGTGTGTGTGTGTGTGTGTGTGTGTGTGTGTGTATGTGTGTGTGTGTTTGTTTGTGTGTGTGTGTGTGTGTGTGTATGTGTGTGTGTGTGTTTGTGTGTGTGTGTGTGTGTGTGTGTGTGTGTGTGTGTGTGTGTGTGTGTGTGTGTGTGTGTGTGTGTGTGTGTGTGTGTGTGTGTGACAGCGACTAGAGCCCGCGTTAGAGGACGGACAGGCTTGATATGTTAGGATATTGTCGCTAAAAGAATTACCTCGAGACCTTTTTACGATTTTTTTATAAAGATGCTCATTAGCGGGAAAATGGCCGTTTCACAAAAACCGGTTGATCCACATTGGACTCCGTAATGTTTCTTATTTTAAATAGATATTTTGCATATAGCTAGATAAAAGGGAGGTATTGAATGAGTTCGTTAACCAGCATTGTACCTCTAGATCTTTTTGAGTGATGATTAAAAATATTTTGGAAGAAAACACATTTTCACGTTTTTGGCATTAATTTAACGAATTATGTGGGTTAATCTTAAAACAGTTGAAATCCTCATCTTGTAATATCCGAAGGCCGGTTTGTCAAAAAGCGAATTAATTTGGAACATTTTGCATGGACTAAAGTTACAGCATGTTACTACATGAGCTGGACAGGTGTTGCATACTTATAGTAATAAACGTTTAAAAATGCAAATATTACATAAATATCTTTGATCTTGAAATTGAAATGACGATTTACAATACGTTTGGCGTCTATATATTCTAGCATAAGTTTACTACCATACAGTAATAGATCTAGACTTATGATGCTAGTGATGCATTGCAAGTATGACGTCAAACAGTGTATACAACCAAGCATTATGATTGTGGAGTCTCATAACAGGATCTAACACACCTGTTACTCTCCAACTGGAAGGCACAGACTTTTAACTGAACGGTAGCTTGCAGGCATATGGAGCAAAGTACTTGGGAAAGTGCGCTGTGATTAGACATACATACAATTCCCGGCGATTGAATCTATTGATGTAGCACTGATATCATGGTAATTGAGCACGAACAGAAACCATACCTCTAGTTCACAAATGAAGATAGTCAGACAGATCTTGAGAAGGCTCACTTTTCTGGTCCCGACATGAAGTCTAGGTGCTAAAGGTCACACATCTACAGGGACGCATATGTGTTCATATAGTGGGAAATTAATTGTGATTAAAGTACAAAAGAAGGGTTCGTGAACTTTTGCGTCATGGCAATGCTAGGCGAACAAAGACGTCATGACGTGAAATAAGTCTATTAGTAAAACACCTATGGTAAAACTCGTCATTCGTCATTAGTAATGACGTCAGTTTATTGCTCGTGCCATTGATATTCTTTGCAATGTATGGCTATCTGATTCCATCAAAGCGTGTTTTCTTGTTGTGTTTATTTTTTTTATTTATTTTTTTTTTATTATTTTTTTTTTTAATAAATATTATTTTAAAATCATGACCAGTTGATAAACGATCGATAGTTGGCTTATCACTGGCAGAATAACCCAACGAATAAAGAAACGCGCTTGTCAATGTGAAGAAGTTAAGTGGCCACTTAATATAACAGGATAAGTAGCGAATTGTATACTTGTTTGTTTGTCTATTTCGAAATATTAATAAATTGTGTTGTAACTGTCTTTTTAAAGCGTGTTTCTTTCTTCGTAATGTTGTTCTCTTCTTGTTCTACTGTACGCTTAGTCTCATAGCGGACTAGCAAAGTATGCTTTGATTAATCGCAGGTTGTTCTCAAGGAACAAACATCGTACCCTTATTGTGCGCGCCACGGGAAAACAGTAGAGTCACTTTGGTAAGACTGTCAAGAAGTGCCAAGCTTCTGCAATAGTTGTTGTCCTGGCGTTAGCACAGGCTACACGGTCGAGAAATGCAGATTTTTCCACAATATGTAACAGTTTACAGCACCAAAATCTCATCATCATCATCATCATCAGTCCCTTGCCCGAACTGGGCGTTGGGGGGACTGAAAGGCAGCAGCAACAGACAGTGCTCTCCACTGCGTTCTATTTTGGGCGGTGGCAAGCAAGTCTGGCATCTCGAGTTCGGTCCATTCTTTTATGTTTGCGACCCAACTCTTTCTCTGACGACCTCGCCGACGACTTCCTTCGAGAGTGCCTTGGAGGATAGTCTTGGACAAGGTGTTGTGTCGGGTCACGTGGCCAAACCAAGCAAGCTTGCGCCGTTTCACGGTTGCCAGAAGGGGTTCATGTGGGCTCACCAGGGTAGTGACGATGCTCCGTACATATTCGTTGGTCTTGTGCTCGCGGTACGAGATGCGGAGCAACTTCCTCAGGCACTTGTTCTCAAAGGCCTGGATTTTCTTTTCTGAGTCTGCAAGCAGTACAAAATCTACAAAATCTAAAAAGTCTACAAAATCTAAAAAGTCTACAAAATCTAAAAAGTCTACAAAATCTCATACGATAGTGTAAATCGATGCACATCATTAAATGTGTATTTATGTATCATTGCCTGTGGGACCAGTGTGCCAAATTCCGTACGGCATTGAAGACGAATTTTATGGGACCTGCAAACTATAGCACTATTGTGTAAGCTTTATGGTCAAGTACCCAAAATTGAGAGATGTCCTCTAAATACCACTTTAACTCTTTTAGAACCGACGCACCACAGCAACACAGGGATCGGCCATGATAGTTCAAATGGTAGAGGCAGGATATTTTGGCGCCTATGTGCGCCAAGCTGTCCTGGCACCACCATTTGAACAATGATCGATCTGTCTACTGGATTGTAATACAATCTTCAGAGGACAACTTCAACATCTGGGGATTTATCTTCTCGTAGTGTACCGGGGCTAAATGAGATAATATCGTTCTCGTATCATCGGTAGTAAGTTTAGAGCCCAAAATTTGAAGACTTATTAGTATAGCAGCAATAGTATTATTAACAGCAGGATATCATTGTGGTATCACAGTTTATTAAATAACAGGTCTATGACCAAAGCCCAAGAATGCTTCTTACTTTTTTTTTTTTTTTAATAAAAAATAAATAAGTGTATTATGTGTGATCCTTATATACGTATTATATTGATAAAATACATCGTTAACTTGTTTAGGTGCTAATATCTTTCTCGTGTACATGTTTATTCGCTTCGCTCAAACACGGCACACGTTTAACCTGTTTCTGCACCCGCGAAACGCACGTTTTACAAGGATGTGCGACACTCACTTTATTAATTTTGTCCGCAATATAAAGTCGCCCATAGTCACATGCCGTTATTTATCCTAACCGTTTCACGTAAGTCCACCCACTAGATCTGAATCGTACAAATTGAAGTGAACATTCAGCAGCTATCACAGAGTCAAATAATTATATTCCGTCCGGTATGAAGAGGCGAGCCAGTATGATTGACAACGTCACAAGGGCTGTCATTTCCTTTGGTGCCTGTATATAAGACGACAGATCTCAAACCCGTCAGTTTCTCCAAGGCGATCACTCTCTGGTGTGTTGGTCTGTGATTTTGGACCTTAGGGTCCCAGGCCAGCACACATATTTTACTGCTCCGGTTTTTTTCTTGTATTGATCAGTAATCACTGTTGTCTAACAATTGGACTGGACGTAATGTTGCAGGAAACACCATGGGACTGTCTGCCTTCAGTTTGGGGATGGTTTGTCTCCTTGCTGGTTCCTTTGCTTTGTCACGTCCTGAGAAAGCCTTGTTGCTGTCGGGACGTTAAGCAATGTACAATCAATCCTTTGCTTTGTACCTTCCCGTGAGTGGTTATTTTGTATGTTATATTCGTGTTTATATTCGTCATTGATGACAGGAAAGTTGACATTTTTGCACCTGTCTCAATTAATAATCTGCCTGTAGAGGTGGTCACTGAATTTAAATACCTTGGCACAGTCGTGAATAGTGGGCTGTCCATCACTGGAAACACCGATCTGATTGTAAAAAAAAGCAAACCAGCGTCTGTACCTTCTTAGGAAACTGAGAAGTTTTGATGTCAATTCCAGGGTTTTAGAATCCGTGTATAGAAGCCTGATCGAAAGCATACTGACTTTTAAGATCACTGCTTGGTATGGCAACCTCAGTATGAAAAACAGAGGCAGACTGTCGTGTATCGTCAGAACAGCTGAGAAGATCATTGGCCTAGGACAGTACACAGTAGATGGTCTGTACCATAGAGCTAATAATAATAAAATAATAATTACGGTATTTATAATGCGCTTATCTTATAATAATTATAACTCTAAGCGCGCACTCACAACTCGCGCACGCATGCGCACGCTTTAGACAATGACTCGCGTACACAGACAGTGGAATACATTACGACGGTCAGCTTGGGGTGGGGAGTGTGGTGATATAGTGCTAAAACTGTTGAAAGAGGTGAGTTTTGAGGGCGGACTGGAAGGAGGAGAGAGAGTGTTTCTGACGGAGAGAGAGTGGGAGAGTGTTCCAGGTGGATGGACCGTGGACGGAGAAGGAGCGGGGGCCGAAAGTGTTAAGTTTGGTGCGAGGGATGTGGAGGCGGAGAGGGTCAGAGGCAGAGCGGAGGGAGCGGGAAGGTGTGTAGGGGTGAAGTAAGTTGGAGAGATAGGCAGGAGCGCAGTTGTTCAGGGATTTATAGCAGAGAGACAGAATTTTGTATTGGATGCGTTGGGGGATGGGGAGCCAGTGAAGGAGTTTGAGCAGGGGTGTGACGTGGTCGGATTTTTTCTTTCTGAGGACGATGCGGGCAGCATTGTTCTGAACGCGTTGGAGAGTGAAAATGGTGGAGTGAGGGAGGCCGGAAAGGAGAGAGTTGCAGTAGTCGATGCGAGATAAGATGAGAGAGACAGCAAGTTTGGTGGCAGCTTCGGTAGTGAGGTATTTTCTGATCTGACTGATGCGGCGGAGGTGGAAATAGCATGCCTGGGCCGTGGCGGAGACGAAGCTGGTCATGGACAGAGAAGAATCGAGGATAACGCCGAGGTTCTTGGCCGAGTCAGAGAGGGAGATGGGGGTGCTATCGAGTTGAAGGTGGAGAGAGGGAGGGAGCTGGGAGAGTTTCTGGCGAGTGCCTACCAGCATGGCTTCCGTTTTGTCGTCGTTCAGTTTTAGCTTGTTTGCTGTCATCCAGTTTTTCACGTCTTCATAGCAGTCAGCCGTGCGAGTCAGTAGTGACTGAGTGTTGTCGAGTTTGTCTTTGTCTAGCAGTTGTGAGTCGTCAGCGTAGAGGTGGTGGTGTATGCGGTGAGACTGGATGATGTTGGACAGAAGAGAGGTGTAGAGTGTGAAAAGGACCGGGCCCAGGACGGACCCCTGTGGAACTCCGCAGGAGAGCGTGACTGGGTTGGAAGAGACGCCGTTGATGGTGACGAACTGTTGTCTGTCGGAGAGGTAGGAGAGAACTCAGGAGTGAGCAGAGTCAGTGATGCCGAAGGAGTGGTGGAGTCGGTGGAGGAGGATAGAGTGGTCTATAGTGTCAAAGGCGGCAGAGAGATCGAGTAGTGTAAGAAGAGAGATGTTGCCCGAGTCGGTGGTGAGAAGCAGATCGTTTAAGATATGTAGAAGGGCTGTTTCAGTGCTGTGATGTTTGCGATAGGCAGACTGGAATGGACTGAGGAGTTTGTTGTCGGTGAGGTGGAGGTTGAGCTGGTTGAGAACAACCTTCTCAAGAAGCTTGGACAGGAAAGAGAGATTGGAGACTGGGCGATAGTTCTTGAGTTCGTTTGGGTCGAGGTTGTGTTTTTTGAGGAGAGGACGGACGATGGCGGACTTGAAGATATCGGGGACGGAGCCGTTTTCTAGAGATGCGTTGATGATGTCGGTAATGAAGGGCAGAAGTTTTGGAAGGCCGTCACGGTAGAGAGAAGCTGGGAGGGGGTCTAGCTCGCAGGTTTTGAAGGGCATGGACTTTATGGTCTTGAGTACTTCATCCTGAGAGACGGGTCGGAAGGACGAGAGGGGAGTGCCGGAAAAGGTGGGGTCGGGAGGGCAAGGCGGAGAAGGCAGGGTGTCGAGTGTGTCGCGCAGAGTTTGGATTTTGTCCGAAAAATAGGTAGAAAAAGCAGACGGTAGTTCTTCTTTGCTGTGTGTGTTGGGGAGAGGAGAGTCTTTAGAAGTGCCTAGGAGTGTGTTCATGGTGGCGTAGAGGGTTTTGGAAGAAGTGGATTCCAGGATTTGGTTTTGAAGGTGTTTGCGTTTAGATTCGGAGGTCATTTTGCAGACTTTGGATCTAGTTGTCCGAAGGATAGCTGCTAGCATTGTCAATGATCCTCGTCACCCACTATCTGATCAGTTTCAAATGCTACCATCAGGCAGACGTTTCAACATGCCACTTGCCAAAAGGAATGTTTTTAAGAAGTCTTTTATTCCAACTGCTGTCTCGATTTTAAACTCTCGTTTATAACGCCGCGATAAGTATGATCTACTTAACATTACCTCCCATCTTGTGACAGATTGCTTGTGATAGATTGCTGCAATGATAATTTTCCACGATATGTTCTTGTAGCGTTTGTTAATGTCTTATATTGTTGTTTCATGACGAGCCGAAAGGCAAATTTCTGTCGTGCCCTGACTCGAACAGACAATAAAGTTGTATTGTATTGTATTGTATTGTATTGTATTGTATTGTATTGTATTGTATTGTATTGTATTGTATTGCATTGTATTGTATTGTATTGTATTGTATTGTATATAGTTTATGACGATGATTCGCTTGCCGTACATTTGTCGTGCTTTTGCTCCTTAGTTTACTTTTGGTCCAGCCAGATTTGTACATAAAGGGTTAACATTAGTAATACAATCTGGAGCTTGGATCGAATACTGGAAACCTGTGCAACTTGGTGCGAACACGTATTGAAGGTTCATTGAGTACGGTATTATCAATAAATGCTCGTTTTTAAATCAAATTGTTGTTTTGGTTTGTTTCAGTTTTCAACTCATTGTTTTCTTATCACATGATCATGAAATACAGATGTTGCTGAAATGAAGTTTTTAAAAATAATAGAATGAGGCGTTTGTGGAAGATGTGCTATTTGTTTTCATTAATTCCGCCATAAAGCGATCATTACGCATAAGGAAAGTTATGGTGGTGTCATGTTATTATTGATTAAAATCTACCCACTGTCTTTTTCCGATTCGGCTGATTTTTATTCATGTGCAGACTCTACAAACAATCAAATAAGCAAAGAATGGTACATCATTCGAGAAGTGCAATATACGGACACTTGGAAAATCGCAGGGCATCCGAATAGGACACGTCTCGAACGAGTTACGCCGACATTTGTGACTCTTATCTCTTTATCATTTCTTCCAGGGGAACGAAGAAGATGCCGCGCTGGAAGAGCTCGTACACCGAGTTATTCGATCACGTAAGTTTAACACGTTCAGAGCCGAGAAAATCTGAACAACGCCAGCTGCAAGAGGTATAGGTCCTCATGAGCCCCCGCAGTTGCGGGGGCTCATGAGGATCTGTACCTCTTGCTGACACCACTTTGAATCCACGTTCCCGGGACAGCGAGGATTGTTTAGTGATCGAAGATAGCAGTAACACAGTCTGCGTCAACTGGCACTGAACGGGTTAAATAAACCCCCATTCACTTAACTCATTCTACCCAAAGACCGAAATCCCCAAATTTTGCCGTTGTCCTCTGAAGACTGCATTGCAGTGCAGGACACAGATCGACCATGATAGTTCAAGGGTGATGCCAGAATAGCTTGGCGCCCATAGGCGCCAAGCTATTCTGGCATCACCCTTGAACTATCATGGCCGATCCTCATCTTGCTGTGTTGTGTCTGGGGTAGAATGAGTTAAGAGAAAAGCTGAACACCCCACCTCCCTTACCAAGGAGAGGCAGCCCAAATATCCCCTTGTAGAACAATAAAGTAAAACATGCAAGAATATTCATACATGTTGTATCATTGTACTGTCTAGCTGAAACAAACATCGTGTGTGTGTGTGTGTGTGTGTGTGTGTGTGTGTGTGTGTGTGTGTGTGTGTGTGTGTGTGTGTGTGTGTGTGTGTGTGTGTGTGTGTGTGTGTGTGTGTGTGTGTGTGTGTGTGTGTGTGTGTGAGTGACAGCGACTAGAGCCCGCATTTGTTTGTGGACAGACAAGCTTGAAACTTTAGGATATTTTCCTTACGTAAATTCTCCCGAAGCATTTTTTAAACTTATTTTTTAATTAAATTACACGTTGACAAAAAATGGCCGTTTCACAAAAAACGGTTGATCTGCATTTGAGTCCGTATTTGTTGTTATTCTTACTAGCTACTTTGCATAGAGCTAGATTAAATAGAGATATTGAATGAGTTCGTAATCCAGCGTTGTACCTCTTCAACTTTTGGAATAATAATAATTCATTCTTGCAAGTTTAGTAGCCACCGTATACTCCCATCAAACAGTCAGCCCTGGAAGACGCTGTGTGGAACAAAACAGTCAGCCCTGGAAGAAGCTGCGTGCCTTTCGGATGAGTGACGTAAAACATCAAATTGTCACTGTGTACATGGCGTGGTGGGACCAGCGATGCCATGACGTGAAGCTTATAGTGACGTCATTTTGCTGCTCGTGCTATTCTTCTTCAGAATAGACCGACAGATTCCGGGGGTGAAGTGTCCATCAAAATTAGCACGTGTTCGCCTCTCGACCAATCAAAACGCTGTAAACCATGTGCTTCTGACTGCGAAGCAGAAGGTACAGTCTAACATCGGATGTTTATGCTTGCAGGGCATGGCAGAGCGTCGGTGTTTTCACTATTTTAGCCAATTTTTATGCAGATGCCTGGAAAGCACTGTTCTAATGTGGAGCATAAATCAGATTCCTAATACCCCAATCCATATTCAGGTGAAGAATTTGTCGTTCCCGAGGCTTTTATGACAGCTGGCAGACACGAAAGAATGGAAAAGCTTGCGGTCGTCCACATGGTCAACTGATCCCTAAGAGAATCATAAGACGTCACTACGTATGCTTGAAAGAAAAATTTCTACTTTTCCGTGTTCCACCATAGTATCCACTGACTGACTCGATCGTTTGTAATTACATTTGGTCTGCTAACATGGATCGTAGATCGGCCAGTTGTTTGTGACGCATTCGTGATAAATTGGATCGTAGATCTGTCAGCTGTGTATGAAGCTTTCGTGCATGCACGCTGACCCCATATGGCTGTGAAAGTGAGTGAGAGACGCCTCATTGATGTAAACAGACTAGTACTGGGAGCAGTTTTCAGGGGGAAAAAGAGACGTTTATAGACAGACTTCAGAAAAGTGTACTGATGATTGCCTGCGCGAGAATTTCTTTTAGAGACTCAGCAACGGGATATGCCCACAATTTCAGACTGTAGACTGACACATACAAACTGATATTACCATCGGAATGAGCGCATAAAAATGTGTGGTCGTGCAAAATTTCAAAGATTTACCTTTTATATATATATTTTTTTTTTTTAAATCACAACTAGATTTGGCGAAAATGAGACGATTTGTGCACGTCATAAAATGCTAAGATTAAAAAAGTACCTAGTTTGTACTGATTATATAACAGCTTCCAAAAATGGTATACTTTAGAAGATATATGCCATCCTAAAATTGGTTTTTGAAAAATCAACGTCGAATTACGCGCTTTACTATGCTAGCAGACTACACACGCGCTCTTTCCGTGAAGCATGCGCAGCATTCTTGCCGGATCCCGAATAAAGGGGCGGAGCCAAATAAAAATTGGGTCGGTCTATTCCTGTCGCTACACCATATCACAGACGGTACTAATGGTGGGAAGCGCTGTGTGTCCGTCTTTATTTGTGTGCGCCGGCGTGTGTTGATCGGAGGTTGCCTTACAGAGGAGGGAAATAGATCAGAAGGACAAGCTTTAAAATATGAACAACTCTGAATGTTCTTAAGAGAAAAACGGCTGTGAGATCCAAGCAATTTGGTAGGCTTTGGGATGAAATCTTCATCTTGTTTTAATTTTGCGTATGATTTCTAGTATTCATTTGTCTTACTGGGGAGAAAATCAAAGTTTTTTAAATGAGTTTCGGGCCCTTGACTCGCTCCCAGCATCAGTGGGGTAAGAGTGCCATATTGACGCTCCGAGTCAGGGGTAAGAAACTCTTTCCAGAATTTCGATTTGCTACCCATCTGATTTATGTTATTCATTCGTGTAACAGTCGTATATTTACTTATTCGTATGCTATCACCAACCATCTTCTCATGAACCAGCAGTTAACACATTCAGACAGTAAGCAAAAGGTTCTCAGTCGTGCCGACGTCAGTCGCAGCTGGTCCTCGCACGGTCGTGCGCGGACCAGCTGAGACTGATGTCTGCACGAGGGTCTTTTGCTCACCGTTGTAAATGCCAAGGTTCTTTTTAAAGGTAATGGTACAAGCTACCAATGTAGTATTTACGGTCAGTTTTTAACACGGGTACTTTCTTTCTGTCTGTCTTGATTCAGGAAGTGTGTGCACAACTCACAATTGTCTTCAAACAGGTAAACCTCTGCATTCTGTGCCTTGTTCCTGTTTTTGTTTTTATTTCCCCATCCCCCCTTTCCTATTTCGTTCCTGTTTACAGGTCGTTTGACATTGGAGTGCAAATATTTCGCAAATATCTCAGCAAAGATCGACTTTTCTATACCAATCTTAGAGCAAAAGTAATTCAGTGACAGTTGAGCAATTGCGATTTACTTTTAAGAAACTCAAACAATGTGTCAGTTCAGCTGTACAGTTTTCAAAATTCAAAGTATTTTTTGAATGACTGATTTTATATCCCTATGTGTGCCCCAGATATATTAAGCCGAGTGTAAAAAAGATCCATTTTCACGTGAATTGTTCAATATGTTTTACTTGAAACAGTGCAGGCATACATGAAGATTGCATGATTGACCTCGATATTGAAATCTGCCGGAGCTCGATTTAGGGTATTGAAAATGGCTTGCACTCGTGTTTCCTTGGTGAACAGCCATTGTGTATTATTAAACCGCGAAATTAAACGCTGTATAAGATCAACATTAAAACACCGGTCGAAATGTTTCCGAAATTTTCTAATCTAGGAAGTGTCCTCCATCCATCCATCCATCCATCCATCCATCCATCCATCCGGCCGCCCATAACTCAGGATGCTGGTAGCTTTTTAGTCACGACGATTTCCGCAGGTTAAGTCTCCTTCCCTCCACTGATTCACGTAGTGTAATATTTCTGCGTGTTATCGATGACAGCGGCCTACCTGTCCAACAGTATAGACGATACGGTTAACCCGTGTGAGAACTTCTACCAGTTCGCGTGTGGAAAGTGGACCAAGTCACACCCCATCCCCTCCACCAAGAACAAGATGGACAGCTTTGGAATAGTTGACGACAAGAATAAAGAAATCATGAGAGGTTAGTGTACTGAAGTCGTAAAATGGACACAAAATGCAACTCTGAAGAAAACAAAATCTAAAAGTTTTTTTGAAACTGGTCCAGCACAAGGCCTCAATAGCTGCGAAAATGACGTATAGCGTTGCTGGCGGCAACGCAATACGACACTTTCGCAGCTATTGGTGTGGACGCCTTAAATGAGTTAGAAGCCATCACTTTCTGGCTCACGTGCAAAGCAAAAGTGAGTCTATGTTCTGGCCCAGTGGTCCTCCGTACGTCGTCCGTCCGCTGTCGTCCGTCGACCGTCGACCGTGGTAAAATTTAACGTCGGCATTTCCTCCGAGACTATTCAAGTCACAGTCTAAAAACTTAGCCCAAGGATACTTTGTGACAAGGCCTTTCTAAACATTTGAGTGACGTCCCTTAAAGGTCAAGGTCACATAGGATCCAGAAATAGGTAATAAATTGCCATATTTTTACATAATTGATTTTTTTCTCACATGCTATTCACAACTTCAAACTCAAACTTGGTATAAAGATACCTGATGGTAAGACCTTCCTATGCATACTAATTTGGTTGATCCATTGTAAGGGTCAAGGGTCACAAGAGATCAGGAAATAGTTGAAAAGAGCCATCTTTTGACAAAAGATGGTGTGTTTTATTTTCAAATACTATTCACAACTTCAAACCCAAACTTGGTACAGAGATACCTGATAGTAAGACCTTTCTATCTATCTATCGATATCCCGTGGTCTTGCCGACCGTTGGGGCACCACTGATGACTTAACAACCAGCTCTCTCCATTTCTCTCTGTTTTCTGCCATCCACAGCGTATCGCCCAGCTTCAGTCCTGTCCACTCTGAGATATTGTCCTCCCATCATTTCCTCTGTCTTCCTCTCCTTCGTCCTCCTTGCACAGTGCCTTGCAGGATTGTTTTGGCAAGCCCTGCTGAACGCGTGACATGCCCATACCACTTCAGTTTGCGTTTTCTCACAATGGCTAATAAGTCTTCATAGGGCCCGATGGCTTGCCTGATTCTGCTTCCCACTTCCTCGTTTGTGATGTGATCTCTGTATAAGATGCCAAGCAGCCTTCGAAAGCATCTCATTTCAGTGGCTTGTATCCTCCTTTCAAGGTCTGCTGTGAGGGTCCATGACTCACAGGCATACAAGAACACTGAGATGACTAAGGAGCGCATCAGTCTGATCTTGGAGCAGAGTGTGATGATTCTGTCCTTCCATATGGTCTTCAATCTTGTCAGTGCTGTTGTTGTCTGCGCAATCCTGGACAGTATTTCTGGTTTTGATCCCTCATCTGTCACAGTGGCTCCTAAGTATTTGAATTTATTTTGTTTCCAGTTTTTGGCCTCCAACCATGATTTCAGTGCCAATACCACTGGCGTTATTGGTGATCAGTTTGGTCTTCTCTGCACTGATTTCCATCCCATATGCAATGGCTGTACTATCCAGCTTTTCCACCAGCTGAGCTAGCTCCTTCTCTGTTCCTGCAAGGCCATCAATGTCGTCCGCAAAGCGCAAGTTCATGATTGTTCTGCCTCCAATACTGACAGTTCCTTCATGATCTTTCAGAGCGTCCGTCATGATTCTTTCCAGGAAGATGTTGAAAAGAGTAGGTGAGAGCAAACAGCCTTGTCTGACTCCAACTGTAGTCCTAAACCAGTTTCCTATTTTGCCAGTTGAAGCAGACTGCGCTAGTGGCCTTGTTGTAAAGGTTTGCTATGACTTTGATCAGGTTGGCATTGATGTTGTATAGCTTCATGGTGGACCAAAGGGCTGCATGCCACACCCTGTCAAACGCTTTCTTAAAATCTACAAAGACATGATAGAGGTCCTGCTGGTGCTGGAGGTATCTCTCACATAGAACTCTCAGGTTGAAGATCTGCTCAGTTGTGCTGCGCCCTGGTCTGAAGCCTGCCTGTTCCTCGGCTATGATTTCCTCTGCTTGTGGCTTCAGCCTGTTCAGTAGGATCTTTAACATGACTTTGCTTGGGTGGGATATAAGACTGATCGTGCGATAGTTCTGGCATAGACCTTTCTATGCATACTAATTTGGATAACCCTCGGAAAGGTCACAAGAGATCAGGAAATAGGTCACAAAAAGCCCTTTTCTGACAAAATAAATATATAAAATTCTCAAATACTATTTACAAATTTAATCCCAAACCTCGTACAGAGATATCTGATGGTAAGACCTTCCTATGCATGCTAACATGGATGACGTCTTTTAAAGATCAAAGGTGACAAGAGATCAGCAACTAATGTGAAAAATGTCATTTTTGGCAGAATGTTTGTTTTATCAGGATGTTTCAAACTTTGTAACCAAATATGGCAGAAATGTAGCTGATGATAAGACCTTTCTATGCATACTAGTTTGGTTCAATGCTGGTACTCGGAAAGGTAAAGGGTCGTGGGAGGTTGACAAAAATAAAAAAGCGTACATTTTTAGAAAACATGGATTTTGGGACAAATGCCAACCCTTTCCTTACCGGGATATGTTATTTTAGAACACTTAGACACTTGCTTACTTCAGTGACCTGTTGGAAGGTCAAGATCACAAAGGTAATTAATTTATGTGGCTCGGTCATGCACGTGAGCCTTGAGGGCTTTGCCATTCTTGTTTGTGTTATTTACCGGCAGTGAATGTGTTAACTCATTCGAGACGTACCGCCTCCGGATACGTTGCATAAGACTCGTATCCGGAGGCGGCACGTCTCGAATGAGTTAACGACCACAGTAAACCGTGCAATAGGCGCGTATAACGTTTCTGTAGGAAGCGCTATGACCGCCTTTTACGCGGTGTACGGCGGGTTTTACAGTGCACGCGTCATTAGACACGTATTTCACATCTGTTCTTCACTTTCAGACTTTTTGATGAAGACGGACGCAAACGTCATTGTTGGTATCGCCAAGCTGAGGACGTTCTTCCGAGCCTGTATAAACACCGGTCGGTAATTTTTGTAGTGGCTTTGGCTTTCGGTAGCGGATTTTTGTCGCGATGATTCCTGCAGGCCCTTTAAACTAACTATGCGTCCGCGATGACTATACAAACTTGTTGCATTGATTTCCGGGCATAGCAGCATATTAGTTTACTCACAGACAGATTAATTAAGACACCTGACTGTGATATAACCCCACACAGGCCGTTATGTTAGATCGCCAGATACGTCTGTTTTGCTCATGGACCATGAGCTGTGCTACAATAGCTTTTTCCTCGGCTCTGACACTTGGTGGAGTTGAGCGGCGCATACGCTTCAACTGTGAAACGCACACAACGTGATTTCTTACCGTGACACACCTCCTTCTTTGCTGCCTTTGAGCGGAAATGCTTTATCACGACACACGTGTGATATAGCTTGACTGTATCACACGTGTGTGATACAGCTTTGCTGTGTAAACGGCCCAATGTGCACACAATTGTCTTGTAGAAAGTCTGGTCTACAAATAGGTACGGGCACACGCGATATTGAAACTTGACCTATTTTCAGCTCATGTGCAATGACATCATTTCATAGTGACGACTGGCACTCTGACGTCATGAATTGCGCTATTACAACAGCATGTAGGAGGAACATTTGTCTGACATCCAAAATATTGACGTCACATTACAAAGTAAATTACGTCCAGATTTTTGCCAAGATGCAATGGAAGCTGTGTTGTGACTAGGCGTGTGCCGAGAGTCAAACTTACATCAGATTCACGCTCGTAGGATAAGGTTTTAAAACCACTTGAGTGAGATTCTCAGTATCACCCAAACACCGATATAAGAATATTTGTTTTCATCCATACGTCACAATACCAGTCCCTTTAGCGCAAACCGTACCATATGACCGTGATTAAAAAAAAATATTTAAAATATTTTTTAAAAACTTGTAGCGACAAATGGCGGACTTCTTGTAGCCCTCTTTGTGACGCATCTTGGATGCGAGTTTTGCTCTTTAAAAGATTTAAAAAAAAAATACGTTCTAAAATTTAAAAAAGTTACTTAGTGTTGTTCGAAACAACAAGCACACTCAGTACTGGAGACGGCAACGTCATGAAATATTTTAAATTACGTCATAAGTCTATTATGTATAAATGTATATTCATTTGACATCAGTCATGTCTGGCGTGATCCAGGTCGGAAGATGTCTTCTTGATTTCTTTTACGAAAATATTGGAGGAACGAAAACAAATACGTTATTGGTAACAGGGGCTTGCTGCACGGACCCTTGTAGGCCTCCGGGGTACAATGGTTCATTTGACCTCCCTCCGGTCTACAAGGGTCCGTGTAGCAAACCCCTGCGACCAATAAATTATAATATTTCATACACACCTCCTTCTTTGCTGCCTTTGTGCGGAAATCACGTATTACACACGTGTGTGATACAGCCCTGTTGCGTGAACGGACGTGCGTGCACAAAATTGTCTTGTAGAAAATCTGGTCAACAAAAAGGTAGGGGCACCCACGATATTGAAACGACCTTTTTTCAGCTCACGCGCAATGACGCCATTTCGTCGTGGCAACTGGCACTCTGGCGTCATGTATGGTGCTATTACTTCGTCATGTAGAAACATTTGTCTGACATCCAAAATATCCACGTCACATTACAAAGTAAATGACGTCATGTTCTTTGCCAAAGACACAAAGGCGGCTGTGTTGTGGTTAGGCGTGTGCAGAAAACCAACTCACATCGGATTCATGCCCCAAAAAAGGGTGAGTAAGAAATAGATTCTTACATCGGTGTTTAGGTGATACTAAGAATCTCACACTCATGGTCTTAAAACCTTATCCTACTTGTTTTCGCTCGTAGGATAAGGTGCTAAAACCACTCGAGTGACATTCTGAGTATCACCTAAACACCGATGTAAGAATCTATATATATATATATCACGCAGTTATGAACGAAATATAAACCGTACTCACTAAGTTTGGAGACATTGTAATTTATTTTAATATATCAGGTGTTGATATTCGTTTAACAGTTTTATGCAGTGTTTAGACTGCTCCGAGAGCGCTTAGGACTTTTAAATTTCAATTTGTTTAACTCATTCAGCCCGACGGCCGTATTTCTAAAATTTTGAAGGCGTCATCAAATGACTATGCACCAGTTGCAGGAGATGGATCGACCATGATAATTCAAGAGCAGTGCCAGATTAACTTGGCGCCAAAACGCGCCAAGCTAATCTGGCACTACCCTTGAACTGTCATGGTCGACCCATCTCCTGCTGTAGGACGTCGGGGCTGAATGGGTTAAAAGGAGGGATAGGGAGGAGGGAGATCTCCAACTTCAAGTAAGGGACTTTGATTTAGCATTTTAAGGAATTTTGGGTAAGGGTATGCTAGGGCGGAACCTATTGACCCCCAACCCCCATACACCACACACCCCCTTCCACCCCCCTTCAAGATTCGCCCTGAGCTCGGACACAACTCGTTCAGGTTTCCTCACCGCCGTGTGCTGTCATTTCAGATGAAATTGAAGCTCTGGGAACGGATCCGCTGGAGACCCTTCTGAGGTCTGGAGGAACTAATTTGTTCCCCACTCTGAATCCGGCGTGGACAGACGAGGGGTGGAACTTTTCCCAGATCGCAGAGCGCGTCGGCAACGTCGGCAACCTGCAGGACGTGCCAGGCTTCTCCATCAAAATTACCTTTGACAAGAGAAATTCATCCAGGCTCACTTTGAAGGTAATTAAAAGTTTGTGTTTTACTCAATCGAGACGTGCCGCCTCCGGATACGCGGCTTAAGACAGTAATACGTGTTGCTGCGTGTATGTTGACGCATATAAGTTAACGCATTCGAGACGAGCCACCTCCGGATACGCGGATTAAGCCGCGTATCCGGAGGCGGCACGACTGACTCGAATGAGTTAATCACTTCACTGCCGTAACACAAATAGCCGGCATTTGCTGGTCTCCTGTGTATCTATGCCTTTTGGGTGACCTCACTTTGTATCAATGTTCCTCAGACAAATAAAGTTTTGTGGCGAGAAACTCTACCCATCTGCAAGAGGGGCTCAAGAAGATCTATGCCTCTTCCTGACATCACTTTCAATCCACCTTCCTGGGACATCTAGTTTGTGTGTGTGTGTGTGTGTGTGTGTGTGTGTGTGTGTGTGTGTGTGTGTGTGCGCGCGTGTGTGTGTGTGTGTGTGTGTGTGTGTGTGTGTGTGTGTGTGTGTGTGTGTGTGTGTGTGTGTGTGTGTGTGTGTGTGTGTTTGTGTGTTAAATTACCGAACACTGCAGAAATGCAGTCTGCGTCAGCTGGCACTGAAAGGGTTAAATTAACAATTTCAGAAACACGACTGGCAGGGAAAGGGTTAATGTGTTTCATTTCTGTTTCAGTTGGGCACACTGAAGGTGGACCAGCCAACCCTGGCACTGTTAACACCCGCCCAATACACTGGGGACAGAAATGCCTCATTGTTACAGTTTTACCAGGGGATCTACTCCAAGATTCTCATCATGTTGGGTGCCAACCAAACCACGGCCGCATAGGACGCTGTCGCTGTCGTGGATTTTGAAGTGGAGTTGGCAAGGGTAACGTTGATGATGCATTCTCCGAGTCTGTCAGGGGCACACAACTCTTGGATTTCCAACCCCTGTGTTTTCAAAGTTTCACCCTTTTTCAAAGACCTACACATGAGCACACAGCTGTGTGCTCATGTGTAGGTTTGAAAAGGGATGAAAGCACATGGGGAGGAAATCCCATAGTTGTATACCCCTGACAGACTCTGATGTCCTATTGAAGCTAGGAGTCACATTGGTTGTCGCCTTCAAACTGTTGCGCAGCGAATTGAGGGAGACAACCAGTGTAGCTCGTAGCCTGCCTCAAGGGCCTGTGGCGTAGGAGGATGTTGTTCACTTGGGGCACGGCGGGCCTTCCATATTACTTTACAGCCTCCCAAATCAACGAGGGAGGGGGTTGGGGCGTTGACGGGCGGGTGATAGGGGTGCGAGGGGGGATAGAGCGGGGAGGGGTGTGACAGGCGACATTTTAAGCTGCGAGGGGGGGGGGGGGGGTTAGTCATCCAGACCGTCCTGAAAAAGGAGTGGCGTCGAGTTTGATCGGCACTAAACTAATCAGTCACTACGTTGGAAACAGCACGATCAACTGATCGAGGACGCATGTCACTTAAAAAGTCCGCTGTCAGGAAATTGACAGATCATTACAGTTTAAGGCTAGTGCCAGTTTAGCTTAACGTTATTCCCGTACCGTTTGCTGAAGCACTCTCCAGATAGTCCTCTACCGCTCGAGGAGTACACCACTCTTCGCATCTCATTTAAATAGAAGTGTATTTGCACTGTACTATACTCCCCATTAGGGTAAAACTGGAACGGTTTTGGGCTCACGTACGGAGCAAAAGTGAGTCTATGTTCTGACCAAGTGGTCGTCCGCCGTCGTCCATGATAAACATTAACGTTGGCATTTTCTCGGCGACTGTTCAAGCCAAAGTCTTCAAACTTGGCCCAAGGATAATTTGTGACAAGACCTTTCTAAACACACCAATTTGAGTGACCTCTCTCAAAGACCACAGGAGACTAGGAAACAGGTCCAAAATTGCCTTATTGTGACAACTGTTTTTCTCAAATACTATTCACAACTTCAAACCCAAACTTGGTTCCAAGATACCTGTTGGTAAGACCTTTTTATGCATACTAATTTGGCTGATCCCTCGGAAGGCTAATGGTCAAAAGAGATCAGGAAATACGTGAAAATGTCCATGTTTTGACAAAAGATGTTTTTTCCTCAAATACTATTCACAACTTCAAACCCAAACTTAGTACAAAGATACTTGATAGTAAGACCTATCTATGCAAACTAATTTGGATGACCCCTCGGAAAGGTCAAGGTCACAAGAGGTCAGCAAATGTGTGTAAAAGGTCAATTTTTGATACAGTTGTAGTTTTTATCAACATTTTTATACAGATTTCAATCAAATTTGGCTCACAGTTAGGTGATGATAAGACCATCATCGTATGCATACTCATTTAGTTCAAGGGTCATGGGATGATCCAAAAATATATTTTTAAAAGCCAAATTTTGACCAACAAACATGCTTTTTCTTAAATAGTATTTTCAACTTCAGACCCAAACTTGATACGGATATACCTGATGATAATACCTGTCTATGCATACTAATTTCAGTGATCGCTCGGCAAGGTCAAGGGTACAAGAAGTCGGTAAATGTGCGAAAAAATCCCATTTTTGGTCAGAATTGTAGGTGTTATCAAAGTGTTTGCAAACTTTTCAATCAAATTTGGCGTGAAGTTTGCTGATGGCAAGACATTTCTATACATACTAATTTGGTTGACTAATCGCAAAGGTCAAAGTTCACGAGGTTTTTTGACAGACGTTTTAAAAATGTTGAAAAGTTGAGAAAACATTGATTTTTCTGGTGCTGAAGCCAGCCTTTTACTTATATATTTATTATTTATTCATTTATTTATTTAGTATTAATCACTTATTTAATTAAGTTGTTTATTTGTTCATTTATTCATTTATTTGTCTAGTTATTTATTTATTTATTTATTTATCAATCTATCTATCTATTTATTATTGCTATTTATATTCCATGACGTCATTTTTTGCTGTGCAAATTTCATTCAAATTATTTGCTGCCGTGCACGTTTTTCCGAGTGAGTATTCTATTTTCCAGATCCTTGTCCCTGCAAAAGTGAAGGCTGATAGACGCCGTTTACAGCTAGATGACGGTGAAGAACATGACGGAGCGATATCCCCAGCCTTTATGACGGTGAAGAACATGACGGAGCGATATCCCCAGGTTGGTACTTTGGATTTCACCTGAAAGTCCTGAGATAAAGTCTGAAGAAAAAATAGGTTCCATTCTCCAACCCTAGGTTTATGTGGCAAAGAGACAGGAGACCATGACAGCGTTAAGATCATCAGGCACTACCTTTGGTGGACCTAAATACCGCCGTACCGCCAAAGACAATACATTATAAGACAAATCACTCGCCCCGAGAGTGCGATGACGTGCTTTGAGAGTTTTCTCCCTTGTAATCGTGTTGAATCATGGCTGACCGAACGAGGCAAGGGCTGACTTTTGCAGCGCAATTTCTTGTCCGAAGTTTCACCGGCATGTCAGTTTTCCTTTTTTCCAATGAAGAAACAAGGTAAGCTGATTACTCTGTGGCCTTATTTTTGCATAAATGCATAAATTTACGACCGTATGATAATTTCATGGCGCAAACTGAGGATGTCTATTTTCGACTCTGAATTAGAGTTGCGAGGGCGATACTCAGGCATAGGTCCCTCGTGTGATATGTATCTTTGGGCTTAAATCTGGGAGAGTGGAAAACTGATCCAACTGCAAACAGACCCTAGCCGGCTCTCCACGCCGTGAATTCCGAGAAATGTCAGTGGGAAAGTGATCTAACGACCAATTAGATCCAGAGTAATTATACGTTTCTAGTAATTTTGTTTTCAAATGTAGAAGAGGGCAATATGTACATAGACCAGTTTTCCTGCCCCATTGTATCCACTGTATGGTGGACTAACTCAAGTTAGATCTAGTCATTTGTGCCACACGTGCTTAACTTGGGCGAGAAAAAGTATTCTTTAGGCTACAGGGACCTTTCCCTTTCGTTCAAGGCAATAAGACTGATAGGGAGAATCCTGTGTAAGTTTCACGTTCTTAATCGAGTTGTTTTAAGACCGATGTTCCGATCAAAAAGAGGAAAGTACTGGTGAGAAATTAAGCAAAGAAACCTTGAGTTGTAAGGTCGTTGATAAAATTCAATCGTTGCAAAGTTACTTCGCTTTCATTGTCTATCAAGACTTAAAATACAAAAGTATAAGAGGTCATGCAGAACTCTGTCCACTGTACTGTTCTCACGAACTACGCCTACAGACTACAGTATTTAGCTGGTGATGTTTTAGTACTTGTATTTCAGTCTTTGTTATTCTCCCAACAGATGTCCGGGTGCAGAATTCTCGCAGAGAAGATCTGTTGGGACTTTTACCTGCTGAGCTGCGTTCACGTTCCTGCAGGCTGTGCAGTGCCCATTTTGAAAACAGCCAGTTCACGTGCGCCGACTGTGTTTTCGGTGCACAGCAGAGACGAGGGATACTGCTACATATTCAGAAGCGCCGCCTAGTCACAAGCAGGCACGCATGTCACTGCCACCAGGTATTTTCAATGAAATAAATATAATTTGATTTATAATTTGTAAGCTGAAATTGTTAATTTATAAAAAATTACCAAACAATGACAGCACAAAAGATTAGTTGTGTGAGTTGTTTTCACAACTGGGGTCGTAAAATCTGTTGACTATTAAAATCAGACAAGCAGATTTTAAATTTGGATGAATTTTCGATGGCCTTTTTGTGTGTGTTCGCGCCTGCATGTGTGTGTGAAAATACATTTTTTGTCAATCATATGAAATGTGAATTAATTTTTTTGATCTGAGTAAATATGCTGTGGATTATCATGATATCATTAATGATTTAATGCATGGTTGCTTGTGTGTATGCAGATGAGTCCAGTGGAGAAACTGGTGTGGGGGGAACTGCAGCAACAGGTGGTCAGGACATCGATTCACCAAGAAAGCAGGCTTTGAAGAAAAGTCTCAAAACTGTGCTCAACAGATTGTACTGCCTTAAAAAAAATGTAATTACGACAGAAAGACGGCAAACAAGGAAAGAAAAGACATTAACACTCAAAGAGAAGAAGGATGCAGCAGCGAAGAGCCGCTTGGCCCAATTTTTGCCTGATTCGTTGTTAAGTTTATTTCAGCACAGTTGCGTGAAATACACAAAAAGAAACAAGGCCGGAGATGAACGGAGACAGAAAAAAACAACAGCTTTATCTTTGTTTCATGCAAGCCCCAAGGCATATCGTATGCTTGCAAAATTCTTTGTCCTCCTGTCAGTTTCAACCTTACGGAAAAATATGCGAAAGGTTTCAGTCTGTCCCGGCTTTAGTGCCAAAATTCTGAAAGCACTTCAGATTAAAGTGTCTGTACTGCCGCCAAAGTCAGAGCTGTGTGCAATAGTACTAGACGAAATGACAATAAAAGAACAAGTCACCTACAACAAAAAACGTGATCAAATAGAAGGGGCAGAGAATTTTGGGGAGGACGAGAGGACAAAGCTTGTGGCAAACCATGCGACTGCCTTTGTTGTAAGGGGTTTAGTTTCCCACTGGAAGCAGCCGACGGTCTGGTGGGGGAGGAGGGAGTTGTTGGAGAACATAATTCTGATCGGTGATGACATGTTTACCTATTTACCTGGTAATGACTTTTAGATCTAAAGGCGGTGGGCATGTGACTGATGGTATTGTCTGTTGTACGTCTTATGATAATTCAGCCAAATGCGTATATTCATGTTGACCTACTATTTTGTGTATGATGAATAATTTTGTCATACATTTACATGTGTTGGGTGGATGGATGAATTGAGAGGTAATCAGTGATAATTTCTTATTAATCTCTTTGTGCATACAACGCCAGGGACTGTTTACAGTTTCTAACGGGTGTATGCATAAGGTGGTTAGCGTGGCCTGTGTATAATCACTATTTGGTTGCACAAACTACAAAGCAGAAACCGAAGCACTTATGCAGGCCGCCTCCATGGTTCAGAATTCTACAGACCCATGCTATCAAGTTGTCTTCTTCTCCGATGCCCTTTCAGTCCTTCAGGCCCTCGAGAACGACAAACTCCCCCAGCTGACCAGAGCTTTGCAGAAGGTCAGACAAACCAGAAGAGTTGTTCTCCAATGGATACCAGCCCACTGTGGGGTACCAGGAAATGAAAGGGCAGACGAGCTGGCGAAAGAAGGAGGCACAAAAGATCAACAAGAAAACAGCGTCAGCTATAGTGAGCAAAAGACAATCATCAAGGCATTGATGAGGCCGAGGTCAAACAGAGACGACTACCACACAATGACCAGAGAGCAGCAAGTCGTCCTGATCAGACTGCGTACCGGCCACAACAGACTGAACGCTCACATGAACAGAAAGCTCAAGCTGGCGCCATCACCAACCTGCGCCTGTGGTCAGGAAGACCAAACAGCGGAACATATTCTCCAGAGATGCCCCCTACTGGACGATGAAAGAAAAGAAGTGTGGCCGTCGCCAACTCCACTGCAGACCAAACTCTACGGCAGTCGAGAAGACCTGGAGAAAACGACGTCATTCATCGCCGGTGCTGGACTGACCGTATAGCCCACTGCGAACGAAAAGAAGAAGAAGACTATTTGGTTTTCTTGATAATACCTGCTGCAAGTTGAACTTGTATTAATAAACTGATCTTCTTGTGAGATTGTTCAAAACAACTGATGTTTGCTGTAAATTATTTCTTATTTAGTCCTGTGTTGGTGGTTTGTTTGTATGTGTGTTCGTTTGTGTGCATGTGTGTTTGTTTGCGTGCACGTGTGTGTGTGTGTGTGTGTGTGTGTGTGTGTGTGTGTGTATGTGTGTGTGTGTGTGTGTGTGTGTGTGTGTGTGCGTGTGTGTATGTACTAGACATCAACTCACACTACGGCAAAGATGAAATGCCTGATTTATTTATTTTTCTATTACACTTTCCGTGCTAATTACCACTTTTCCGAAAAATCTTTCGATTAGGAATAGAAAAAAAAAATATCTTAGAAGCAGAGCTCATGTGATTTTAAAACAGTTTTCCGCAATGCACACACAAAAAGCACCTGTTACCCTTCAAAAAGACTCGCGTCAGAGCTCGAGCCCATTACCAGATAGTGATAGACGTATGGCCACAACACGATTACACCATGGGACGCAACTGCTACACTGACCTCGCTTTTTTCAGTAAGCGTTATGAAGGAGTGATCTGTCTTATAATGTATTGTCTTTGGTACCGCTATCTAATAGACCTGACTTTACGTGTACTTAAGATGATTAACACTAATGCAGAGTGCACATTTACACACGGCTTCGTACGATTATTGGCGACATTTGGTAGTGTACTGGCTCTGTAGGTCTCTGAGTTAGAATGCCAATGACTTATACACGAGATGTCAGCAGTATCTGTTGCAAACAGTTTAGCGACCGTGTTGGGATGCTTCATCCAAAGAATTCCGTCTTTAATGTGTATACCTATCGTACGCGTACCGTTTCCTCGTTGTTTTGTTTCAGTTTGACTGGCTCGGGTACTTCAACAGGTTTTTGGCAAACAGCGGTGTAACTTTGACACCGGAAACGGAGATAATCAACACGGCCGTGGGCTACTATGACAAGTTTTTCGAACTCGTCGCGAAGACATCGACAAGGTACGATTCACAAGCTCTAGTCAAAAACGGGTTGATATCAACTTCAGCTGTAAGTCTATCCCAGTCCTCGGGTCGACGTCGGCTGCAGAGGGCCCGCGCACGACTGTGCGCGGGCCCACTGCGGCCGACGTCTACCCGAGAATCTTTTGCTTTAACTCTTTGACTACCAAGTAAAGTTTCTGTATAATATATTCTACCATGAGTCTGTCGTGAGTTCGTTTCTGGGTTCATTTTGCACGCCAAGTAATGGCTTGCAAGGACACATTCAGCGCTAAAATAGCCAAGCACACGCGGACTGCAAGCGAACCTTGGCTGGCCGGATCGCGCCGCCGATAGTGTTTATCTGTAGCAAAGATTTAATGAGATGCAACTTCCAGAAGTTAATCCGCGAGCGGCTTGTGCATGCAGGAATTGGAACCAAAAGAGTATCTGGCGAACACTAAATTATGATGTCTCGATGAGTCCTCGTGGAAGGTGTTAGTTAAGGAGTATAATAATGTTCATTTGACCAACAGTAGGCATTGTCAAGCAAGAGGCATTTGCCTCGGCGCATTAAAGCTTCTTGGAAAAAATAATCTGCCTTGACACTTTCTACCATAAGACCGAAATCCAACATTTTGAAGTCGCCCTCTGAAGGACTGTATTACAATTCTAGAGACAGAGTGAGCATGATAGTTTAAGGGTGGTGCCAAAATAACTTGGTGCCTATATGCGCCAAGCTATTCTGGTACCATCCTTGAACACCGTTGATGCGTGGGGCTGAATGAGTTAACCTGTAAAGCCAGTGTGTCCATTTTATTATGTTAGATTTTTTGGTGAATGCGCTAAAAGCTCTTTTTCACAAAAATGGACATACTGTATTTTTCTTCCATTTGCCAAAAGAAAGAAATGAATTTTAGAACTCTTGATCACGGTTCATTATTTTCTATTAGTTGTGATTTCTTAAGTATAATAATAATATACTCAGAGGCAATAAAAATGCGAAAAGTTTCGGTAAATGTACCCACACAGAAAGAGCCACCCTCACAACAAAACAAGAAAATAGTCTTTGTTGTTTACATCAGATGTTCAGCTACTGAGTGAGCTACCTTCACAAAAAAAGGGGGGAAAGTTATCGCCCTTGACAACCTTGGAGGACACAGGGTTTTCAGTAGTGGTGAAAATCATCAAAACTGGACCTACTCTGACAAGCACGTTTCCTGTGAGATGTTTTAACACACATGCTGTGTGGTTTGGTTTGCATATGATGTTGTTAACTGCCTCAAAACGAATTTGGTTCACGAAATTCGCTAGTGAACCAGAACTATCGGTGCACATTATTTTTTTTTAATATCTTATTTTATTCAATATGAATTACTTTCAAGCTACTTTTTATTCTTCAGTGATTGACACAGAGATAAAGAACACACTCATATCCATTTGATCAGGTAAATATGGCCGCTAGCCTATAAAAAAAAATATTTAAAAAAAAATAATTTTTAAAAAAGTTTCCTTTTCGTGTTTGCAAGTTATATTGGTTATTTGGGTGCCCTTGACAAACGAATGTAGATCAACACCGAACAAGCCAGATTTTCATTCACACGGACCCTAGTGACACTGCACACTGGTTGGTTTTCAGCTGTGTCCTCTGCTGATGCTCCCCGTTTCATTTTCAATATCCCTCGATGGTAGGGTCACTGATGACGTCATAAGTCATCGATGTGAGATTTTGAAGACTAAACATTTCATTCACATGTGTGTGTGTGTGTGTGTGTGTGTGTGTGTGTGTGTGTGTGTGTGTGTGTGTGTGTGTGTGTGTGTGTGTGTGTGTGTGTGTGTGTGTGCGTGTGTTTATAGGACACTGTTGAACTACGGGATGTGGAGGCTGGCCTTTAAGCATGCTTCACTGTCTTCCTCAGCCATCCGCGGTGCTAAGCAGCCTCTAATAAACGTGAGAGATCATTCTGACATTTTGTTTGCTGTATCGTTTATTACATTTGCGACAATGGTCCGTTGTAAGTACAGCATTTCTGGCCCATAAAGGCGAAATGCATCAAGTCGACTGTGGTGAAAAGCGAGTTTCGTTCAAATGGAAAGAAAATCTCGCTTTTCACAAAACTGGACTTAGTACCTTTTGCCTTCCTAAGAAGGACACGTAAGAGAGGTGCATTCCACAGAATACCAGCTGTATTTGCGACTTTCGTTGTACTTTCAGACTTTGTAACCCTTTGGCTGTCGGCAGCGCTTTTTGTCGAGGTGATTCATAAAGGAATCACCTCGACAAAAGGCGCTATCGACAGCCAAAGGACTATATATGGCATGCGGTTATGCCGGACCTCGTCCTCCTTTTTTAATGTTTTATTTGTTTGATTTTGCGGTTTTTGTCTGTTAGTGTGTGCTTATGTAGCGTTGCAAGTTCTTTAGAGGAATAACCCCTTGGCTGTCGGCAGTGTTTTTTGTCGCGATGATTCCTGCAGGAATCATCGAGACACAAACCGCTGCCTACAGCCAAAGGGCTGATACAGTGAATTGAATGTTTGCTCATCTGCTATAAGCTGTTTACAAGAAAAGTAGGGGAGGAGACCCATGTATGAAACATTTAAGCAAAAACGTCTCGCGCGACCGTCCAAAAGAAAGGTAGAATGAATCCAAAACCAGGGTTTGATAAAGATTATATTGATGCATCTTAGGACAAAGCCAAATTTCAAAACTCGAATCGACGCAGAAGCAGTTCCAGTTTGAAAAAAGTGACACATTGTTTCATATTAGGCACCATTTGCCTAATTTGAAACACAAGGTCTCCTATTATGAAACAGTGTGAATATGTCCTTTTTACAAGTTTCACTTACATTTTGTTGGAAAATTTAGGCATGAGAGATGGTTAGCGCACATTATAGGCTCATTTAACATTGAAAGTGAGTTAAATATACTGAGTCATCCACAACTGGTTCACTATAGGTCCATCATTCTGTGTATATCCAAGTGTTACATATTTTATCATATTGAATTTTTGAGAGACCATCAGAGCCACAGACTTCTAATTTGGCACAGTGATTATATTTGACAATAGCTTTGATTGTCACTTGCGCTGACCATCATAAATGATAAAGGTTACAACGGTCAAACGGGCGATTTTTTAAAATAAAAACTAGTTAAATTCAATTTTAAAACTTGCCAAAGAGAAAACTAATGATACAACTTTTGTTTACAGTTCTACTGAGTTAACCTTTCGTTAAGGTCAAAGGTCATGGAAAGTAAGAACGCTTTTATTTTCAGTTGTTGCTATTGCAGGTAGTTCGAATGTGAACTTTGCAGTAAGACCCCACTAGAAATGTTGCTAGGGGTTACACTATCTATGTATATTAATTTGATTGGCCCCTTCCAAAGGTCAAAGGTCAGGCATGGTCAGAAAATGTGTGCAAAATGTTCAATGTATGGGGGAATAAAAGCTACTGTACTTAGTTTTTCCACCTCAGAAGTAAAACTTGATAAAAGCTAGCAATATCGACACATGTTTATGTACATGTTCAGAAGCAAATTCAGGGGAGAGGGTTGTTCCAAGGTGCACGGCTCCCATGATATTTTTTAATGTGTAATTTTCCATTTGGGGAGTTTGGACACCCCCCCCCCCTCCTCGCACACACACACACACACACACACACACACACACACACACACACACACACACACACACACACAAACAAACACAAACACAAACACACACACACACACACACACACACACACACACACACACACACACACACACACACAAAACCCGTGCCTCTTCTTGGAAATTGTGAAAGGTCCGGCTTGTGATTTTTCGGTCATTGGTGAAAAGATCTCCAGACCTCTTTTCCCCTTCACGCGACTCCTCACCCGCACTAACACCAGCACCACGCACCCCTCGTTTGATAGTCAACAAATGGTGCATTTGTATATCCTTACCCTCTTCACATTTTCAGCAACTGTGACTCCGCCGACAGGAAGAGTTCCCACGAAAAGGTACGGAATCTCCCGCACGTTCTTTTTTTTAAAAACTGCCCTCTACCTTAAAGAGAGGCCATTCGCAATAGTATTCGTGGTATAAAATACATACTTAGATACTTTCAAACTTTTGCACCCAAAGTTAACTTTGAGTAATTCCCCTTGATATGTGTACAGTTCTACCAGCGCTAGAATCACCTATCTGGTGTGTGAGTAACTTTAAAAATATTTGTGTGCAAAATATGACTAATCTTTACAAACACATTTACCTTTGATGACCTTGACCTTTTTTACAGGTGAAATATGTAGGTAAAGTTGTTCTTGTAAACGACAGTTGTGTCGAGTTTAAAGTCTGTGAATGTTATAGTCCCTAAGAAATTGCCTTATACAAACGCACGCATACACACACGACGGCTGAAGAGCGGATACATGGACGATTGGTGACTACATTTATACTGTTTCACATTTTCTGTCACACCTAAGCCAACAAAGTTTGCTCTTGGAACAACTATTTAGCCCCACTCCCTCCCCGCAGATAGTAATGCGCCATTTTGTCTGTCTGAAAGCATTCCCAACAACTGTGCGCATCATCTTGAAGTGATGTAGCGACATAAACCTGGTTTTTTACATACCTGTTTTATTCTCTTCGCTACCACTGGACGCAAATATTGCTCTGAAATCTTTCTTAATGCAGTCCCAAGGAATCCCAACCGTCAAATAAATATATGTCAGTCGTGTCAGCAACAAGAGCCAAAATCGCCATAAGCCACCGCACACGTGATCGCGCGAGGCTCATGAGGCTCTATGTGTCTTGCAGATGGATCCTATTGAGAGATTTTCGGCTGTGAAATGGTTAAGTGAAAATAGAATGAAGAAATTTTTTTAAAAAAACGGGCCTGTGGTTTCAGAGAGGCGCACACAAATATGGCCTGTGAGGTATTCTATACTCAGTAATCTGCAAGACAAATATGGTAACTATGACCTTGACCTTGATGTAGAGGCGCAGTTAAGATTGATGGCAATGTGAGATATGGTAAAATACTATTATCTAAAATTTGTATTGAATAGGCCCAATGGTTATTGGGATATTGCCTAGCACACAATTCTGCACAAAACAAATATGGCCGTTGTGACCTTGTCCTTTAAGGCAGTGCATAGATTCTGGTGTGCAACACTCTGTGTCGTTACAAAATATCACAATTTGCCATTTGGATCACATCGTTTCGGTGTTTACAGTAACATTGCCTGGACAATGGCATACATAGTAAATGTAGCCGTTGTGACCTTGACCTTGACTAAAGTGACGTGATCCTGGTGTGGGATACTCTGTATTGAGAAAAAGTATCAACATCTGAAATTTGGAACAAACTGGCTGGATAGTTTCCGATATATACGCTAGACAAATACTGCTCCTTATATGAAACACTGTTTTAAATATAAAACACGTTTCATATTAGGTGCTCTTTGTGTTTCATAATAGGAACAAGATACCCCTACAGGAAAATGCGTGCCTCCAAAACACCAAAAAGAGAACCAAACGAATGCCGCTGGTTATCTGATGCCGGAAGATTGCTCTTCGTGACAAGAGTGGCTATTTTTAAAAAAATCACAAAACTGAATGCTGATTTAGGTGTTTCAAAATGGCGAAAAATAAGAAGCAGAAGGGTCAAAAATAACATTTTCTCGGCGTGTTTGCGTTTTCATCACGCCTGACATTCTTGTACCGGAAATAAGGCTCACTAAAGTAGTTCTATATTACTGCACAGGCGGAATTTGGAAAAGTTATTTCGTTTCGCCGGGAGCAAGGTGTTTCATAATAGGCACTGTTTCATATTAGGGGCTCCTCCCCTACATGTGAGAGAAATGAAATGAAACTTTAGTTTCCAAGGATAAAAGAATAGGTGCGCAGACCTGTTTTCATTCTTGTCCTTGCTACACACTACAAAACAAAATAACGTACATAAAATCACTCTCTTACCCACACACACACACACGCCGGTGTGCTATTGCCGCATCAGAGAGAGACAGACAGACAGACAGACAGACAGATAGACAGACATAAAGACAGACCGACAGACAGACAGAAGACAGACAGACAGGGGTTGCGGACAAGGTGGTGTTTGGGAGGGGAGGGATGGTGGTGGGAGAGAGGAGGGGGGTGAAAAGGTTAGGCATCATTGAAGCAAATTCACATGTACCATAATATGAGTCAAATAACCCAGAAAAAAAAGCGTTTTAAAATGCGAAGAAATAAGCAGTTCAAAGAGAGAAACACGCTTTGAAAGGACGAGCACAAAACAGCCTTTTCAGTTCGTCCTTTCAAAGCGTCTTTTTTCCATGGTGACTTTTCTACGTCATAAGTAATTTTTTGTAAACAATAGAACACAATACTTTGAATATGAATCTGAAGTTTTCAGGGTTGCCCCCCTCCCTCCCTCCCCCTCCCCCCCCCCCCCCGCCCCTCCCCCCCCCCCTCACCCCCACCTCCCCCTCTCCTCTCCTTTTAACAGGCGTTGCAGGAAATCACCGAAACCCCGGCACGTTGGCAGACGTGTCTGGATGAAATGCTGGGGCATTTCCCGGAGTTCATGGGGCGAGTGCTTGTGGATGGCAGTGGCTTCACAGCACAAAAGCAGCGCGTAAGAATCTTCGTTCACTTCGGTTGCTTCATCATCTTCTTCATTTTAAAGTCCCTCTGGCACTAAAAGTGATCGGGGACTATTATTCGGTTGGTTTCGCGTGCTCTTTGCTGATGTACTCACCAGATAGACCCACTCGGGGCGTACCCCACAAGTGCACTTCTATTCAAATGAGATGCTTCGCATGGTGTACTTGTGCTTCGCATCTCATTTAAACAGAAGTGTACTTGTGGTGTACTACCCGAGTGGGTCAGGGCCTCATTTGAATGGAAATGTACTTGTGGCGTACTCCTTGAGTGGTTCTGTCAGTGGAGTACACCCACAAGCGGTACGGGTTGTCTACCACTCTATTCTTTCGTTCTTTCTTTCTGTCTACTTTCTTTCTGTCTACTTTCTTTCTGTCTACTTTCTTTCTTTCTTTAGGCCAGGGAAATTCCTTCTGATCCGCTGGATGAGGCTACCAGTTGCAAGAGACATACATAGATCTTCATGACCTCCTGCAGCTGTTGGCCTTACGAGGATCAATGCCTCTTGCCGGCATTATTTACATTGCATAATTTTAACTGTAGAAGCGTGTGCCATCGGTAAGGAAAAAAAGACATTGGCCTTTTGGGCCTTTTTTTCCTTTGTATCTTTTTTTTTTTTTTTTTTTTTTTTTTTTTGGGGGGGGTGGGGGGGGGGACACAGTCGTACGCTAGCAGCTAGTGCAGGCTTTAGTCGACCCGAGGCCTTTCACTTACTGCGGATTGACCTGTGCTTCTGGGTTTTTACTTTTTTTTTTAAATTTTATTTTAGTTCCTCGATATGACAACTATCTTGAAGACAGCATTTCGAGAGGTGCTGAAAGAGACAGACTGGATTACCGAGGCCACCAGAACTGCCGCTCTAGAAAAGGTAAGACCCACAGGCTTCAGTCGAGAACGACACGGTGTGTGTGTGTATGTGTGTGTGTGTGTGTGTGTGTGTGTGTGTGTGCGTGCGTGCGTGCGTGCGTGCGTGCGTGCGTGCGTGCGTGCGTGCGTGCGTGCGTGCGTACGTGCGTGCGTGCGTATGTGTGTGGATAGAGACGTTACCCTCATCTGTGTTATAATTACGTTCGATCTAAGTTTGGGAGAACCGACGCTTTAATATCGATAAATAAATATACCGATAAGTATGGTGAAAAACACTTGTCTCGACCATAACTTGTGATTTAGAGACTGACCACATTCGAGACGTGCCGCATCCGGATATGCGGCTGTATGCCGTGTGTCCGGATGCGGCACGACTCGAATGAGTTTAGTTTTAAACAAGTATTTTTACGATTAAAGACATGAAATCCGGAGTATCCGGCACACACAAGGCACAATTCCTTCACTGTACACTGTACACTACGAAAGAGAGGCCTAATTTTGAAGTGTCAGAAAAGAGAAAACAACTTAGAAAGTAACCTCGAGTGTTACAAAAAATTGTGTCCGCTGTTATTTAACAAAACAGTATGTCCACGTTTGATAAATTCATTGTTATATAATCAAATCTCGCTTTTCTAATAAGTGGACATAGGGGAGGATACCCATCTATGAAACACTTAAGCAAAAACGTCTCGCGCGATCGTCCAAAGAAAGGTAGAATCAATCTGACACTAGGGTTTGATAGAGATTATATTGATGCATCTTAGGACAAAGCCAAATTTCAAAACTCGAATCGACGCAGAAGCAGTTCCAGTTTTGAAAAAGGTGACACATTGTTTCATATTATCACCATTTGCCTAATATGAAACACCAGGTCTCCTATTATGAAACTATGTGAATGTCCTTTTCACAAGTTTCATTTTGTTGGAACATTAAGGTATGAGACACATTATAGTCATATTTAACATTGAAATGAAGCAATAAATTAATATGCATAGACAGTGTAGCACACACTATAGGCTTATTTAACATTGAAAGGAACCAATAAATTAATATGCATTGAAAGTATAGCAGACACTATAGGCTATTTAACATTGAAAGTGAGTTAAATATAATGAGTCATCCGCCACTGGTCCACCAACGGTCCATCCATCCATCATCATTTGTATATCTAATTGTGAGAGATTTTATCATTTTAAATTTCTGAGAGACCATTAACGCCACAGACGTCTAAACTGGCACTGTGGTCCTATATGATAATAGCTTTTTGACTGTCATTTGCGCATTCCCCCGTGAAAGGTCAAGGTTACAAAGGTCAATAAACATGCTATTTATTTTTAAAAGAAACTAGTTATAATTTTATTCTAAAACTTGTCAAAGAGAAAACTGATGATACAACTTTTGTTTGCAGCTCTACTAAGTTAACCTCTCGTTAAGGTCAAAGGTCTCGGGAAGTTAGAAGGCTATTTATGTTAGATTGTTGCTGTTACAGGAAGTTCGTATGTTAGCTTTGCAATAAGACGCCGGTTCTGAGAAATGTTGCTAGGGGTTACACTATCTACGCATATTAAGTTTATTGTCTCCTTCCAAAGGTCAAAGGTCAGGCATGGTCAGCAAGTGTGTGGAAAATGTTATATGTATGGGGAAATAAAAGCTACTGCATTTAGTTTTTCCACCTCAGAAGTAAAACTTGATAAAATCTAGCATTATCGACACAGGTTTATGTACATGTTCAGAAGCAGATTCAGGGAGAGGGGGTGTTCCAGGGTCCACGGCTCCCAGAATATTTTTAAATGTGTAATTTTCCATTTTGGGGAGTTTGGAACCACCCCCCCCCCCTCCAACACATACACACACACACACACACACACACACACACACACACACACACACACACACACACACACACACACGCCCGCCCGCCCGCCCGCCCGCGCCTCTTCTTGGAAACTGGAAACGTTCTTTGAGAATGTGGACCCCCCTCCCCGTCGTTTGATTTTTCGGCCAGTGGTGAACGGATCTCCAGACCTACTCCCCCTTCCCTCGACGCCCCCCCCCTCCACCCCAACCCCACCCCACCCCCCTATTTGCACTGACACCAGCACCACGCACACCTCGTTTGATAGTCAACAAGTGGTGTATTTCTAGGTCCTCATCCTCTTCACATTCTCAGCAACTGTGACATCGCGGACAGAAAGAGTTCCCATGAAAAGGTTTACGGAATCTCCCGCACGTTTTTTCTTCACTGCCCTTTAACTGAAAGAGAGGCCATTCGGAATAGTATTCATGTGATAAAAGCATACTTAGGTACTCTCAAACGTTTGCGCCTAAAGTTAACTTCTTTTTCTTAAATGTGTGCGAAAAATGACTAATCTTTACAAATACGTCGACCTATGGTGACCTTGACCTTTTCTGCAGGTGAAATATGTAGGTATAGGTGTTCTTGTAAACTACAGTTGTGTCTAGTTTAAAGTCTGTGGATGTTGTAGTACCTAAGAAATTACCTTAGACAAACGCAGTCATACACACACGACGGCTGAAGAGCGGATGCATGGACGATTGGTGACTACATTAATACTGTTTCACATTTGCTGTCACACCTAAGCCAACAAGGTTTGCTCTTGGAACAATATTTTAGCCACCCCTCTCCCCCTGCCCCCCTCGCCCCCCCCCCTCCACCTCGCAGACAGTAACGTGCCATTGTGTTTGTCTGGAAGCATTCCCAACAACTGTGCTTGTCATCTTGAAAGGATGTAGCGACGTAAACTTGGTTTTTGACATATCTGTCGTATTCTCTTCGCTACCACTGGACGCAAATGTTGCTCTGAAATCTTTCTTAATTCAGTCCCAAAGAACCCCAACCGTCAAATAAATGTCAGTTGTGTCAACAAGAGCTAAACTCGACATGAGCCCCCGCACCCGCGGGGCACATGAGAATCTATGTGTCTTGCAGATGGATCCGATTGAGAGTTTGTCGGCTGTGAAGAGCTTAAGTCAAAAGATCATCAAGAAAGAAGTTGGAAAAAATCGGCCATGTTGTTTCAGAGATATTGCCTTCACAAAGGCTCATACAAATATGACCTCTGCGACCTTTACCTTACAGATCGTGACATTATTCTGCTAAAGACATCACATACGAGGGTAAGGCATCACTTCCTAAAAATTCAGAGCAAAACGGTACAGATGTTTTTAGATGTATTTTCTGCACAATAATCTGCGAAAAAAATAATTATGACAACTATTACCTTAACCTTGAGGTAGAGGTGCAGTTAAGACTGATGGCAATGTGTGATGTGATAAAATACTATTATCTAAAATTTGGATTGAAAAGGCCCAATCGTTTTTGAGATATTGCCCAGCACACAAATCTGCACAGAACAAATATGGCCGCTGTGACCTTGGCCTTCAAGTCCGTGAAAAGATTCTGGACGTGCAATACTCTGTATCTTCACAAAATATCACAATTTGCCATTTGGATCAAATCGTTTTGACGTTTACAGCAACATTGCCTGGAAAATGGCACAGATAGTAAATGTAGCCATTGTGACCTTTACCTTGATGGAAGTGACATGATCCTGGTGTGGGATACCCTGTATTGAGAAAATGTTACAACATCTGAAAATTGGAACAAACTGGCTGGATGGTTTCCGATATGTACGCTAGACAAACGCAGGTCCTTATATGAAACATACTGTTCTAAATATGAAATTCTGTTTCGTATTAGGTGTATTGTGTGTTTCATAATAAGAACAAGATACCCCTCCAGTAAAATGCGTGCCTCCAAAACAACAAAAAGAGAACCAAACGAATGCCGGTGGTTATCTGATCTACAAAGACTGCTATTTACGACAAAAGTAGTTATTTTCCAAAAATCACAAAACTTAATGCTGATTTAGGTGTTTCAAAATGGCGAAAAATAAGAAGCAGATGGGTCAAAAATAACACTTTTTCGGCGTGTTTTCGTTTCATCACATCTGACATTCTTGTACCAGAAAAAAGGCTGGGTTAAGTAAGGTCTGGTCTAGCTGTGTTTTGGGGTTTCTCGATTTATGTGTGTGTGCTGGTCTGTGATTTTGAATCTTACGACACAGCCGTAAGGTCCAAAATCACATACCAACACACTCATTGTTTGTCGTCTGCTTGCAGCTGGCAGTCATGGGTAATAAAGTGGGATACCCGGAGTATATCATGAACGATACCTGGATAAATGAAAATGCGGCGGCGGTAAGCTTTTGTTCTGATATTTACAAGTATTTTTTTTATAAGCACTGTGCGTTTGTCTGCCTATTAGGCTTGATTTGTCCCGAGCCAGTGCGTGTCAGGTTTCATTTCAATACTCGTTTGTTTGTTTTTTATATATATATAGGCTATTGTTAGCAGGGGTTTGCTGCACTGACCCTTGTATGCCTGAAGAGGGTCAAAGTAATCATTGTATACCGAATAATCTCTGAAAAATGTTACCACATTCAAACTTAATATTTATACCAAATTTCAGCTAGTCATGTGTGGTCCATTATCAGACATGCCACATATGAAGTGGATATTGTGGACTGTTTGCTTTAAATGTTAACCTCTTTACAAAATTTGTTGAAGACTGAAAACCAGATAACACATAATTATATGAACTCTGCCATCAAGAGGCACAGAACATCATAAGACCTCGCGACTGCGGGGTCTGTCTCATGAGGTTCTGTGCCTCTTGCATTCGGGTTGTGTTACGCACGTTTCAACAGCGAGAGGATCAATGCAAACAGAAAAAACTAACAACACTAAAAATCCGCATACCCCCTCCCCCCACCCTCCCCCCTCCCTCCCCCCCCCCCCCCCAAAAAAAAAAAAAAAAAAAAAAAACAAAAAAAAAAAAAAAAAAAAACACCACCACCATATACATGGATGGGGTAATTTTTGTTTTGTTTTTGAAATGACTTTTCAACATTATACGCGTGTTTTGTGTTTGTGCATTGTACACTAAATGTCAAAAGAAATGCGACGTCACTAGAGTCATCAGAAACACTTTAGTGACACTTTAGTGTTTCCGATGACTCCGATGATGTCGCATTTCTTTTGCTCGTCGGCATATTTATATGCGTGATTTATGTATGCAGCTGAATGTAACTGAGGGAAAGTACTTTGAGAACACCATGAATGCACTAATCTACGACCGCGCGGAAGCCATCAAGTTCATGAACAAACCAGTTGACAGAGAAATGTGAGTTCTTGATACCAGTGCACAAGTTACAATTAAACCTTTGGTTGCCGGTAGCGGTTTTTGTCGCGATGATTCTTGCAGGAATCATCAGCCACCGATACTGTACGCAGTACCGGCGGCTGCGTGCGCAAGTGAAAGGTTAACCGCATTAACGAAAGGGTCATTGAATTTAAAATCTAAGATCAAATGAAAGAAAGTATGAAATGGGTTAAACAAAAAATATATATATAATTTTTTTTTAAATTCCTTTTATCCTATAAGAGCGTTAACTCATTCGAGACTAACTGCATCCAGATACGCGGCTTAAGCCGCGTATCTGGATCCAGTTCGTCTCGAATAAGTTAACATTAGTTTGTATAGTGTGAAACAAACGTATAGGTCATTTGACATCGGAGCGCACGTTTTTTTTTAAAAAAATATCTCCGCAAAGAAACACTTTTGTTTACCAATCTCAGAACAATTATCATTCAGTGACAGTTGACCTAATACGGTTTACTTTTAATAAACTCGAACAATGTGTCAGTTTTGCTGCTTTTCAGTCGTAAATTTCAGATTTTTGTTCACGAAATGACTGTGCCCCAGATATATTAAGCACACTAGAAGAAAGATCCATTTTCCCCATGAACTGGCCAAGTTTTCAAACCTGAAACAGCGCGGGCATACATGAGGTCTGCATGCTTGACCTCGATATTGAAATCTGCCGGGGCTCTAAATAGGGTGCTGAAAATGGCTTGTTCGTGTCATTTCACCAAATTTTTAACTATACATTAAACTCGACGAATCATACGAGTTCAGCAAAAATAAATATTCCATAATAATTTTATGTAGGACAAATGACACTAAATGATATTTGTTCTTAAAGGGGTACAGAAAAGTATATTTTTGCTGAGATATTTGGGAAAACGCTTTGTGCGCTCCCATATCAAACTTAACATTTTCTAACCCTTTGGCTGTCGGTAACGGTTTTTGTTGTGATGATTCCTCAAAACTGCTATCAACATCTAAAAGGGTTAACCCCCTTGTACGTGCAGCCACTGATATTGTACACACTATTGGCGGCTGCGTGCGCAACATAAGGGGTTAGCCCCATTACTTAAAGGGGCATTGAATTTAAAATATAAGATCTAATGAAATAAAGAATCTTGTTGAAACGGAAAATTATACTGTTTTTATTTTTCACTCCTTTCGTCTGTTTGAGTTAACACATTCGAGACGAACTGCATCCGGATACGCGGCTTAAGTTCGTCTCGAATGTTTTAAATTAGCTTGTATACATAGTGAAATAAAATGGGAAACAATCGTCTGTGCGTGTATTTCATTTTGTTTCAGATGGCCTGTCTCCCTTGCATTGGCGGACGCAGCCTACATTCCACAGACCAACGAAATATGTAAGGTGATGCTGATGATGACGATAATGATGACGATGACAGTGTAATGACCATGAATATCATCATCACGGCGATGGTGGTGATGATGATACTGGAAATGCTGATCTTTATGATGACGAAAAATGATGGTGATGATATTTATGGTGATGGTTCTGATGATGATGACGATGATGATGATGATGGAAATGTTCTTTAAGAGATAGAAGAATGTACCTTACTTAACCACCGGATTCTCAGGAGCCAAACAGATGCCCTAAAACTATTCAATTTTAATCTCAAACAATCACTACTTTCTCAATGCTAACATAATTTCCACCTCACTGGCACCAAAACCGTATTTTGAAACAAACACTTGCTCATGAGAATCACCATTTTCTCAAGTAGAACTTTATACGTTACTAACAAGTTTCAACTAACTTTTAGAAACCTGCAGAGGTAACCTTTAAGTGAGTTGTCATAAGAACTTATTAATTACTTGCCATAAGAACTTATTAATTACTTACTGTAAGTTCTTACAAGTACTTACAACAACTTGACTCCAGTCACAACTTACTCAGACAAATTTGACAAGATACAAAAACAAAAAAATAACTTTTTTTTCTCAGTAGTACTCTGGTGGTGGTGCAGATGGGGCTAAATAATCAGGCACAAGTGATGTAAATGACGTGTCATCTCTCTGCGAAGCATATGACAAAAATATTGATTGATTACCAAATCTGATTTTTATTTGTTTAAAAGATTGTGTAGTTTTTCTGTGGTTTCCTGAACACGGATCTGTTTTCCCATCTCTAAAAAACTGGCCTTCAGTTCTTCAACATTCACGGGAGATTGACTACGCATTTTATTCTGTATTTCGGATTTTTGTTTTTTGTAATTGTTCAAATCATCCTGCACTCTCTTAAACTCAATATCATCAATAAAATTATCGTCGAATGCCTTACTAATAATAAGTTTCATACTGCTCAGCTTTGCACCAGCCAGTGTACTCAATGCTTCATGTTTCTGTAACTTCGTGTGAAACCTCTTGTTTAGGGCTTCCAAACCAAAGCAAGCCAGGCATGTAGCAACGCTAACACCTTCAACTGCAATTCCAATTAAACTTCCAATTCCTGTGGCAAACAGAACAATACCCCCTACAGAACATCCAGCTGAAACTGCACCAACAGCCATTGAAGTGCTTTATACAGAATTAAATACTGACTTATACCTCCTTTTACATCTGGAGTACCTCGCCTCTTCACTTTCCAAATATTTAATTGCTTCTGTAATATTTATTAATCGGAATGCATCTACCTGTAATGTTTTATCTGATGTAACTGGCATATGCGGATCAAGCGCAAGCGTTGTTTTAGTCGTCACAATTGATTCAGTTGTCGGTAGATGCGGATACAAGTCTATCATTTTTATTTGACAAATATTTTTTATTTAATCAGCAATTACATTTTGTAACTCGTCAAAAGTATACAATTTGCTGGCATAATAAAACGAAACAAGATCAATGTGTTCTAGCTTTATGAAATTTAGAAAAACAAAAAATGTTTTGTCGACTAATATCTTGACAGCTGGAACACTGCTTGGAACCTCAAAAACATCTACATTTTTTCTAATGGCAATAAAAACCTTTGTTGATTCTGATACTGTTTCATCCCACATATAAGCTTTATTCCCTGTGCTATATCTGCCTCTTTCGCAGTAGTTACAGATCTCATGATAATTTCAAATACTATTGTCGCTTCTCTTGCAATGGGAAAGTTTGATGGTGCAAACATGACCTTCGCATCAGACCTACCCTTCCTATGTGTAAGAAGATACCTTCGTTTCTCATAATTTTCAACTTTCAGTTTTTCTCTGCTAGTATTATCTTGTGCAAAACTTGGAACAAGACTTACAATCAATGGCCCAGAGTTAACAACTTTCCTAAACACTAAGGCTCCTTCATCATCAGTGTATACATAAGGACTAATAAATTCCAACTTTATGTCCCAGTCAATTGTGGGTGCTGGCATAGGCGCAGGCGGCACAGGTGAAACTGCCCACTTATTTCCCACATGTATTAAGTTGTAGGGCACATTATTTACAGGTGGAGTAGGAACAGTAACATCACGCAGCTGTCCAAGTTTAGGTATAGGTCTGTCTGTTCCATCCTTCATGTCATCTATTACTTTTCGCTTGTACATACCAAAAGAATTAAGTTCAAATCCATACACTTCCCCCACCTCCCCTTCCTTCTCAAAATCCTGGACATCTGCCAAATCTTTCAACTCTGTTACCGGACACGCGACTGGTATGATTCTCGGCTTTTGACCAACACTCATTTTTATAAACAAAAATAAAATTGTTTAACTTCTAGTACTACACTAAAATCATGCATTACAACTGGTTTGTCATCCTGATTAGTTACAGATATACACAATGACTCAAAGAAACTAGAACCTAATTTCTTAAACTGCGCAGGAAATCTAGCAACCACACTTTCACAATAGGGTGCAGTTCCAGTCGGTAAGCTTCTCAACAAAGTTGAAGGCTTTCCATTGTGAACATTTTAAGTCGTGCTCAGTTCTTTCAAATAAACATTTAGCACTGTATATACTGCCAAATGAACAGGATATCTTCCAGTTACTTTATCTTTTTTGGGCTTTATAAATCCTTTATCTAATAACCAATCTTCATCATTAACTGTATCTAAAGATGATATGTCCGCCTCATCTAAAAAGCCAAGTAGCATTACAAGTCTGCGTGTTATTACATACGGAGTACCTTTTGGAAATTCAATTGTAACAAGCAAGTTAGCTGGATTTAAAGTTGCTTTAATTTTAAATTTTTGTAAATATTCAGCTAAAGTACAAAAGTCATAATATCCAGGCTGTAAGCCATCAAAGCCAAGACCTATATCACCTATAGTTCCAAACACAGTATCATGCACAGCATAATCATAGATACTTATTACATTAAACCATTTTACCGTGTAAAACATTTCATGGATAGCTACAGCCTTGTTGCCATCACGATTATCAATCCCATTAGTTAACCACACTGGTTTGCTTGTGTCAAGATTTGTTAAGGTAATAAACATTTTTATTATCTCATAAAAAAGAAGGATGGAATTTAAATTACCAACAAGCATAAGCACAAACGCATTTCAATTTAATGTGAATGCCAAATATAATGTTGCACCTACTTATAAACAGAAAATAATTCAACTAAATCAGCTCGATATAGCTGTGTCGGAGGCAAGCGTACAAGATTTATTTCAAGTGAAAGTACCGAATCCGTTTGATCATTACCTAAACCCTCCAATAACAGATGATACTACTGCAAGAAAGTGGTCTTCAAGCCCACTACAGATGTTTCAAAACCAATTTAACTTTGCCATACTGTGTTCAACTACAGGCTGTGGTGTTTCATTCACAGACCACTTGAATCACTCAAACAAACTCATTAGGTCTGTCTACCGTTTCCACACTTATTACCAGCTGAGACGTATACTGTCAGAACTTCATACACCATTACCCACTGAATCCAGTTTCAACGGGTTTAACAACCCCATGGATATGAAAGCGTTTGAACGTATTTGTAATGAATTTAACATCAGTCCCCATGCCGGGTATGACTTTACACAAAAACTTGTTGATCACAATGGTATGGGTACATTGTATTAGGCTATGAGTCACAGACAATATGACAATACCCTCAAGATTATTACCCCGGTTACACTTCATTCTCATCAAAATCACAAGTCTGGTTAGGATCAATAGAACAGAAACAGTCTAATGCCTGGACTACATTTGTCTTAGACAAAAGTGACGGGTTTACTCAAGCGGGAGTTGAGCGCGTAAATGAGTCTATCAGAACATATGTGTGGTGTATACTAGGTGCACAATCACTAACAAAATCGAATATTTTGAATGGGAGTGGAAAGTTTGAAGCACAAAAACAGTTTCTAGCAAACTTGGAAGATTCAATTAACTCAGTGGTTGATCTCCCATCTAGCATACAACGCTATCAAGACGTTTTAAGATATGCCAGATCAAAAGTTGACTTTGTAGTTAGCATCAGGTTATACATGTTACCATCTGACCTTCAACTCCAAATGGGTACAATAACAAATTATAATAATGAAATAGTTGTTGCAGGTGTTGGTCAAAAACTCGGTGTCAATCAGACTGTGAACTTAGGAGCAACAACCACACATGTACAGTCATTAAAATCATTACAGACACCTCCGGTAACACCCCCGCCACAGGCACCCATACAGGCAGTAACGCCAGTAACACCAGTACCACCAACACCGTCACCAACCCCTGGCACACATGAGTCAGAGAGAACTGCATTGGTAATAGGCCTAACGGGATTAGGGGTTTTACTTCTTTACCTGTTTCATTAAATTACCCACCATCAACCCTCCTACTGTAACCAAAAAGACCCACACATGCTCTGCCATAAACCCAACTATCTTCCCTGCAGTACTGATCAACCAACTGACTACACTTCCTATTATACCAGGCAACGCGTCCATTGCTTTCAGAGCCAATTTCTTAAGCAAGTCTGATATGTGAGACAGTTATTTCTTTACCCATGACTGTAAATCTTTTGGGTCAGTGGGAGCCGGTGGGCCTGGTGGTGCTGGAGGTGGAGAACCACCAACCCCGCTTGTGCCAGAGACAGCCAACACAACAGTACTGATAATAAACCCCAGAGCAGTAATTAAACTTGTAATTGTGATACCCTGCTCTCTGAAAAGTGTTTTCAATCTCTCAGCCAGAGTTGTGTCTTCGTGAAGTATTTTCTGAATAGTTTCTCTAATCCTGTTGACCTGTGTTTTCAGTTTTTCTCTTCCAATACTAATCGTTTCTAATCGTCCTGATCTTTCTATCTGAAAATCATTTAATCTGTGTTGTATTCTTTCTTTCATTTCTGTGTCAAGATTCCCATTATCTGTGGTAGCCAGTTTCTCTTTTTCACGTTCTATGTGTTTATCAAGCTCACCCAGTTTGGCTACATTATTTACCATCTCACCTCTTATCGTCTGCAGTGATTTATCCAAGCCCATAATCTCTCGCATTGACAAAGGTGGATTATCTATTGTTTTCATAACATCATTTATTTGCCCTTCAGTAAATGAGGTTTCTTGTATCACTGTGTTTGCTATTTCTGGTAGGCTTGTTACTGGTGCCATTTCAATTTCTTGCCCTGTTGGCAACTTTGTTTGTGTGTCGTGAAGCACAGTAGCAAGTCTTGGCGCAAGCGTTGGTAACTTTTTACTACTACCAACACCAAGGTAATGCTGCAGTGCAGCCTCACCACATACATCAGTTTTAATTGTACTTAAAGCTCTAAACTTAGAAGAATTATTTATATGTGTTAGATACACTTTCCCTCTGTCCGTATTTACAAATAAGTGACCTTTTTCATATTCAAACTGATTAGGATCTATTACATCTGGGCGCACACCAACACTGTCATAAAATGAGTTTACTTTGTCTTTTAACAGTTCATGATACATACTACTAGTTACCATTCCAGTCATATCTGTCATATCTGTGATACTGGTATCTGATGCATCTGTGACATCCATTTCAAAATCTTCATGACCAAATCCTCCCGCTGCCATTGTTTTATTAATTTAATATTTTTTATTGTGCATAATAAAAATGACATCATCTTACGGATCAAAGTTAGACCCATATAGAAAACTGCGTGAGCCTCTTGGTGTTAAGGGCATTAGACAATCAATTGTCATCACAAATAATCCAAGTACCATAGACCAGAACCAAACACTCACAGTCAAGTTTCCAAACTTAGGTCCCAGTGACGTTATTGTTCCTGGCACTGCATACCTTGCATTTAATATCGAACTATCATCAGACGCAGATGTGAACAGAACTAGTTAACAATCTAGGCAGAGCAATTGTTAGAACCATTAAAGTAAAACTTGAAGGACAGGAAGTGTTTAGTCTTGATGATGCTGATGTGTTTTACTGTTACAAAGATCTTTGGCTCACAAGAGAAGAACGAGAAGATCGTATTTATCAAGGCATACAGTCTGATAACATTACCAAACTTCGAATCGACGCCGGAGACAAAACAACCACAGCAGCCAAGGACGTTATAATGGCAGAAACATATGGAACCAGGTTTTACATACCTCTTGGCTTGACTTCGCGAACGAAGATTCTATAGGGCTTGCCCACGTCGTCTGCAGGCATTTTCGTGGCTGCGGAGGCCAATCCGGGACAGGCAGGTTCGACCGCAGTGGCTGCAGGGGAAGGTCTGGTCAGGGATCTGAGTTACGACAACTCTGTTTTTTCTTCTAAGCCGCTTGTCCTTAAGGTTAGCTCTGCGAGAGTCCTCAAAGGAGACGGCTGCCTTGTGAATGGTGGAGCGCCAGGTGTCACGGTCCGCAGCAAGCGAAGACCACTGGCGGTGGTCGATTTGGCAGGCACTAAGCGACTTCTTGAGACCGTCTTTGTATCTCTTCTTTGGTGCCCCTCTGTCTCGGTGTCCAGTGGCGAGCTCGCCGAACAGAGTGATCTTGGGTAGGCGATGATCCTCCATCCTGGAGACGTGCCCCGCCCAGCGAAGCTGTGTCCGCAGCAGCAAAGCCTCGATGCTCACAGTTTCCGCCTGTTCAAGGACCTCGACGTTGGTGACATAGTCACTCCAGTGAATGCTGAGGATGGTACGCAGGCAGCGCTGGTGAAAGCGTTCGAGGAGTCGTAGTTGGCTGCGGTAGAGGGCCCAGGACTCGGAACCGTACAGCAGGGTGGTGAGGACGACAGCTCTGTACACGCTGATCTTGGTGCCTTTTTTGAGCTGTTGATTGTGCCACACCCGCTTGAATAGTCGCCCGAAAGCACTGTTCGCTTTTGCCAGCCTGTTGTCCAGCTCCTTGTCCAGCTTGGCGTCTGACGTGATGATGCAGCCAAGGTAGGTAAACTGGTGTACAGACTTCAGTTCGGACTCGCCGATGGTGATGTGGGGAGGGCAATGCTCTTCCTTGGGTGCCGGCTGATGAAGGACCTCTGTCTTTTTCAGACTGACTTCAAGTCCAAAGAGCTGGGCAGCATCTGCGAAGCAGGACGTAATGCGCTGCAAGGCTCTCTCTGTGTGTGCAATGAGGGCAGCGTCATCAGCGAAGAGCAGCTCACGAATCAGTTGGTCTAGGGTTTTCGTGTGGGCCTGCAGTCGTCTGAGGTTGAACAGGCTGCCATCGAGACGATACCTGATGTACACTGCGTCGTCATCGTCGAGGTCCACTGTGGCCTGCTTCAACATCATGCTGAAGAAGATGGTAAAGAGGGTCGGTGCCAGCACGCAGCCTTGCTTCACGCCGTTGCGAATGGGGAATGGTTCTGAGAGGTCACTGTTTAGTCTGACCTGGCCTTGCTGGTCCTCGTGGAGCTGGACGATCATGTTGAGGAACTTTGGGGGACAGCCTAGTCGCTCCAGGATCTGCCACATACCTTGCCTGCTCACAGTGTCAAACGCTTTTGTTAGGTCGACAAACGTTACGTACAGCCCTTTGTTCTGCTCGCGGCACTTCTCCTGAAGCTGTCTCAGCACAAAGACCATGTCGGTGGTACTCCTGTTGGCTCTGAAGCCACACTGACCCTCTGGGAGGTGGTCTTCAGCGATGGCAGGTACCAGCCGATTCAGGAGCAACCTTGCGAGAATTTTCCCGGCAATGGACAGCAGGGTAATTCCACGATAATTAGAGCAGGCTGACTTCTCTCCTTTGTTCTTGTACAGGGTGATGATGACTGCATCACGGAGATCCTTTGGTAGTGTTCCTTTTTCCCAGCAGCAGAGAAAGAGGTCGTGGAGCTTGTTGTGCAGTGCTGGGCCTCCATGTTTCCAGATCTCTGGCGGGATTCCGTCAATGCCTGCTGCTTTGCCACTCTTGAGCTGGTGGATGGCTGTGAGGGTCTCTTCGGCGGTGGGCGGTTCGTCCAATTCAACCTTTAGTGGAAGGTGTGGGATTTGGAGGATGACTGTTTCTTGAACAGTGCGTTCAGCGCCGAAGAGGTCCTGAAAGTATTCCGACCAGCGGTTCAAGATGGAGGTATTATCTGTGAGGAGTGCCTGTCCATCAGCGCTTCGCAGGGGACTTTGTACCAGGTGCCTAGGGCCATACACTGCTTTCAGTGCTTCGTAAAAGCCCCTGTAGTCACCGTTGTCAGCGCAGAGCTGGGTCCTCTGTGCGAGTCTAGACCACCACTCGTTCTGGAGCTCTCTAAGCTTGAGCTGGAGACTGCTGCAGATGAGGCGGAAGGCAGACTTCTTCACAGGGCAGGAAGGCTGGGCTAGGTGGGCCTGGTGGGCGGCTCTTTTTTTTGCTAGAAGTTCCTGGATCTCTACGTCGTTTTCGTCAAACCAGTCTTTGTTCCTCTTTCTAGCAAAGCCCAAGACTTCCACAGAGGATTTTACAATAGCAGTTTTCAGTTGTTCCCAGAGTGTTTCAGGAGAGGAGTCTGCTGGATCAACTGTGTCTTTGAGCATGCGCTGTAAATCGGCCTGAAGGGCAGCTTTCTTGTCGTCACGCTGAAGGCTGGCAACATCAAGCTTTTTCTTGGGAGGGCCGCCTTTCTTGGGTTTCAGCTTGAGGCGGAGCCTGAGTTTGCAGCGAACAAGGCGGTGGTCAGTGTGGCACTCTGCGCTGGGCATCACTCTGGTGAGGAGGACGTCACTGCGGTCCCTCTGACGCACTAGGACATAGTCGATAAGGTGCCAGTGCTTGGAGCGAGGATGCATCCAGGTGGTCTTTCGACTGTCCTTTTGCTGAAAAGTGGTGTTGGTGATGACAAGTTGCTGCTCTGCACAGAGCTCCAACAGTAGGCGACCATTGTCATTGCAGTTCCCAACGCCATGCTTGCCGAGGACTCCTTTCCAGGCTTCAGAGTCTTGGCCCACTCTGGCGTTGAAGTCACCAAGGATGATGACTTTGTCGTCTGCAGGGGTGCTCTGCAGGAGGCTGCGCAGGTCAGAGTAGAACTTGTCTTTTTCTGCAGGCTCTGCCAGGAGGGTTGGGGAGTACACACTGAGAAGGGTGACATGTTGCTGGTGTCTCAGTGGGAGGCGCATGGACATGATGCGGTCGGAGTGACCCGTTGGTAGGTTTTCCAACTTAGTCGCAATGGGGGTCTTCACCATGAAGCCCACGCCTGAGAGCCGTCTTTCTGATGCAGGCCTGCCTGACCAGTAGAGGGTGTAGCCAGCGCCAAGTTCTTGGAGGCTGCCTTCCTCCGGGAGGCGTACTTCGCTGAGCGCAGCGATGTCGATGTTTAACCTCCGCAATTCATGGGCAATGAGGGTGGAGCGACGTTCAGGGCGTCCTCTGTCTGCTGTGTCGAGCATGGTTCGAATGTTCCAGCATGCTACGTTGAGTCCGGTCGTGGTCGTCATGAAAGTGGATCCATTGTTTTTTCTTGTTTTCTGACCGCATGAGAAGATGCCCGTTGACCGCGGCTAGCCAACTGGGGTTACGAGGGGATGAGCTTTGGTTAGGCCACCTTTTCTAGGCCCCTCTCCGTGTGGAGCAAGCAGTGCTGTCCCTAGAGAAGGCTGCTTGGTCGTTCAGGGTGTGCCGAGTGACGTTGTCATCCCCAGGTCAACATCAGGCGACCAATATCCTGAACCGCCTGCATGCAGGTTTGAGACTGTGGCTTCCAGTGACATCTTTCACCTGCCGTTTTGCCCCTTGCCCATCGCTACAGGACTTGGAAAGTTCAGTGTCATAGTCCGTGGGCGTTTCCTAAAGCCTGCGCGGTGGAGCTTTTTGGTGGAGTGCAGTGTGCGCAGTACTGGCCCCACCCTTTAAACCCTTGGTTCGTTTGCCATGGCCTAGCAAGCTGGGACGGTGGCATCGAGGTCCTCGGGTCGTAGGTTTTATATCAGACTGTCCTTGTCTTAGTCTCTGGCTCAAAAGCCTTCCCCGGAGACACGGGGGCTTTGATGTCAGGGGTTTCCTCCCTTAGCCTTTCCGCAGCCAAGCGGCCAGGCCTGCAAAGCAGCAGGGGACTCGTGGGGGCCGGGGTCGTCTATGTCCCGTGCAGATGTGAACATCTGCCCACTGCCCAGACGGTGACACCAGAGGAGAAAAATCCAACGCCGGAACCCGGTATCGAACCTCGCACCTTTGGCATTGGAGGCAGACGCCTTAACCACTGCGCCACTTCCCCGTCTTCCAGGTTTTACATACCACTTGAGTTTGAAATCCTGACAACACATTTACCTTATTACCAAGGAGCACTGAATGACCGTCTGAGTTTTGAACTAACCTTCAATGACTACTCCAAAACTATAAAATCATCTGATCTCAATGCAACATACAAGATCTCTAACATTTCCTTGGAATACGAAATTGTCACACACACTGAACTAGCTAGACTCATACAAAATCAGTACCAGTCAAGACTTCCAATTTATTATGACCGTGTGATTAGACATAGTTTAATGCATAAAGACAAGAGCGACCCGATATGGAACATAAACTTGAACACACCTGCTAGGTCACTGAAAGGTATTCTTATGTTGTTTGTTGACCAGCGGCTCCATACAAAAGAGATTCAGAAAAATTCTACAATCCAAAGATTACACATTTGTCTTGTACAATCGAAGGTCGTCCTAATCAAGTGTACACTTCTGGAATGTTACCTTATCAACACTACGACGAGATCACAAAGTATTTTGCGGGTGGAAGGATTAGAGCTAAACCAGCAAACATTGCGTGTAAAGATTTACATCTGTATGATGTTAGGATCGGACAATACCTTACAAATAAGTATGCACCTTCGTAGCACAGATGATTATCTTCATGGGTCAGGTCGTACTGTCGAAAACGGCAGTGATGGAATAACAATTCAGATACAAAAAAAGGTTGAAACCGCTGCAGCAATAAATATATATTTGTATCTGATTTATGACGCACAACTGAACATACAAGAGTGCAGACTAAGTGGTCACTTGTATTAAAATTATATTGTATATTGTATATTAAAATGAACTTGATGACACTCGACCCACACTGTGGTTTATTTTGTGGTGCCACAGGGTGTGGAAAAACTGAATTTGTACTGGATCTATTACAAACAAGATACATCCAACATTTCGAAAACATTGTAATATTTTGTCCTACAATCAAACACAACAAAGCTTATCACAACCGATTATTTATTTGGACTGACAGCAACATTTATTTAGTCGACCCTGAGAAAAAAACTGAATGACTGTCTACAGTCTTTTTACAAACAATTTGAAGGACAGTCAACCCTGTTTATAGTTGATGACTGATCAGCAGAGAAAGACATTGTCAAGAAGAGAAACACATTAGTAGAACTTGCTTTCAGTGGCAGACACGCAAATATCAGTTTATGGATTCTCACTCAAAAATATAATGCTGTACTGAAAGATTTTTGAGAACAGTTAAAGTTTATCTGTTTGTTTTACTGTAAGGATCATGACAGCTTTGAAGACTGCCTTAGAGAAAATGATGTGATACCAAATAAACAAAAACGGGATAATGTAAAAAATAAACTGAAATCAACTAAGCATCTAAAGCTTATTTTAAAGACAGATCAGCCCACAGGGTATGGGTCAGTGAATTAATTTATTCTTTTATTTTGACTAATAAAAATGACAGACGGACAAATCATACAAGTGCTTGATATCTCACACTGCTTCAAAGATGTTGAGCACTTTACCGACTTAATATCATCCAAAGAGACTCACATAAGCTTTTCAGCACCAGTGGAGATATATGCAACATATAGTGTGACTTTGGATTATGTTGATGAGCTTCCAAATGTGGAGTGCATGACAATTGATTTAAAGACGCCTACTTTTAAAGTTAATGATAATGACCGCTTGCTCTGGCTAGAGGAACTTTGTTATAGCATATTTAAACAACTGCGCAAACTAAATGTTTATATTAATAGTGTTACAGTTAATAAAGTAAAGTTGCATGTGCAGCGCCAGCATAGTCAGCATTAATATTTTTTATTTTATTATTTTGTTGGACAAATAAAAATGATGGACAATGTTCAAAACCCATCAAGCTCATCAGGTTTAGAAACGTGTTTCACACAACAGACTTGCCTATATCTAATAATAACAATGTTTATGAATCAATAGAAAACTCTTTTTTCTGTCATACAAGATAATCTTCTTACAGGCAGTGTAAAGATACAAGTTGTTGCTAAAATAGAATTTACTAGAGTAGACGGTGAAGTGATTGTATTGTATATCTCAACAAGACAACACACAGTTAACACAAGAAGAGAATTAGAGAACGTGTTTAGAGACAGACTATTACCTGATTTCCTCCAAGCAATTGACAGTGCAAAAATGAAGGGGTCTGGTTGGCATGAAGGTCATGTACATGAACTACAATTAAAACAGTCAAGGTATCATCCTATATTCGGTAAATCATGGTTACAGAAGTTGCAAACAAAAAGGCTGTTGTTAATATACAGAACAATGACTACCATTGTTTCATGTGGTGTGTGCTTGCTAAACTACACTTTGTAAAATCAAAACCTGAACGTGTATCTAACTACACCAAATTTGTAAATGCTCAACTTCAGTGGTATTGATTTCCCTGTTAAAATAGAAGACATAGACTTGTTTGAAAAACTAAATCCTGGTATATCTGTAAATGTGTTTGTGTGGGATAATGAGTCTGTTGACAAGTTACAACCCATTAGAGTATCACCACTTGCTCCAACATATGGACAGTCAGAAGATAAACATGTTGACATTTATTAATTGGTGATGACAATAACTTTCACTACACAATTATCAGGAGTATGTCTAATTCATAATCATGTATCAAAATATGGTAGATTGATTTACATTGCTTAACGTCCCGACAGCAACAAGGCTTTCTCAGGACGTGCCTGCACTGCTTGTGAAAAAAATAAAATAAACAGAACATTGAATGTATGTTGCCAGCCGGTCAAATACGTTAAATAAACCCAACACATGGGGCCCAAATAAAGCCAAGACCATTTAGCAACACACATCCAATATCAAGAACTACAGGCAGTGCAGACAGTAGGGAGAGTTTTAAAAAGGCAAATACAGGTGAATGGACCTCGGGTAGACAGAAACACATGCCCCAGAATAGAGAAAACAACTCACCCTGTGGGGCTGACCAGGGTGACCCTGGGAACTAAAAATTACCTAACCCCACATATGGTAGAAAACAGGAAGTGTGTAAAAGATGTTTACAAAGATTATCCTCTATTGCAGTAGCACATAAACATGTTTTACATTGTAGATCAGCTGATGACATACAAACTGTACTTAAGTATCCAGAACCTGGTAGTCAAGTGTGTTTTAAGAACTATGGAAATCAGCAAAAGCTACCGTTTGTAGTGTATACTGATTTTGAATCACTGGTTGTACCATATGAGGGTCCTGTTCCAGAGTCATTACCAAAGACTATAAAGTTGAGTGACCAAGTGGTGTGTTCTTTCGGATACATTATTGTTAGGTCAGACGGGCAGCATTCAAAACCTGTTATCTACAGAGGAGAAAATGCAGCATGCTTGTTTTTAATAGAAATGAGACATCTGTATAGTCAGGTAGTACAATATCTCACAACAGGTCAGATGCCTTTGGTGATGACAGAAGAAGACAAACTGAAATTTGATACAGCTGAGACATGTTGGATTTGTGAACAACCTTTAGGAGGTGACAAAGTTTGTGACCATGATCACATAACTGGGCGTTACAGAGGTGCCACACATAACAAATATAACCTGTTATTAAAAACAGATCCAAAGACATATAAGTTACCAATCTTTTTTCACAATCTCAAAGAGTATGATTCGCATATTATCATGCAGGCTGTAGATGAGTCTTACAGAAACATAAGTTGTATAGCTCAGACAACTGAGAAATACTTGACCTTTAGGTTGGACAAATTAGCATTTTATGACTCGATGCAACATTTGCCCTCAGCACTTGCTAGTTTGGCAGAAGGACTGACTGAGTATCCAATAACAAGTAAATATTTTGAGCCAGACTTGATTAAGAAAGGTGTGTATCCCTATGAGTACATTGATCAGTGGGTTGTGTTTGAGGAAAGGAGACTACCACCAAAAGAGAAATTTTATTCTACACTTAATGGTAAAGGTATTTCTGACTCTGAATACCAGCACACTCTCGATGCGTGGGATAAACTAGGGTGTCAAACAATTGGTGACTACCACGATCAATACTTGAAAGCTGACGTTTGTTTGCTAGCAGACATATTTGAAAGTTACCGTGAGAAGGGTTTGTTACACTACAGTCTTGACCCAGCCTGTTACATAACTAGTCCTGGCATGACATGGGATGCATTTTTGAAATCTAGTAAGATATCTATAGACCTGTTGTCTGATCGTACGATGGGTGAAATGGTGGAACGTGGATTGAGGGGAGGCATTAGTATTGCAGCGAACAACTACGCCAGCGCTAACAACAAATATCTGGATGGTCATGGCGACCTTGACTTTGACCCCTCAAGCCCTGGGTCAAGGTCATTCATTACCTACTTGGACGCTAACAATTTGTATGGCTGGGCGATGTGTGAGTTATTGCCCTTGAAAAACTTTTGTCTGTATGATTTGTCACAATATGACATAGCAGAGTCAGGGTTAACAAACTATATTATGACTCTTGACCGAAATGACGCGAAGGGTTGGATCTTTGAAGTCGACCTGGAGTACCCACACCACCTACATGATTACCACAATGATTATCCATTGTTTGTTGAGAAAATGACTATAACAGGGAAAAAGAAGACACTAAACTTGTACCAAATTTGAATGACAAATTTAATTACGTGTGTCACTATCGCTTGTTGCAATTTTACATCAGACATGGGTTAGTACTAAAGAAAGTTCACGGAGGCATTCAATTTGATCAAAGTGCTTTTATGAAAGATTACATAATGAAGAACACAACATTGCATGCAAGAGACGGCAACACTGCATTTGATAAAGACTTCTTTAAGCTTATGAACAATGCCTGTTTTGGCAAGACTATGAAAAATCCTCATCACCACAAAGATGTGAGACTTGTTACAACTGAATCGGGTGCAATTAAACTTACAGGTAAGCCTCAGTACACAGGGTACAAAGAGTTTCATTCATCATTGTATGCTGTGTCACTCAAAAAAAAAAGATTGTTAAACTGGACAAGCCGGTATTCATTGGTATGGCAATTTTTGAATTGTCAAAACTGTTGATGCTAGAATTTTATTATGATTACTTCAAACCAAAATATCCTGAGTGTCGTCTGCTATACACTGACACTGACTCTATGATTGTAGATGTGCCTACTGAAGACTTTTACGAAGACATGAAAACAGAATTACACATGTACGACACGTCTGATTACCCTAAAGATCACCCATTGTTTAGCACACAAAACAAGAAAGTGCCTGGTAAGTTTAAAGACAAACGGAATGGTGTGCCAATAGTTGAGTATGTTGGACTGAGATCAAAAATGTATTCTATACTGCACCAAAAGGGAAGTCAGTCAAAAGCCAAAGGAATAAAAAAAAAAAAAACAGCAATAAAAAATAAAGACATACGTCATGAACATTATAAGCAAGTGTTAGATGGGGCATTAATGCCTGATTATCCAAACAAGTCACTAAGGTCAAATAAACACAATCTTGAAATGATTCAAACAAATAAGAAGTCACTTGCAGTTGGGGACACGAAACATGTGTTTCACACTAAGGAAAAAGCTTATGCGCCTGGACACTACACGCTCAAATTATCTGAAGAAATAGTCAATGAACTGGTTGATGAATTAATCGATGAGTTAGTTACTGAAATGAGTAACAGTGTCTGGGGGAATAATCTGTAATTCTTCTCTGACAAATGCCCTCTGTGGTGCAGGCTCATATAAATAATATATTGACGCGTCAGCACCAGAAACTATTTTTTTTTATATTATGTACAGACGTAGACCAGATGGGGTCAGTTGCCCTGCGCCTGACGTCATTTTCTAATTTTCCGGGTTGATATAAATATCTTACCTGTTTAGTAAATAAACTTGTGTCTGGAGGTGGTGACGGTGTTGTTGTTTTTGGCTCTGTAATTGTTTTCAATTTAATAGCATCAGCAGGCTTTGGGTGTCCTTTGTTATTCATTACTTTTATCACATGTGGCAATCTCTTAACCCACTCTGTGTTTCGTGCGTCATGCATGAGTTCCTTTGAATACTGGTAACTAAAAAGTCTCTCTGATAACCGTTTGTTGAAATTCTCAACTATTGCCTGTGATCTGTGCACGCCTGGAATGCCTCATCTAACCAGTACGCTGTGCTTCACAAATAACTGATTAACAGCACCCTTAAATTCAGATCCATCATCAACTTGCACAAGCCTAGGGAATTTTAAAGGGCCTCTACTATATATCTTTGATAACGCTGTAGCAACTGTGATAGCATTCTTGTCAGATATAGGTTCAGTGTCCTTATACCTTGAAGCTATGTCTACAACAGTCAGTGCATATTTGTATCGTTTTTTACTTATTGTGTCATGTGGTAGGAACAGGAGGTCCATTTGATGCGTGTCATTTGGTGTTGTGTTTTCAAAATGAGGTCTTGATATTTTTCTTGGCGCAGGGAGGTATATCTGCCAAATTGCTTGTCTCTGTAACCATTGTTTGACTTGATTGAGTGTTACATCTCCGCCTATGGCCGTGTGTAATTTCTGAATCACGGTTTGTCCTTTCCAATATCCAATTGGGGAGTAATATATTTTCGATAGTTTATTTTCTACGTTCATTTCTTCTAACAATATAAAGACCAGTAAAAAATACAAATGTCATTCCCACTAGAACAAAGATTATCTCTCCGTTTCTTTGTTCTGTACTTGGTTTGTAATAGTCACTTAGTTTCGGTTTTGGGATAGACATTACCCGTGACAAGATAGTATTCACGAATTGCGTCCTCTGTATTTGAAAATGTATGATGCGCGTGGCCTTCTAGACGGAGTTTTTCATTGATGAAATCAAGTTTTTCAATTCTATTCTTTTCATAATCTTGTTGGGCTTGTGCTAGTTTTTCAGACGCTTGATTGTGACGTTTCATTTCTTCTGCTGATTCCTCTCTACCCATTTTTGAAAAGAGATAGTTTTGATCCACTGAAAGCAAGTGCATTGACCATGGCACCACCAATCATAATAGCTATCGTCGCCATACTTATTTTATTTACATAGAAACATTTTCTGGAATAATTCCCTGCTTGATGAGAAAGTCTTTCGTCACAATTGATGCAGTAACAACTGCAATTAGCTTTGCGCTGTCTTCAAAGTCTAGTCTACTCAAGTCTGATGATTTCATTTTGAGTAGACTTTTTCCCAGCATAGAATAAGCTACTGCTAGTCCGCTTATTATGGCAGAGTGATAGACAAGGTTCATTAAGTTCTTTGTGTCACTCATTTTCTTAGGCAATAAAAATTAAAATAATAAATTATTCACTGCATATAAAATGGGTCGTCAGGTTTGGGCGTTACTGGTAATATGGCAACTTCTGGTTTTGTTTTTGGAGTGTCTGATTTTTTGGACACTGTACGAGTCTGTGGTTTGTATTTTTTTTATAATTGGTAACCTACGTAACCAAATCCGACAACAAATCCGGCAACTATATATTTTGTTGTTTCAGGTTCAGGGTTAGTTGATAGTCTTTCACTTTGTTGTGGTGGTGGGTGTGTTGGTAGTGGCAGTGGGGGTGATGGCGGCACTGTTGATGGTGGTCCTGTTGGTGAGTCAGTTACATGAGCCTTTTGCAGTAGTTCTAACTTTCTTTGTTTGTTCAACGCAGCTACTCTTTTCCCAGCCTCAACCCTGCCTGGACTTTTAGCCTTAGTCACCGTTTGAACCTGCATCAAGACAGGGTTCGGTTGTGGAGTCGTCTGGGTTTCGTCCATTTTCTTCTGCAGTAAAATTTAATTTTGAAAAATCAATATGGCTCCTGGTAACAAGCAATGTTACAACAGGTGCAAGGTAATTGCCAAACTTGTAAAACATGACGCATGCTAATTTGCCAATTGAACTTGAAACAATAGGATTGCTTTCAAGGTCATGTGAAAGACTGTCAGTGTATACAGGTAGAAAGTGACTCACTGCTTTTGTGTATAGACATACAAGAGATCGACTCAAATCACGAGTCATTAGTGAAGCAATGTGGTTTTCATATTTTGAATGAAGTTTGATTAGCTCGTCAGCGGTGAGAGATTCTATGTCTTCTGTCATGTATTGTTTTCCTAGATACGCTTTTGATTTGCCTGAAACAACTACAGACAAAAGACGCTGATTTTTAGAGTCTAAGTCTTTGTTCTCTACAGCATTGATATCATTCAATAGAAGGAGTTCGTCTTGGTTCATTTTATCATAATATAAAAAAAATAAAAACAAAATACAAAACTGTAGGTAATATTGAAATTTATTAACAAGCAAAATCATGTTTTTCTAGGAAGTAATACAACAGTAACTTTATACATTTACACCACTCAGCCATATAGCCAGTAAAGTTTTACGTTTACCCAAGACAAGACTTGTCTGTCCTTTAAGGGCTATTATCTCTCACAGTGGGTTTATGAATGGCATGCTTCACAGATTAAAGAGACCCTTACCACTCTAACTAGCTGAGACAAGAGTAACTAAAAACAATTAAATGTGTTGCGTGTTGTCTTCACTTTTATTCAATCTCCCTGTTTAAAACCTATTAGCTTACCTCGGGGGTCACCATTGTGATATTAGGAATACAGTTTCAGTCAAGACGTAACGCATGTTGTTTATTATCAAGTGCCGGTTGGCACTCACTGGCAGTGGGTCTGAAATGCCATATGAATAGATTGCGGTGTCATGTGCAGTGACCCACCCCACTGGCAACTGAAAATCAATAACACGATACAGTGTACAGAAACTGAGCTCACAAAACTTGCTCGGCCAGTCTGGTCGGGTAAGACTCGTCGGGTTGTTTGCTCTTTAAAATATGCATAACATTTTGGAAAGACCGAGATCGTTTTTAGCCTCAGACGTGACCGGATCGGACTAATTCTTGCCAGTTAGTGTTAATTTTTTTTGGATAGGTTTGTTTTTATGTATGCATGGGACTATTTACCGGATGAGATGTTATGACGTCAGCACTGTCATACCGGTAAGTTGTGTATGTGTGTCTGTGTGTATGTGTGTTAGTGAGTGTTAGTGCGCGTGTGTGTTTGTTTAAAAGTTCACTTGGTCCCTACTTGATCAGAGTGCTGGTTGTGTTAAATCGATCTATGTAAGCAGGTAATTGCTTTTTTCTCAGTGCATACTGATTATGTTTTTTCATGCACAGATAAAAGTCATTAGCAACGGGTTGTGTACAGGTACATAGAAATGCTGCCGCCACAGACATATGAACTAAGTTAGAGGGATTAACAAGTGAGAGAGTCGGTATGTGTGTGTATGTATGTCTGTTCATGTGTATGTGTGTCTGTTCATGTGTATGTGTGTCTGTTCATGTGTATGTGTGCGTGTGTGTGTTTGTGTGTGTGTGTGTGTATGTATGTGTGTGTGTGTGTGTGTTTGCGTGTGTGTGTGTGTGTGTGTGTGTGTGTGTGTCAGTGTGTGTGTGTCAGTGTGTGTGTGTGTTACCTACCTCTAACAAAACCTGTTTGGCTCAAGATATAGCATGTTTTCAAAGTGATGGTTGACACACACATGGCATTGGAATTGAAACAATTACAGTGGGATAGTGTCCCACCCCGCTGGGAACTGAAAGCAATAACACGCTACGCACTACAGCACACAAAACCTGCTCGCCCAGTCTGAGGAGGGGGGGGGGGGTAATGGGTGTTGTGTGTGTGTACACAAGTTTAAGTTTAAAATATACCAGTTAGAACATGACGTCTATTCAGGGCTGACAGCTGCTAAATAATAAAACGGTGGAGTGCCACAAAGACTTTGTTTGGCCTAGCACTGACTGTGTTGTGTAAACACATTCCGGGTAAACATTAGGACAGCATGGTTGAGAAAAGTGTGTTATGTTACCATTGTGTAGAAAGTGTGTGTGTGTGTGTGTGTGTGTGTGTGTGTGTGTGTGTGTGTGTGTGTGTGTGTGTGTGTGTGTGTGTGTGTGTGTGAGTGTGTGTGTGTGTGTGTGTACAGCGCTACACACACACTGCAGTACGTAGAAAACCGAGACATCTCACAGAACCTGTTCTACGAGTCTTCCCGTTGGAGTGCTAAAAGAAATTCACGTTCTGAAAAGACAGAAATATTTTTCAAGCTAAGACAAAACCGGATGAGATCTTATAATCTATACATAGTGCTCTAATGTATTTATGAAACTTCAATTTTATCTGGTTGAGCAGTTATGACGTCAGCTCTGTCATACCGGTTAGCTGTTGGCAGTGTGTGTATATGTATGTATGTATTCATGTGATGGTGTGTGTGTGTGTGTGTGTGTGTGTGTGTGTGTGTGTGTGTGTGTGTGTGTGTGTGTGTGTGTGTGTGTGTCAGTGTGTTTGCGTGTTTGCATATGCAAAGTGGTGTAATGCTCAGAAATTTAACTCACAGTCCTGTTTAAGTGAATAACGCAGTCAACAAGACGGCTTTATCATAACAAGCCATTATGCTCGAGAAAGGCTTTTGTCCTCGCATGGGCTGATTCAAAGAGCTGTGTACTGACTGCACTCATGTAATCAAGTCACAACGACCTAACCATAATTGAAACCTCTCTGCATGTTTTGTGTATGTGTGTTTATGTTAGTATGTACGTACGTGCGTGTGTGTGTGTGTTTGTGTGTGTGTATGCGTGTGTGTATTTATGTGCATTTCCAATAACTAAAAAGTTGTGAAACAGGCCTCATCGTTGGTGAAGCCCTATTCACACATGACCAATTCAAAAGATTTTGCACTAAGCTGAACTTGCCTGCTGTACAATTTTCTAAAGATCTTTTCACACGTGACATGTGTATGGGTGCCGTGAAAACATGTTCCCACCCTATATGCATTGAAAAGGGTTTTTCTTGTCATGCGTGAAGTGGAATGTTATGTGTGAGACAGAGCTTGTGAGTTTTTCAGAAATCGACTCTGTCAGTATTGAGAGACAATGAAGAGTAATTTTCTAATTATTGAGGTGTGTAAAATGACATTATTATATTTATTTGAGTGCACTATCAGGATTTTGGTTTGATTTGAGAGAAACGACCGTGTGGACGTTAATGACCGTAATTAGTAATTAATTAAGGTCAACTTAAGACAATGGGTAATTGGGTCAGTATTTTACTCGACAATACAGATGGTGATTCTCATGAGCCAGTGTTTGTTTCAAAATACGGTTTTGGTGCCAGTGAGGTGGAAATTATGTTAGCATTGAGAGAGTAGTGATTGTTTGAGATTAAAATTGAATAGTTATAGGGCATCTGTTTGGCTCCTGAGAATCCGGTGGTTAAGTAAGGTACATTCTTATATCTCTTCTTTATGATGACGTGCTTATTCTTATGTTCTCTAACTTTGATTTGGGATTTTCGGCTCTAGGCCATATGTTGCAAAGTCACAACCAGCACACATTAAAATGATTTAACCGCTTGACTGCTACACACGGTACAACGCGTCTTTCCCGCTGAACTGTACTGTCACTAGCAGTCAATGTGGTCAATTTTGGGCACTGTTTCAGTTTTACCTGCAAGCATTCTTCAAACTCCGTTCTTTGACGACACTTTTCCAGGGTAAGTTACTGGCGGTAGATTTAAAAGTTAGTTTTTTTAGTGTTAACCCTTTCAATGCCAAGAAATGGTGAACACCACCTGGCTGCAAGAGTTATAGATCCTCATGAGCCCCAGCAATTGCAGGGACTCATAAGGATTATACCTCTTGCTGAGATTAATTTGATTCCATGTTCCTTGAACAGGCTTGTGCGTTTAGGTCGTTGAATGAAGAAAGATTTCACAAACAAGCTGTACGTCCACTGGCAGGGCAAGGGTTAACCACTGAAGTATATGTCACATTAAATTTGTTTGGCTCACGTGTGAAGTAAATGTGAGTCTATGTTCTGGGCCAGTGGTCGTCCGTCCGTCGTCCTTCGTCCGTGGTAAACTTTAACGTTGGCATTTTCTCGAAGAAAATACAAGCCAAAGTCTTCAAACTTGGCCCAAGGATAATTTGTGTCAAGACCTTTGTAAACATACCAGTTTGAGTGACGTCTCACAAAGGTCAGGCTCACAGGGATCAGGAAATAAGTAAAAAATAGCTATAGTTTAACATAATTTATCTTTCTCAAATGCTGTTCACAACTTCAAACCCAAACCTGGTACAAAGATACCTTATGGTAAGACCATTCTATGCATACTAATTTGGTCGAGCCCTCAGAAAGGTCAAGGTCACAGGATGTAACACACGCAGACTCGCCCCAGTCGCACGTAAGACTCTCGCACAACAGACCCATACACCGCCACTGACTCAGTGGGGCGCATTCACGCGGTATAAACACAAACGCTGTCTCTCTTTCTCCTGTGGGCCTTTATATAAATAGAACCAAAAAAAACCACTCAAAAGATTATGTACACCACCCCTTCACACCACAAGCACATCAACCCCGCACACAATGTAAACGCCAGCTAGGTAATGAATATGAAAGATTAACATTTTTTACCTTGCCTGTGTCATTCTTATCTGCCCACTGTACCTTACTGTGTCGCTTCTGTTTGACTACTCACTAACCAGATAGGTGAGGCTGGTGCTGTTTGAAATGTACACATCCCATGGGGACTTTCTCAGCGCTGGCCGTACGATCGGTTGGATCCCTTACCTTTGCCTGTTGGGCGCCCGGCTGCCGGCCCGCAGAGTGGTGCGCGGGTGTGGGGCGGGGCGATCGTGTGCATCCCTTGGGGATGTATGTGGTCGTCTTGTTGCGTGCCTGTGTGTTTTTCTGTGGGCTGGTGGGTGCCTGCTGGGTGAGGCTGGTGGCTCTGGCTGTTTGTCCCCCCCCCCCCTTTTTGTCCTTCTCCTCTCTCTCTCTCTCTCTCTCTCTCTCTCTCTCTCTCTCTCTCTCTCTCTCTCTCTCTCTCTCTCTCTCTCTCTCTCTCTCTCTCTCTCTCTCTCTCTCTCTCTCTCTCTCTCTCTCTCTCTCTCTCTCTCTCTCTCTCTCTCTCTCTCTCTTACTGTATTTGACTTTGGTAAATCTATTAGCCAACTCAAAAATAAGCGCTCGCTTAGTCACGACGGTATAAATACATACTTTTAAAAAACTTGCTGCCCCGTATGTGGTCGAGTCTATGACATCTATTTATAATCTCGTTTTACAACATGGTACATTTACAAACAGCTGGAAAGTAGCCAACGTTATTCCTCTGCCTAAAAGTAAGAACCTCTCAGACCCTAATAAGTTTAGACCAATCTCGCTCTTGTCAGCTCTGTCAAGACCAATAGAAAAACATGTACACAGGCATCTGAGCTATTTTCTTGAAAAACATAACTTGCTTTACCCACTACAGTCAGGTTTTAGACCTCGCCTTACCAATACTTGGCTTACGTCCATGAACAAAGCTGAAATGACCGGTGCTGTATTTATAGATTTCTCTAAAGCCTTTGATCTAGTAAATCATGATATGTTGATACTAAAACTATCAGTGTATCACGTAAACAAAGCATCCTTGGACTTTTTCAAATCCTACCTGCACGGAAGACGTCAGTATGTGTTTGTTAACGGAAAACGTTCCGCTGAAGGCATACTAAAGCATGGCGTGCCTCAGGGCTCAATATTAGGGCCCCTCTTATTTTCCATTTACATCAATAATATGCCATTGCATATTTCAGATCTAAACGTACGCTGTAGTCTGTTTGCTGATGATGCTACTCTCTACGTGTCGTCAGCGAATATCTCCACAATCAATTCCTCACTTCAACAGGGCTTTCTTCTTCTTCTCGAACGCCGTCACACTTGGAGTTTGGCTCTCAAAATGAAATCTGTGGTCTTCTGTAGCGCCTCCACAGGCCAGTACAGTTTCTCTTGTAGTGTGGCGGGCTTCGGCCATATCTCCTCCCTCAGCAACTGGTGGTTCCCACAGTCCTGGAGGATGAGCTCTGTGGTCTGCTCTGCTTCTCCACAAGGGCACAGGGGAGATGGCATGAGGTGGAAGCGTCTGTGCAGGTGGAAATTGAGTCGGCTGTGCCCGGTCTTCAGACGGAAGATGGTCACCTGCTCTTGAGGGGACATCTGATGGTAACTGTCTAGTGGCCGTTGTGGTGGTCTGTACACAGACTTAATGATGGTCTTCATCTCTGTGAAGCTGACTCCATTTTCGTCTTGTTCTTTCTCCGCGCCCACTTTTGCCATTCTGTCAGCTTCTTCATTGCCGTAGACGCCACAGTGTGAAGGGATCCACTGCAGCACCAGCTGCACTTGATGTTTTGCAGTGCCTCTTGTAGACGTGGCAGTTTGCTTGCTGTTGCTGCCTCAAGGGCAGACATGGCATCAGTCAGGAAGACAATAATAATAATAATAATAATACATAGTATTTATATGGCGCATTTCTCATATTTATAATATAACTCAGTGCGCAATCTGGGCATTAGGGCCTGCAGTGCCACTAAGGGTGTTTGCAGCATGGACCAGGGCTTCCACCTCAGCTCTGTAATGTGTGCAGTGAAAGCCTGTTGGTATTGCCTCTGCCTGCCATTTTCTGTTTGGGTACTGAATGTACACCCCACCCCTCCATTCTGAACTGCATCTGTGGCTGATCCATCGGTGTATGCCCGTATCCATGCCTCCTGGGGATACTTTTCTTCGAGCATGGTCAGTGTCAGGGCTTTCTTGCTCTCAGTGCTGTGCTCATCTTTGGTGGTGATGTAGGGTACCGTGGAAGAGATGGTGATGTTTTCTGGCTTACTTTCCCAGGGTGGAAGGTCACTAGAAGGATTCAGAGCCTCTACCTGCGCAGGGAGCTTTGCCTGGTGTTTTCTCTGCAGCGCTCTTGTCTCCTTCACAAAGCTTGATCTTTTCAGTCTCTCTGAGGTTGGCTGTTTCATCCTGGCATTCATAGGATGGTCTTTGGAAGACTTAACCTTTGTGGACTGTATCAAGGCTTTGCAATCTCTTCTCATGCGCAGCGGTGAGATGCCTGTTGTCTCTTCCATCTTTTCAATTGGTGTGGATCTCATTGCGCCGGTGATGATACGCAGTGCCTGGTTCTGAACCCTGTCAATGGTCTGCTGGTGTGACTGGGCTGCCGTCAACCATGCATTGGATCCGTACTCAAGGTGTGGTCTGTGCCTTGATATACATTTTTGAGGATCTTTTCATTGGCTCCCCATATACAGCCATATGACACTCAACAGGGCTTAACTGATGTTTCAAAATGGTGTCACACTAACTATATGGTACCAAATCCGTCTAAAGCAGAATGTATGCTAATAACTACACGACAAAAGCAGCAGCTACATCCACCCCCGCTTAGCCTTTCTCTCAATTCTGAGCCAATTAGACAAGTTGGAGAGCAACGCTTGTTAGGCGTCATTATCGACGACCAACTCACATGGCACGCGCATGTCAGCAGCGTATGTCGAACGGTGTCCAGGAATTTATATCTTCTTTTAAAACTGCGTTATTTTACAGATACACCGACAAGAAAAATATTTTATAACGCACATATTCAATCCCATATAGATTATGCTTCCACAGTTTGGGATGGACGTAGCGATGCGTGCATAAAAAGGCTTAATGCTCTTCACCGTAGGGCAGCCAAATTAATCCACCCGGATAGTAAAGAAAGCACCGACGACCGACTCAAAGCCCTCGACGTGCTGCCTCTGCGTAAGTTACTCACGTACAATAAAGGCGTACTTATGTTTAAAATCTACCACTCTAAAACGCCTAGTTATCAAACAGATCTATTTAGCCCTGCTCATACGCCTTATAAAACGACGAGAAACAATCTATCCATACCAAGGCCGCGCCTCGATATATTCAAAACTAGTTTGTCTTACTCAGGAGCCAAACTATGGAATTGGTTGCCTATCGACATTACTGGGGCTCCTTCTTTGTCCACATTTAGGGCCCGCTTATTTCGGCAGCTGAAAGAAACTTAAGCCCATAGTTGTGTAGTTGTGTCGGCGTTACTCGAGCGCTTTGAGTTGTATTGTCGAGTTTGCTGTTGCTGTTCAAACGCTTCCGACAGTTCCGCAGCACCGAAGACCAGGTCACTTACTTGGCGCAGGAAGTTGAAGATGCCTTCCAGGAGCAGAAGCTGGTCTTTGTAACCTGGATTGATCTTCAGAAGGCTTTTGACAAGGTCTGGAAAGATGGGCTGCTTGTCAAACTGCTGAGAAAAGGCGTGTCCAGTAACATGTTCCAGTGGATACGCTCCTACCTCTTCAACCGCAGGGCAAGAGTCAGCGTCGACCAGACCAAAAGCAAGAAATTCCTCCTTCGTCATGGCGTCCCGCACGGCGCAGTCCTCTCCCCTACCCTCTTCCTTCTCTTCATTGACGATCTGGTGTCTGAGATGCCCAAGGGAATCAAAGCTGCCCTATACGCAGACGACCTTGGGATCTGGTGCAAGGAGGAGCATGCAAGTACTGCCACCTACAGAATGCAGCTAGCGGCAGATAAGCTGGACGCATGGGCAGAAGACTGGTGCATCTCCGTTAACAAGGAGAAATCCTCCACCACCCTCTTCACATTGTCCCCAAAGCAGAAAGCCGGAACCATCAAGCTTGGTGGAACCCCTCTGAGAGAGGATGAAGAAGCTACCTACCTTGGTGTCACCTTCGACAGACGTCAGACCTAGAAACCACACATTGCACAGGCAGAGGCGAAGGCCCGGCGCAAGCTGGCCATACTCAGGAAACTGGCAGGCACCACCTGGGGAGCGAACGAGAAGATACTGAAGACAGTATACCAGAGAACAGTCAGGCCCCACCTCGAGTACGGCTCCACAGCGTGGTCAACCTCAGCCAAGACGAACCTGCAGACCCTCGACCGAGTGCAAAACCAGGATCTTCGACTCATCACTGGTGCAATGAAATCCACACCAATCAAGGAAATGGAGAAGCTGACCACAATCCAACCTCTCAGCCAGAGGAGAGAAGCCAAAACCATGGTACGGGCGGAGAAGCTCAAGTGCTTGCCCGACCACCCCATGAAGCACAGACTGAGCAACCTCACCAAGAACCGGCTCAAAAAAAGCAGCTTTGTCCATGAGAGCATACGACTTTCTCGACAGTACAGGGAAGTCCTTCCACAGAGCACTCTACCTCTGATCACAGAAGAAGAGGAAAACCCTTGGGCAGTGGACAAACCAAACATCCAGATCTGCACCAGTGTCCCACATGCTGCCTCAGGAGACAGTCAGGATGACACCATTCGACGGGCACTCACCCTAGCCCTGATCGACGAACAGTACCCAAAGGAGGCATGGATCCACATCTACACTGATGGATCAGCAACAAATGTTGTTTCCAATGGAGGTGCTGGCATCCTGATCCAGTTCCCTGGGGGACATACAGCCACATCCAGTGTAGAAACCGGCAAACACTGCACAAACTACAAAGCAGAAACCGAAGCACTTATGCAGGCTGCCTCCATGGTTCAGAATTTCACAGACCCATGCTACCAAGTTTCTTCTTCTCTGATGCCCTTTCAGTCCTTCAGGCCCTCGAAAACGACAAGCTCCCCCAGCTGACCAGAGCTTTGCAGGAGGTCAGACAAACCAGAAGAGTTGTTCTCCAGTCGATACCAGCCCACTGTGGGGTACCAGGAAATGAAACGACACACGAGCTGGCGAAAGAAGGAGCCACAAAAGATCAACAAGAAAACAGCGTCAGCTATAGTGAGCAAAAGACAATCATCAAGGCATTGATGAGGCCGAGGTCAAACAGAAACGACTACCACACAATGACCAGAAAGCAGCAAGTCGTCCTGATCAGACTGCGTACCGGCCGCAACAGACTGAACGCTCACATGAACAGAAAGCTCAAACTGGCGCCATCACCAACCTGCGCCTGTGGTCAGGAAGACCAAACAGCGGAACATATTCTCCAGAGATGCCCCCTTCTGGACGATGAAAGAAAAGAGTGTGGCCGTCGCCAACTCCACTGCAGACTAAACTATACGGCAGTAGTGAAGACCTGGAGAAAACGACGTCATTAATCGCCGGTGCTGGACTGACCGTATAGCCCACTGCGAACGACAAGAAGAAGAAGAAGCTGTTCAAACGAAGTTTCTAACGTTCATGTTTAATCAGGTTCTTAGTGGTGTTCTTAATGGTGTTCTTGTGTGTGGTGTGTGTGTGTGTGTGTGTGTGTGTGTGTGTGTGTGTGTGTGTGTGTGTGTGTGTGTGTGTGTGTGTGTGTGTGTGTGACTGATTGTTGTGTGAGTGCGTGTGCAAGGACATGATTGAAAAAAGGTTTGTGTACCTAATCATTTATCCTTGAGAAATAAAGTTTCATTTCATTTCAATAAAGTTTCATTTCATTTCTCTCTCTCTCTCTCTCTCTCTCTCTCTCTCTCTCTCTCTCTCTCTCTCTCTCTCTCTCTCTCTCCTCTCTCTCTCTCTCTCTCTCTCTCCTCTCTCTCTCTCTCTCTCTCTCTACACCCCCCCTAGCCCGCTCTCTCTCTCCCTCTTTCTATCTTTACGCTTTTTCCCTTACCCTTCTTTCATTTCCTCCTCCCCTCCCCCCCCCACCCCCCCTCTCTCTCTCTCTCTCTCTCTCTCTCTCTCTCTCTCTCTCTCTCTCTCTCTCTCTGTCTCTCTCTCTCTCTCTCTCTCTCTCTGTGTTCCTTAAGTAGCTTAGCAAGGACAAATTGTAAGAAAGGCCTGCGCGCCTAATATCTCAATCCTTGGAAAATAAAGTTTCGTTCGTTCGTTCGTTCGTTCTCTCTCTCTCTCTCTTTCTTTCTCTTCCTCCCCCTCCCCACCAACCCCCCAGGCCCTAACCCCCCCCCCCCCCCCTTGAAGTTACCCTTGAAGACGGTTTCACAACTACTTACTCTCCACTTATACCGATATTCTCTTATTGAATTTGATTATTTGCTTTGTATCAATGACTTCTTACTTGTGTACCGTGCTAAATGCTGGGGGTTGTCCCCCGGGACCCTACCGTTTTTCCCCGAGGTGGTCCTCAACTTGAAGGTGATATAAAGTTTGCCTTCTGGTTGGTGTTTAGCAGGCTTTGTGTATTAGACACTCAGCCTTCTTCGTGCCCAATGTACTCCCCGTTCGTTCTCTCTCTCCCTCTCCCTCTCCCTCTCTCTCTCTCTCTCTCTCTCTCTCTCTCTCTCTCTCTCTCTCTCTCTCTCTTTCTCTCTCTCTCTCTCTCTCTCTCTCCCTCATGCTGACCAGAGCTTTGCAGGAGTGATTGTGCGAACACTGTGAAAGCTCTGTCTATTCAGGAGTTTACTGTCATCAGTTACATCGAAATTTGTGCTGCAACCTGTTTATATGGACAACCTTTTCATATGGAATATTATATTATATTGTGATTGTGTTCGTGCCTCAGTGTTCTTGAAAACTGAACCTATCAGCTGTGCAAATTTGTATTGTTCGAATACTGTGACTATTCACGAGTTTACTGTCATTACTTTCATCGAAATTTGTGCTGCAAATGTTTTATATGGAACACTAATCATGCTGTAATTGTGTTTGTGTCTCAGTATATCTGAAAATAATCATTACTATGTGAAGAAATAAAAAGGGCTTTTGACACCGGTGTATGGTTGTGTTAGCTTGACGAAAGTTTTACACGGACTACACGGACTGGCATCGTGTGTGCTTACTAAGTGAAAGTATCAACATACTGCTCACGGCTGTCAGGCACTACGCGCATTTGGATTTTGTGAGTACCATCATATTTGTACACGATCTCTTCGCCATATGTTTTCTGTAAAGTATCTTCCTCGTTGCCTTGTCGGTTACCGGTGACGTGACTGGCGTCAGCGGGATATCTCGTGATCAGCTGCCAGACTCAAGTGCCTCTTGACCACGCCAATGCCGGATGCTGGTTACGACACGCCTGGTCTGCTATAGCGCTTTCTCCAGTCTCCCTGGCCCCTACCCACAGCTGTGCAAACACTGTGTTACCAATCCTTCAGCTCCTCGCGGTGTTTTGCTAAGTGTCAAGTTGCTTAGAGTCTGACAATCCCGTACCTTCAACTTACCACTGAGCCCCACTCCTTCCTCCCTACCTCCCTTCCTTTTTTCCATCCCCTTATCTGACACTCCACCCTACCCCGCTGGTATTTCACTACATCTGCTACACATTGGCGACGTTGTCCCCCGTAATAGGAAACCAGCCAACCCGTCTCCACCCCCTTGGCTCCCCTGCAACTCCCACCATCATACACACCAAAGATGACAACCAGAAGGTGTTTAAGACTGGTGATGTAACGGTCCTAAAGCGTTGGCGAAAAGTTCTCAACGTTAGGTACAACCATCTGTTGAAAAAATACAACGACAGCTTTTATGTTATCTGGAGAGACATCGACTTTGAGGAGAATGATATTATCCTCCGTGATTTCAACTTGCGTAGCAAGAACACTGCGCTTCCAGAATGCCTGGCCAAGTCATTCGTACAGATATGGCGGGCCGGCGTCATGTACATCACAATCACTCTCTGATACAGGAAAAAACGATCTAATGGAGGCACGTGTCTCATCCAGGGCGTTAGGTGCGAGAAGTGGGTCATGACGGAGTTTCATCAACTTGTTGACATGATGAAACTCCTAATGGAGGATGACCTTAATGAGGACAGTGTGTTCTCCTCTATCGCCACAAGTCCTGCCGTTATCTACCTTCCTGCTGGCAGCTGGTCATCACCCCAATGCCCCGCCCACACCCTCCATCCAGCCAATGTATTTAACCGCTCCTGAGATCAACAAGATTAGTTTCCGGTCTGACGCTTCGGTGCCCAGCCCAATCGTCACACTTCCCCACCCCCCCGTGCACCCTCTTGGATATAATGGACACCCAGACCACACCCACCCTGTTATCGACAGAACCAGATGGGGCCGCAGCGGCGATCTCTACGTCTGTGACTGTTGCCTCTTCTCCGGCCGCCGGCCCTGACGCTCCTCCCACCTTCTCTACTTTCCCCCCTTCAGAGCCAAAGGCCGTGCCCAGCGACAGGCAGTCCCCTCCAGTAACCTCCATTCCCTTAATCCCCACTGAGCTGATTAGCTCACAGCCGCCCTCCTCTGCAGTCTTTACCGCTGCCCGTCTCCATGATGCAAACATGCTTACGTCACGTAAGCGGCTCAAGTCCGTCTAACAGGGTACCGGCGACAATACGGCCGCCTCCATCTTTCCCCACACGGAAATGTATGTCACTCAACTTGCGGACGAAGCCACCATCCCCAACCCTACCACCTCCACTCCCTTGAGTCAAGTGGCCACGTCAGATTCAGTGGTTACACCGATCCACCATCAAGCCACAAATCGTAAGACAGAATCTGATGACGGCATTATCACGATCCAGCCTAGTCCCCTTGTGTCCCCTTCAGGCCCCACCCACCCGCCACTTCCCAACTCCCTTGCAGGGGACAGTGCCCTTGATGCTACGGTTGTGCAGACAGTTGCGCAACAGCTCAAAACCACAGCCGGCATCAATGTGAAAGAGCCTGTCTCCCTGCGATGAGCCGCTACTCAGCAGCTACAGCGTCATCTACAGACCTTCATCATTGTTGGCTCCCTGCACATAGTCATGCAGTTAGTCAAGCGGGAACTGCGTGACATCAGACAGCAGCTGGCTTCCGCTCTAGCTAGGATTAGCGAGCTAGACGGCCAAATTCGAGATACTGCTGTAAAAGCCAATAACACGTGTAAGGTGTCGGATAGCGAACTGACCGGCCTGCACGATCAAGTGCACCATATTGAAGTTCAAATTAGCCGCCTGTCATCATGCAAGAAAAGCCAAATCGACACCATACGTGACATCAAGAAACGGGTCAATAAGATTATGCCCCCTTCACCCTCCAGCCCCGTCCACCAGCCGCAGTCTCCTACCACCGAGCAGAGTGCTAATACCCTTGAGGTTTCGCCACCGCTGTCCACGTCTGATACTGGCCCAATACCTGTTGTTGTCACCCCCAGAAACGACTGTGGCTCAGACGGTCAACCCCTGCACCAGAACACATCAGACCGTGCCATCAGTCACACCAACCCTCCCCGCCGTCAGTCGCCAGCTGAACACCTTGCCACTCGTCGTATCCAGCCAGACACTACACATCTCGTCATCGGCTGCTCCACGCTTAAGTACATGAAGGGTGGCAAGATGGCGACTTCACGGCGCGAGAGGGTCCAATTAATCTCTGTGTCTGGCCTCAAAGCTGCAGATCTTGCGGACTGGATGCAGCGACAGACTGAGGCACCCCATGTACAGGTGGTCACTGTGCATGTGGGTGTAAACGACTGTAAGACTGGCGAAGTGACCAGCCGCCTATGGGACCAACTACTATTGCAGTGCAGGCGCGTGTTCCCTCAGGCCCGTCTTAGTCACGCCTCCAGCATCCTGCCTCCCAAGACACAGTGTGGGCTGACACTTCCCATAGACTTGTCAAACGCTAACCTATGTCACGCCTGCCGCAAGCTTGGGGTTGTGTTTATCGAAAACACGGCCACCTTCACAACTGCCGGTGTCCCGCGTCTTGCCCTCTATCGAAAAGACGGGCACGATATTTTACTTGTACATGTAATTTCTTTCCTGGTTTAACTGCGTAACCTTCTACTATTTGTATCCTGTACCTTAGTTTTGTTCCCTGGTTTTTTACCTTATTATCTGAACATGATTTATACAACTATGAACAGACCCTCGAAAAAAGGCCAACAATTTCGTATCGGTCACCTAAATATCTACCACCTGGCAAACAAAGTTCAGGATGTCTGTGTTTATGTTAATACCCCCAACTATTTCCATCTATTCGGTTTAACTGAGACTCGTTTGGCCGCCCACATCAGTGATGAAGCCATCGCCATCCCGAATTATTCTATTATCAGGAGAGACCCGTCAGTACAGGGTGAGACAGGTGTAGCGGTATATACCCATCAATCCATTCTACACACAACCCGCAGGCGACAAGACCTAGTAACTGGTGATGTAGAATGTATTTGGGTAGAAATCAAAAACTCTAAATCCCCGCCCTTACTTGTTGGGTTTCTGTATCGAAACCCCGCAGCCACCTTTGAGTGGTACGATAGCTTTTTACACATGATTGATAAAACAGACATTCACAACAAAGATGTTCTCCTTCTTGGAGATTTTAATATTGACTTTCTTAAACCCCATCCATCATGGGAATGTACTACTACCCTTGTCGGTCTTCACCAATTGGTAACATCACCCACCAGAATTACGCCATCATCAGCCACTATTATAGACCATATTTATACCAACAAACCTCAAGCAGTTAGCAACACTCAAGTAAATAGTCTTAGTGTAAGTGACCACTATCCGGTTAGCTGCATATGGCTGTCAAAACTTCCAAAGCTAAAAAAGCAAGTCCACACTTGCATAACTTACAGATCGTTTAAAAACTTTAATGAAAGTGTTTTCTTGGCTGATTTAGCCACAGCACGATTCATCGACGTGTATAACGATAGTGACCCAAATAAAGCATTAGATACCTGGTACCGAACTTTTCTTGGTGTGCTGAACAAATACGCGCCTCTGAGACACAAAAGAGTGAAATACGCTACCGTTCCACCATGGCTGACTGCGGATCTGATTGAGGCAATGGAAATTAGAGACCAGCTGAGAAGCGAGAAGCGGTTTACTGAATACAAAACACAGCGTAATCGTGTTAAATATATGGTTTTAAATGCAAAGAGATCTCTTTTCGATAAAGTAGTTAAACAAAGCAAAGACTCATCTACTGTATGGCGTGCCATTAATTTAGTAACTAGAGGTACAAATAAAAATAGTGCGCCTTTATCATCCCACCTCACTGCAAATAGGTTTAATGACCACTTTACCTCTATAGCCGAATCGTTAATCCCAACAGGAACTAACTCATGTGAGTATGTTTGTCCAAACGCGCTAGTACACCACTGTAACCGGGAAAATACGGACAAAGAACCATTCACGATACCGCCTATAGCAGTCCACGAAGTGGGTAAATTAATTTCCTCGATGGAAAATAGAAAGTCATCCGGGCCTGATGAGATCAGCTCAAAAATACTCAAGATATCTCTTCCATATATCGTCGAAAGTATTACATATATTTACAATCTCTGTATAAACCAAAACTCTTTTCCAGACGCATTTAAAGACGCAAAAGTGATCCCCCCTACCAAAATCAAAAGATCTGAGTGAAATCAACAACTTTCGCCCCATATCTCTATTACCTGTTTTGTCGAAGCCTTTAGAGCGGCACATCCATAAGCATCTATCTGAATACTTAGAAAACCAAAATCTCATCTATTCACTGCAGTCAGGCTTCAGACCAAACCATTCCTGTCACACTGCCTTGATAAGGATGGCAGATACCTGGTTATCATCTATTAATGATTCCAAACTAACAGGTGTAGTTTTCTTAGACTTCCGGAAAGCCTTTGACATGGTGAACCATGACATACTTATAAAGAAAATATCCTTATATACTAAAAGCGCAGCCGTGTTTTTCAAATCCTACCTAGAAAACAGAAGACAAAAAGTTCTCCTTAATGGTACATATTCTAGTCACTGCAAAGTAAAGCATGGCGTGCCCCAGGGCTCTATTTTAGGCCCTCTTTTATTCTGTTTATTCATTAACGACCTTCCACTCACAATTAGTGATGATAGTGTTGCATGCGATATGTTCGCTGATGATGCTGCGATACACACTCCCGATAAGGATTTGTCAGTAATTGACACGCGCCTACAAAACACATTACAGGACATTAACAGCTGGTGCAGTAACAATTCCATGATCTTAAACCCTCAAAGACTGAATGTATGGTTGTAAGTACCCGCCAAAAGCACCAGCTCGGCACTCTCTCACTCAGCTTGTCCCTTCAAGGCAAATCTATCAGCCAGGTAACGGAACATCGTCTTCTCGGCGTTACTGTAGATAACCAGTTTAAATGGCAATGCCATCTTAGTAATATATGTAAGACAATATCAAAGAAACTGTTTATTTTATCCAAGTTAAAACATAAAGCTAATGTAGAAACACGAAAACAGTTCTTCAACGCCCACATCAGGTCACATATAGATTATGCTTCTACGGTGTGGGATGGCGCAAGCGAGGTCCAGTTAAAGAGACTGAACTCTCTTCATCGTAGAGCCGCGAAGCTTATCCTTTCAGACCCTAACTCAACAACGGATAATAAACTGAAAACCTTAGAAATTCTCCCCTTGAAAAAACATTTATTATATAATAAGGGAATAACGATGTTCAAAGTATTGAATAACAGACTCCCCGAGTATATAAAAAAAAAGTTTTCCCTCCCGGCATCAACATACTCCAGATCAAGGCAGTCCATTACTGTGCCACGACCTAGAATCGATCTCTATAAGACAAGTTTAGCGTTCTCAGGTGCTAGCATGTGGAACACATTGCCCAAACATTACAACATCAACAACGCTTTCGTCTTTTAAAACCGCTCTCTTCAAGTACCTCACCTCAGCATCGTAAGATTTTCACAGCAACCTGCGCTTGCAGTGTACGATTTTCCCCATTCTAACTCTTCAATTCAGTTATATCTTCAGTTAATACAAGATGCTAATGCTGCATGTATTGTGTGTGTGTGTGTGTGTGTGTGTGTGTGTGCGTGTGTGTGTGTGTGTGTGTGTGTGTGTGTGTGTGTGTGTGTGTGTGTGTGTGTGTGTGTGTGTGTGTGTGTGTGTGTTTTGTGCTTGTGCTTGTGTTTATGAATGTAAGTATGAAGATTTATACCTTTACAATTGTGTGTATGTGTGAGATTTTTTATGTTTATTTCCGCTTTTTCAATGATTTCTTTTTTAAAAAACTTTATATTTCAATTTTTTATTAGTTATATATTTAGTTTTTCCCAATTTAATAATAGTATTTTTGTGATTTGTGCATTATATGTAAAGTAGATTAGCAACGGCAAGTTCGAAAAATGGTTTCACCAAAACTTTCACCGTTGTAAAATAAAGAATCATTGTCATTGTCATTGTCATTCTCTCTCTCTCTCTCTCTCTCTCTCTCTCTCTCTCTCTCTCTCTCTCTCTCTCTCTCTCTCTCTCTCTCTCTCTCTCTCTCTCTCTCTCTCTCTCTCTCTCTCTCTCTCTCTCTCTCTCTCTCTCTCTCTCTCTCTCTCTCTCTCTCTCTCTCTCTCTGGCCTCACACACACGCTTTCACTTTTGCTCGCTCCTGCGCGCGCTTACACACACGTTTCCCCAATTTTGGAGGCATCATCTAACGACTATGCACCTATTGCAAGAGATGGATTGACCATGATAATTCAAGGGTAGTGCCAGATTAGCTTGGCGACTGACGGCGTCATGCTCGATCCATCCCCTGCTGTAATGTGTCATGGCTGAATGGGTTAAAAGGCACCTGTATGGGCTTATGTTTCGGTCACGTGAAGGCGTAAAACATTAACGATAGTTCCCTTTTTTTTCTTTTTTTTTTTTTCTTTTTTTTTTTCCTTGTGGAAAAGCGGGATTATTTTCATTCTGTACAGTGAAAATCTCGCTGTTTCACAAAATGGAATTATTGTCGTTCGCCTTCACTTGGCAGACTTGCTCGGTTTCACTTTCTTTCTTGATAACGATATTATGCAAATACTGTTCAAAGTATGAGCTACTTGAAGAAGAAAGCAAGAAATACATTTCTATGTTTGCTGTATTTATTATATTGTATGTTTTATTGTCTGTTATCAGTGGCTTTGCCTTGTATGTTTGTCTTAAGTGACTTTTAAGTGCCTTTTAAGACGAGATCATTTTCAGTGTCCTGAATTTTGCTGCCCTCGGTTCAGTGGTTGGACACGAAATAACACATGGATACGATAACACAGGTAAACAACAAACTGTGGTTGTTGTGTTTTTTTTTTTTCATACATTTCAAGCTGATGTTTTCCAAAGGAAATAATATAGTGTACCTTTGTTCATTCTTTTGCGTTGAGAGATTTTACATCTCTGAAGCCGAACACAAAACCGCTTGTCTTATTATTCAAGCATATTGTGATAAACAGGTGAATATTCGATACGACCTTAGGATGGTTCATCGCATCTTGTTAGATCGATATGCTGAACTCTCTGGGTTTTCGAAAGTGTACTGTACACCTCAGCAAAGTGACTTCATTGAAAGCTACGCGTTGTGACGCGAAGCTTATAATGGCACCATTTTGCAGAAGTAAAAAGCACCCCTCCATGATGCAAACAGATGCCGAAATTCGTACTTGTGTGATTCTTTCTGTTTATCGAAGAGACTTTTTAGGATGGGTCACGGTGGGGGGAATTTAAAAGCATAATCCATTATGTGAACGTGCATTTGTGCATTTGGCGCGAAACGCCGTATGTGCGCGCGCGCGCGTGTGTGTGTGTGTGTGTGTGTGTGTGTGTGTGTGTGTGTGTGTGTGTGTGTGTGTGTGTGTGTGTGTGTGCGTGTATGTGTGTGTGTGTGTGTGTGTGTGTGTGTGTGTGTGTGTGTGTGTGTGTGTAAACACAAGAATTTCCGATACTGCTGTACGCAAAAGCTTGAAACGTAACAAAATACTTTCTTCAAGGGTGGCTAAGAGAGTCTCCAAGCATATTGTAACGGAATGTCTTCTTGAAGACATAAAAGAGAGTTTATAGAAAGTCGGTTGACCCAGATTAGAGTCCGTTATTGTTGTCATATTTACTTGAAATTTTTTTATTCAGCTAGTTTGGAGAAAGATATTGGATGCGTTCGTTAAAGAGCTTTGTATATCTTCAACTTTTTGAAGAATAATTAATTCATTTTTTCACGTTTTGGATCCACTGTACACTCCATCAAACAGTCAGCCCTGGAAGAAGCTGTGTGGAACAAAACACTCATCCCTGGAAGAGGCTGCGTGCCTTTCGGATGAGTGACGTGAAACATCAATTTCGTCACTGTGTACACGGCATCGTGAGACTAGCGATGCCATGACGTCAAGCTTATAGTGACGTCATTTTGCTGCTCCTGCTATTTTTCTTCAGAATTCCTGTCGCTGCTTCAGCCCCTAGAGCTTACAAATGGCGGGAAGCGCCGTGTGTCCGTCTTCATTTGTGCGTGCCGACGTGTGTGTTGATCAGAGGTTGCCTTAGAGAGGAGGGAAATGGATCAGAAGGATAAGCTTTAAAATATGAACTGTGAATGTTCAGCCTAAAAGAAAAACGCATGTGAGCTCCAAATAATACCGTAGACTTTGGGATGAAATCCTCATCTTGTTCAATAGGAGATATTTCAACATCAGAATCAGGTCAAAGACAAAATGTAGAGACCCTTGGCAGCGAAGACAGCTCTCATATAAAAGGGACTTTATGGGTTATGGTTCATCCCATCTTGTTTCTCATGGGAGAGTTATGAAGTAACTTGCACCGCTTAGTTGTTTAAGGTCTGTTGGTAGCGCGGTTACGTTTCCAATGAGCGACTTGCGACAACGAACGACAGCGAAATCACGGCCGACAGACAACACTCCCAACATCTCCAAGAGGCATAGATCCGCATGAGCCCTCCGGGCTCATGCGGATCTATGCCTCTTGGATATGTTGGGAGTGTTGTCTTTGCATATGAACCAAGCTGCTAATCCGCCATGATTTCGCTCTCGTTTGTTGTTGCTAGTCGTTCGTGCAAAGGAAAACTCACTGGTTTCCATCCGTGTACTGACCACTCAGCAAGCAAAAGCCATCGGGCCGAGGTCGGCAGCTGTTGACCCGCGAACAGCTGCGCGCGGTCCAGCGGCGGCCGACGTTGGCCCGAGGGCCTTTTGCTTAGGGGGGGGGTGGGGCTGTCTCTTCGTTGTATTTTCAGGGCGTGGGTATGACAAATTCGGGAACCTGGCGAACTGGTGGCAAACGGAAGACTCACAGCGATACACCGACAAGGCGCAGTGCATGATAGACCAGTATGGCGCATACTCTGACCCAGTACTGAATATGACCGTGAGTTACTAATAGTTTGAGACAAAGTTACTAGTGTTACTACTACTACTAACAATGATGATGACGATTAAAATTATATAATATAATATTATAATAACAATGAATTTATAACAATACAGTAGTATTAATAATAATAATAATATTAATCATCATCATTATTATTATTATTATTATAAATCACTCTTATAATGCGCAGTATCCTTGACAAAAAGGTTTAAAGCCATATACAAAGCACACACGGATAAACAGACAAGAATATATACATGCATATGATGACGCTCCAAACAAACTATGAACACTACCACACAAACGCAATCCTGATAACACAAACAATGCAGAGTAATTGGGAAAAAATCCATCATACTCGTACAGCTAAGAAGCACGATGAGCGCTAACAATCCGTAACAGTCGTAAAGGTCTATTGCACTTTTCTTTTCTCTCGCCCTCACTCTGATTGTTGTTTTTGCTGTTGTTGATGTTTTTGTTGTTATGACTGGTGGTGTTGTTAGTCTTAAAGGGCAGAGTGTTGCCTGTCATTAAAAACCATTACTTAGAGGGCTACAGCCACCTAAATGATGGTTTTTAATGACAGGTGATCTCTCATTAGGATGGACGTGCAAAACAAGGTTCTGTTCAATTGCCGTTTGCACTTTCATTTTGACAGGCAGTGTTCTGGTTTAGCATGTGATCTTTGCCTGGACTTTGAGTTTAAAATGCGCTCTTGTTCCTAACTGTTTTTGTGCAGGTAAACGGAACGCTGACACTGGATGAAAACATCGCAGACAGCGGAGGGCTGAAGGCAGCTTACAGAGTAAGTGAATTTAAGTCAAGCAGAGGCAGAGTATGTTCATGTTAATAGTGGGGGGTAGGGGTGGACCGGGGAAGAGGGAATAGGGGGGATAGTATAAAATAAAGACACAAAATGTAAGGTGTTTTTGCGCTGTCAAGACTGTCAAAGTATACAAGAAGAGGAGAAGGGGTTGCGTGGTTGGAGGGGTGATTAGGTGTGTGTGTGGGGGGGGGGGGGAGGGGGGACGGATAAGATTGAACGTCTTTGAATTTATCAGTGATTTAAACTGACGAGCCCAATGACTGAAACGCGACTCCATTCAAGTCACGGGAAACACGTGTTACCAGTGACTCGAATGACGTCGGTCGCATTTATTTCGCTTGTTTGTATACAAATGACACTTGCATGTTGCTTAACCCTTTTCATCCTGATACATATCCTTGAAATAACTTTGACTATGATAGTTCCAGGGTGGTGCCAGAATAGCTTAATGCCTCAAACGCCAAGCTATTCTGGCACCACCCTGGAACTAAAATGGTTGACCTATCTCCCAATCTGCAATGTTGCTTTCATAAGACAATAACCAGAATTTAAAAATTCAGCCTCAGTATGTAATGGGTTAAAATGTACATGTGCAGGCCTACCGCAGCTACATCGCGACGCGAGGGATGGAAGAGCCCAAGTTAACTGCCTTAAAGTACACTGTAGATCAGCTGTTTTTCATCGGCTTTGCTCAGGTACGTCAGTATAGCACACAGGCAAACATGTTATGAACTTCACTTCTCTCGTGTGGTCTGCTGTATGTGAATTTAGTATCGTTCTTGTGTCCGTTTTCGCCAGTGGTATAGCACGGGCACACATAAACGCGAACACACGCGCACAAACATCTGCACACACATGGCCAGTTGAAAGTTCAGATGGTAGGACGTTCGACTTCAGAAACGTCGTGGGTTCAAACCCAGCTCGGGTCAAAATTTGTTCAGACCCTTCGTTAAAATCATATTCGTGTTGGACAAAAGACGTTAAGTCCTGCACGTGTAATGTTTTAACATGCACACGCATATACGCACGCATATACATACACACGCAGGCACATACACACACGCGCGCACACATACATACACACACATACACACACACATAAATACACACACACATTCACGGACCTCAAGCTCGCACGCGCGCACACACACACACACACACACACACACACACACACACACATTCGCACACGCACGCATGCACGTTCACGCACACAAACACACACACACACACACACACGCACACACACACACACACACACACACACACACACACACACACACACAGAGATGCTTATTTAACTTTTTAAAAACTGTTCCACGCCTTTAGAACAAAATATGTCCCTGAAACCATATTAGTTTCGATGTCAGATAATGTCTGTCAGAAACAGAGTGACACAGTATAAACCAAACAAGAGACATAGATCTTCATGAGCTCCCGCAAGTGCGGGGGCTCAATAGGATCTATGCCTCTTGCATTTGGGTGGCGTAAGCTATATGCTTCAGCTGCTAACCACTGTGTTCTTATGGCGGTGGGGGAGGGGGGGGGGGTGGTCTTCGAAGTTGGCTAACCTTCTTTTTTTCTTCCAAACAGATAATGTGTTCTAACTTCCCAGACAGCTCCAGGCAGCAGCTGCTGCAGACAGATGAGCACAGTCCGGACTACTACAGGTGAGACGTCGGTGACGAGAGATGGAATGCCGATTAACCCTTTGGGTGTCGGTGTCGATTACGTGATTGAGTGTTTGAGTGCTGACGCCGTTCAGATAGAGATAGAGAAAGGGAGAGGGGGGGGGGGGGGGCGATGTCAGCACATGCCGAGAGAAAACACTGAGGTCTGATCAAATAGTTGTATTATTATTATTATTGTTATTATTATTATTATTATTATTATTATTATTATATTATTATTATTATTATTATTATTATTATTCCATTCATTATATAGGCGCTTAACCCAATTCAGTGTGTCCGGTTAGCACTATTCTACGTCGGGCCGACATGTGTATTTCTTTTTCTATTATTACTATTCGTCTATAATTTTACTTAATCTGTTTAAATTTTCAGGGTTATTGGAACCATGCGGAACAGCGAAGATTTTGCCCGCGTGTTCAGCTGTCCAAAAGGCGGTCCTATGAACCCGGACAAAAAATGCTCAGTGTGGTAGTGACTGTCGTTGTGCGGCTAAAGCTCTCGCAGCAGTGAAGAGCGTCCAGATACATATCGAGTGCCCCTCAGTGGTATTTAAACTCAGCGAATTAGAGCCTAAACATCGTATAATGGGCCTTTGACTTTAGACCACATAATATGTCTGTCCCATTAAGCAAAAGACGATCGGGCTGACGTCGGCCGCAGTGGACCTGCGCACGGCCCGAGGACCTTTGCTTAAAAGGGATTATGTTCATATCGACGAGTCAATAAATATTATTAAATGCTTGTATTGTGTGTGTGTGTGTGTGTGTGTGTGTGTGTGTGTGTGTGTGTGTGTGTGTGTGTGTGTGTGTGCGTTTCAGTGAGTATGTGTGTGTGTGTGTGTGTGTGTGTGTGTGTGTGCGTGCGTGCGTGCGTGCGTGCGTGCGTGC
>BTPG01000001.1:235611475-235628975 GCA_036245525.1 Semisulcospira habei | reverse complement strand
GGGTAGGTTACTATGTAATAATAATAATAATAATAATAATACCGTTATTATATAGGCGCTTTTTCTCAATTTTGGGGAAATCGACTCAAAGCGCCGCGCCTGAAACCCAACACACACACTCACGAAACAGACACGGATTTACGCCATTTAAGACAAACACAGTACAAGACAAACGAAGGGCCAGTCAGCTACTGAAGTTACAGAGATTTTTGATCGCTTGTATTTGAAATTTGTAAAGTGGCCTGAGACCGGTACCAAAGTGTGGGGGGTGGAAGAACCGGAGTACCCGGAGAAAGAACCCCCGACGGTCCGCCCGAATTAACGGTGACACTTACCAGAGGAGAAAAGTCCAACGCCGGAACCCGGTATCGAACCGCTCACCTTTGGAATTGGTGGCAGGCGCCTTAACCACTGCGGCACGGACCGCCCCAGATGTAAGAGATTCTACAGTAAAAGGCAACGAAATTTTTAGATTTTGGTTATCAATATCGTCAATCCCTCTACTTTTCTTATTTGGCATGTCAGAAATATACTGGCCGACCTCTGCTATTGATAAATTAGGTGTCATATAATGAAGCATATTGGTCTATGGGAGACAACTCCTGTATAGTGGTTGTCTCTCCGGTGATTATGTCCCTTAGGACATCGCGCATGCGCAGTGAAATAAATAGCGTGTTTGCCGCCGAGTTAAGAAATGGCTTCCCTGTATTTTGTGAGTGCACCTGTGGTTTGAATCCATGTCCATCCAGCCCACATAGAAGCGGTAACAGACATGGTGTCAGAAGTAAACGTGCAGCATCAGCGACTGTGCATTTGAAGTGTATATTTCTGGAAGAGGATAATGTTCAAGCAACCAAAGGAATTTAACTTTCATGAGCCAGCCGCGTGGGCCGGTTGGAAAAAGCGTTTCCAACATTTTCGTCTGGCAACAAAGCTGAACAGAGACAGTGGCGAGGTGCAGGTTAGTAGCCTTTTGTACGCCTTAGAAGCAGAGGCAGGCAAGATATTCGCAACATTTAACTTAAATGGCGAACAGAAGAAAGACTTTGACATTGTTGTGGGCATGTCTGACGAATATTTCATTCCGAAGAGGAATCTCATTCATGAATCATGAGAGGGCTACGTTCGCGAGAAGAGACCAGCATCCAGGGAGACAGTAGAAGAGTACATTAGAAGTCTGCATGACCTTGCAACGCTCTGTGAATTTCCGAATAAGGACGACTGCATTCGGGATAAACTTGTGATAGGCCTGCTAGGCAAAAAACTTTCTGAGAAGCTTCAACTTACAGCAGACCTAACACTGAAGTCAGCAACTACAATGGCTCGACAACAAGAGCAAGTTAAAAGAGAGTTACAGCTACAGGGAGCCGCAGGGCACAACGTTGACAGAGTGAGCCATGGAGATAGATATCACAAAAAGAAAAACTATCCTCAAAGGGGAGGTAGGCAGAATCAGCAGAGTGGTAGCAAGATGGACCAAGCTCCAACTTGTAGTAGGTGTGGACTATCGCACATGAAAGAACGCTGTCCGGCAATGGGAAAGAAGTGCATGAAGTGTGGTAAAATGTCACATTTTGCTAGAGTGTGTAGATCAAAGACAAAGAGTGTCCAAGAAGTTGAGACTACAGATGTGAAAGAACTCTTTGTTGGATCAGTGATGACTGACGATCCTCTTTGTCGAGTTAACCTGGTGGTGAGAGGCAAGCAGATCAGCTTCAAGATTGACAAGGGCGCAGATGTCAATGTCATCAGCAGAGCAACGCGGGCGAAGCTTGGAAAGCCTTTTCTGAAACAAGACAACGTCACACATGTCAGACCAGGTGGGAAGTTGTAGAGCCTATGAGTATTCAAGACTACACTCGAAACTACGCAAACTTCCATCTACGTCATAGATGGGGAGGCAGACAACCTCCTGAGCAGAGGCACAGCCACAGAGCTTGGCCTTGTGAAGCGTATCGGAACTGTCGGTCTGGGAACAGTGAAGTGCCCGCCGGTGAAGATTCGCTTGAAGGATGATGTGATGCCATACAGTGTGACTGTCGCGAGACGAGTGCCGATTCCCCTTCAGGAAAAGTGAAGAAAGAGATTCAACGCATGAAAGATGAAGACATCATCGAGGAAATCACAGAACCAACAGAATGGGTGTCACCCATGGTTCCTGTGATAAAACCGAACGGTGACATCAGAATTTGTGTTGACCTCAAGAGACTTAACGAAGCAGTGCAGAGAGAAAGGTATGTTATACCGACCGTGGATGACATTCTCCATAAGCTTCAGGGCTCCACTATCTTCACAAAACTAGATGCGCAGAGTGTATTTTGGCAGATTCCCCTGGATCCTGAGACAGCCAAACTTACGTGTTTCATCACCCCGTTTGGACGCTATTACATGAAACGGTTGCCTTTTGGTATTTCAAGTGCACCAGAGATCTTTCAACGAACGCTGACTGAGATCCTGAGCAACATAGAAGGTGTCATATGCTACTTTGATGACATCTTACTCCATAGTAAGAGTGATGAAGAGCACGAGAAACTGATACAAACTGTCTTACTGAGACTGAACAGAGTGGAAAGAAGTACCGAACGATAAAGAAACACGCTTAGAAAAGACAAGGACAACACAATTTATTAATATTTCGGGTAAATACCCTTTGTCAAAATAGACAAACAAACAGACAGAGAAATCAGCTGCTACTTATCTTATCTGAGGTTGGGAAAGGACGGGAGCGACCGGTAAATTAATAAATTGTGTTGTCCCTGTATTTTCTAAACGTGTTTCTTTATCGTTCGGTACTTCTTTGCATTTTACATGCTTGGCAGTCACCTTTGTGGTCTGGATTGAACAGAGTGGGACTAACTCTGAACGAGAACAAGTGTGAGTACAGGAAGCGTGAAATTGCTTTTCTTGGCCACATTGTGAGCTCCAAGGGTATCAGTCCCGACCCAGCCAAGGTTGATGCCATCATCGACCTACTAAATCCAGCAGACGTCGCCGAGCTGAGAAGATTTCTGGGGATGATTAATTACCTCGGGAGATACCTTCCACAACTTTCAGCTACACTGAAACCACTGAACGACCTGCTGACTAAAGAAAGTGCATGGGCTTGGGGGCCTGAACAGGCTGCAGCATTCCGCAAAGTTAAGGAGGTGCTGACCACAGCACCGACACTGGCCTACTTCATTCTTACCAAGCCGACCATAGTATCTGCAGACGCGAGCAGCTATGGGATCGGTGGTGTTCTGCTACAGGAAGGTAGTGATGGACTGTTGCATTCTGTTCGCGCACCCTCACGTCTTCAGAGCGTCACTATGCACAGATCGAGAAGGAGTGTCTGGACGCCGTGTGGACTTGTGAGCGTTTCGAGCACTACTTAATGGGACTTGAGTTTCACATTACAAACAGACCATAAGCCATTGGTTCCCCTCATCAATACAAAGGATCTCTCAGAAACACCTCTGATATGCCAGAGATTTTTAATGCGGCTTATGAGGTTCAAGCCTCATGCTGATTTCAAACCTGGCAAGGACTTGATCATTGCTGATATGCTGTCCAGAAGTCCACTCGCCAGCTGTGCTGCTACTACAGAAGAAGATATTCAGGCATACGTGAGTGAAGTGACATCTTCTTGGCCAGTATCTGAGAGCAAACTACGGGAGATACGGCTCCTCCTCCTTGGCTTGACTTCGCGAACGAAGATTTTATAGGAGTTGCCCACGACGTCTGCAGGCTTGTTCGTGGCTGCGGAGGCCAATCCGAGACAGGCAGGTTCGACCGCAGTGGCTGCAGGGGAAGGTATGGCCAGGGTTATGAGCTGCGGCATCTCTGTTTTTTCTCCTGAGCCGCTTGTCCTTAAGGCTAGCTCTGTGAGAGTCCTCAAAGGAGACAGCTGCCTTGTAAATGGTGGAGCGCCAGGTGTCACGGTCGGCAGCAAGCGAAGACCACTGGTGGTGGTCGATTTGGCAGGCACTAAGTGACTTCTTGAGACAGTCTTTGTATCTCTTCTTTGGTGCCCCTCTGTCACGGTGTCCAGTAGCAAGCTCGCCGAACAGGGTGATCTTTGGTAGGCGATGATCCTCCATCCTGGAGACATGCCCCGCCCAGCGGAGCTGTGTCCGCAGCAGCAAAGCCTCGATGCTCACAGTTTCAGCCTGTTCAAGGACCTCGACGTTGGTGACATAGTCACTCCAGTGAATGCCCAGGATGGTACGCAGGCAGCGCTGGTGGAAGCGTTCGAGGAGTCGTAGTTGGCTGCGGTAGAGGGCCCAGGACTCGGAACCATACAGCAGGGTGGTGAGGACCACAGCTCTGTACACGCTGATCTTGGTGCCTGTTTTCAGCTGTTGATTGTGCCACACCCGCTTGAAAAGTCGCCCGAAAGCGCTGTTCGCTTTTGCCAGCCTGCTGTCAAGCTCCTTGTCCAGCTTGGCGTCCGACGTGATAATGCAGCCAAGGTAAGTAAACTGGTGCACTGACTTTAGTTCAGACTCGCCAATGGTGATGCGAGGAGGGCGATACACTGTCTTGGGTGCCGGCTGATGGAGGACCTCTGTCTTTTTCAGACTGACCTCGAGTCCAAAGAGCTGGGCAGCATCTGCGAAGCAAGACGTGATGCGCTGCAGGGCTCTCTCTGTGTGTGCAACGAGGGCAGCATCATCAGCAAAAAGCAGCTCACGAATCAGTTGGTCTAGGGTTTTCGTGTGGGCCTGCAGTCGTCTGAGGTTGAACAGGCTGCCATCGAAACGATACCTGATGTACACTGCATCGTCATCATCGAGGTCCACTGTGGCCTGCTTCAACATCATGCTAAAAAAGATGGTGAAGAGGGTCGGTGCCAGCACGCAGCCCTGCTTTACGCCGTTGAGAATAGGGAATGGTTCTGAGAGATCATTGTTGAGTCTGACCTGGCCTTGCTGGTCCTCGTGTAGCTGGACAATCATGTTGAGGAACTTTGGGGGACAGCCAAGTCGCTCCAGGATCTGCCACATGCCTTGCCTGCTCACAGTGTCGAACGCTTTTGTTAGGTCGACAAATGTTACGTACAGCCCTTTGTTCTGCTCGCGGCACTTCTCCTGTAGCTGTCTCAGCACAAAGACCATATCGGTGGTGCTCCTGTTTGCTCTGAAGCCAAACTACGGGAGATACGGCAAGAGACAGATAAAGACATCTGCCTGAGAACAGTTCGTGAATACACAAGGCTGACGTGAAACTGGCATGACTATTTTGCTGTTCGCGGAGAACTGAGTGTTGTCAGTGGCATTGTGACAAGAGGTGATTGCATTGTCATACCCTACAGCATGCGTCTAGAAATCCTAGACAGGATCCATAATGGACACTTAGGTATCACAAAGTGTCGTGAACGTGCCAGACAAGCCGTCTGGTGGCCACGCAGCCCTGAAAATGGCGAGTAATTTACTCGCCATGGCGAGTGAATTTTTTATTTGGTGAGTAAAAAAAAATACTCACTCGCCAAATGCGAGTGCGCTCGTACGTTTTTCAATCCAACGGCTTCGTCGGACATCAGGTACGTTTTTCAATCCAACGCCAGCCGAACATCAGGTACGCCGGCGCGTGACCTGACCGCACCGCGAGTCGCCTACATCACTTTGCGGCAGTAGCCGAACACGTCCCTCGAACTGTGCGTACCATAACAGTGGTCGGTGACAGTCGTTCTATTTTTAGTGACGAATTGGTTCGTTTAGCGGCTCGCTCAGTCGCTGCTGCGTTCAGAATCGACCCGACGCCGGCGTCCGTGCGAGTGTAACAGGGCGGGCAAACTGTTAGTTTATGTGTGGTGTCAGCATGTTATTACAAAGTGCGCGCTACATGTTGAACGCGTTACTTGCTGTGACGTCACCGTACATACTATTATGGGATACGGCATCGTGCGTTTCGCTTTCGATCTAGAACGAAGTTGTAGATGGCGGAGAAAAAGCAAAGGAAGAGCTGGAATGCTTCGGATTCTTTAGAATCCGGCACCGTCTGATCTTGATAATCGCTAAGAAGAAAGTTGCACTTCGACATCGCCATCTCCATCGACAAGCGACAGTGCCAGAAATGCTACCCCTGGGCCGTGTGTGGCACCGCCGCTACGACACAGTTTTCAGAGTCCATGGCTGTGCTGAGTGTATTTCCATGGCTAAAGCTCGACGGCACTCGAATGGCATGCGCAATGTGCACTGAGGCAAACTCAAAAAGCAAGTCCAGAAATTTGAACAGAAATAAGTTTGTCAGTTTTTTTTTAATCGTGGTCGATCCATCTTCTGGTACACAGTTATTAGGCAAACATTGGAGAAACACGTCTCAGTTCTGAGTGGTTAAACGGGTTGAAACTAACTTTGAAGTACATCAGTTTACACACACACACACACACACACACACACACACACACACACACACACACACACACACACACACACACAGCACATACACACGCACACACACACACACACACACACACACACACACACACACACACACACACACACACACACACACACAGAGTTTAGACAAGTCACACTTCGGTTGTCAATCTGCCGCGTTCAGCAGAAAACGCTATATTCTCTGTTACAATACATTATCAAACGATCATACAAATAAATAAATAGAGATTTTTTTTCTGTGTGTGAGAGAGCTAGGGAGACAGGCTTTTGCGCGATAGCTCACCAGTTAAAGAATCAGATCATGGAAAGGACACACACACACTGTCACAACACATTTAAAGAGGAGAGAGCGAAATGAGAATTTATTTTAATGATTGATTGATTGATTGTACATTGTTTATCGTCCCGACAGCAACAAGGCTTTCTCAGGACGTGCCTGCACTGCTTGTGAAAAAAGAAACAGAATATTGAATGTATGTCGCCAGCCGGTCCAATACGTTAAATAAACCTACGCCACGGGGCCTAAATAAAGCTAAGACCATTTAGCAACACACATCCAATATCAAGAGCTACAGGCAGTGCAGACAGTTGGGAGAGTTTGAAAAAGAGAAATACAGGTGAATGGACCAAGGGTAGACAGAAACACATGCCCCAGAAAAAACACACCCTGTCCGACTGTGGGGCTGACCAGGGTGACCCTGGGAACTAAAATGTAGTTAATCCCAACCAAGTCCCCCAGGGCAGACCCGGGTGTCACTGTGGATAATTTATTTTAAGGAACATACAGATGATGCAGTTTTTCTTAAATAAATCTGCGGACCCTCTATAATGCTAGTCTGGGGGTCTGTATACCCTCTAAAAATTATACCTGGGGGTCTACAGACCCTTTAACCTGTTGTGCAAACAGAAGCCCAGCTCTACTTACAAAAAATAAATAAATAAAAAATCCCACCACAGTTCACATGGGGACTTTGTCTGTTATTTCTCCACTTGATACTATCAAAAGCCTGAAGTCAGGACATAAACATTAACTTGGTTATGATTGTCTGTTCAAATATTTGTTTTCAATGCCTCTGGGCAGAAAACACTCTCTAACATTGGGCGTCAAACACTTGTGGTACATTATATTGTTGAGTTGGGGGGCTATTTTCAGTAGTAAAATTTTCAGTTTTGGCTAGTAACATTTTCAGTTTGGCTAGTAAAACTTGCAAGTCACTAGCCAAAGGCTGGTGGGCAAAATTTTAGACTTTCAGGGCTGCCACGGATTTCAAAGGAAATCCAAAACCGTGTTTCAGCATGCCAATACTGTCTTGAGAAGAGGCCGTCACAGGCTAGTGAGACTCTACTACCATCGAAAATGCCCGTTCCAGAAGATCGGAGTGGATCTTCTTGAAGTACAAGGACGTCATTATCTTGTTTCAGTTGATTATTATTCAAGGTACATAGACATAAAAACTCTCCCAAACAACCAGACATCAAACTCAGTGATCGAGAAGTTAAAAGAGATCTTTGCCCCCCATGGCATACCAGAAACTGTGATCTCAGATAACGGACCACAGTTCGGTTCTTTCCAGTTCGCAAAATTCGCCAGAGACTGGAAGTTCAAGCACGTGACTAGCAGCCCGGGTTATCCACAAAGTAATGGTGAAGCAGAACGTGGAGTCCAAAGTGCAAAGAACATTCTAAAGCAGGATGATCAACACATGGCCCTGTTGATCTACCATGCGACGCCTATCCCTAGTTTAGGTGTCTGTCCTGTGTACTACTTTGCCTGTGCTACCTTCCACGCTATCGCCAAGGAAGGTTGATCCAAAAGTTGTGCAACAACGAGACGCCAGATCAAAGTTATACCAGAAACAGTACTTTGATCAGACAGCACGTCCCTTACCGGAGCTTTCCCCAGGAGACCCTGTCCTTGTGAGGGATGAACGGGAGACCGGGTGGAAGCGTCCAGGTGTGGTGATCCGTCAAATCGCACCAAGATCGTACCTGGTCAAAACTCCAAGCGGAGTACTGAGACGTAACCGTAAGCACCTTAGACGCAGTGTGCATACAGAGAATCCAGCTGCTGCCAGTGAGCCGAGGCAGATGGTCGAGAACAAAGAGTTAACCCAGCGGATCGACAACGCCCGACGAGCTTCAACAGCCGCAGCAGTCCCAGGTTTCGTCTTCAGCGCAAGACTCAGCCCAGACAGAAAGTCTACAGCCTCCAGGCAGACCACCTGATTCACAAACTGTACAGCCATACACTACTAGATCTAGCAGGGTGGTGATCAAGCCTGCAAGATTCCAGTAATTCGAGGACCTGATCTTCGTTGTGTAGTTACCTATTGCATGGTGAACATACATGTAGAGTCGCATTTTTGCGAGAGATAGGTTTGTGTAAAGTAAAAGCTGAGTGCTTGTGTTTTTAGGTTCAAGTTTGTTCTTTTATTATGATTAAACATACGCTTTGCCGATCCTCTTATTATTAATGATAGAGACGCTTTGCTGGTCGTATATAACTTGAACACTTATATTTATGGTTCGATCTCGGAAAGATTCGGTTTTGTTCTTTAGATAAGAATTTGATTTGTCCAGTTTAGATAAGTTTTAACTAAAAAAGGAAGATCTCATATAATGAAGCATATTGGTCTATGGGAGACAACTCCTGTATAGTGGTTGTCTCTCCCGTGATTATGTCCCTTAGGACATCGCGCATGCGCAGTGAAATAGTGTGTTTGCCGCCGAGTTCAGAAATGGCTTATCTGTATTTTGTGAGTGCACCTGTTTTTTGAATCCAAGTCCATTCAGCTCACATAGAAGCGGTAACACGACATTATGAATTACGAATTTTTGTGTTATTGTTACGTTTGTGGTTGTGTTATTATTTTGAGAGCATGTGTGTGTTGATCATAGGAAAGATATTCATTTGAGTTATTTTGGATAAGAATTACGTACCTTTTTAGCAGGATTCATTTTCTTTTGCTTGGAGAAACGCTGTCGATTTCTGTTCTGTAGCTAAAATGACTCATCTTTTCGCTACAATGTTGTAAAGTCTGACCTACACTGGACTGAAAGCGGTTCGGGAAGGGTTGCGGCCGTTCTAAAGACCTCAAATGTAACGTCAAAGTTGTGTAGCAATCGTTAGCAACATTATGCAACATTTATGGTATGCACCTAAAAGTTTAAGATACTAACAAACCAGATAGGTGAGGCTAGAGCTGGCAGAATTGTACACAAACCAAGGGGAATCACTCAGCGCTGGACAGACAAACAGATCCCCTGCCCCCGCCTATCAGACACCCAATCGCCAGCCCACAGAGAAATACGCAGGTATAGAACAAGACGATCATTTGCATCCTAAAAGTTTGTATAAGGCTATGGACAGATCTAGAGTTTCTTTCTCATGAATATCCATAAGTTTTGATTACGTTTTCTTTTCAGATTGGTTGAGTTGTGTCATTTGCTGGATTGTTCTGGAAATCTGTAATAGTATAAAAGAGCGTGTTAGGAAATATGTGTGTTAACTCCGTCGTTGCCGGTCCCAAGCCCGGATGAGAAAGGAGGAGGGAAAAACCTACGCCAAATTACAAACCCCCATGCTATAATTGCTGATAACCACGCCAAAACTGCCGCTAGTCTCCGATCACTTCTAGTGCCAGTGGGACAGTAAACTGGAACAAAGCAAGCAAGTATGTGTGTTCATTGTATGAGAGACGCAGTGTGTCAAAAGTGTTGATGCATTGTAGAGGAGACAGTGTATCAGTGTTGGTGCATTGTATGGGAGACGCAGTGTATCCGAATTGTGAATGCATTGTATGAGACAGTGTACCACCGTGTGGATGCAGTTGTGGATGCATTGTGCTGAGATTACATCATGTGAATAAAGCACTGTTGGAACTGTTATTCCAGTGTGGTCTACAATCTTGTGCCATGTGTGACGAGTTGCAGCTGAGTGAAGTTTCTTTACAAGAAACCTACGTGAGTGAGTCTGGTGTGATTGCATCATACTACGACCACGACTACCCCTGACGTAACGGTTTAAAATTGTTGCTTCGCTGAAAGTTCTCAGAAGACTTGGGATACTATATTGCCTTCTTCTATTTGATGCTGAAAGGGCTAGATTTTCAGCGACTGATAGGAAATAGTTGTTGAATTTGTCTGAAGTTAAGTTAGATGGTATTTCTGGGGCTGTTTTTCCTTCCGTAATGGCATTTAGTGCTCTCCAAATGGATGCTGTGTTGCGGTTTTCTGAGATCACTTGATTGAAGAATGCTTTTTTGCAGCCCTTACTAGATATTTTACTTGATTAAGTTGTTATAATCATCAACGCGTTTTTCTTTTCTAAGTTTGTCTCTGAGCGACATAGCATTCTTAATGTCTAATGTTAAACAGGGCGGCATGGTAGCATTTTTAACGCGTTTTACCCGGAGGAGCGCGTGCTTGTTAAGGACCCCGAGAAACAGATTCATCCAGCAAGACAAGGCACTGTCAGGGCAATTGTGACTGTACACATCGTGAAAGGATGTATTGTGCAGATCTTGCATAAATGTATCCCTATTAAATGTTTTAAAGGAACGATATGTTATTGTAGTGTTTGTTATTATTTGGCCTTTCGAGCTTCACAGTTGTAAAACATACCGGGTTATGATCACTAATAACTAAGGTCGGGAGATTCGCACTAATTATTCTATCCTTGCTATTAACGTAAATATGATCGATGAGCGTTGATGATATAGGTGTGATTCGAGTTTGTGCTTGAGTAATTTGTGTCAAAACAAATAGCGATGTGGTCATGCTCCATGCTGCATTTGATCTCTTAGGTCTAGATAGGTCTATATTGAAATCACCTAAGAGAAAAATGACACACTTGCTCTGACTTGCCTTGTCCATGAAAGCTGTAAACTCATAAAACCCATCGCGACCGGCTGCCGGATTTCTAAAGACAAAGCCGATTAGAACAGGTGATGACTGGTGGCTTTAACTCGAGCCACATACACTCCACTTTGGTAAATTCGAGATCTTGACGTCACTAGATACAGACGTATAAATTGTGTTGTACCCGTCTTTTCTAAGCGTGTTTCTTTCTCCGTTGGGTACTTCTTCGCATATTACACGCTTGGCAGTCACCTTTTTGGTCTGGATTGATTTTTTAGACGTATGCATGTAAATTGCTAGCACTGTGTGCTGAGGTAAAGTGGCATCTTTTATAGTTAGGAATAGAGATAGAAGCGTTGGTTATTTTGTTTTTAAGTCTTGATTCAGAAAACCCAAAAATGTGGATGTGTTCGGGCTGGTTCCAAAACACACAGAGATCTGGCACCTTATTGACTAGATGATAAATGTTCAGGTGCCTTATTTTAACGCATTCGCGGCAAGCCGTCAGGCATACTGTCACTCCGAACGTCAAAGTATATATAAAGTACAACAATTGTCTTCTTTATTATATATATATATATATATATATATATATATATATATATATATATATATATATATATATATATATATATATATATATATATATATATATATATATATATATATATATATATATATATATATATAAATCGCATCTTGAGGGGACTACCCCCACCCCCCTCCACCCTGGGAGGGAGGATTGCGGGGAGGGGGGGGGGGGGCTAGGATTGTATCGCTTGAAGCCATCACAGGGGTGAGTAAATATCCAAGAGTTATCCCTTTCGTCCAGTGGACGCATTTTGTGTTTCTAAAATCTATGTTAATTCACCGGCAAATAACCCCAGCCATCCAGGAACATGGATACAAAAAGCACGCTTAGAACAGACAGTTACAACACGATTTAATAATACTTTCAAAACGGACAAACAAACAAGAATACAATTCACTACTTGTAAGTGCTTGGTGCAAGTAAGTGTCTTTTCTAAGCGTGCTTCTTTCTTCAGTTGGGTTATTCCCTGCATTTTACACGCTTGGCAGTGACCTTTTTGTCGGATTCATGGCTACAAAGTTTTGTCAGAAAGAGGCATCGACCCTCATGAACCCCCGCAATTGCGGTTCCATGCCTCTTGAAGTTGGATTGTGTTAAATTTTCCTCGGCAATGAACGGGTTGTGAGCCCCTGACAGTCTAAATAGAACTGACGAGTTCATTGACTAGTTCGAACCCTTGTCAGGGGACAAAACTCAGCTTCCTTATCACGTGGAGCCATCGGGGCTTCCACTGCCATATTCCCCACTCACACTGACAGAAGCCATAGTGAGACCACCAAGAGGCATAGATCTTCATGAGCCCCCGCGTCTGCGTGGGCTCATAAAGAACTATGTCTCTTGAATCCGAGTGCTGCTCTTTTTCTGCGTTCAGGCACCCCACCCCCCTCCACACACACACACACAATCACACAGACAGAGGCATGCCCACACAGACACACATAAATGCACACGCACACACACACTCACGCACGCGCGCTCGCACGCAAGCGCACACACACACGAACACATAGTGTTTCATAATATTTTCTATTTACTCAGAGTTATGCAGACTCGAGCATTCGTATAAAAATAAGAACAGCATGATAAACCAAGCAAGCTTTCAATTTGAAGACGTGAGTCAGTCACATACAACACTAAATTCAAGAGGTGTATATTCATTATATTAAAATCAACAACAAATATGTCGGCACAAAATGACTACTGTATGAGCTGTGCTAAGGCAAGTTAAAATAAGGCGATCGTACGAAAGATATCCTATTTAAATACAAAATATATCATTCCAAGCATCAGCTGCAATGCCCCCCCCCCCCCTCCCAAACAATCTCATTTTGACCATTAACCCCTTCACTGCCGAGAAAAAGCGAACGCCATCTAACTGCAAGAGGCATAGATCCTCATGAGCCCCCACGACTGCGGGGGCTCGTGAGGATGTATGCCTCTTGCCGAGGCCTTTTTGTGTCCATGTTCTTTGGACAATAGTGGCTTTTGGTCGGTCATTGAAGACAGATGTCAGAACTTTAAACGAAATGTACGCCCGCTGGCAGGGAAGGGGTTAACCCATTCAGCCCTGACTCACTACAGCAGGAGATGGATCGACCATGATAATTCAATGGTAGTGCCGGATTAGCTTGGCGCCTGTCGGCGCCAAGCTAATCTGGCACTGCCCTTGAATTATCATGGTTAGTCGACCCATCTCCTGCAACACTAGGTGCATAGTCGTTAGATGACGGGTCCAAAGTTGGGGAAATACGTGTGCCGGGCTGAATGAGTTAAGGCACCCAACTAAATGTAATACAGTCTGGGTTAGCAAGAGAGATAGATTCACATGAGGCCCTGCGACTGCAGGGCCACTTGTAAATCTGTATCTCTTGCACATGGTAGGAGCCAGTTACAAAGCTCCTACCTTAATGACATTACGTTACGAGATTTTCACAAATCCTGGCTAGTATGCATTAACTTATTCGAGACGTGCCGCTTCCGGACACGGGGGAAAAAACAGAGATCTGTTCAATGGTGGGTTTTGACTGCTAAAATTCGACAATGCGACTACTTCTAAATGTTGTTTTGCCGGCCTCAACTCAAACTTTGGTATCCTTTTTTTCACAGTCGATGTGCGTTGGCAGATGTAACAGAGGTTTTCTACTGCCGGGACTGGGTTCGCGTTCAAGGAAGTCTCCTGTGTACAACGGAGGAGAAAAGCAGAACAGTCTTTCATCTTACATTTTAAACTTCGAATTCAAAGCGACAAAAACAGCAGTATTGTCCAGCTGTCTGAGCTCAGGACATTGCGGTAAGAAGACGGAAGCTAGTCAGTTTTATATATATGAAAAATGGGCCGGGTTCGTAGCGATTTGTACAATGTGCATATAAACATTAGTTATTCAAGCCGATGATGAGAACTTGTACAGTTATGAAGTGAATACATAAGGCTATTATCTAAACAGCTATTACAAATATAATGGTTATGAAGGTGAGAGTCGCAATTATTCACATCGACTCATCAAAACTATGTGTAAAGGCTGATGATAATATAGACATTATGAATATGGTAAGCTGGTGATAATGAGTACAGCCTGCTCATTCACGAGTCATTATGAATATGATAAGGTGATGATAATCGGTGAATAGGCCAGTATTTTCACCTATTGAGTCGATATGAATACGCTCAGCCGATCACAATGCCGTACAAGTGCTCATTTACTATGAATATGACCCCAGTAAACGAAGGATTGCAGGCCGACGTCCGTTGCAGTGGGTCCGCGCATCGCTGTGCACGGGCTCACTACCGCCGACGTCGGCCCGAGTGCCTTTTGCTTAATATGACAAACCTGTCATATTCATGTGGACTCAACAAAATAAGACAGATGCCCATCATAATAGGTACAGGCTCTAATTCGCTGAGTTTAAATACCACTGAGAGGCACTCAAGATGTATCTGGACGCTCTTCACTGCTGCTAGAGCTTTAACCACACTACGACAGTCACTACCACACTGAGCATTTTTTGTCTGGGTTCATTGCACCGCCTTTTGGGCAGCTGAACACGCGTGCAAAATCCTCGCTGTTCCGCATGGTTCCAGTAACCCTGAATTTAAAAAGATAAAGTAAAATTAGAGATGAATAATGATAATAGAGAAAGAAACACACTGTAAGGCAGTTAGGATCTAATCACGATTCACATATGTTGCTGACACGTAAATGTTCATAGGTCATAAGTCGGCCCACTCATAGCATAGTTCTTACCGGTCACTGGACACACAGAATTGGGTTAAGCGCTCATATGATGACTGGTATAATAATAATAGTAATAATATAATTATTATCATTATTATTTATTTATTATTATTATTATTATTATTATTATCACTAAATAACTACTTGCTCAGCACTGAATATTTTTTCTCTGCCTTCCAACCACCCCCCCATCCCCCCCCCCCCACCACCCGCCCGCTCCCCTTCCGTCTTTCTCTATCTCTATATGAACGGCGTAAACACTCAAACATTCAATTACATATTCGGCGGCAATCCCATCCATTTCTCGTCGTGAGACTCGTCATGGGACATGTTAATAACTGGTTTTTTTTAAGCGCTGAGCGTTTCCTTTTGAATGTCTACTGTAGACCCTTTGTGTTTCTCTCAACAGCGTTACCACCGAAGACAATAATTTATCAGTTGACCCTTTGGGTGTCGGAAGCAGTTTTTAGTCGCGATGATTCCTACAGGAATCATCGCGACTAAAACCACTACCGACACCCAAAGGGTTAATCGTCATTCCACCTCTCGTCATCGACGTCTCACCTGTAATAGGGCGGACTGTGATTATCTGTCTGCAGTAGCAGCTTCCTGTAGCCGTCTTGGTAGTTAGAACACCACACCTGTTTAGGGAGAAAAAAGAGAAGGTTAGCCAACTTCGAAGACAAAAAAAAAATCATGAAAACAAAGGTAATAATAATATAATATATATATATATATGTTGCTGTTACGTAAATGTTCATAGGTCATAAGTCGGCCCACTTATAGCATAGTTCTTACCGGTCACTGGACACACAGAATTGGGTTAAGAAGCATAGTTGACACTACCCGGTCCGTGGCGCAGTGGTTAAGGCGTCTGCCACCAATGCTAAAGGTGCGAGGTTCGATTACGGGTTCAGGCGTCGGATTTTTCTCCTCTAGTAAGTGTCACCGTTAATTCGGGCGGACCGTCGGGGGTTCTTTCTCCGGGTACTCCGGCTCTTCCTCCCCCACGACTTTGGTATCAGTTTCAGCCAACTTAATCAAATTTCAAATACAAATGATTTTGAATTTCCAAAAACTATAGTAGCTCGCTTGAGCTTGCCCTTAGCACCACGTGAATGTTCTGTGTTTATGTACAGTGTGTGAGTGAATGCGCGTGATTCACGTGAGCGTGCTTGTTGGGTTCAGTTCGCGGCGGCGCTTTGAGCCGATTTTCAATTGGGATAAAGCGCCTATTTAATGCGCTTATTATTATTATTACCCAAATGCAAGAGGCAGTCATAGGCAGTCGCGGGGGCTCAGGAGGATCTATACCTCTTGCTTGCTTTATGTTGTATCACTGTGTCCTCTGACAGACGCTATCTGGCCTCGAAACTGAGATGGTTTCAGAGATATCATTAATGATTTGTATTAAAGGGGTGGCACAGTTGTGCGTGTGTGTATGTGTGTGTGTGTGTGTGTGCGAGTGTGTGTGTGCGTGCGTGCGTGCGTGTGTGTACGCGCTAGTGCGTGCGTATGCATGTGCATGCGTGTGTGTATGTTAACCCATTCGCGGCCCGCCGCATCCGGATGCGCGGCTTATGCCGCGCATCCGGATGCGGCTGGCCGCGAATGAGTTAAATCATCATTCGTTTAGGGCTTAACCTCTTTTGTCCAGCACGAAGGTGATTTTAATGAAGAGTCTGAACAAATTTTTACCCCAACTAGTTTCGACCCCACGACGTTTCGATCGAGTCGAACGCTCTACCACCTGAGCGCCAACACTCCCCACGTGTGTGTATGTGTGTGTATGGGTGTGTGTTCACGTTTGTGTGTGCCCGTGCTATACCATAGGCGACAACTGACACAGCGGACCACACGAGGCAAGTGAACAAGTTCAGAACATTTTTGCCTCATACTGTGCCTGTGTGTTAAACGTACCCGGGCATAGCCGATGAAAAACAGCTGATCGACAGTGTACTTCAAGGCCGGTAACTTGGGCTCTTCCATCCCTCGCTTCTCGATGTAGCTGCGGTAGGCCTGCAAACGTACACGTTAACCCTTTTAGCCCCAAGGTCCCATTTGTCAAATTTTGCCGGTGTTGCTTAATGACTATGTACCAGTTGCAGGAGATGGATTGACCATGATAATTCAAGGGTAGTGCCAGATTAGCTTGGCGCCTGAAGGCGCCAAGCTAATCTGGCACTACCCTTGAATTATCATGGTCAATCCATCTCCTGCTGTAGGGACTCGGGGCAAAATGGGTTAAGCAAGTATCATTGGTATGCTGACGAGCAAAATAAATGCGAAATCATTCGAGTCACGGGAAACACTTTAGTGTCCCCCGTGACTCGAATGATGTCGCTTTTATTCTTATTATTTCGTTCCAATCAAAGGATAAATTCAAAGACGTTCAACGGCCCCTACCCTCCCTCTTCCGCATCCCCCAGCCCTCC
>BTPG01000001.1:235433975-235606475 GCA_036245525.1 Semisulcospira habei | reverse complement strand
GTTTAAGCCTGTTTGCTGTCATCCAGTTTTTCACGTCTTCGTAACAGTCAGTCGTGCGAGTCAGTAGTGACCGAGTGTTGTCGAGTTTGTCTTTGTCTAGTAGTTGTGAGTCGTCAGCGTAGAGGTGGTGGTGTATGTGGTTAGACTGGATGATGTTGGACAGGGGAGAGGTGTAGTGTGTGAAAAGGACCGGGCCCAGGACGGACCCCTGTGGAACTCCGCAGGAGAGCGTGACTGAGTTGAGGAGACGCCGTCGCTGGCGACGGACTGCTGTCTGTTGGAGAGGTAGGAGAGAAACCAGGAGTGACCAGAGTCAGTGATGCCAAAGGAGTGGTGAAGGCGGTGGAGGAGGATAGAGTGGTCTATAGTGTCGAAGGCAGCAGAGAGGTCGAGTAGCGTAAGAAGGGAGATGTTGCCCGAGTCGGTGGAGAGAAGCAGGTCATTTAAAATATGTAGATGGGCTGTTTCAGTGCTGTGATGTTTGCGATAGGCAGACTGGAAGGGACTGAGGAGGTTGTTGTCGGCGAGGTGGAGGTTGAGCTGGTTGAGAACGACCTTCTCAAGAAGCTTGGACAGGAAAGAGAGATTGGAGACTGGGCGATAGTTTTTGAGTTCGTTTGCTTCGAGGTTGTGTTTTTGGAGGAAAGGACGGACGATGGCGGACTTGAAGATATCAGGGACGGAGCCGTTCTCTAGAGATTTGTTGATGATGTCGGTAATGAATGGCAGAAGTTTTGGAAGGCCGTCCCGGTAGAGAGAAGCTGGGAGAGGGTCTAGTTCGCAGGTTTTGAGAGGCTTTGGGGCGGTCCGTGGCGCAGTGGTTAAGGCGCCTGCCACCAATGCCAAAGGTGCGAGGTTCGATACCGGGTTCCGGCGTTGGACTTTTCTCTTCTGGTAAGTGTCACCGTTAATTCGGGCGGACCGTCGGGGGTTCTTTCTCCGGGTACTCCGGTTCTTCCACCCCCCCCCCACCCCCCACCCCCCACACTTTGGTACCGGTCTCAGGCCACTTTACAAATTTCAAATACAAGCGATGAAAAATCTCTGTAACTTCAGTAGCTGACTGGCCCTTCGTTTGTCTTGTACTGTGTTTGTACTGTGTTTGTCCTAAATGGCGTAAATCCGTGTCTGTTTCGTGAGTGAGTGTGTTGGGTTTCAGGCGCGGCGCTTTGAGTCGATTTCCCCAAAATTGAGAAAAAGCGCCTATATAATAACGGTATTATTATTATTATTATTAGGCATGGACTTTATGGTCTTGAGGACTTCGTCCTGAGAGACGGGCCGGAAGGACGAGAGGGGGGTGCCGGAAAAGGGGGTGTCGGGAGGGCAAGGCGGAGAAGGCAGAGTGTCGAGTGTCACCGTCATTATTATCACAACCATCACCATGAATATCATCATCACCACATCATTTTTCCTCGTTATAACGATCAACATTTCCAACATCATCACCATCATCATCATCATCACCATTACCATGATTATCATCATCACCATCATTAATATTACCACAATAATCGTCATCATTATCGTCATCAGTAGCATCATCTTACTCATTTCGTTCGTCTGTGGGCTGTAGACTGCATTCATCATTGCAGGGGAGATAAGCCATCTGAAACAAAATGAGGTACACGCACAGACAATACAATACAATACAATACAATACAATACAATACAATACAATACAATAATACATTATTAATCCCTCACGGGGAAATTCACTGTCTGCCCATACAACACATGGCATCATCATTCACTCGTAGAAATAATAGGAGGAAAAAATAATAATAATAAATATAATAATAATAATAATACTTAAAGGGCTAGTACTCAAGAACTGAAGAATGTTGACCGACGTTATCTACTGATATTACTGTTGAAAACGTTTGTTTCCCCATTTGTTTCACTATACCAGCTAATTGTCAATCAGTCGAGACGAACTGCATTCGGATACGCGGCTCGTATGCCGTTCGTCTCGAATGCGTTAACGCTAATACAGAAGAAAGAAGTTTTTCAAAAAATCGGTATTATTTTCCGTTTCATAGGATACTGTATTTCATTTCATCATAGATTTTAAATTCAGTGTCCCTTTAACATATATATAGTTAACCCCTTCAGTTGCGCACGCGGCCGCCGGTAATATTTACAGTATCGGTCGCTGCACGCACACTGAAAGGAATTAACCCTTTGGCTGTCGATAGCGGTTCATGTCACGATGATTCCTGCAGAAATCATCGCGACAAAATCCGCTACCGACAGCCAAAGGGTTAAAAAATTCAATCTGTGCACTGGTATCAAGAACTCACCTGGCTCTGTCTACTGGCTTTTTCATGAGCTTGACGGTTTCCGCGCGGTCGTAGATTAGTGTGTTCACGGTGTTCTCAAAGTACTTTCCCTCAGTTACATTCAGCTGCACACAAAATTATATCTCGTGTATGAATACACTGACGATCAAAAGAAATGCGACGTCATTGGAGTCATCGGAAACACTAACGTGTCACTAACGTGTTTCCGATGACTCCAGTGACGTCGCATTTCTTTTGCTCGTTAGTTGACAGTGCGCGAACAAAACAAAACACGCGCATACTGCTGGAAATATTACCCCATCCATGTATTATGTTCTTTCTGCGGTTTAACCCTCTCGCTGTTGAAACGCTGCGAACACGACCGAAACGCAATAGGAATAGAACCTCTTGAGACCCAGCAGTAGCGGGAGCTTATGACGGTCCTAAGAGTCTTGCTGGCTCGTTTCAGATATGTGTTATCGGACATTCAGTCTGTGACAGATTTTGTTTTTAGCACATGGCAGTGAAGGGGTTAACAACCAAAGCAACGTTCTGCAGTAAAACCAGTAAATTGTTAATAGATCACAATATCTTCTTGTATCTGGCATATCTGACGATTAAGCACAAATAGAATAACTGAAATTCATTGTTTGAATATAAATTTTAAATGTCGTAAAATTTAACGGAGATAAAATTATAACTGTTTTCCAATTACACACTTACACATTATTTACACATTATTGATAGGGTCAGAGTAACCATTGTACCCCTCAGGTCTTCGGTCTGAGGGGTACAATAAGGGTACAATGGTTACTCTGACCTGGCTCCCTCGGTGGTAACAGTGTTCGCCTCTCGACCGAAAGGTCCCGCATGGGTCAAAATTTGTTCAGACCCTTTTCCGGTACCCCGTCCTTTGAAATCACCTTCGTGGTGGACAAAAGACGTTAAGCCCTAAACATTTAACATTTTCCCTCAGGCCTTCAAGGGTCCGTGTAGCAAACCCCTGCTACAAATAGCTCAGTTCTAGTATAATCTACAAGAAGGCGAGTACGTCAAATAAAACCCGACACGCACAGGCTCGGTAAAAGTCGACCCACACACACAGACAAACGCAACATGTTTATAAATACTTATGAATATCAGAGAGAGAGAAAAGAATCTTACAGCTGCCGTATGTTCGTTTATCCAGGAATCGTTCATGATATACTCGGGGTATCCCACTTTATTATCCATGGCTGCCAGCTGCAAGCAGACGACAAACAAAATAAGTGTGTTGGTATGTGATTTAGAAACTTACGGCTTTGCCGTAAGGTCCAAAATCACAGACCAACACACACACATAAATCGAGAGATCCAAAAACACAGCTAGACCACACATGCTTTACTTTGACAAAAAAAAAAAAAAAAAAAAAAAAAAAACAGCATGTCCATTTAAAGGAAAAGGGAAATTATTTTCATTGCATAATAATGAAAATCATGCTTTTTTCTCAAAAGTGGATTTATTGGCTTTTGTCAAATAACGACAGGCACAATTTCTTTTAACCCTTTTAACCCCAAGGTCTCATTTCTCAAATTTTGGAGGTGTTGCCTAACGACTATGTACCAGTTGTAGGAGATGGAGATCATGATAATTCAAGGGTAGCGCTAGATGAGCTTGGCGCCTTCAGACGCCAAGCTCAACTGGCATTCCTTTTGAAATATTATGAATAGTCATTTTCGCGCTGCAGGGTCCCGGGGCTAAAAGGGTTAAACACTCGAGGTTTTCGTCTTTTCTGACCCATCAAAAATTAAGGCATTCTTTCGTACAGTGACGGAATTTTGCCTTTGTGCGCCGTACAATAATATTTCTGATGTAATGACAATAATCATTAAAATACTTTTTTTTCGAGAAGACTGATTCGAGTCGTGCCGCATTCGGATACGCGGCATCAAGCCGCGTAACCGGATGCGGAACGTCTCGAATGTGTTCAGCCTCTAATCACAAGTTATGGTCGAGGCCATTTTTTTTCACCATATTTATCGATGTACGGTATAGAAGCGTATGCGCCTGTAAACTTAGATCGATCGTAATTATAATACAGATGAGGTTAATGTCTCTCTACTCATGCACATCGTGGAAAATGTCGTTCTCGAGTGAAACCTGTGGATCTTACCTTGTCCAGAGCGGCAGTTCTGGTGGCCTCGGTCATCCAGTATGTCTCTTCCAGCACCTCTCCAAATGTTGTCTTCAAGCTGGTTATCATATCGAGGGCCTAAAATAAAATAATAATAATAAAAAGAAGAAAAAGAAGAAGAAGAATTCATTATTATTATTATTATTATTATTATTTTCTTTTTGTAATGGAAATTTTTTCCTAAGGGTTTACAATGTTTATTATTGTTATTATTATTATTATTATTATTATTATTATTATTATTATTATTATTAACGCATTGAATCCTAGGGACGAAATTCCCAAATCTGAGAATTTTCCTCTGAAGACTACATCCAAACTAAGGAGATATATCGACAATGATAGTTCAAGGGTGGTGCCAGAACAGCGTGGCGCCTTTGACCTATCATGGTCAATCGATATAATGTTGTGGTGTGTCCGGGCTGAATGCGTTTGTACTAGCAATGATAAGAAACCAAAACAAATTGAAAGGAGGTAAGTAAGAATAAAGGAAATGAGTCAATACGTCAATACCCAAAAAAACACAGAAAAAAAAGTCGAAGCTCAGGTCAATCCGCAATATCAAAAAGGCCTCGGGCCGACATCAGCCTGCATTGGCAGCGTACGACTGTCCCCCCAAAAAGACCCCCCCCCCCTCTCCCTCCCCCCCCCCCCCTACTCTTCGAGTGGTTCTAACTGGAAAGTACACCCGCCACCCGCAAAGAGCAGGAGACAGTAAAGCCACCGAAATGAATAAAGAGGCTTACACGCTGTTTGGTTTGTGCTGTGAAGCCACTGTCATCTACAAACACTCGTCCCATGAACTCCGGGAAATACTGCAGCATTTCATCCAGACAAGTCTGCCAACGTGCCGGGGTTTCCGTGATTCCCAGCAACGCCTGTTAAAGAAGAGAGGGAGAGAAGTGTGTGTGTGTGTGTGTGTGGGGGGGGGGGGGGGGGGTCCTCAAGACTTCAGATTCATATTCAAAGTATTATGTTATAAACTTCTTTTAAAATTACCGAAACCATCATGGAAAGAACGACGCTGTGAAAGGAGGACCTCAAAATGTCATTTTGTGCTCGGCCTCTCAAAGCGCGTTTCTTTCTTTAAACTGCCTATTTCTTTGCATTTTACACGCTTTTGTATCTGGGTTATTTAAGGCACGGTATGGTAAATGATTCTGGCATGAAATTGCTTCAATGACGCCCAGCACTTTTACGCGCCTGCCCCCTTCCCCTCCCCCGCCCTCCCCTACCCCGAACCCCACACTCACACACACACATGCAGTCATCTTGTAAGCAGCTTATAGCAGATGAGCAAAACTTATCAATTCACTGTATCAACCCTTTGAAGTCAGCAGCGCTTTTAGTCGCGATGATTCCTGCAGGAATCATCGCGACAAACGCCGCTGCCGACAGCCAAAGTTTTTATTCCTGCACGGGATCAGCACACACTGACAGACATAAACCGCAAAATCAAACAAACAAAAAAATTAAAAGTAAAGTAATTAAACAAAACAAGTCTTAACTCATTCTACCCGTGACACACCTCAGCAAGGCAAGGATCGACCATGATAGTTCAAGGGTGATGCCAGAATATGGCCTATGGGCGCCAAGCTATTCTGGCATCACCCTTGAACTATCATGGTCGATCTGTGTCGTGCACTGCAATGCAGTCTTCAGATAACAACGGCAAAAGAAATTGGGGATTTCGGTGTTCGGGTGGAATGAGTTAAACGACTGCTACTTTAAACTACCTTTAAGAATTACCTCGACAAAAAGCGCTACCGGCAGCCAAAGGGTTATTCAGTACAATGAACGTCGCACATACAGCTGGTATTCTGTGGAGCACACCTCTCTTGCGTGTCTTGCTTAAGAAGGCAAAAGACAGTAAGTTCATTTTTGTGAATGTCAGCGAAATTTTCTTTGCATTTCTCGCTTTTCACGAAAGTCAACCTACTGACATCTGCCTTTCTGGATCAGAAATTTTGAACTCACAACAGACCATCATCGTAAATGTAAAAAGAAAGAGAAAAAAAAAACCACGATACAGCAAAAACATGTCAGAATCATCTCTCACGTTTATTAGAGGCTGCTTGGCACCACGGATGGCCGAGGACGATTGTGAAGCATATTTAAAGGCCAGCCTCCACATCCCGTAGTTCAACAGTGTCCTACAAACACATATACAGACAGAAGTCCACTTTGGTATTCATTTAAGCCATTTTATTAAAGTTCAAATACAAAACAATCTAAATTTCAAAAGCTCACCAGCCAGATGGTGAGGTTTTGAAATTTACATCGTTTACATCCTCGTGAATGTACTCTACGTCCACGATTGGATAAGCCGCCAATATAATGCGATGTATAATTATTATTATTATACATAAGGACTCAGAACGTTACAGAAAATAAGAAACCATGATCAATATTTGTAAAGTTCTTTTCTGTCCTTTTTTTTTTAATTGGCAAATTATCAAAATAAAGTATATCCATTTTTTGGAAAAGAGATTTTCAGCGTATTCGCCAAACAAATCTAATATAATAAAATCTACACATTGGCTTTTACAATTTACGGCAGATTATTTTTCCAAGAAGCTTTAATCCGCCAAGGCCACTGCCTCTTGCCTGCCAGTGCCTAATGTTGGTCAAAATTAATATCATTGTACATGTACTCCTTAACTGACACCTTCTAGGAGGACGCGGCGTGCCGTCATAATTTAGAACTTGCCAGTCATTCTGTTGGTTCGAATTTCCTGCAGGCTCAAGCCGCTTGAGCATTTAATCCTGGGAGTTGTTACCTCTTTGCCTACAGATCTCGACTTCTGCCGCCACGAGATTACCTCCCCCAGAACATTATCGGCGGCGAGATCCGCCCAGCCAAGGTTGGCTTGCAAACAGCGTGTGCTTGGCTATTTTTAGCGCTGAATGTGTTCGTACAAGCCGTTACTGGTTATGCACACCGAATACATAAATAAACTCAGAACAAAGTTACTTAGTGGCAGAGTGCATAATGCAGAATGTTACTTGGTAGTTAAAGAGTCAAAGCAAAAGACCCTCTGGTCGACGTTGGCCGCAGTGGGCCCGCGCACAGTAGTGCACAGGCCCACTGCGGCCGACGTCGACCCGAGGACTTGGCTAGGCCTACGTCAGTCAAAATATGACATCAACGCGTGTTAGACAAGAGCCTGCGATTCGTACCTTGTCGATGTCTTTCCGACGAGGTCGAAAAACTTGTCATAGTAGTCCACGGCCATGTTGATTATCTCCGTTTCCGGTGACAATGTTACACCGCCGTTTGCCAAATACCTGTTGAAGTACCCTAGCCAGTCAAACTGAAACAAAACAACGAGAAAACCGTGCGCGTGCGATAGGCATACACATTAAAGACGGAATTCTTTGGATGAAGCATCCCAACACGGTCGGTAAACTGTTTGCAACAGATACTGCTGACATCTTGTGTATAAGTCATTGGCATTCTAACTCAGAGAACTACAGAGCCAGGTACACTACCAAATGTCGGCAATAAACGTACGAAGCCGTGTGTAATTGTGCACTCTGCATTAGTGTTAATCATCGTTAGTATACGTAAAGTCACGTCCATTAGATAGCGGTACAACGGTAGTTAGGTCCACCAAAGTAAAGTCCTAAGGTAGTGCCTGATGATCCTTAAACTATCATGGTCTACCCGCCTCCTGCCACGGTGCCACATACGCCTTGTCATTGAGAACGCAACCAATTTTTGTTTCTCAGACTGTATCTCAGGACTAAAGGAGGTGAGATCCAAAGTACCGACCTTGGGATATCGCTCCGTCATGTTCTTCACCGTCATCTTGCTGTAAAAGGCGGGTATGTCAGCCTTCACTTCTGCAGGCACAAGAATCTGAAACATTGAATATTCACACTGAAAAACGTGCACGGCAACAAATAATTTCAATGAAATGTGCACATCAAATAATGACGTCATGTAATATAAACAGCAACAATAAATAAATAAATAAAATAAATAAATAGAAAGTAAATAAAAAAAAATTTAAAAAAAAACCTTCACAGAACCATTTCGGGGAGTACAAGTACACTTCTATTCAAATGAGATACAGAGAATCTCATTTGAATAGAAGTGTGCTTGTGGTGTACTCCCGAGTGGCCGGTCTATCCAGGGAATACTCCGGCAAACGGTGCGGGAATAACGTCGAGCTATCTGACACTTTGCTTGAACTATAAATATCTGTTTATCTCCTGACAGTGGCGTAGAAACCTTTGGGGGTGGGAGGGGAGAGGGAGAGTGGGGCTCTGGCTTCCGATGAATATGTTGTTGGGTGGGGGAACTCCAAATATTTTGGGAGAACAAAATTGTAACAGGAAAAAAAATCAAAAGGACTGATTTGCGAGTTTGTTTTTGTCTTTTCTGATTCGATGATTACCCCCTCCCCCATCCCTCCCCCGCTGTTGAAATTTTCTGAGGTTAGACTGTCACCTGTCCCCCACCCCCCTCGCTAATTTGAGAGAATGTAAAGTAATGCGGGAGGCTAGATGGGCCCCCAGTAACAAATATCCTCCTAAGCCACTGGCCCCATGGGTCAGGCTACGAGCCACACTGATTGTCTCCCTCAATTCGCTGCGTAATAAATCGAAGGTGACAACCAATGTGACTCCGAGCTTCAATAGGATATCCTCTGGACGCTCGGAGTCTGTCAGGGGCAAGCATCTCATTTGAATAAACAGTTGTGTGCTCATGTGTAGGTTTGAAGAGGGATGAAAGCACAGGGGAAGGAAATCCAAGAGTTGTGTGCCCCTGACAAGTCAAGAGGAGGGAGAGGAAGAATGCATCATCAACGTTACCTTTGCCAGCTCCACTTCAAAGTCCACGACAGCGGCAGCGTCCTGCGCGGCTACGGTTTGGTTGGCACCCAGCATGATGAGAATCTGGGAGTAGATCCCCTGGTAAAACTGTAACAATGGGGCATTTCTGTCCCCAGTGTACAGGACGGGTACAAACAGTGTCAGGGTTGGCTGGTCCACCTTCAATGTGCCCAAAACAGAAATAAAATACATCAACCCCTTTCCTGCCAGTCGTCGTAGATCGTGTTCTTGAAATTGGTAATTTAACCCGTTCAGTTTCAGCTGATGCAGACTGTGTTTCTGCAGTCTACGTTAATTCAACACACACACACACACACACACACACACACACACACACACACACACACACACACACACACACACACACACACACACACACCCACACCCACACACACACACACACACACACACACAAACTAAATGTCCCAGGGAGATGGATTCAAAGTGGTGTCATCAAGAGGCATAGATCTTCATGAGCCCCCGCAACTGCGGGGGCTCATGCGGATCTATACCTCTTGCAGTTGGGTGGTGTTAAGAGTTTCTCGGCACTGAACGGGTTAACACCCAAGAACTTCAGCTGTCTGAGGAACATAGATACAAAGTGAGGTCACCCAATAGGTAAAGATCCACTGGAACCCTGCAACTGCCAGGGCACATGGGGATCTATATGTCTTTTGCATTTAGATTCTACTTCTTGTGTTGCGGCGGTGAAGTGGTTAACTTATATGCGTCAACATAGGGGCAGCTTTTTTATATTTCGTACGAATAACGAATTTAAAACCATATTTTCTATTCATTTTTTAAGTTCCCTCTATTTACAGAAGGGACTTTTCAGGACGGGTCACAGTAGGGCGAATTTAATAGCATGTCCATGATGTCAAAGGCGGGAAGGCTAAACCTCTAGCAATTGAAGTAACAAGATAAAAATTACGTCATGTCTAGTTACGCTAAGCTTGCTGCTAAACGTACATTTGGCGCGAAGCACCGTATGTGCGTATGCATGTGCGAATGTATGTAAACAAGAGAATCTCCGACATTTCTGTACATACAAGCTTGAAACTTGGCGAAATACTTTCTTAAATGGCTGGCGAGAGCCTCCGAGCATATTGTAATTGAATGTCTCATTAAAGACTTAAACAACCGTTTATAGGAAGTCGGTTGACCTAGATTGGAGTCTGTCATTTTTGTCATAAATTATTTACTTGAACTTTTGCATATAGCTAGTTTGGAGAAAGACACTGGATGAGTTCGTTAGCCAGCTTTGTAGCCTTTCAACTTCTTTAGTAAAAATTAATTCAATTTAGAAAATAATTAAAACACTAAAAAAAAACTTCACTTCTAGAGAAAGTCAGACAGTGCCGGTGACGTAAAAGAAGCAACTCCGTCACCACACAGACACTGATACTCTAAATATGACGTAATTCTCTCTCTCTCTCTCTCTCTCTCTCTCTCTCTCTCTCTCTCTCTCTCTCTCTCTCTCTCTCTCTCTCTCTCTCTCTCTCTCTCTCTCTCTCTCTCTCTCTCCCCACGCCACAGGCCACTATACATAAACACAAAACATTCACGTGGTGCTAAGGGCGAGCTACTGAAGTTTTGGAATTCAAATCGTTTATATTTGAAATGTGATTAAGCGGACTGAAATTAATACCAAAGTCGTGGGGGAGGAAGAGCCGGAGTACCAGGAAAAAGAACCAAGTTGTCATTTATCAGCTTTGTCTTTTCACAATTCTAGTGAGTAGACACACGGCGTACCACAGGGTTTCCGCTGCTTTGTGAGCGTTATGGAAGGAACGCTCCTGCGTACGAAGGAGGAAAGAGCAAGGGCAGTGCCATATTAGCTTGGCGCCTTCACAGACAAATCTTTCATTTTGCGGCATTCACACTTCATACTTTTAACTCATTGTGCCCGAGTTACGAAATAGGGCTCCGGGGAAGCTGACGTCATCACGCCAGTCGTGGCGGCTACGGGACTAAGCGCTCATAGGGAAATCGCTGTTTTTGTCATGTCAGGAAAGTCCTGACGTACGATAAGCAACTGATAACATCAAGTCTTGCCATCACTGTAGGAAACCGCTCACCAGAATCTGTTGTTTTTTTTTTTTGTTTTGTTTTTTGTTTTTGTTTCCAAAGAGGAAGGAAAATGAAGAAAAACCTGTTGAAACACTATTTCGCTAATATCTCATGACTATGGCATCCTCCTAAGATGACGGCTGACGCGCCGACGCTGCTAGGCAACGCGGGGAACTTCCCGAGCCCTATACCAACATTTTGGAGTTATCCTCTGAGGACTGCATTGCATTTCAGGAGACAAATCGACCATGATAGTTCAAGGGTGGTGGCAAAATACCTTGGCGCCTGTAGGCGCCAAGGTATTCTGCCACCACCCTTGAACTATCATGGTCAAGCCATATCTTGCTGAAGTGTGTCGCGGGCAGAATGAGTTAAGCTAGCTTTATTGCGTTAAAAAACTCATTTCCAATTAATGTTCAATTCCATTCAACAACAATGAGGGAGCATGCCATACAATCGCGAACACAACTGACGTTTTTTTGCAGTTCTCGTGAATGCAGTTTTTTTTCATTCTCTTGATCCGTGAAAGAAGGGTTCGTTGTAAAACTTGAAAGCCTAGATAAGATCGTCGTGATCCGTGAAAACGTCCTGTTTATTTCTTGAAACGTGAAAGCTCTGTTACCACCCCCCCCCCCCCCCCCCCCACCCCAACCGCCTCCTCGTCGTTTGGGTTTTATTTTCTGGCCAGCAGAAGACCATTTTGTCTTTTTGCACATGAACATTCAGTCAGTCCCTAGCATACAGACAATTTCCTTCTCCCCCCCCCCCCTCTACCACCCCCCCCCCACTATCCCCCCCCACCACCACCACCACACCCCACCCCCCACTGAAAAGAGTCTTCATAGTCTCTGTCCATCGTGACACGTGAATGCCATTTTTTTTTTTTTTTTTTTTTTTGGGGGGGGTCGTGATTCGTAAATCGAAAAAAAAAAATCCTCGTGAATCCGTGATGGTACCACCCCCACCCCCCTATCCCTCCCCCCTGCCTATCCCCCCTCATACCCCCCCCCCCCCCCCCCCCCCCCCCCGTCAATAATATGTTCTTCCATTAGCATGGAGAGGTGATGTGCCATGCCAATCAAACACTCATTATTCTCGAGGATAATCTGTCGTAACGAGCGTGCTGGTTTTGAGCTTGGCGGCTTCAATCCGTAAGGTCCAAAACTTCAGACCAGCTTAAATCAACCCCTTCCCTGCCAGCAGACGCAGCCGGATTGTACTTTGAAAATCATTGGCAGTGTAAACTCCAACGTCAAAGATCCCAAACCAAATAAAGAACACGGCTATACAGTAGTTACAGCAAGAGGTGTAGATCCCGCGAATGCGGGGGCTCATGACTGAGGATCTATACCTCTTGCATTTAGGTGGTTTTCATTTTTGTTCTCGGTAGTGAACGGGTTAAGGAATTATTGTTGGCCTACATAGATTAAACTATGACTGCCTTGCCTCCATTGCGCAAAATAAATCATGATTTGCTCAGCGCTGTTGGCAGAGAGTATGCGAGCGGGAACGAGCCACTGCTGAATGGACCACAGAGGCGGATCGGAGGGGGTGGGGGGAAGGGGGGGGGGTTACAAGGGTTCCGAAACTGCCCCCCTCCCCCTCCCCCAGACCCTTTTTTTTTTAAATGCTATATTAACAAAGTCCCTTTTTGGAGTGTTTGGAACCACCACCACCCTCGCCCGTTGTTTGATATTTTGGCAAATGGTCGAATGGCGAGTCTTAACACGCACGTGCCTTCTCCCCCACCCCCCTCCCCAATCCCGCCCACGCTTTTCGATTTTTCGGCTCCTGGAAGCAAGGTATAACGTCGGGGAGGCCTTTTGTATCAGGTTGAATGTCCCAAACAAAAAGCTGGAACCCCTCCCCCCACCCACCCATCCCCGAGGTAACTGATCCGCCCCTGGATTATTACTGCAGTCTTGTACTTGTCATGCTCTCTGCCGTACCACAAAATAGGCCAATTTCCACGCAAATAATTCTCCTTTATAGGTCGAGTTCCGTTTAGTACCAGTGCGAATGTAATTTACGTGTGCGTGGTGTGCTGGTGTCAGTCCCATTTTGTTGCAGTCCCATTTTTGGGGGGGTCATAATGGCTTCTGCTGCACATCAAATGCAACCATCTAAAAGAGGCATAGACCCTCATGAGCCCGCAACAAAATTGCGGGGGCTCATGAGGATCTATGTCTCTTTATAGTCCAAGGGTATCGGGTCTCGGCGAAGTTCTGTGACAAGCTAGTGCCATGACAGCAGAACCCGATTTGAGCAACGACCTTTTCTTGCCAGGAAAAATGTGGTTTTAAAAGACAGATTTTCTTTCAAGAGAAACCTTGATAGACAGAAAATGTTACCTGTCATTCAAGACCATCATTCAGGCGGCTACAGGGGTGGTTGGTCAAAACAAGATTTTTCTGTACTTTGTGTCCCATTTTGGCGGATGTAATGCTGCTCCTCGTACGAGGGGTGTTCCCGAAGTACTTACTTACGCCTGTCACCCCTCCCCGCGTATAGGCCGTCGACGAGAGACCTCCAGCGACTCCTGTCCTGTGCTTCTCCTTCGATTTTACTCCAGGTGGTTCCCAGTCTCTTGATGTCTGCTTGGAGGTCTCGACGCCAGGTGTTTCTCGGCCTGCCTCTTTTCCTCTTTTTCCCGAAGTCCGTATACTCTCCAAAAAATTGAATCACTTACAAACGATCCAATCACTGTCATTTTCTCGAAGAACCCTCCAGGAGCTGACACGCAACTAGCCATCCTCTCAAACTAGCTCATCCAAGCTTTGGATCACGTGACTTCATCTATACCCTCTATGACCCTTGTGAAAGCTCTGACAACACCTTCAGGGCTCTCGAACTTTAATTGTTCTTCGCAGCTGTTTCTTGACATGTGGGAACAGGGAAAAGTCACAGGGGGGGAGAGGTCTGGAGAATAGGGTGGATGATACAACAGCAGCACTCTCACTGAAGCCAGAAACTATCTTGTCGCCAAAGCGCAAGGGCCAGTTGCATGACCAGAGCTTATTCCTGCACCAGCCACCCTAAGCAAGGTGCGCAGCTATAGCGTTGTTATGATGCAACCTGTGTTTAGGCGGCACCTGTGCCAAGCCTCAAGCACTTTAGCCTTAGGCAGGCAGTGGTGGACATACCAGTCAGAAGTGACGGTACGTCTGTCCTCAAGAGGCACAGTGGCTACATGCCCTGATCTGCTGATAACAGATTCCACCATTTGTTTCCCGGTGTTGCGTGATCTTTTGAATTTGGCAGGTGGGGGTGTTCACCTGGAAACACCCAGACCGAATACTGTTGTTTAGTTTCAGGGTCAAACTGATAAACCCAGGTTTCATCTTCACTGACGACCTTTCATGCTGATTTTGACCGTCCATTTTTCGGACAAGTTGCTGCTGCTCTCTTTAGCAGTGACAAACTGCATCTGAGTGAAAAAGGTGCAGGTGTCCTGCTCCGAAACGGTTTTTATTTCACGCTGAAGATGAAGCTCTGCCTAACACTCGTATGCAGCGTAAACAAGGCTCGTCCAAAGACATACACTATATTCCCGTAAATAAACAGGGTACTATCTACCGTAACCAACATACCGTAAAGTATGAGCAAGACTACCCACCACTGTTCTTTGGGCCTGACTCTAATTCTCGGGACTTAACTCCAGGTCCCACAAACAGCACCGAGCAGAGGTCAAAGTCTGCAAGTCATACCCGCCGGTGGGAGACTTCAGTGTTGGCGAGCAGCAATAACGGTGACAGGGCGGTTGTCTCTCGCCAGCTGTCCCCGTCCCCAATAACCACAACAGCCAGCCTCCCGTTGACAAGACATCTCGCGCCACCGGTTCTACAGAGAACTCACATGCAGATGTCACCAGTGGTGCCAGCATTCCTTCCCTACAGCCATTGTACCATCGACCTGACGCTGTAGCCGTGGATCCTCACGCCTTTTCGCCCTACTACGGGAATTACGGCCGCCCCATCGTTCCCTGGCCCCAGGCCACACACCCCGGACTGCCACCGTATCCAGTCTTCCAGCCGCCTTTCCAGCCGTACCCGCCACCCTTCCCTCATTGGCAGTTACCCTACTTGATGGGTAATCTGAGGCCCCAAGCTGTGGTGTAATTAAATTAATCCGTGTCTGCTCGGCCCAGTGAGTGTGTTAGGTAGAACTAAGATGCACCGGCCCTTGCTGTGTACATAGCGTTTATACTACTTGGTTTAGCGCGCAGCATTCAAAACTATGACATGTGTTTTTTTGTTTTTTTTTAAATCTTGACTATGATTCAATCCGCGAGCCACGGACAATAGCGTGTGTTCCTATGTGCTTAGGTGTGTGAGCCCTTGTATAGGTTGTGTGGACTTAATTTGAAATAATAACAGAAACGTTTGAATTTCTGTGCATGTGTTTTAACAAGTGCTGTGGCACTTAGACATTTTTATTTAGTTTTATACCGTGTTACGCAAATAGTGATTAATTTCTGGTAATCGGAACTGCGAAATATTACAGACTGTTTTGACGTTGGATGTGTGTTTGCCTTTGAGGCAGCACACTGAGAACTGTTTGACTACGGAAGTCACAGTGACTTTCTGGCCTTTAGCCAGTGAATTGTCTTTTCTTGTTTTCTTTGGTGGACTCCCAAGTTCTCTTGGCAAAAAAGACTTAACCGTACTGTGTGTGTATGTGATCCCATTTTGAGATCATCGTGCATTTTTGTGTATGTGATCCCATTTTGAGATCATACAGGCTTTTTACAGTGACTTTGACATTAACGCAAACTGACGAGAAGCGATGCCGAAAGCTTCAATCAGTAGCGTACAATCACTTGGACTGAAAATCGGACACCTTAATATTTTTCACCTGTTTCACAAGGTCCCCGATATTTGTTTATTTTTAAATGAGCCATCGCACTTCCATCTCTTTGGTCTCACGGAATCACGTCTGGGCCCAAACATCAGTGATGCTAGCTTACTTATTCCTAACTTTTCTCTAATCCGACGTGACCCAGGCTACCCTGGACACACTGGAATAGCTGTCTATGTACATAGCTCTATCCGTAATATGGTACGCAGACGTGAAGACCTTGAGTCCAGAGAGCTAGAGTGTGTGTGGCTGGAGGTGAAAATACCACATTCCTCTCCCATCCTTATCGCCTTTATGTACAGAAATCCAGCTGCTACTGCTGACTGGTATGACGACTTTGTACAAGTGATGGATAAAGTGAACGACACCGGTAAAAATGTTCTCATTCTGGGAGACTTTAACATCGATATGCTGAAACCCAAGCCGACATGGCAATCAGCGATCACTCTTTTCGGGCTAAAGCAGATGATTAAATCTCCAACGCGAGTATCACGCTCTGCTGCCACCATTATCGACCACATTTACACTAATAACCCAACAGCAGTAGCGGAAACTAATGTTTCTTCATTAGCCGTCAGTGACCACTTTCCCATCGCCTGTACATAGTCGTGCAATCTGCCCGCAAAACAAAGTCGGGACCAGCACTCGTACATAACGTACAGATCGTTTAAAAAGCTTAATACGAATGCTTTCTTACATGATCTAAGCTATGCAGGATTTGATCAAGTGTATAACTGCACTGACCCTGATAATGCGCTCACTATATGGCTTGATCTGTTCCTCGGGGTGCTGAATAAACACGCGCCGCTAAGAAGGAAGCGAGTCCGACGCCGCGAGCCTCCCTCCTGGATAACGGAGGAAATCAAACAAACTATGGAGGCACGAAACACCGCTAAACGAGAAAAGAACTTCCCTGAGTTTAAACGTTTGCGTAACAAAGTTAAGTACTTAGTTCGAGAAGCTCAAAAGTCATTTGTTGAAAAGACAATTGAGAACGAAAATTCTCCTGCTTCTGTTTGGACTGCTTTGAACACTCTAACAAGCAACACGCGCAGGCAGACTCATATCATTCCACACGAATTCTCTGCGGAAAGCATAAACAATTGCTTTCTCTCAGCTCCAGAACAGCTACTTACTTCCAACAGCCCTGATCCGTCAGCGTATGTAATATCGGATCAACTGTCCATGTTTTGCCAGGAACGATTATCGTCCGATGATACGTTTGGTATCCCCTTTATCGCTGTTCACGAAGTCGGGCGTTATATAACGTGCCTTAAGAACAAGACATCAGCTGGTGTGGACGGTATAAATGGTTATATACTCCACATATCACTGCCTTATATTGTTGAACCCCTCACTTACATTTTTAACTTATGTATACAGTATAACACTTTTCCTGTGGCGTTTAAAAAAGCAAAAGTTGTTCCTATACCCAAGACCAAAGATACTACTGATGTAAATAACCTTCGTCCCATTTCTCTTCTGTCTGTTTTATCAAAGCCACTTGAGAAGCATATTATTCAAAAGCATCTCCTCCAGTACCTCGACGAACGGTCCTTGTTAAATAAGTTTCCAGTCCGGGTTTAGACCCAAACACTCATGCCACTCAGCATTAGTACGTATGGTTGATTCATGGCTAGATAACATCAACAATAACAAAATGACTGGCACGGTATTCTTGGACCTGAAAAAAGCGTTCGATCTGATAAATCATGAACTTTTGCTGAGGAAACTTAATGTTTATTTCAACAACAACAGCCCGTCAGCTCTTTCATTCTTTAACTCTTATCTTTCTGCGAGAACACAAGCCGTCTATGTAAATGGTAACTATTCCACAGAGGGTAAGGTAGAACTTGGTGTTCCTCAGGGTTCGGTTCTGGGCCCATTGTTATTCTATATCTTTATTAATGATTTACCACTACACATCACATGTGCTAGTGCTGAGTGTGACATGTTTGCTGACGATTCGACGCTACATGCATCCGGTAAAACTGTAGCTGATATAACCAACAGCCTCCAGCAGAGCCTACAAGAAGTATCTGAATGGTGCAGTAGAAATAGAATGATAGTCAATCCAGCTAAAACTAAAAGCATGCTAGTCACAACACGTCAGAAACACCAGCTGCAACCCGCGCCTCTAAACCTCTCATTCGAAGCTGTCCCCATAGAGCAAGTAGAACAGCACCGTTTACTAGGGGTAATTGTAGATAACCAACTTAGTTGGCAGCCTCATCTCATACACATCGGAAAGACAATTTCAAAGAAATTATTTTTACTGTCTAAACTGAAAGCGGTCATTAATCTGAACACGCGTAAACTATTTTTTAATGGATACATCAAGCCCCACATTGATTATGCCTCAACAGTTTGGGATGGCTGCAGCGAGGTCCAGTTCAAGAAAATAAATTCGCTATACAGGAGAGCAGCCAAACTTATTATTCCTAGCTCATCTCTACCCACTGAGGTGAGGCTTGAGGCAGCTGGACTCCTTCCTCTTGACAAACACTTAGTATTTAACAAGTGCGTACTAGTGCACGGTAAGGCCCCCGCCTACTTATCGGAACTCTTTACTCTTACTGAGAAGAGATACAGCACCTCTCGGAGCAACCTGAGCATAAAACGGCCCCGCATTGATTTGTATAAATCCAGTTTGTCATACTCAGGTGGTTTCCAGTGGAATTCTCTTCCTCTGCATTTACAACAAGTTAATTCCCTAGCTGCGTTTAAAGCAAAACTGTACAAGCACTTATCCAAGGCAGCGTAAATTTAATTATCTCATGTTGTCAAAACATAATATATTTTAATTTCTTTTTATGCAACTGTTATTTTTTTATCATACCATTTACGCTCACGTCCCGTTTGTGGGGGTGCTTCGATTTCTTCCCGTATAGACCTGGTCAGGGGATGCAGTGCCGGTGCACAGTTTATTCAAACGATGTGCTTAGCATGTCATTCGAGTGAAAGTATACTTGCGTGCCCCCCCCCCCCCCCCCCCCCCGGGTGGGAGTTTCTGGGGAGAGCTCCCGCAAACGGATATTATGACACGTGCTAAAATCTTCGTATGGGTACCTGTGTGTTTTGTTAAATAATTGTTGCTGTTTGTAGTGTTGTTGTAATTCGCATTACTTTCGATGTTGTTTGTGAGTGTAAAGTAGCTTTGCCTGTTATTTGTCAGTAGATGTAGCAATGACAGATTGGAAGAAAGGCCTGTGCGCCTAATATCTCAATCCTTGATAAAATAAAGTTTCAGTCAGTCAGTCAGTCAGTCTCTCTCTCTCTCTCTCTGTCTGTCTCTGTCTCTGTCTCTGTCTCTCTCTCTCTCTCTCTCTCTCTCTCTCTCTCTCTCTCTCTCTCTCTCTCTCTCTCTCTCTCTCTCTCTCTCTCTCTCTCTCTCTCTCTCTCTGGCTTATTCAAGTGCTCTTTTATGGAATTCGCTTCCTCCGACTATTCAACAAACCACGTCCCTCTCTGTTTAAAAGTAGAGTACATGATTGATTACCTTTCTAAAACAACGTCATGCTGATCCTTTCTTCGTCTTTGTTTCTAGACATGATACGCTTCATGTTTTTTTTTCAATTTTTGCTAGGTTTTTTTTTCTGCTTTCCATCTAGCCTCCAAATTGTTTGTTTTGTTTTCCAACTTGTTTTTGAAAGTACTCAAAATATCATACCTACTTATATGTTAGATATGTGTGCACGCACGTGTATGTACAAAAGTGCGCATGTGCACGAGTACATGTATATATGTCAGCGTGTGTGTGTGTGTATGTGTGTGTGTGTGTGTGTGTGTGTGTGATGGTGTGTGTGTGTGTGTGTGTGTGTGTGTGTGTGTGTGTGTGTGTGTGTGTGTGTGTGTGTGTGTGTGTGTGTGTGTGTGTGTGTGTGCGCGCGCGTGTGTGAGAAGTTTATTTTTAGTTAGTTTTTGTTGTTTGGTTGGCATTCCTTTTTTCTTTTTTTTTTCTAAAGTAGCTTAGCAATGACAGATTGTAAGAAAGGCCTGCGCGCATAATATCTCAATCACTGGAAAATAAAGTTTCGTTCGTTCGTTCGCTCGTTCGTTCGTTCGTTCGTTCGTTCGTTCGTTCGTTCGTTCGTTCGTTCGTTCGTTCGTCCTCTCTCTCTCTCTCTCTCTCTCTCTCTCTCTCTCTCTCTCTCTCTCTCTCTCTCTCTCTCTCTCTCTCTCTCTCTCTCTCTCTCACACACACACACACACACACACACACACACACGTATGCGCGCATCTCCAAGAGGCATAGGTCCACATGTGCCCGAAGGGCGCATGAACATCTATGCCACTTGAGGATGTTTGGAGCGCGCGCATGCACTCACGCACACGCATACACACACATCGTCGCGCTTTCAGAAGAGCATGCAAGTGTACTTAGTATAGCATGTAGCTAGGTAAAGTCAATCTGATTTCACACAAATTGTAGCAAGACTGAAATTGTACCGTGAAATTCAAGTTTTATCACCATATTAGCAAGTCTTGAAGCGAAGGCGAAACTCATATCACGTTAAATATAAAATTACGTAAAAACAAAAAAATACGTCATGACAAATGACGTTTGACAAACCAATAACACATATGCACGCATCTCCAAGAGGCATAGATCCTCAAGTGCCCGGAGGGCGCATAAACATATATGCCACTTGAGGATGTTTGCAGCGCGCTCATGTACGCACGCACACGCATACACACACTTCGACGCGCTTTCAGAAGAGCATGCAGGTGTACTTAGTATAGCATGTAGCTAGGTAAAGTCAACCTGATTTGAGACAAATTATAGCAAGATTGAAATTGTACCGTGAAATTCTAGTTTTGTCACCATTTTCCCAAGTCTTGAAGTGAAAGCGAATCTCATAGCACGTTAAATATAAAATTACGTAAAAAATGCGTCATGACAAATGACGTTTGACAAACCAATGACGCGTGTGCACTGCGCGCGCCCCTTCTAGAGTTCACTATGATGCATTGGCACATTTGCGAGGCTTTTTCAGAAGGAGATATATTTCAACATCAGAATCATGTCAAAGACTAAAGGTAGAGACCCTTGACAGCGAAAGGACTTTGTGGGTTATGGTTCATCCCATCTTGTTTTTCTTTTATTCTTCTTTCTTTTCTTTTTTTTTTCTTTTTTTTTTTTTTTTGGAGGGGGGGGTGGGGGGTGGGGGGTTGGGGGTGGGGGGGTGGCTGGGGTGGTTGAAGGGGGCGGTAAGTGTACACTTCAATCAAGTTGCGATTCGGTCAAGACTGGATATTTGCGCTCCATCCTACTCATCAGAGTCTTCTCAGAGCTCCTCTACCTATCGTACCAACATTCGAACCAATGACACTCGGGAACGCTGAAGAAGAAGAAGAAGAACCAATGACAACTTTAACACCTTTGAGCTGTCGGTAGCGTATTTTTGTCGCGATGATTCCCATAGGAATCATCGCGACAAAAATACGCTACCGACAGCACAAGGGGTTACACGCAAACTCATAATTACCTCCACAGTGATCCTGGATGAATTTCTCTTGTCGTAAGTAATCTGGATGAAGAAGCCTGGCACGTCCTGCAGGTTGCCGACGTTGCCGATGCGCTCTGCGATCTGGGAAAAGTTCCACCCCTCGTCTCTCCAAGCCGGATTCATGGTGGGGAACACATTGGCTCCCCCAGACCTCAGAAGAGACTCCAGCGGATCCGCTCCCAGAGCGTCAATGTCGTCTGAAATGAAAGCAGACGTTGAGGAAACCTGAACGAGTTGTGTCCATCAGAACCCTGGAAGGGGGTGGGAGGGGGTGGTGTGGGGGGGGGGGAGGGGGATGGGGTCAAGAGGTCGATCCCAGCCACCCCACCTTTAGCCCCAAAATATTTTAAAATGCTATATCAAAGTCCCTTATTTGGCCGGAGCAGTCTCAACCATAGGGGCCCGACGATGGTGACTAAATGCAAATCCGCTGCGCCACCGCGTGCGCAACACCCCGTCACAGGCTCAATTCTGAATTGAGCCTATGACGGGGTGTCAACATTGCATGTGTGTGTGTGTGTGTGTGTGTGTGTGTGTGTGTGTGTGTGTGTGTGTGTGTGTGTGTGTGTGTGTGTGTGTGTGTGTATAATGCCTCCTAACGAGTGACTACGCTTGTTATTTCGTTCATAACTGCGTGATATACATCACTTTGTGTGCGTTTTACCGCTGAAGCGCATGCGCCGCTCAACTCCACCACGCCAGAGCGCCGAGATAAAAGCTATTTGTAGCCCAGCTCCTGGTCCATGAGCAAAACAGAAGTAGCTGGCGATCTAACATAACGGCCTGTGTGGGGTTATATCACAGTCAGGTGTCTTAATTAATCTGTCTGTGAGCAAAATATGCTGTTAAGCCCGGAAATCAATGTTTACAGGTTTGCCGTATGGTCACCGCGGAAGCACAGCTAGTTTAAAGGTCCTCACATACACATATGCCCACTACCTTTGCGTGTCGGTAGCAGGAATCATCGCGACAAAAACCGCTACCGACAGCCAAAGGGTTAACGATATTAGTCGGTACTCACCGGTGTTTATACAGGACCGGAAGAACGTCCTCAGCTTGGCGATACCAGAAATGGCGTTTGCGTCCGTCTTCATCAAAGCGGCTGAAAGTGGAGAACAGATACATGTCTAATGACGCGTGCACTGTAAAACCCCGTAAAACCTGCCGTACATCGCGTAAAAGGGGGTTAACTCATCCTACCCCAGACACACCACAGGGAAGATAAGGATCGACCATGATAGTTCAAGGGCGCCAAGCTATTCTGGCATCACCCTTGAACTATCATGGTCGATCTGTGTCCTGCACTCAATGCAGTCTTCAGAGGACAACGGCAAAATTTAAAGATTTCGGTCTTGGGGTAGAATGAGTTAAAGCGCTTCCCAGTGAAACGCTATAAGCGCCTGTTGCACGGTGTACGGTGGTCGTTAGCACATTCACTGCCGGGTAAATAACACCAACTTCCAGGTAAGGGCTTCTAACTCATTCAAGGCGCCTCACAACAATAGCTGCGGAATTGTCGTATAGCGTTGTCGCAGGCAACGGCATACGACACTTTCGCAGCTATTAATGGGGGCGCCATGACTGAGCTAATGTTTCATGCCGTATCCTGGACCAGTTTTAACAAACTTTTAGATTTTTTTTTTTTTGGTTAGAGTTGCATTTTGTGTTCATTTACACCTTCAGTACACTAACCTCTCATGATTTCTTTATTCTTGTCGTCAGCTATTCCAAAGCTGTCCATCTTGAACTTGGTGGAGGGGATGGGGTGTGACTTGGTCCACTTTCCACACGCGAACTGGTAGAAGTTCTCACACGGGTTGGCCGTATCGTCTATACTGTTCGACAGGTAGGCCGCTGTCATCGATAACACACAGGAATATTTCAGTACGTGAATCAGTGGAGGGAAGGAGACTTAACCCTGTGGGTGTCCGTAGCGGTTTTAGTCGCGATGATTCGTGCAGGAATCACCGTGACTTAACCGCTACCGACACCCAAAGGGTTAAACGGATGGATGGATGGATGGATGGATGGATGGATGGATGGATGGATGGATGGATGGATGGATGGATGGATGGATGGTTCATAGAAACATGTCGACCAGTGTTTTAATGGGGACCTTATGCAGCGTTTAGTTTCCCGGTTTTAATAATACATATGACTATTCACCCAGGAAACATGGATGCTTCGTTACCATAAGCAAGTGGAATTTAAACTAAGGAAATGTTATAATAACTGGATGGATGCATGCATGCATGAATGTTTGGGTGCAACAATTATTGTAGGCCGTTTGACATCGGAGCGCACAATGTTTTTGCCAAATATCTCCGCAAAGAAACACTTTTCTGTACCTCTTTAAGAACAAATATCATTTAGTGCCGATTGATCTAATATGGAATAATTTCTACTGAACTCCTGTGACATGTCAATTTTGCTGTACAGTCGTAAAAAGACAAGAACAAGCCCATTTTCAATACCCTAAATAGAGACCTGGCAGATTTCAATATTGAGGTCAAGCATGCAGACTTCATTTAAGTCATTCTACCCCAAGACGGAAATCCCCAAATTTTGAAGTCGTCCTCTGAAGACTGCGTTGCAGTGCAGGACACAGATCGACCATGATAGTTCAAGGGTGATGCCAGAATAGCTTGGCGCCTATAGGCGCCAAGCTATTCTGGCATCACCCTTGAACTATCATGGTCGATCTTTATCTTGCTGTGGTGTGTCTGGGGTAGAATGGGTTAAGCCGCTGGCGCTGTTTCAAGTTTGAAAATCATGTTCGGCTAATTCACGGGAAAATGCGCTTTCTTATACTAAGCTTATTATATCTGGGATGTAAAATATGAAAATATTCTGAAACTTTGTTACGACTGTACAGCAAAACGGACATATTGTTCGAGGTAATTTCATGTAAATCGTATTAGGTCAGCACGGTCACTGAATGCTATTTGTTCTAGAAAAGTCGATCTTTGCGAAGAAATTTGCACACAAAAAAACGTGCACTCCGATGTCAAACGACCTGTAACAGTAACGAAATAGGAAAGGGAGAATGGGGAAATAAAAACAAACACAGGAACAAGGCGCAAAATGCAGAGGTTTACCTGTCTGGAGACAATTGTGAGTTGTGCACGCACTTCCTGAATCAAGACAGACAGAAATAAAGTACGCGTGTTAAAAACTGACCGTAAATACTACAGTGGTAGCAAAAGCATTACCTGCAAAAGCAGCCTGGCATTAACAACGGTAAGGAAAAGATCCCCGAGGCCGACGTCAGTCTCATCTGGCTCGTGCTCGGCTGGGCGCGGACCAGATGAGACTGACGTCGGCACGATAACATTTTGCTTACTGTCTGAATTATTTGTTAACTGCCGGTTCGTGAAAAATGGCTGTAGATATGCGAATTGATATACAACAGTTACACGATTGAAAGACATAAATCACAAGGGGAGTGAATCGAAATTCTGGAAAGAGTTTTGTGCATGACTCGCTGCGAGTCAATAGGATACTCTTATCCCACTGACGGTGGGAGCGAGTCAAGGGCACGAAACTCTTGCCAAACCTTCGATTCACTGCCCCTATGGATAAATGATTATTAGAAATCATACACAAAATAAACCAAGTTTTACAAGGTCGCACGCACGCACGCATGCACGCACGCACGCACGCACGCACGCACGCACACACACACACACGCACACACACACACACACACACACACACACACACTCACACACACACACACACCATCATCTGACGACTCGGAGTCCTTCCTAGTAACGATGACGAGGAAAGCGATGAAAAAGGCGATGGCAATAATGATAAAGGTAACCAACGAGACGATGAGACACTTTTGTAGCGTGGATCGGCCTTTCCAACATCCGCCCTCGCTGAAACTGGAACAGAGAAAAAAGACAGAACGTTGTATCACGACGTTACACTTCTTCGTTCAAAATTTCGTAAACTCAGTCATTCTAGACATGCCGCATATATAGAGATACGCAGCCCCACCCCCCACCCCCCACCTCCCCCCCCCCCCATCCCCACCCCCACCCCGACACACACACACACTACCTAACAAACAAACAAAAGAGAAAGGGAAAAAAAGCCGCATTGGCCGGGTTGTTTATTTGTTTGATTTATTGCCTTCTTACCGGTTGATTTGATTTCTTAATTGCTTGTTGGTTTCCTGGTCTTTTATATTGACCGATTGATGGTTCGTTTGATTTCCTGATTGCGTGCTGGCTTGTTTCATTTACTGATTGCTTCCTGTTTGCTGGTTTGTTTGACCTAGTGTTGATTGCTTGTTGGTTTGGTTGATTCTTTGATGTGTAGTGGCTTGTTTGATTTACTGTCCGTTTACTGTTTTTTATACTTATTGTCTGTGTATTTGATTTACTGATTGCGTGTTGGTTTGTTTGATTCATTGCCTGCTGGCTGGCTTGTTTGATTTATTGTATGTGTGCTTTTTTAAATATAGTTTCTCACTTTTTTTTTTATTGAATTACACGTTTGCTGGTTTGTGTGATTTATTGCCTGCTTGTTGGTTTGTGTGCTGGTTTCATTAAATTTATTGTCTTCCTGTTGGTTTATTTGACTGGTAGTTGTTTTATGCTTCCATTCTGTATGCCTTTGTGTGTTGTTTTGTGTCTGTGTTTGTGTGTGTGTGTGTGTGGGGGGGGGGGGGGGGGTAGGAGGGGAGGGTTTTTCCTATATTTTCCTTCTTTCTCCTTTTTCTTCTCTGTTCCTTTTGATTTTTGACGATGCGCAACGGAACAAGCTCCTAATTCTTGAAATGTCTATATCTGCAAATCGCTGAGACTCAAACGTACACATTGGTGACTTATGCCTTGCCCAAGCACGTCCCAGCGATCCTCATATTCGCCCGTCAGTCGGACTAGTTCCACCTTAAATGAAAAAAAAAGATGTCTCCTCTTTCGGTTTATATGAGACGGAAATTGGATAGTATGTATACACAAAAGCTCCGAGCAGATAACCAATGCTAGAAAGTAAATAGTACCTGTAACCTTGTGTGTGTGTGATAAGTGCACGTATGTTGTTGTTGCTGTTGTTGTTGTTGTTAAATTGTATTTATTAATGGTGTGCTGTTTTTAAATACATTAGATTTTAATTGAATTGATTGTTTGTATCATTAGTGTGTGCATATTGTAATGTAAGTTTTGTGTGTCGGGACCACTTTTAATTGCCCCCTCGCGGGATAAATAAAGTTTATTGAATAAAGTTTGAATAAAGTGTGAACCTTGACACTGTCATCGATCTGATGTCTCAGAGAACAAGGCGGATTTTTTTCAGAATAAATACGTACATCCGCCCAAGAAACACAGATATCGAAATATTGTCAGTAAGAGGCATAGAACCTCATGAGCCCCCGCGCTTGCGGGGGCTCATGAGGATCTATGCCTCTTGCAGTTGACTCGGCAATGATGGAGATAATATGACATTTTCAGGGACGTTCCGGCACAGGCAACCTGACGGGTGCGAGTTGATAATACAATAAACACGATTTCTCTTAGTCAGCCCTCGGCCCACACGGTACATACTCAATAGTACAATTTAAGGCATGGCAAAGTAGGACAAACTTCTATCTGTGGGTGGAAGAGACGCCACAGCGTTCACTACACACTAGCTGAGACTAATAAAAGTAAATACAATACACGTGGCAAGGGCTTCTTAACACATTCTGCTCCAGGACAGAAATCCGCAAATTTTGAAGTTGCCCCCTGAAGACTGAATTTGACACTTCTGGAAACAGAGCGAGCGTGAAAGTTCAAGGGTTGTGCCAGAATAGCTTGGCGCGCCTATGGGCGCCAAGCTATTCTGGCACAACCCTTGAACTATCACGCTCGATCCATGTCTTGCCGTGGCGTGTCGGAGTTGAATGAGTTAAACACAGCTGATTAGTTTGAGAAGGCAAGACTAGATAAAAACTCGGAAGTAAATTGTGCATATGCTTTCAGGCTGAGGCTGCGAGGCCTTATCTTCCAGTTTAAATGCACCAATCAGAAACGGTTTATTTCTTTGACCTCGATCTCAACGACGATCAACTGATCAGCTGTGTTCAAACCGAGAGCAGCTGTTTTCAAACTGACCCTGTTAGTTTTACATTGTTTTCTTACGTTTATTTATCGGCGAGTTTGTACTGAAGACGTCAGTTTACCTCTTCACCACCGTTTCATACCTTGTATTGTACTATCGAGTATGCCTTGTATTGTACTATCGAGTATGCCTTGTATTGTACTATCGAGTATGCCTTGTATTGTACTATCGAGTATGCCTTGTATTGTACTATCGAGTATGCCTTGTATTGTACTATCGAGTATGCCTTGTATTGTACTATCCAGTATGCCTTGTATTGTACTATCGAGTATGCCTTGTATTGTACTATCGAGTATGCCTTGTATTGTACTATCGAGTATGCCTTGTATTGTACTATCGAGTATGCCTTGTATTGTACTATCGAGTATGCCTTGTATTGTACTATCGAGTATGCCTTGTATTGTACTATCGAGTAAGGACCGTGCGCCGAAGTCTCTAATAACGAAGACTCGTGCGACATTTTAGCGTGAAATATTGTTAAAATATATTTACATCTTGTCTTAAGACCATTTTTATTGGTCTGGCTGTTCAGATTTTTACCCATCTCGCCGTGCGATGGCCTTAGTCGCCTGCTGGGCGTTAAACCCCAATAACTAACCAACTAGCTCCAGCAAAGAAATCGTATTCATTGTACTATCAGCTCGCATTCGTTTGCTGCCTATGCCGGAAAGTCACCCAAAGTGTCCAGTTAACTCCACTGCCGCCAAATCAACTGAAAGAGGCATAGAACATCATGAGCCCCCGCAGGTGCGGGGGCTCATGAGGTTCTATGCCTCTTAGAGAAATAAAATGTATTATATTATCAATGTATTGTATACTCAACATGTACTTGTCAGGTGCCTATGCGTCGCCGTTCCACTGTACAAGTCTTGTCAACGTACAGGAAGGTTAGTCAGCCTACTAAAAAAAAATAATTATAAAAAAAGTCGTGGTCGGAAAAAATGCGCAAGCTGCAGGCGTGAACCCTCGTAATTCCCTCTCTCTGAGGCGTAGATATATCAATCTTCGAGGACGATCTGCAGGAAGCATCAACTCTCATGAGTCCTTGCGGCGGTGGATGCTCATGAGAGTCTATGCCTCTTTGCGAACTTGAATGCGGCGGGTCGAGGGAACGTGTCACCACCTCCATGACTGAAGACCCGATCATTCTAAAAGCTATAAGGAAATAATGATTGGACACCACATAGTTTGACACCACTCCACCCTACGAACCCCACGCACCCACCCACCCACGCACAACACAACTGTCTTTGGCTAAAGATATAGATAACATATGCCATTTTATATCGCGGTACTGCCAGGGCTCCACAATCAAGTCAGACAGCGTCTATCCTCGATCGCGTTATTTTCTAATGTTGAAATTTACATATTGTAAAGACAAAAACACAATTAGTAGGCAAAAGGTCCTCGGGCCGACGTCTGCCTTAGCTGGCCCGCGCACGGACCTTTCGCTCACCGTTTGGTATGGAACCAGAGCCCTGTTCGTGTTGCATCAGAAAAATAGTGAAGTTTGGTTTGCGACGAACGATGCCCAACAAGGAACGAGAGCGAAATCACGGTGGATAACCAGCTTGTACCGTAAGCAGAAGCGACACTCCAAACATCCCCAAGAGGCATAGGTCCTCATGAGCCCTCCGGAATCATGAGGATCTATAGCTCTTGGAGACATTTGGATTGTGGGCTCATGAGGATCTATTCCTCTTGGAGATGTTTGGAGTGTGGGCTCATGAGGATCTATTCCTCTTGGAGATGTTTGGAGTGTGGGCTCATGAGGATCTATGCCTCTTGGAGATGTTTGGAGTGTGGGCTCATGAGGATCTATGCCTCTTGGAGATGTTTGGAGTGTGGAATCATGAGGATCTCTGCCTCTTGGAGATGTTTGGAGTGTGGAATCATGAGGATCTATGCCTCCTGGAGATGTTTGGAGTGTGGAATCATGAGGATCTATGCCTCTTGGAGATGTTTGGAGTGTGGGCTCATGAGGATCTATGCCTCTTGGAGATGTTTGGAGTGTGGGATCATGAGGATCTCTGCCTCTTGGAGATGTTTGGAGTGTGGAATCATGAGGATCTATGCCTCCTGGAGATGTTTGGAGTGTGGAATCATGAGGATCTATGCCTCTTGGAGATGTTTGGAGTGTGGAATCATGAGGATCTATGCCTCTTGGAGATGTTTGGAGTGTGGAATCATGAGGATCTCTGCCTCTTGGAGATGTTTGGAGTGTGGAATCATGAGGATCTCTGCCTCTTGGAGATGTTTGGAGTGTGGAATCATGAGGATCTCTGCCTCTTGGAGATGTTTGGAGTGTGGAATCATGAGGATCTATGCCTCTTGGAGATGTTTGGAGTGTGGAATCATGAGGACCTATGCCTCCTGGAGATGTTTGGAGTGTGGAATCATGAGGATCTATGCCTCCTGGAGATGTTTGGAGTGTGGAATCATGAGGATCTATGCCTCTTGGAGATGTTTGGAGTGTGGAATCATGAGGATCTATGCCTCCTGGAGATGTTTGGAGTGTGGGATCATGAGGATCTATGCCTCTTGGAGATGTTTGGAGTGTGGGATCATGAGGATTTATGCCTCTTGGAGATGTTTGGAGTGTGGAATCATGAGGATCTATGCCTCCTGGAGATGTTTGGAGTGTGGGATCATGAGGATCTATGCCTCTTGGAGATGTTTGGAGTGTGGAATCATGAGGATCTATGCCTCTTGGAGATGTTTGGAGTGTGGAATCATGAGGATCTATGCCTCTTGGAGATGTTTGGAGTGTGGGAGCATGAGGATCTATGCCTCTTGGAGATGTTTGGAGTGTGGAATCATGAGGATCTATGCCTCTTGGAGATGTTTGGAGTGTGGGAGCATGAGGATCTATGCCTCTTGGAGATGTTTGGAGTGTGGAATCATGAGGATCTATGCCTCTTGGAGATGTTTGGAGTGTGGGATCATGAGGATCTATGCCTCTTGGAGATGTTTGGAGTGTGGAATCATGAGGATCTATGCCTCTTGGAGATGTTTGGAGTGTGGGATCATGAGGATCTATGCCTCCTGGAGATGTTTGGAGTGTGGGATCATGAGGATCTATGCCTCTTGGAGATGTTTGGAGTGTGGGATCATGAGGATCTATGCCTCTTGGAGATGTTTGGAGTGTGGGATCATGAGGATCTATGCCTCCTGGAGATGTTTGGAGTGTGGGATCATGAGGATCTATGCCTCTTGGAGATGTTTGGAGTGTGGGATCATGAGGATCTATGCCTCCTGGAGATGTTTGGAGTGTGGAATCATGAGGATCTATGCCTCCTGGAGATGTTTGGAGTGTGGGATCATGAGGATCTCTGCCTCTTGGAGATGTTTGGAGTGTGGAATCATGAGGATCTATGCCTCCTGGAGATGTTTGGAGTGTGGGATCATGAGGATCTATGCCTCTTGGAGATGTTTGGAGTGTGGAATCATGAGGATCTATGCCTCCTGGAGATGTTTGGAGTGTGGAATCATGAGGATCTATGCCTCTTGGAGATGTTTGGAGTGTGGGAGCATGAGGATCTATGCCTCTTGGAGATGTTTGGAGTGTTGTCTATGCTTATGGTGGAGGAAGGATAATGATTATGTGCCGTGACATTACTTGCTTTCGTTCGTTGTTGGGAGTCATTCGTCGTAAACGAAACCTCGCGACCGAAGCGCGTAATGCTGTACGCATGAAACCGATCTGGGACAATGAGAGGACACAGATTCACGAGGAGAATCATTCACAGGAACCCCTGCGGCCACCCCGTGTATAGACACCATAACCTTCCTCAGTAAGCAAAGATCCTCGTGCCAACGACGGCCGCAGTGCCGCGCACGGCCGTGCGCGGGCCCACTGCGGCCGTCGTGGGCCGAAGACGTTTTGCTACTGGGGATATACAGGTGACCGATCTGGGACAATGAGACATACATTCACGAGGAGGATCATTCACAGGAACCCCTGAGGCCACCCCGTGTATAGACACCAGAACCTTCCCGGATCCCATTAAGCAAAGGTCCTCAGGCTCACGACGGCCGTCTTGGGCCCAAAGACGTTACTGGGGTCCTGCCTCAGGATATAAAGGTGACCAATCTCTGACAGCAAGAGGCTCTGTTTCTCAGCTGCGGGGACTCATGAGAATCTATGCCTCTAGCAGATGGAAGGCCCGACGCGAGAAACATAAAAAAATCTGTGTTGTCTATCATTACCACGTTTCACCTGTCCATGAGCGGTCACACCTGTAACCCTACCTACGATCAGGTGGTCCTGCTGTTTTTGTGATGGGGTTTCTTTTTTAGTGCTGGATCCGGCGATAATGCCCTCTAAATCCCTTCTTTATTGTATAATTTTATGTGTACGGAAACAAATATAAAAAGAGATGTCTCTTCTGAATGAGGAAGGTAGGTTAATTACAGGTGGTAGGTTGGTCGATGTTCGTCAAACATTAATGGAAAGACTTATAATGTTGAGGACGCTAGAAGAAACTAAAAGACCCATAGTAGTAGTAGTCGTAGTAGTAGTAGTAGAAGCAGTAGTAGTAGTAGTAGTAGTATGGCAGCAGTAGTAGTAGTAGTAGTACTGAGTAGTAGTAGTAGTAGTAGTAGTAGTAGTAGTAGTAGTATGGCAGCAGTAGTAGTAGTAGTAGTACTGAGTAGTAGTAGTAGTAGTAGTAGTAGTAGTAGTAGTAGTAGTAGTAGTAGTATGGCAGCAGTAGTAGTAGTAGTAGTTGTAGTAGTAGTAGTAGTAATAATAATAATAATCATGATCATGATAATAATAATAATAAATAAATGTGCGAGAAAGCGCCTGACCCCCACGCGCTTTACGACCAGTACTTTATACACTGTACACGAAAAATAAGTACAGATGTATACACACAAATAAATAGAAACAATCCAGGACTAAACAATAAAACAACAAAAACACTGGTGTGTATACGCACATACACAATCTCTCTCTCTCTCTCTCTCTCTCTCTCTCTCTCTCTCTCTCTCTCTCTCTCTCTCTCTCTCTCTCTCTCTCTCTCTCTCTCTCACTAAAAGTTAGTTTTTGTTGTTTGGTTGGTTTCCTTTTATATATATATATATATATATATATATATATATATATATATATATATATATATATATATATATATAATATATATATATATATATATATATATATATATATATATATATATATATATATATATATATATATATAATTTTCATTCAATTCTGAGAATGCTGTGCTAATGCCATGGAATTCCAGGCTGGTAAGCTTGCATTGTGTCATAAGGACATCAGCTGTCCTTTTTGTGACTGCATCGCTCACTAGTTCTAGAAAAGAGAGGGTAGTGGGAGAAAAGGAATGACAGACCTATCATAAAGCTTTAGGGATGCAATCCGCGCTGTACTAGTGGTGCTACCAGTAAATTCTGGAGGCGGCTTCTAGTACATGCGTTGTGTTTGCAATTTCAGGTTACGCCGTATGCCTATCTGAAGATCCCCCACCCACCCCTCCCTTGGGACGAAACCGGTCTAAGGCGGCAAAAACTTAAATCTACTCAGCAGGTCCAATATCTGTTTGGGAATATTTTCTAGCATTCCCCCCCCCCCCCCCTCGGGGGGGAGGTCTGGATATTCTCCAGCGGATGGCGGGGCGCCTGGGGGTTGTCCCTACTGCTTTATGTAGTAGGTGTTTAGTGGAAGGCTCAAAATGATAGGTCTGTCATTCCTTTTCTCCTACAATCTGTCCTTGCTAAGCTACTTATATATATCTCAATCCTTGGAAATAAAGTTTCGTTCGTTCTCTCTCTCTCTCTCTCTCTCTCTCTCATCTCTCTCTCTCTCTCTCCTCTCTCTCTCTCTCTCTCTCTCTCTCTCTCTCTCTCTCTCTCTCTCTCACCCTCTCTCTCTCTCCTCTCTCTCTCTCTCTCTCTCTCTCCTCTCTCTCTCTCTCTCTCTCTCTCTCTCTCTCTCTCTCACACACACACACACACACACACACACACACACACACACACACACACACACACGAACAAAGACAGCATCCTTATGCTGGTCTGTGATTTGGGATCTTACGACCATAGGCCGTTAGGTCCCAAATCACAGACCAGCAGACTCTGTGTAGGTTCATAACAGGACTAATACGAAATGACGTTTTCTACCGCATTGTTGAAGTCACGTTGACCTTTTTTTGCACGCCTGCAGGGGCAATAAAGCATTGTGTAGGCATCTGATCTATGTCAATCTCTATTTATCAAAAGCGAGTTAGTGCCAGGAATATGTTTTGGGGGCGTTTTGCGTGACCTGGCAAACATGACAAACAGTAATGGTGGACCCAGACAGAATATTTGGTTGGTTGGCTGTACATTGGTCGGGTTAAGTTTACGCCGAACGAGAGCAAAAGTTACGGTGGACAACATGCTGCCACCATAAGGATGGACAACACTCCAAAAGTCTCCAAGAGGCATAGATCCTGATGAGCCCTCCGGGCTCATCAGGATCTATGCCTCTTGGAGATTTTTGGAGTGTTGTGTGTGCCTCTGGTACGGATTCGTTATCCGCCATGACTTTGTTCTCGTTCATTGTTGGGAGTCGTTTGGCTTAAACGTAACCTCATCAATGCTTACTGCACCGAAGTCAAAAAAGATTTTTGGTGCCCGCGTTGCTTGAGAAAAAAAAAACAGAAAGATAGTATTGAATGTATGTCGCCAGCCGGTCCAGGACGTCAAATAAATAAAATAAACCTAAGACATGCTGAGGGAACTGCACCTTCGTGCTAATTTATCGATCTTTAGTTTCCAAAAACAGAGTTGAAAATGTACAAATTGAGACAAGTATATAGATTGGTCAGTCGGTTTTGATTTAAGTTTGACGTTTTTCTCAAACTCAGAATTGGGGGGGGGGGAGGGCAAGGGAGGGGGGGAGGGGGGAGGGGCGATAGCCCCTCAGCGTAAAAAAAATATAAACATTTCAAAATTTTGAGATATGATTTTTTTCTTCAAACATATCGGGTGGACACGGGATAATCTGACACCCCCCCTCCCTTTATATTTTCTCCTCCCTTCCAACCCCCCCCCCCCCTCCACTCCCCCCGTATCCCTCCTCCTCCGGTTCCCGTAGGTATTAGGGTGAGGCCATGAAGACTACATCATCCGCGCCTATTCCAGTAATTTTTTAAAACGTACTCTGGGGAGGGGCGGGGGACCGAAACGGAGGACGGGGGACGGGGGAAGGGGAGCGAGGGAAGGGGATACTCTGCCCCCCCCCCCCAATATATTTTCTTTACACACACACACCCCAAACCCAAACCCTAACCCACCCCCACCCCTACCACCACCACCACCACCCCGCCCCCAACCCCCCTCCCCCCAACCCCTCACCCCTCGGTTCCTACGACGCATTAGGTACGAGCTTGACATAAACGCGAGTCATTTGTCAAAAACGACATAGTAAGAATGTAGACTTATCCCGGATGACTCTGCACTCTCCTCAGTTTGAGGATGCAAATCAAGCCGACATACCATGCCTCAAGAGACACAGATTCTCATGAGCCCCCCATCCCCACCCCCACCCCACCCCACCCCTTGAGACTGCAAGGGGGTCATGAGATGCTGTGCCTCTTGCAGATGGAATGAGCTGGATGAGCCGTGCTTATGTGCCGTCAGTCTATATGTTTGTCAAAAAAAGTTTAAAGTTCCTCATTAACCCCTTCCCTGTCAGTGGGCTCATATTTTGCGTCCGAAATCTGTATTCATTTAACCCTTTGCGTGTCGAAAAAAAACGCTTTAGACACGTAAAGGGTTAATTATTAATAGCAACGGCCGTCCAAGGAACAAGGATCCAAGCTGGTCTCAGCAAGAGGCATAGATCCTCATGAGCCCCCGCGACAGCGGGGGCTCATGAGGATCTACGCTTCATGCAGTTGAATCGCGCTCATTCAAATTCCTCGGTAGTGAAGGGTAACATTAATTACAGCGAGATCAATGGCACTTGGCGAATTCGCGTGATACCAACACTGCAGCATATTACAGAGGCTCGTGAGAACTTAAAGCCTGTTGCAGATGGAAGAAGTTGGGTGAACAACAACTAAACTTCGTAGTTGTACTCTTGTTCTTGTCAACAAATAAAAAGTTAACAGGTTATAATGGCGTAACTACGTGAGAACACTCGGAAACGTGTTGCCATGCAAACACCACCTCTGTGTTCGTGTCAGTAAAACCGAGAGTAATATTCATTGTGAAAGGTACTAGACACTTCATATATTACCACAGGCGTTAATTTGATTAAATGGTGAATTGTTTGAGAGTGATCACACACCGCACCGCTGTGACTAACTTCACCTGCTATCGTGTAGCGGGACCCAGCGTACAGTGGGGCTCTTCAACCGCTTTTTTTTAGAAATTAGTCTGGGGTTCTCAAAACCCTGGGAAGACTTCTGGTGGCTCGGTGGGATGAAATGCGTATGGGCCTTTCTGGAAGCAGAGATCCCATCTTGAACGTACTGAACTGATACTCAGTGACCGGAACTGAACTATCAGGAATGAGTATGCCAATCATAATAGAGTGGTACGGAGTTAGTTATTTGGGTTTAATGCCGAGCAGGCGACTACGGCCATCTCACGGCGGAGTTTTAGATTCGGCCCACAGTGGAATAGGCGTTTATAGCGTTTCCTTCATAAACGCTATAAACGCCTATTACACGTATACGGTGGGTTTCACACCAGTGAAACAATGAAACAACGCAAGCACAGCAGTGTTGACTTATGTAAGAGTGCTAATGTGTGGCCATACACGTGGCCCTATTCTGCCGTGACCGTAGAATCCCGGGCGGCGTGGGATGTTCGTTGCATCACTGCTCCTGTTTTAGGAGCGATGATGCAACGATCATGCATTCACTTGTTTGATGAATATGATAACAGCTGCGCAAACAACTGATGATCTCCAATTAATCGACTTGTGCATGTAGTCGCTGGTAGTGTAAACAGTATCGGTGGCTGCATGCACCAGCGAGTTTGTCCAGGGCGCAAACAGAAATGCTGACGTAGCCTATTATACACGGCAGAGCAAACAAACGGGGGAGAAAACTGAAGTTATGGCAGTCACCAGAGACGCGGAACACCCAGAGAAGAGAACGTGTTCTGGGTGTTCCATGTCTTTGGTAAATAAGCCAAAATTTGGAAAAGACACCCCGCCCACCTCCCCCCTCCCCCTCCTCCCTGCACCCCCCCCCCCCGCCCCCCACCCCTCCGTCAGGTGCATGAGTAGGCTGAAATACAAGAAGCCCTTGCCAGGACACATTCAGTGCACTCAGTATGCCGTTCAGTCTGTCTACAATAGGCATATAATTATACTCTCTCCAGACTGTGCATGCGCATAAATGTATGACTCTAGCCTGGTGCCTGCGCGTCCATACGCACGCTTAGTAAACACAGAATGATTCTTGGGGAAACTGACCTATCAAGCTTTTTTTCAAACACTACGCGCCGTTCTTCAGACTAAATTTGTGTTCTATGAGCTGAGCTTGTTTTTGGAGAAAGCAACAAAACATTTTCTGCGTGTGCCGGCATTTTTCTTTTTTAATTATTATTATTGTTTTACTTGCACTACTTATGGCCTAGTAACCTGCGCGCGACACGTGACGCATATTTTGGGGTAGAAGGTATGATGCGGCGACTGATCACATGATGTTAAGTTTCGCAGACCCGACTGTGGGTCTGCATAAGAGATTAGTAGGACTCTAGCTTGCAATTAGACTTTATAACCCTTGGCTGTAGATAGCTGATTTTGTCAGGTCGCGATGATTCCTGTAGGAATTTGTCGCGATTATTAATGTAAGATTTTGTGGCGATGATTCCTGTAGGATTTTGTCGCGATGCCAAATCATGTATGATTCCTGTAGGATTTTGTCGCGAAGATTCCTGTAGGATTTTGTCGCGATGATTCCTCAGTAGGAATCATCGCGTCAAAACGCTACCTACAGCCAAAGGTTGCGCGCAACTGAAGCAAGACTCTCGGGAAAAATCTAAGTGAGGTGTTGCGCTAAGAAAATTATAGCCATCTACTGCATCAGGTTTTCAACGATCCTGTCGATAGAGGAGTTCTGCCCTGTGAAAGACAGTAAGTCCTCTGTGCGAAGTGCAAGATTTTCATTCCACACAATGAAAATCTCGCTTTTCACAACAACAACAAAAAAAGTAGACTTACTGTATTTTGCCTTCAAACGGAGGGTCTTGGGGGGGGGGGGGGGGGGGGGGGGGGGGGGGAAATCTCACTCCTTTTCAAAGCTTCCCACAGAAATATGTGAATTGAGCCGCAGTTGTTGGTCCCCCCCCCCCTCTGCAACCCCCCCAGACTAAAGTATGGCCACTTCAAACCGATTCACTGTAAGTCGCATACCCTGTGGCTTGAAATAAGAAGTCAGAACAACGTGCAAAAACTTAATGCTGAGCACGTTCAAGACATCAGTTTGTGTGATACGAGTGAGAAGATTTATTAGTAACCATTTCCGTTGGAAACGTGGCTCGTGTAACAATGTACATGACTACATAATGCCAGTCAGTTGTTCGTATTACGCCCTTAAAAAAATAATATATAATGTAAAGACTCAGTTCAGTTCGCATTAAAGTATCATTACGCGTAAATCTGAAGACACATTTCAGCACCATTTGTGTTTGTTATGCCTTGTCGACACACCTAATGAACTATAACAGCAGTTGCGACACGTAGCAAAAGCACACGCGTAATCACACTTATTTATTCTGTCCAGCCGTTAGCGCGTCAATCTAATTTTAGCTGTATCTCATACTGAAAGCGTTGTATTTATAAAACGGAGTAGAGTCATTGTCAAATTACTTGATATCAAAACGACGTGTGCTGAACTGGATTGTCCTGTGTCTAAATGAACCATAACTAGACCTGTGTGTAGCCTTTCGTAACCATCTGTTACAGAAGTGCATCTTTGAACAGTTACGGCGGTAGTGGGCCTTTAAAGTTTGCCAGTTGCTTTGTTTTGCCTTTACGTGGTAATAATGCCCCCAAGCCGTTACGTTGCTTTGATTGGCACATACATAACCCCTTGACTGCCGGGACAAGGTGAACGCTACCCATCTGCAAGAGACATATATCCTCATGAGCCCCCGCGGCAGCGGGGACTCATGAGGATATATGTCTCTTGTTAGTCCTGTGTTCGTTATGCATATTTTTGTTCCATTTATATTCGCGCACATAACTTGATACGAATGTCGGGGAGTGTGTGGTGGTTTCGCTGAGACGCGGGATAGATTACTATGATCACTGGCAGCGAACGGGTTAAACTCAGTACTGACTAAGACACGGTAATGCGCTGACAGTAAGCAACCAGGTCGCGGGTTCAAGCCCGTTTGAAATCGAAATGTGAGTGGTACCGCAGCGGTACAGACATAAAGGCGCTTCGTGGGGTACGGTTGAACCAGGGCTGGGGAAGGCCGGGGGGGGGGGGGGGGGGAGGGGGACTGAGGAGGGGGGAGGTGGGGAGGGGGAGGGGGGCCGTTCCCGGTGATCAAGTCCTCATACACCCCCCCCCCCCCAACACACACAGAGAGACAAGAACAGTAAAATGCTTGCAGCCTGACACCCTCCCCTCTTGGATCTTGAAGAGTGGAAATCCCCATGGAGAGTGTTAATCCCCACCCCGAATTGTCGTTTGATTTTTCAGCTGGCGCTAATAACGTCCTCAGCCACTCAGTCCACCCAACCATGACATGCACACACAACCCCAGCCGCAACCGTACCCGTTCCAACTGCCGGGTCCGCATTTGTGACGGTCCAGAATACGATACTGATCTGAACCTCGCGAAATTTGTTTGCACTCGCACTGCAGCTAATGTATTTTCTCTTCTGTCTCCAGCTCAGTACACTATCATTTTCAAACCCCGGCTCCGGTCCAATTTAAAGAGATATGCTCTGGTTTAAACCCAAAAATAAATTTATTACCGCTGGCTTCGGAGAACTGACGAGTATCCAAGGCCGCTACACTCATCCTGTTAACCCTCTTAATGATTTAGCCCCGAAGCACTACAGCAGATGGATCGACCTTGATAATTGAAGGGCAGTGCCAGATTAGCTTGGCGCCGTCAGGCGCCAAGCTAATCTGGCACTACCCTTCAATTATCATGGTCGATCGTTCATTTCCTGCAACTAGTACACAGTCGTTAGGTGACGGTGACACATCCAAAGTTTGGGAAATGCGGCCTTGGGGGTAAAATAGGTTAGAACATGGTCATAAGTCCCTCCTACGTCAACCTAGGAGTGATGGTCCTGTTTTAGCTCCGGCTTAAACGTCCAGAACTAAATGACTTCCATTCTATAGGATGGAAGTTATTTAGTTCTGGGAGTTTAAGGCGGGTTGGCAGGATTGTGTGCTGTACGCACGCCTGTTTTCTCCTGATTACCTTCTCGCGACTTCGGATGCGACAGTTTCCTGGCATTGGTAACAGTCATGCGCTTGTTCAGTTCCCGCTGCAGCCGGAAATAAGTGGCTCAGTGGGGCACACTTAATTACCGTCTAGACGTTTTCAGTTCAAGGTCTGGCCAGGCCCCACAGGCTGCAGGGGCGGATCAGTTACCACGAAGGGGGGGGGGGGAGTGCCCAACTTTTTGTTTGGGACCTTCAACTTGATCCAAAAGGGCTCCCCAACGCTAGACCTTGCGTCCAGGGGCAAAAAAAAAAAAAAAAAAGCGGGAGGGGGGAGGGGCGGGGGGGGGGGGTGGGCGGAGGGGAGGGGGGGGGGCGGGGTGTGTGTGAAGAGAAGGCTCGTGCGTGTTAAGACTCTCACCATTCGCCAAAATATCAAACTGGGGGGGGGGGGGGGTGTTTCGAACACGGCCAAGAAAGGACTATTATAGCATTTTAAAGATTTTTTCGGGGGGGGGGGGTCCGGAACCCTTGTAACACCCCCACCACCACCCCCCGGATCCGCCCCTGGGCTGGGGGTAAAGAAATTAGTTTTCAAGCTGTGTATCAATGTGTGTACATAGTTATAACTGTATTCATTTCTACTAGTAACTGTATGACGCTCACCTCATGGACAGCCTCTTCAAACACCTAGAATCTCTGGGGTAATCTAATCATTACAGTATTGGGATAACTTGCACGTGTGTTTAGGTGTGTGCATGTGCGTGTATGAGAGTTTGTGTGTGTATGTGTGTGTGTGTGTGTGTGTATGAGTGTGTGTGTGTGCGAGGGAGAGAGAGAGAGAGAGAGAGAGAGAGAGAGAGAGAGAGAGAGAGAGAGAGAGAGAGAGAGAGAGAGAGAGAGAGAGAGAGAGAGAGGGAGAGAGAGAAAGAGAGGGAGAGAGGGAGAGAGATAGCACCTGAGTCCCTTTTTTCCCATAGCCGTACCATAATATTTGAATGCCAAAGAGTACATTGAATACTGCATGTACTGTGTATATTGTTTTTGCCTTCATATGTGTGTGCTCGATATTTTGGACGCACGCTCGCGTATCTGTTTGTATACTGTATGTGTGACTCTGTGTGTGTGTGTGTGTGTGTGTGTGTGTGTGTGTGTGTGTGTGTGTGTGTGTGTGTGTGTGTGTGTGTGTGTGTGTGTGCGTGCGCTCGCGCGCGCGTGCGTGCATTGTGTGTGTGTGTGTATGTGTGTGTGTGTGCCGGCGTCATAAGTGAGAGAGAGAGAGAGAGAGAGAGAGAGAGAGAGAGAGAGAGAGAGAGAGAGAGAGAGAGAGAGAGAGAGAGAGAGAGAGAGAGAGAGAGAGAGAGAGGGGGGGAGAGAGATAGCACCTGCATACATATTTGCCCTTGCTGTATGAACTTTAATGTGCTTAATGATTTTTTGTTTATTTGCTTTACTTTGCATTTTTACTCATTTTATATTTTTGTGCGTACGCGTGTGCGGGTAGGGATGTCTAGAGTGCGTGTCCGAGAGCGTGTGTTTGTTTTTGTGCGTATGTGCGTGAGTGCGTGCGTGTGTAAGTGTGTGTGTGTGTGCGTGTGTGTGTGTGTGTGTGTGTGTGAGAGAGAGTGTTCGTGCGTGTGTGCATGCGTAATTGCGGTGTGCATGAGTGTGTGTGTGTGTGTCGTATGTGTGTGTGTGTGTGTGTGTGTGTGTGTGCGAGCGTGCATGCGCGAGTTGTGATGTGCATGCGTGCGTACCTGAGTGCGTGTGTGTGTGTGGGTATGTGTGTGTGTATGTATATGCGTGCGTGGTGCGTGCGTGCGAGCGTGAGCGAATGCCGCATGCATGCAGCAGTGTGTGGTATGTGTATGTTTACATGTCTATGTCACTTATGTAGTAGATGTAGCAACGGTAAGTTTGAAAACTGGTCCTGTTACCAATAACTTCTACCGTTGGAAAATAAAGGTTCATTGTTCATTGTTCATTGTTTTTAGCGACTAGAAGAAATGAATACTCATGAACTGAATGTGCATTCATCAGTGATAAACTACACGTCACGGTGTTTTAACCCGGCGGCGGTCATTCTGGGAACTATATTTTACCGGTCAGTTTCTCCAAGATAAATGCCCGGAAGTAACGCAGCAGCCGGTACTGAGACCGGATAACGATTAAACTAAAAATACCGATTGAACAACTGATACCGGAATTTTCCGCAATGAACACAGTGACTGAAGTGATTTGTGAACGTCAAGTTGCGACTGATATCAGTGCGGCTATGTCAGTCCTGTCAGTCATTCCATTTTTTCCAGGCCTGAGCCAGACCAATTGTGTTTCGGCAGGACTGACGAACTGATCTTGATTTTAACCCATTCAAATTGTGTAGGTGTTACCAAAAGTCTATGTCCCATTTGCAAGGGATGGGTCGACCGTGATAATTCAAGGGTAGTGTCAGATTAGCTTGGCACCATCAGGCGCCAAGCTAATCTGGCACTATCCTTGAATTATTATGGTCAGAGTCGACCCGTCTCCTAAACGATAGCGCGGCAGGGCTGATTGGCCGGTTAATGGTCGGCGCAGGCTAAATTGGCTAGGTACTGGTACCGGCTGAAAGAAGTACCGACTGTCAAAAAATCCGGCGCCAACGGCACTGTCCAGATCAGTCTAACTCATACTACAGACTTCCGACTATGTGCTAATTGCTAATTTGTATATGCCATGCACGACTGTCCCGTCAATGAATGAAGATTTACTCACGTGATGTGGTTTAGCTCGACGGCGCCGTCCTTGTTTTTGGCTGACATGATGGCTTGTCACAGTATTAGCCTCTCGGCACAGACTGCCGGCCGCGCGTGGTGCCAAACTCTGCGAAAAGATACGGCACGCCTGCTTGTAAATACCGGCGAAAATACAGGCAGTTCTGTTAGTGGAAGATGAGAATAAACCTCTCCGCCGTAAAACACGAAAACATTTGGCTCTTCATGTGCCCCGCCCCCACCCCTCTCCTCGGCAGCGTTTACAAGAGGAATGGATCCTTATAAACCCCCGCTTTTAGCGGGGGCTTACGAGGATCCATTTCTCTTGTTTCCTGCGAGGGCCAGTGAGGATCTATGCCTCCACTTGCATATTGACTGGGTTCAGTTGTTCACTGAAAAAATGTTTGACCAACCTTTTCCACTTCTAAGCCTCTCAACCTTATCCACCTGCGGGTAAAATACAAAATAAATAAATAAATAAATAAATAACCCAACAAAGAAGAAAACACGCATAGAAAAGACAGTTACAACATAATTTATTAACATTTCGCTACTTATCTTGTCAGTGTGAAGAAACTATGTGGTCATTAGAATTGTATGAGTACTTGTTTGTTTGAACAATTTGAAATAATTATTAACACACTTGCTGACTTACTTGACGGAAAGTGTTTCGAGTGAGAACCTGTGGGGAAATATCGGTCTAGACCCCCGTCACACTGGTTGTCTCCCTCGATTCGCTGATCAGCGCAACGAATATAGGGAGACAACCAGTGTGGGTCCCCGGTACGTTACGCATCAGTTTTGTGCGTGTGTTTATTGCCTTGTTATTTTCGTTCTGGCCACAAACACATGAAAGGCAGGGACGGATTAGCTATACATGGGAGTGGGGGGTGGGGAAGCGGGGGGACGGGGGGGGGGAGATGAGGGGAGGGGGTGAGGGGGGGGGGGGGGCGATACAGCTTTTCGTCCGCGCACAACCTCTAATAACTACTAGCCGAAAAGTCAAAGCAATGGGGGAGGATTCGCAATATGGCAGGCGTGTCACGACTGACTGACATGAAATAACCAGGGGTGTTAACAGATCACGATCATTTTATTTTGGTCTGCACGTCATTCACGACAATTACTTCTTCGCGGATCGTGAGGACTAACAATCTGCGATCATGAATAACCAGAACCGAAAGAAAGGCCAGCCAAACATCCGTCAAGGTTTTACCTGTTTCCAGGTCTAGTTATGGGGTGTTCAACATGACTCACCTAGACGGGTGTAAATACAATTTCTGGTGTATCTTGCCTGGGAGGCTTCATGTTTAAAACCCGACTCAAAGAGCTGAGGGAGAGAAGGAGGAGTTAATCACTAATGCACACAGATAATTGCATTAACCCTTTGACTGTCGGTAGCGATTTTTGTCGCGATGATTCCTCGCAGGAATCAGATCGCGATAAAAACCGCTACCGACAGCCCAAAGGGTTAATGCACCACCCGCTTTATCCGACACCTCGTTTTACTTCATTTTAACTCTTTGTTCCCGATTTACGAAATACCCACAGAGTCATCCTCTGAGGACTGCATTATAAAATTCAGGAGACAGATCGACCATGATAGTTCAAGGGTGGTGGCAGAATAGCTTGGCGCCTATAGGCGCCAAGCTATTCTGCCACCACCCTTGAACTATCATGGTCAAGCCTTATCTTGCTGTGGTCTGTCGCGGGCAGAATGAGTTAATCGTCTTATTCCTCTAGAGACCAGAGGGCTGACTGTCTGTGACCATTGGTCGATAATGCACATTCTCTCCCCTGACAGTGCATTTTCCCACTTGGTCAGTCGGTTAATTCGGGATTTAACGTCCACGGCACCGAAATGATAATGGACGGCCCTGACGGGCGGGTTATGGAGGACAAAGAAATCTATTACCTATGGAGTACGACCTGAACACTGATCAATTCAGGCGCACTGCAACTGTGCCACTTTGATTTACCAGGACCTTTTAACGGACATGCTATGGAACAAGCCCGTCTTTTTTCCCTATATTGCGAGTCCAGTTACCAGGGTCGGGACGGCCGAGACTCGAACCCACGACCCAGCGATTCCCTTCGCTCTCTTGTTCCGACGCTTAACCACCTGAGCTATTTCGGGCTCTAATTTTTTTCCCACTTACTTGGTAGTTTCTGTTTTATTCCTCTGCTAATTCCCTTTTATATGCATGGGGTGGGGGTGGAAGGGTAAAACAAGTCTGGAACCGTCCCCCTCCCCCCCCCCCCAATCCCCCAGCCGTATATCCGCCCCTAAAAGGGTCTCCGTGACCTCAACTGTTTTCCAATAAACATGCCATATTCATATGCAGCTAGTTTCAGTGTGAGTTAGCAGTGTTGAATGGAGCCAGCATAGTTTATTGATGGATTACGAGGCTTTAACAACAACAAAAATCATTCGAAACCTGTTTCAACCAATTCAGATCTGACTCACTACGACATGGGTCGACCATGATAGTTCAAATGTAGTGGGGGGATGTTTGCGCCTAGAGGCTGACTTATCACAATTGACAATACGTCATGGTGTATGGATCGACCACGGACTCAAGAATCGACTATGATAGTTTAAGGGTGGCGCCTTTGGCGCCATCTTTGAACTATCATGGTCGATCTGTCTCCCAAACTGTAGTGTAGTCTTCAAAAGACAATTTCAAAATTCAGGAATGTCGATCTTAGGGCTCAAATGTTTAAACAACAAAAATAATAATAACAACAACAACAACAAACAACCAACCAATAAACCAAACAAAGAAACAAATACGATTTCAGGTGTTAGGAGTATCGATCTTCTGTGTGCAGATCTGTAGTCACTGAGTTACTAACAGATCCTTGGGGGTCGATATCAGTATCACACCTAATAATGACTGACTTCAATATATGTGACAGCCTTAGGTACGCAACAGCTGTGTCACAGCCATACAGCTGTTTCACAATCATCAACAACAGTCAACAATTAAAAGCTTACTTCAATAAAGAATTACTGACAGCCTGTTTGCATTTGTAATCTTTTCCGAAAAATATAAGCACGTTTGCCAAAAGTAATTTGGCAGTTATTAGTTGCCGCCCGAAAGAAATTAAATACCGATGGCAAATCCCTGGTAATACTTTATGTGCGCACTGAAACGTGCGATAATCCCATGCCTGTGGTTTCAATCAGCTTATTGCCGTACGGTAAATTACACAAAAGTATCCATTGCCCGCGTGGTAATGCGTATAGGGTTTCAGTGATCTAATACACTATTTCCGCAAATCAGAAGTTGGCAAAAACAAATTGCACGTGTTCAGACGACTAAAAACAGTGGACAAAAAGCCCGGACAAACATGCGATGCATCGCTTGTTTGTCCTGGCTTTTCATCCACAGTTTTTAGACGCCGAAACCCGTGCTATTTTGACCAAACTAAGCTCATGCTAAATTTGACGTGAGCAGTGTGACTGTTTCTTCTCTCTTCATTCTACGAGTATATTCGTCTTATAAATTAATTGATATAGGGCTCGGGACTGAAGTTCCCCGCGTTGCCTAGCAGCATCGGCTGCCGAGCCGCCATCTTGAGAGGACACGCTAGCCTGGCGATAGACTTCAGATAGTAGCGAAGTAGTGTTTCAACTCGTTTTTCTTCATGTTTCTTCCCCTTTGGAACAAGCAAAAACAGGTTCTGGTTAGCGGTTTCCTACGGTGATTGCAAGACTTGTTGTTATTGCCTATAGCACGTCAGGACTTTCCTGACATTGTCCTGACAGCGATTTCCCGATGAGCCTGCGCATGAGTCGCGTATCTTCTCAACTGAGATGGCCGCCAAGACTAGCGTGATGGCCGCGTCAGCTTCCCGAGCCCTATACTGACGAGCAAACGAAATTGCGACATTTTTGGCATCACTATTGGAAACACTGAAGTGTTTCCGATGATTCCCAAAATGTCGCGGCATTTCTTTTGCTCGTCAGTATAACAACAACTCAATTCACAAAATGTATTTTTGTTATAAAGTTATATACGAAACAACTTAGGATGAAATGTCAATATCCGAAGTCTTTGCTTACTACAAACTTATGAGTATAAAAAAATGTACCGGTGTCTCTCACAATGTAAGTTATCTGTGAAGTTCACTGCGATTACGTATGATAGAGTCATCGATTTATTTCATACATACCGCCGCAAAAAAAGATCTGCATATAAGTTCACCACCGTCACTAATAAAGGGCAAATTTGACAAATACTTTCTGAGCGATCGGCGAAAAAGAAGAAAAAGAAGAACAACTATGCGATGCTACACTCTATGAACACTCAGTCTAGACAGAAAATTACACAGCTTCATACCTTGCCCTTGGACCTGCCGACTATTACAAAACACTCTCCTAGTCACTCGCCACGATACGCGCTTTTATCAAGGCATTGGAGCATGACAATACTGTCGCAGTAAAATATTCACGCGTTGACTACGCCGGGCCTCCGCCGGCGGTACAGTGTGTTCCACTGCAGATTTCCTGAGGTCACTGCACGAAGTGAGAACAGTCAACTAATGCACTTTACTAACAAGCTCAGTTACTACTGTAGAACACTCGTTACTTCCACTTAATCCGCATCAGCGCAGTTTACCTCAGACTGAAGAAACGTAAATTCTGAGACCTCCGGCGCAGCGGCCGGGTTTGTGAGAATGAGCACTGAGGTACGAACTTTCCACACATAGAAAACCCATGCCGTTGAGATAGTACAGTAAATCTCATCTGCCAGCAATAGACATAGATTCTCATGAGCCCCGCAGGGGCTCATGAGAATCTATGTCTCTTGCTGGCACAAAAATACTGGGCGTTGTGTGCACGCATCCTCAACTAATGACGAAAGTATCACTAAGATGTTCTACGGTTAGACAGTCGTCTTTCAGTGTTACACTGAGTCACAAATAGTCCAGCAGTGTTTCGGCCCGTGAGACCGGGATAGCTGGGCAGTAATTACCCGGCTCAGCCTAGACCTTGGCGAATGGCACGGGGTCTGCGATGGAAACTAATAAAACATCACAGTTAGTCTCTTCACCGGCTCCGATGACCTTCCACTGACACTAGTGTGCCCAAGCAGATAAGCGCCTGAGGTTAGTCACACTCAAAAGCAAGCCGCCCGAATCCCCCAGCCGCAAGAGGCATAGATTCTCATGAGCCCCCTGCAGCTGCAGGGGCTCATGATAATATTTGCCTCTTGCAGACAGGAACTGAGGTATGGTTAGTACCGCGCGGCGTGACCGGAGCTGGAGGGTCACAGTTTTGTCACGGTTGGGCGAGCAAGCACAATCTGAAGAAAAAAAAAAGTAGAACGAAATAATGTCCTTCGTACTCTCACACCGCTGAGGGCAATGTATGGACACTATTTATGCAAGAGTTGTATAAAATAGCATTATTGATCCAGTAGTATTTTCCCCTCTGTCGGGTTCGGATACTCTGTCAGGCAACGAAACAGAATATATGTCTTTGTGTTTGCCCGCAGGTTATGAAGCATTCTTCACATTCCAGACAGAGCCAGAAATGCGCACATCGGCCAAGCATACTACTGTCCCCTTCTCTTATAACCCTTGGATACACTGAGTAAAACCTGTCAAGCCGACCATCTGAAAAAAGCGACCGCCTGGCTTAAGCCGCAGACCAACCATTTTGGAACGACTGTCTTCCTTCTGTTGGATAGATGAACATGTAAGAGGAGACTGACATTCTGCCCAAGACGGCCATCTCATATGTTTTATAGTCCCTTGGATGGTCGCCTCGCACGGGTCTGACTGTAGAGCAAAACTGTATCTCACACCAGGAGCCCAGAATAACATCCAATGCGCACAAGGTCATCGGGCCGACGTCGGCCTGATGACCTTGTGCGCATTAGGATAACGCTTCGGCTGCCCAGGAGTTATTTTACGACACGATCATGGTACATGCTTCTCTGATAAAATAAATGTCCACGGAAACGAAATCACCGTGCTAAAGCTCCGTTTGTTTATCAATTACCTTTCCTTTCTGTATTGCATGCCTCTGGCGGTTACAGAAACGGAATACAAACTGTGTTAACTCCTTGACTGCTACTGACGATACCGTTCGGCGGAAAAGACGGCGTAGTGACGTAGTTAGGTAGTGGCGTAGTTACGCGTCTTTTCCGCCGAGCGGTATCATCAGTAGCAATCAAGGGGTTAAACTGTATCATCGGAGGCCAAACAATACATTACCTAGCAGTGGATTTCAGCCATTCTGCTGCGGGGTGGTGAGGTGTTAGGGGGGATGGGGGTGGGCGTGGGCATGTTGTTTATTGTTGTTCTCGTGATTGCAATTCTTTCCTCCTCGTGATCCGTGAAAGGAGATTGTCGTGAAACGGGAAATGCCACAAAATAAGATTCTCGTGGTCCTGAAACCGCCCTTGTTATTTTCGTGAAATCCTGTTGTCATACTGTATAATTGTAATTTCGACCCCCCCCCCCCCCCCCCCCCCCCCCCCGCCCACCCCTGTTGTTTGAAAATGCTGCTGTCCGTAAAGCGGCATTACGACTTACCCTTTTTCATCCCCCCCCCCCCCCCCCCCATCCCCAAGTTTGATTGAAGGATGTGGATTTTGATGCTCAGTGACTACAGTGATTTCAACGACATATGCGTCCCCTGACAGTAAAGGTATTAAAGCGACCTGCTCCACGCGGGCTTTGTCAGTGATTGCTAACACTGATTTGCCGGTCATACAACCGGTTCTTAATGTTGCTCAGTTTGCCTCAGCTTTGCCGGGCTTTTCAGGTCAGTCTGTCCCCTCTTTTCACAATCACCGTGTGAGTAATTTAGGCACACACCGGCACTACTGCCCCCGTTGGTAGTGTCGGTCACTGTGAAGCTCTAAAGTGTACAGAGTAGACGAAGAGCGGCAGACTTTTGAAAAGTCTTTCACTGTGGGCTATTCACACTGTATAAATTTGTGAAGCGCGGCATTATTATAACAAGACCATTTATGAATGAGATATTGAAAACTAATATTAACCCCTTCACTGCCGATCTAACTGCAAGAGGCATAGATCCTCATGAGCCCCCGCGACTGCGGGGGCTCATGAGGGTCGATGCCCTCTTGCTGAGACCGCATTGTGCCTATGCATGTTCTTTGGACAGTTGTGTGGCTTTTGGTCGTTCAGTGAAAACAGATTTCAGATGAACAAAATGTACGTCCGTTGGCAGGGAAGGCTGGGTTAACTGACTTGACTGTAGCAGATCCATTTTAAAGGGGCACACCCGACCATTTTTAAGGCTTCAGTTCGCAAAAAGCTTTTACTGGGCTTCAGTATGCATACCCACTTAAACAGTGACCACCCTATTGTTCCACCAAAAGCTTTCTTTCGTCGGCGTTCAAAGCGAAAAGAGGCCCACTGGACTGAATCTTCTGATGGATGAAAGATTGCTTCTGATAGGCGATGGTAGCTGACGTCATAACTATTTTATACGACCTTAGGTCATCTGCATAATTATAACCAATCAGAGACAAGATGGCGGATGAACCAGCGAAGAAAAAAGAAAGTATCATCGACTCGCGCCGACAATGACAGACTTGGAATTGAAGAGAAGAAAGAGGAAGAGAGACAAGATACCCCTAAGTAGAACTGACATCGGACAAGGGAATATGGACATGTGGCAACGCATAAAGCAAGAGTTTGGCTTGGCCGCCCACACGGAATTTGTCCGGCTTTCCTGCTGAATCAGTCAGTAATCTACGGTCTTTGTCGATCTTCCTATAGTTCCGCGAGCATTTTCAGAATTCATGATCTTCAGTAGAATGTATCTCTTACTGATTTCGCAAGATTTTAAACCTGTTTTATCATATAGTTACGAGCTAGTTATCACATTTTATGCTGCAGAGATCTGAAAACTACGGTGTGTGTTAAAGTTGCACATCGCTGGTCGTAACATGTTTTTGCGAGTCTGTGCGGGCTCTCCGGCATTCACTCGATTCAGAGAGGTAGTGTATCTGATGCGATGGTCATTGCATTTGTCGTTTCCAATGATGCTTTCAGTTACGTAGACTTCGATGTGTGAGATGTGAAATTGACTGCAGGGTAGAATGTTCTGTTTAGTCAATGATGGAAGAAGGTGCGTGTTTCCGAGGGGTAAAGGATCAAAGGTCACCCCCTCAGTGCACTCGCATTTCTTCCTCAAATAACTACAGCCAGAAATCTCTTTACCACCATGGCACAACTCCTCATATCAGCGATAGACAGCAGCGCGTCATGGTCAATGGATCATACTCCTCAAGCGGATTAGTTACACGGGGAGTTCCCCAGGTTTCAGTCCTAGGGCCTCTTCTGTTTTGCCTCTGTATAAATGACCTGCCGCTACATTTGACCAGCGACAAAATTTCATGTGATTTATTCGCTGATGACGCCACAATTCACACCCCGGACAAGAGTATTGATTCTTTAAATGGCCGTTTGCAGCAGGGTTTGAGCGAAATTTCCACTTGGTGCGCAAACAATGAAATGATTTTAACTCCTTCCAAAACGGAATGCATGACGATAGCAACCCATCAGAAGCACCAGCTCAAGCCACTTACACTCAGCCTGACTATCCATAACGACATCGTTACTCAGGTCACGGAACACCGATTGCCGCTTGGTGTAATTGTTGATCACCAGATGAAGTGGCAATCGCACATAAATGCTGTATGTAAAACTGTTGCCAGAAATGTTTTTATGCTTTCAAAGTTGAAGTACTTTATCGATGTTGATGCCCGCAAGTTATTTTACAATGCACATGTCAAATCGGACATCGATTATGCGTCCACGATATGGGATGGCAGCGGTGACATACACTTGAAGAGGCTTAACTCCCTGCATCGGAGAGTAGCGAAACATATCCTGCCTGATTCAGCCCTGACAACTGACAAAAGACTTGAAAAACTAAAAATGCTACCTCTTAGCAAGCATCACCTCTTAAACAAGGGTGTGGTTATGTATAAAATCTGGAATGAGATTCACCCAGAATATCTTTGTAAGCTCTTTACCAAGGCAGGTTCAGGTTATTCTACTTCAAGACGAAACTTTATTACACCTCGCCCCAGGATAGATCTATTTAAAACCAGTGCATCTTTCTCAGGCGCATCTTTCTGGAACAAACTGCCTACATGTATAACACACGCTAGCTCCCTCTCCTCTTTCAAGGAATGCCTCCTCAAGTACTTGTCTGCTGATACATCTACATCTACCACAAGTATCCGTATCAAACATGTGCTTATCGTATAATCAGTGCATGCTGCCGTATGGTTTGTCCATACTAATAATAATCGCCTAATTACATAATTCAAGTTTCTATTATAATCCAAATTATCTTTGCTGTCTGAAGTGAATTTTCACTATGATCCAAATGATTTGCTTCGTATATAGGTCAAGTTATCATTAGCGCGTGTCTGTGTGTGCGCGCCCCCACCCGGGTCTGCCCTGGGGGACTTGGGTGGGGTTAACTACTTTTTAGTTCCCAGGGTCACCCTGGTCAGCCCCACAGGGTAGGTTTTCCCCTTTATTCTGGGGCATGTGTTTCTATCTACCCTTTCACCTGTATTTTCCTTTTTTTTAAACTCTCCCTACTGTCTGCGCTGCCTGTAGCTATTGAGATTGGATGTGTTGCTAAATGGTCTTAGGTTTATTTAGCGTATTAGACCAGCTGTCGACATACACTCAATATTCTGTTTAGTTTTTTTTTCACTAGCAGTGCAGGCACGTCCTGAGAAAGTCTTGTTGCTGTCGGGACGTTAAGCAATGTCGATGTCGTTGGCGCTGTGTGCGCGCGCAAGCGTGATGTGTGTGCGCGCGTTGCCTGTACTTTCTGTTTTTCGTTTGTTTTTGTATGACCGAATGAATGAATGAATTTTGTTTAATTAAATTAATGTCTCTTCATCTTTAATGTCTCCTAATTCTTCTTTGTGTAATTTGGTACTATTAGTATTACAATTATTATTCTGTTGTAGAGTAGCAACGGCAAGTATGAAAAATGGCACACGTGCTAATTACTTCGTCCGTTGAGAAATAAAGTTTCATTTCATTTCACCGTACTGTACGCACGATCGTTACTAGCAAATACTAGCAGGTCGAGCGGAACCCGCATTGTGATTTTGACAGCATAGCGAGTATGGAAGGTTTATTCTACTTTCTCGTGGAAAAAATACGTCAACGGGATGCTGGAGAACATCAGTACACGTGTACACTGCGCGTACGGCATCACCCCGATGACCTCGTGACCTGCAGTATTGCGATACACTGATAGTCGGCCGGGTTCTGCCTTGTGACGTAGGCTCATAAATATGCATATTAATTCAAAACAAGGTCGATGCAGACGATAACTCCGCGACTCGGGTACAAAAACAATATGGCTGCACCCTCCAAACGATGAATTTCGACATTTGGCCATTGTGCGGCTTACATCATAAAGCTCTACGATCGTACACAAAGGACCTATACACATACTGTCAGCAGTACTGTTGCAGACAGTTTTCTGACCGAGATGCTTGATCTTGGGGAATACTAACTTTAAACCGATACTTGGGCGCAATCGCTGTCAAGGGGCACTTCCTATTGTATTTAACTCGATCCTGATCATACGGGTAAACTGCTTGCCGCTTGCTTGCTTCCTTTGTTCCAGTTTACTGTCCCCGGCACTGGCACTAAAAGTGATCGAGGACTAGCAGTTTCAGTTGGCCATGTAGTTTTCAACAGTTTTGGCGTAGTTTTCCTTGTAGTTTTGGCCGGCCCGGTAGGTTTTTCCCTCCCGAGTCCTCAGTCCTTACTCATCCGGCTTGGCCGGACCGGCCGCAACGTAACAACAGGCGTTCACTACCTTACTAAAAGCCCGCAACAGGCCAAGCCACGCGCCGCGGGTGGAAGGGATGATAGCTGGGGATGATGGGTGGGGTTAGACGGCTTCCATATGCCGTACTTGTTTATTCCTTAGCTCCCCTAATGGCCAAAGTACAGTTAGTAAGGCTATGAAGGAAAGGGCATCTGGTGGTGCACGAACTCGTTTCATTAAAAGATAAGGAAGTCTTTCTTGCCACTCCCATCTAAAATTACTACGCTCACACGGAAACAAATGGAGTAGCAATGGGATCGATTATTTTTATTTATTTATTTTACCTTATATTTTTTGTCACACACAAAAAAAAATTATTTTTGATAATTTTATAATACAATTGAATGTTACTCTCCCTGGTCGTGCTGGCGTGTTTATGTGTACTTTAAACATTTCCCCCAACCTTTCCCGAGGTCTCTATACAGACTATTTTTACTCTGAGGCCTTCCTTTTTAACATTTTAAGCTTTTCAAGTCGGCAAAGCGATCTGGCTGTCTCCATTGCTAACGACGCTGTCCGACATTTTGTTTAGTTTTACTCTCACTCTCACAACTTTTTAAAAATGTGATATATGGCAATTAAAATTTTACTGCTGTATGTTGTTTAAAGTGAAATATTTATTAAAATGTTTCAATATAAACATTTTATATAAAATCCTTAGAAGAATCTACAGTTGATACAATACTTTTGCTTTGAGTGTATTGTATATTTTTAGTGCTTCACGTGGTGCGTGTGCTAGAACTTAAATTGTAAAACTGACGTATACGTGTCAAAGCTCCTACATTTTCGTTAGTCAGCCAGGCAGTCTGAACTTTCGGCTTATACATGTGAGTCGCCAATCGAAAACGAACACGCATTCCACGCCGCGGTTCTGGCTGTGAGCCCGCTAGCCAAACTCTTTCAGCTACGCTATCGCTAGAAAATAGAGCTAAATGAACCTGCAGGGAGAGCTTAGTCACTAAATGTTTCCGATTCTTCAAAAGAACATGAAAGTATTGGCGGCCAACACAGTACACACTGCCGCCGGTTTCATGAGAGCACTGAAGTTAAAGATAAGGCCTGAAGCACTCCCTGGTACACCATTACTAGGGAATAGAACTAAATGAATGTGAAGGAAGGGTTTAATTACTGAAGATTTTGGAGCGGGCGAAGACGCCTGGAAATATATGCCACCAACTGAACATACACATTTCACTTCCTGCTGTACAATTTTCCATCGGCCCGAGAGGAATAGATTGCCATCGGCTCTCCCGAGGTATCAGTTTCAGAAAGCGGCATAGATTCTCATAGGTTTTGGCAGGCTCCCACACATTCACAACACACTATCGTTCTTGCTAGGATAAATGTATGCCTATTGAGCACGACCTATTTTACTCTGGCTGGTAATTTTAGTTTGGTGAAGCTGACACAGATTCTAAAATTCCAAAAACCTTCGGTGGTCAACCTCTCTCGTGAATTACATTTTAGCTCTTTTTCCCCGCAGCAAAGTAAGATTTAGCTCACGTGCAAACCCCGTCGTATTTTGTACGTTATCTCGATACGTTAACTATGCGTTCGTTCTCTGCGGTGGAGTTCCCTAGTACCGCCAGCCTTGGGCTCCCGGCCTGCGAACGTTTCACAAAGGAATGCGTGAGGTAGACAAAATACACTCAAACAAAAGTAATTTATCAATAGCTGACCATTTAAAGCATTCTAAATAAAACATTTGATTGTAAACACGTCGAAACATTGTTACAAGTTTCCTGGCAATATAGCAATAGATTATCAATTTCAACAGTATCACATTTTAAAAAAAAAACAACCGAAGAGAGTAAAACCAAGATGTCGGACCGCGTCGTTAGCAATGGAATCAGCGATCGCTTTGCCGACTTGAAAAGCTGAGAAATTTTAGAAAGGGAGGCCTCAGAGTAAAAATAGACTGTACAGAGACCTCGGGAAAGGGTTGGGACTTTGTTTACAGTACACATAAACACGCCGGCACGACCAGGGAGCGATAAAGCGGCCGCGGCGAGCCGTTAAGGCGGCAGAGGCGTTGACAGTTTCTGTCGTTATGTTGGGGTAAGAGGCAGTCTGGCACCAGATTCTGGTGAGGCCTTGTTACTGCATGCCGGCGGAGTTGGGTAACCGGCTCAGTGACAGACTTGCTTTATACCGAAGAAAGTGCACTGCACTGATCTAGAACAGGCCGGCGCGGCACTGTAAACATTGCAGGCATGATCAATTAATTGACGTACTGACTCAGTGGTGAGGGCAATGACCTGACTACTTCCGATCTCCCAGTAGGCCCTCGCTGTGGACACTGAGGCCACGGAACACAGTGCCGTTTCCGTAACTTCCAGTCTCTTAGCCATAGTCAGTCCCAGCGGCGGCATCCCCTAATATTTAAATCCCCTAAAAAAACACTAACACCCACCAGCTGCACATATGCCATGCACAAAATTAAAAAAAAAAACAACAACAACAACAACCAGCACTATTGATAGTCTCATTTCTTGGCTATGATGAACCTGATTCCTTACCAACCCCACACCCAAGCACAGCTGAAATCAGCGTGCCCCTCAACAACGGCAACTCAACATAGGCCCACAATTGTCCACTGGATAAGCTCAGGATGGTATGAATCAAAGCAGTCAAACATGTCTCCTCTCATCTAACCAGACATTTCCAGCAAATTCCAACATTCAACCCTACTACAAATTTTCAAACAAGACAAAAATTATTTTTTAAAAACACCGGTCCTTGCACTGCCTCTTAATGCCCAATTTAAATAATTATATAACGTGACCGACAGGGTCTGCCGCTGTGTATCACGTGATCTCAAAGCATGGCAGAATAGTAGTGTTTCTACAGTGTTTCCCCGTGCTCAGTTGTAAATACACGGCGTCACTTAAGTTGCGCGCAGGTCACTGGGCCATAGGTGGTGCAGGGCCAAGAAAGAATGCTGCACTACCGCGAGGAGAACATTTCGCTGCTTCATCTTCATGTCACTACTGGGTAAAATATAACTCAATTAATGAGTTGACTGGATGTGAGCAGTGTCGTCATAATAAACACATATAGACTGAATATCTCTACTCATGAGTAACCGATGGGTGGCTCGGTGGTCAGAGCGGCGTCCCGGCGATTCTCGTCCTAAAGGTCGTGAGTTCAAAGCCAGATGAGGTCAAAATTTGTACAGACCTCCTTTCGGCGCCCAGTCTTTGAGTTGAATCGCCTTCGTGATCATGGACAAAATATGATAAGCCCTAAACGTTTAACGTTTACACGAGTAATGTTAGAAATACACGAGTAATGTTAAAAACAAAAACAAACACTAAACTTTGCTTTGACTCCGAATCAGTACCCCATCTATGTCATTCAGTCTAATAATTTAGGTCCGTCAAGCGTAGCTGTTGGAGCGCAAGAACTATAGGCTACTAGCACTGAACTAATCGGCCGCGTCACGTGAACGACCGCGGCTAATGCTATTCAACTGCAAAAGTGCAAGAGACATAGATGCTCGAGTCATGAGCCCGGCCCTGCAGGAGAATCCGTAGTCTGCCTCTTCAGTGCAGGCTGACTCGGTCACCACGATGGGCGACAGCTCTTCCTTAACTCATTCTACCCCAACACCGAAATCCTTAACTTTTGCCCTTGTCCTCTGAAGACTGCATTGCAGTGCAGGACACAGATCGACCATGATAGTTCAAGGGTGATGCCAGAATAGCTTGGCGCCTATGGGCGCCAAGCTATTCTGGCATCACCCTTGAACTATCATGGTCGATCCTTATCTTGCTGTGGTGTGCCGTCTGGGGTAGAAAGAGTTAAGCTGCGACTCAGTGAGACTGATCACTCAGCGGAGCGGTTTTGGATTCCGAAGCGAGTACGTACGGTTGTATTCACTGAACCCGTGTCATCAAGTTATGCTTTAGTTCTAATGATGTGTCATTCATTTCACACACAGCGGTCACTAACTTGTTTTTGTCACGCGCCAGTGACATATGCTGTCTGTCAGTTTTGTTGTTAGTCTTGGCACAGGCATATAAGTGACACTGGCATTGCTGTCAGGGGCGGATTAGGTATGGCCTTAAAGGCGTGTTGGTGGACGGGAGGCGGGGGGGGGGGGGGGGAGAAGGAGAAGTATCAACTTCGTTTTGTTTGGGACTTCAACCTCACTGAGACAACACTGTTTTCAATATTTTGGCAGTTTGGAGCAAGGTCTCCCTTATGAGCGGAGACCTTGCTCCAAACTCACTGCCAAAATATCGAAAAGCAGTGCTGTTGGAGGGGGGGGGGGGGAAGAGAGGGGAGGGGGAGGTGAAAGTAATATATAATTATTACGGCAAGCGTATGTGTGTGTTGTCTTGACACTTCAGTCTAGCGGATACGTCACTTAAATTTACGTAGTGGAGGAGTAGCCCAACTGAGAAAGGGGTTGGGGAGGGGGGAAAGGGGCGATGGGGCATAGGCACTGACTCAAAAAAGAGACTTTTGAGGTTGGTGGTTAGTTTGGGTTTAACGTCCACAGCACCGAGGTGATCATGGACGGCCCTAACGGGCGGGTTATGGGGGACAGGGAAATCTATTGCCTATAGTGGAGTACGACCTGAACACTGATCAACTCGGGCGCACTCCAGCTGTGCCACTTTGATTTACCAGGACCTTTCAACGGACATGCTGTTGAACAAATCCGTGTTTTTTTTTCTCCTGGATTGTGAGTCCAGCTACCGGGGCTGGGACGGGATTCGAACCCACGACCCGGCGATTCCCTTCGCCGCTCTCCTGCTCCGACGTTTACCGCCTGAGCTATTTCGGACTCATAGACGGCTTTTGAGCCGCCGGGTATAGGCATTTTTGTTGGGGGTGGGGTCGTGGGATCGCCGGGCCCCCGAAACCGGTCCGTCCGCCCTGGCCTATGTCATAGTGTGTTATCAGTGTTAAAACACATGCAGCCACGGCCGCTGGGAGGGGCGAAGACAGAATCGGGGAGCCAGGTGAAACTATGATGAATGAGGTGGTGCGGGGTGGGGGCCACGGGGTCAGTCGGAGGGGTGTTAGAATGAAGGGCCGGGTTTTTTTTTTTTTTTTTTTTTTTTTTTTTCCTCTTCACTGTTGACTTTCATAAAGCTGTGCCATTAGCATTAGCGTCAATGAATGGTATTGCAAGCAATAGTTGAGCCACGGTGAGTCCTTGCGGTGAGTCACCAGTGCAGAACCCGTCAGTCCGGGTAGTGCCGCGGGCCGCGCGGACCGCTGCGGCCGACTCAGTGACGTGAGATTCGTTGAACTCATGCGGCCAGTCAATGACATAGGTCACACAAACAAACAAACAAACAAACAAGAGTCCGAAATAGCTCAGGCGGTTAAACGCGGTCGGAGCAGGAGAGCGAAGGGCCGGAATCGCCGGAGTCACTGAGTCCGCGTGGGTTCGAATCGGTACCTGGACTCACACAGGGGGGAAAAAAAACCGGATTTGTTCAATAGCATGTCCGTTGAAAGGTCCTGGTAAATCAAAGTGGCACAGTTGGAGTGCGCCTGAGTTGATACCATAACCCGCCCGTCACTGAGGCCGGCCGCCGCTGTCCATGACTGATCACCTCGGTGTTGTGGACTGACGTTAAACCCGAACTAACCAAACAAACAAACAAATTGAGAAAGAAAGAAACAAACAAACAAGCAAATGATTGTTCAGTGAGTTGACAACAGAAAGGAATAAACAGAGGCCTGAGTCTTGCACGCCCTGTACAAGAGTGTTACCCTTATTGTTCATTTTGTAGTTAAGCGTCGCATTGCAGGAAGCAAGATGGCTGCGCCCATAAAAGTCGTGCTGTTTTTAGTTTCATCGCTTGAAAGGTCCTGGTAAATCAAAGTGGCACAGTTGGAGTGCGCCTGAGTTGATCAGTGTTCAGGTCGTACTCCATAGGCAATAGATTTCCCTGTCCCCCATAACCCGCTCGTCAGGGCCGTCCATGATCACCTCGGTGCTGTGGACGTTAAACCCGAACTAACTAACTAGTTTCATCGCTGTGTAGGCAGACCTACTGTTGCTGCATTGTGTACTTCTAGGGCTTTTAAAGCCATGATATGTGAGCTATAATTTTAACGCAAGGCACTGTCAATGCGTGACACAGAAACATCAGTAGATGTATGGGAAAAAATTGTATTTTCAGTGAAGAGAAAGAAGGCATTTATTTAGATTACCGATTGATTTTAGACTGAAGGCAACGTTCATCTGACCATCATCTGTGCAATGCTGTCGTCACGAGTCTTGCTGAGGACCTGTGGATGGTGCAATAACTGTCATCTGCTGCAGCAGCCATGGAGGGGATATGCAGTAAGTGATGTACAGGCAACAATGCCAATAGACAAGCATTACGCTATGCAGAACTCCTATTTGACCTTAGGATAAGTGTAAAGTCTACTGCAATAAGAACTTTGAGATTACATTGTCACTCAGAGAAAGGCCTGCCGAGCTTTTTTGTTTTACAGTTTTAGAGCAACCACCTTTTTTGGGGGAAAAGATGATCCGACAAAACAGGTGCTCTCTCTCCTAGAAAGTAGAATTAGAAATTAACCCCACAGCTGCATTTCACAAATTTTGGAGGTGTCATCTGACAGCTGATAGCACCAGGCTAATCTGGCACTTCCCTTGAATTATCATTATCTCCTGCTGTTGGGTGTTGGGGCTAAATGGGTAAAGTCATGAAAGGCTTTTAAAACCCATTCAGCCCTGACGCACTACAGCAGGAGATGGGTTGACCATGATAATTCAAGGGTAGTGCCAGATTAGTTTGGCGCCTGTCGGCGCCAAGCTAATCTGGCACTACCCTTGAATTATCATGGTCGATCCATCTCCTGCAACAGGTGCATAGTCATCAGATGACGCTTCCAAAATTTGGGAAATACGTGCGTCAGGCTGAATGAGTTAAAGTGTCCCAGGCTGTCATTAAAGACACATAACTGATTGCCTTGAATGACAGGTGACCTCTTGACATGTTAATCAGCTGCAGTGACAGCTTTTTGTACATTTTATTAGGCTATATGTACAGTCTATTCACACTGTTTTCATACATGATCTGGTTCTGATTTAGTAATAACTTCTATTCATTTATCCAAAGGTGGGTGTCAGCCACAAAGAGCTACCAAGGATCACCATTCCCCACAAGATGCAAGGACAGCTGCAGAAACTGCGACAGCGGCAGGAATCAACCAAGAAAAGATTCTTCAAACCATCATACAAATCACCACTGGTGATCTCCTGTAAGCGACAAAACTTCAACCATCACCGCGGTCAGACCTACACTGACTGGAGCCCAGAGTCATTAGCATCTTATGGTTGGAAAAGCCGAAAGTCAGCTGGGGACTATTTCACTATTACTTGTCATGATAAGGTAGGTGCACATATTTAGAATTGTCTTGTCATTATTGATGCAAAGTTATTTAACACATTGAGCTGGAAAGGGTCAAATTCTCTGAAGACTTTGTCACAGCTGAAATTGTGGAATACTCACCCCAATGATAATTCAAGGTTAAACTAGAATAGCTTGGTGCCTTAAGTGCCAAGCTATTCTGGCAACTATCAAAGTATCAGTATCATGGTCAGTTTTGGGGTGGGACTGTTTGAAGATTATTAGTATTACTAAGTAATACATTTTTAAAAAATTTTTTAAAGAAGTTTCTTCACAGATAAGACTAAGTTATGATTTTAAAAAGTGGTGTTAGTGCTAACTGGTATTGGCAAAGACTTGTGCATTGTCAGTCATCATGACTTCATTTACATTTAAGTAGTAAATACTCCTTCATTTCAAAGATAGTTTGTATGCATTCTTTTAACAACTTTTTTTTTCTGACAGAACCCTGCCTTGCTGAGGGAGGACAAGGCATTTGCAGAACTGGGTTTGGACTCCGACCTTCTGGCAGCAGTCAAAGCACTTGGCTTTGAAAAGCCTACATGCATTCAGGTACCTGTATCTTTGTTTACTCAAAACACATTACCGATGACATGACTGTCAGGAAATAGTCTACTTGCTTACCAATTTTAGCCTAAGACCCAAAGGGTCCCCCCAGGAGGCTCTCGGGGATCCCTAACAGGGACGAGAGTAGCCTCCCCTGCCCATCCGGTCACGTGCCCGGTGGTGTCTCCTTTAGCCAGTTGTCTACTTCGCCGTTAGCGTACGCACGCGTTTACCTGAGCCTCTGACCCTTCGTAGACTGTGTACGGTTCGACTGTCCTTACCGGCCTGTCTTCGCCTAGCCTCTCGTCTTTTGCTTCTGGCATGGCCTCCTTCTCTGCTAGCCCTCGTCTGTGCCTCGTGCTGTTAGCTGGGCCTGGGGCCTTCTTCTGCTTCTCTTCCGTCGCTCACGGTGGTTTGTGCTAAGGCGCTCCGCCATGGAAAGGTAACGTCTCGGCCGCCGCCTACGTCTCGCCCGGCTGGGCCGGACGTCGGTCTCGTCTCGACCTTTTTTGGTTCTCTCCCACGTTTCGGCGTGAGCTTCACTCGTTTACCTTTGTTCGGAAGTTATGTTGGTGGGTTAGTTTCCCGCCACCGGTCGCCTCTCATCTTTGGGTTTGTGTTGCAGTTATCAAGTGTGCACCTGTCCCCTGTGTGGCGACTTTCAGTGGCCTAGTGACCGGCATAAAGTCTGTCTTCCGTGTTCCGGCTGCTCCTCGGACCTCGCCTGCGCTGTCTGCTCTTCGTGGCCGGAGGTTCGTTGGTCGGAGCTTTGGAGGTTCTACCGGCGCGAGCGACCTGTCGCAGCATGCCAGGACCCAGTCAAGCTCCCCTCCTCGGACGTGGAGAAACGCACGCCTCGTCTTCCTGGTAAGACTATTACTGCTACGGTGTCCACACCGCCTTTGCCCGCTGACTCCTCCGGCGAGTCGCCAAGCCGGCTTTGTGCCCCCCTCCTTGAGCCCCGGGCACCGCGACCTTTGTCGCCTGTTAGTAGACGCGTGGGCCTTGTGGCCCCCCCCTCCTAAGCCCGCTGACTCCTCCGGCGAGTCGCCAAGCCGGCTCCGTGCCCCCCTCCTTGAGCCCCGGGCACCGCGACCTTTGTCGCCTGTTAATACACGCGTCAGCCTTTCGGCCCCTCCGTCTAATTGTGCCCCCCTCCTTGAGCCCCGGGCACCGCGACCTTTGTCGCCTGTTACTAGACGTGTTGGCCTTATGGCCCCCCCCCTCCTAAGCCCGCTGACTCCTCCGGCGAGTCGCCTAGCCGGCTACGTGCCCCCCTCCATGAGCCCCGGGCACCGCGACCTTTGTCGCCTTCTACCCTTCACCCTGGCCTTTCGGCCCCAGCTGCTAAGCCCGCTGACTCCTACGGCGAGTCGCCTAGCCTGCGACGTGCCCCCCCTCCTTGAGCCCCGGGCACCACCACAGTTGCCGCCTTTTCCTCCTCCTCGGGACAGAAGAGACCGTTCCCGATCTTCCAGGCGCCGCTCTGTGGACCGTCGGCATAGCCCTCGTCGCGTGGATAGGAAACGTATCCCCTGGCATTCGTCGTCCTCACGCTCGACTTCCTCCTATGCTTCCCGTCGGCGCAGTCGTTCTCCGCAGCGCTGGTCCTCTCGGCGCCCCTCATCGCACTCCTCTCGTAGGAGTCGTAGAGACGACAGGACTCCGCCTCGTTCTCGGCGCAGTAGTTCCCTTCGGGACCGACGCTCTCATCGTTCACGGCGCCCTTCGCCTCCTACTTCCCCGCGGCGTCGTCAGCGTAGCCCCTCGGCTCCTCCTCCGCTTTCTGCGCGCGTCAGTTTACCTCCTGTGCTTCGGTCTTCTCCGCCGCCACCGCCTGCCATCGATGGAGAGACCTTAAGCCTGCTGCCGGAGGACTCCGTTTCGGCCTTGCTTGGGTCCGGCAGCCGTTAGCCCTCTCAGGTGGATGATCCAGCGTCTCCAGCCACCCTGTCCACTCCTTGTGGCGAGACTCTCCGAGCCTTTGACGACGCCGCCCGTCTCATCGCGGCTTGCCTTCCCGTGGATTCTTGCCCTCCTTCCCCACTGCTGAAGAGGAAAGCGGCCGCCTTTGTGGACTCTGCTCGTCAGGTTAAGAAATTCAAGTCGCTTCCCCAGCCGCCTGCCTTCCGCGATCTAGCGGACGCCCTTTCTGCGCACCTCCAGCGAGACTCCGCTTCCGACTCCGACTTCTTCTCCGACCGCCGCTGGCCTTCCGGTGTCGACATCGCTTTTCGGCTGTCCTGGTACGCCAACCACTCGCAATCCTTCTCGTGCCCCCTGCCTCCGGTGGATTCGCCGGCGGCTCTTCCCAGCTCAAGCGTGTCCTGCCTCGCGGCTTGGAGCGTACCGCCTCCCTCGTCCGAAACGCCCTCGCATGTTCGGGATTTTTGGAGCTCCTCACACAAGCCTTCATTAACCGTATCGAGGCGGCCTGGCTTCCCTCCGCTCCTCCCCTGCTGTCGGATCTTCACACTTTGGCAGTAGCAGCCAACCAAGCGGCCTACCATTCGTCCGTCAACGCCATGGCAGCGGCCGCCAACTGTGACCTGATGCGGCGTGATGTGGTGCTCCAGACCTGCCCAGGTCTTCCCCCTGATGTGAAATCGCAGCTCCGCCGGGCCCCGGTCGGCGCTCCGCTCCTCTTCGGCCCTTCCTGGCAGTCCCTGAAGGAAGCTAACAAGGACCGTTGGCCCAGCGCTCCCTCGTCTCGCTTTCCGCCAGCCCGCAAGGCCTTGGGTCACGCCCTGCGGTTCGTCAGACCCTCCTCGACGGCCCCAGCCTCTGCCTCGGCCTCCCGTCCACGCCCCTCTTCTCGTGCGCCCGGTCCTGGCCGCACCCGTCCTGCCGTCATGCCGTTCCGGCCTGGCCCAAGCCGGCCCGCCGCCCTGGGCGTGGGAGGGCCCCCTGACTTCTGCCCGCCTCCGCCCCCGCCGACCGATTCGGGGTCGCCTGTCGGCGGGAGGCTCGCCCTGCACGGGGACGTCTGGCGCTCCCTGTTTCCGGACGACCCGTGGATCCTCTCCATTGTCTCAGATGGTCTTCTCATCTCCTTTCGTTCCCTGCCTCCGCTTCGGCGCTCCCCCCTGTGGACCGAGATCCCGTCAGATCCGCCCAAGGCCGATGCCCTTCGCGGAGAAGTCGCTGCTCTTCTCCGGAAAGCCGCTACGGAGGTCGTCGCTTTCCACGACTCCCCCGCCTTCTACAGCCGACTCTTCCTAGTCCCCAAGCCTGGAGGCAAATGGAGGCCGATCATCGATCTCTCTGCCCTGAACCGGTTCATCGCCGCCCCGTCCTTCCGGATGGAAACAGCCAGGTCCCTTCGGGCCGCCGTTCAGCCCATGGACTTCGCCGTCAGCCTGGACCTGTCCAATGCCTATCTGCACGTTCCTATCCATCCAGCCTCCCGCCGGTACCTCCGCTTTGCCATCGACGGGACTGTTTTCCAGTTTCGGGCCCTCCCCTTCGGTCTCAACCTCAGCCCGTGGGTCTTTACGCGGATCATGAACGCTGTGGTAGCCAGAGCCCGACGTTCTTCCTCCAGCCCGATCTCCAACTACTTGGACGACCTTCTTCTGCGGAACCAGTCGGTGGCCTCTCTTCTCCAGGACAGGGATGCTCTTCTCCTCCTGTTATCTCGCCTGGGCTTCCTGGTCAACGCTGGCAAATCCGACCTCACACCCTCTCGCCACTTCGTGCACCTGGGGATGGAGTTTGTGACCGACTGCAACCTAGTGCGCCTTCCCGAGCCTCGGATCCAGAAACTCGCCGATCTCGCCCGTTTGGTAGCTCAGGAAGCGGTAGTCCCCGCCAGGGTGTGGCTCCAGCTCCTCGGCCTGATGAGCGCTGCGTCAGATCTCCTTCCCCTCGGTCGTCTGTACTCCCGTCCTCTTCAATTGCATCTTCTCCTCCACTGGAGACCGTCCTCCGGCGATCTCTCCACCCTGGTGCCGATACCTCCTATGCTGCGGCCCCATCTGCTTCGCTGGATGGACTTTCTTGGCTCGGCTCCGGGATTCCCCTGACCTCACCACTGCCCAGTCTCTCTCTCTCTGCGTCGATGCCAGTCTCACCGGGTGGGGCGCTCACCTTCTCCCCAGTTTTCGCTCTACGGCCGGCCGCTGGACCGAGGACCTAGCTTCGCGGCACATCAACTGGCTGGAGCTGAATGCGGTTTGGCAGGCCCTCCGCGCTTGGGAATCCGATCTTCGGACGCAGGACCTCCTTGTCCTCTCCGACAACTCCACAGTCGTTGCTTACATACAGAAGCAGGGAGGAACCCGCTCGCCCGACCTCTGCATCCTCCTCTACCGACTCCTTCGCTGGTGCAAGGACCCCAGCATTTCCCTCCGAGCCCGTCACATTCCAGGTCACCTGAACGTTCTGGCAGACTCCCTCTCACGGCGGGGCCAGCTTCTTCACACAGAATGGACCCTGCGCCGGGACATCTTTCGCCTGATCTGCGAGCGTTGGGAGACTCCTCTTGTCGATCTCTTCGCCACCTGGTGGAACCACCAGCTTCCCCTCTTCGTCTCCCCGATTCCCGACCCGCTGGCCTGGGCGGTCAATGCGCTCTCGATCCCTTGGGACGGACTAGTAGCCTACGCCTACCCTCCGACGGTCCTGGTCTCCAAAGTCCTGCTCAAGCTCCGGGGGTGCAACGCAGTCCTTCTCCTGGTGGTCCCGTTCTCCTGGGACAGATCGTGGACCACCGACCTGCTCAGTCTTGCCACAAAACCGCCCCTCCCACTTCCCACCCCACGCACGATGCTCAAGCAGCCCCGCCAGCCGCTCTTCCACCCCTGCCCCGAGCGACTTCTCCTACACGCCTGGCGATTGTGCGGCAAGCCCTCGCCGCTAGAGGCTTCTCGAGTGCGGCAGTGGACGCTATCGCTTCAGCCCGCAGACCTTCCACCAGACGTGTCTACGAGGGAAAGTGGCGAGTGCTTCGTGCCTGGTGCTCTGACCGTCGTCTCTCCCCCGTCGACCTGACGACCCCTCAGCTCGCGGACTTCTTCCTCTGGCTATTCCAAGACCAAGGTTTGGCTCCCATCACGATCCGTGGCTATCTCTCCATGATTGCCGACACCTACCGTCACCTCGGCCGTCCCGACCTGGTGCCTGCAAGGACCTGGCCGACCTTATGGCGCATTTCGGTTTGCAGCGTCCGGTTTCCCGCTCCCTCGTTCCACGCTGGGACCTCCCCTGGGTCCTCACCTGGCTGAATTCGGACCGTTTTGAACCGCTCCATCCGGCCAGCTTCGTGGACGTAACTCGGAAGACCTGCTTCCTGGTGGCCCTCGCCACGGCAGCCCGCGTCGGTGAGCTCCACGCGCTCTCGTCTCGCCCTTCCTGCCTGCAGTTCCGTGTGGATGGCTCCGTTCAGCTTCTCCCGGATCCTTCCTTTCTCGCTAAGACTAGATCTCCCCTGACGGCGCCTCATGTCATCGCTATTCGGCCGCTTAAAGGGCCCGACCTTCCTCGGGAGACTCGGCAGCAAGATCCGGTGCGTGCACTCCGTATCTACCTGCGTCGCTCCAAGTCCGTACGGAGGGGACGGACTCGTCTCTTTTTGCCTCTGACCGCCGACAGAACTGACATCTCTGCCCAAGCGATCTCCTCCTGGCTCCGATGGGTAATACGGTCTACGCGCCCATGAAGTTCGCGCTATGGCCGCAAGTCTCGCCTTTGACCGCAACTGCGCGGTTAAGGACATTGTGGCTGCAGTGGGGTGGCGGGCCGAAACCACCTTTGCCCGCTTCTACCTCCGCGACCTGACAGTCCAGCGTGACAACCTCTCACTGGTGGGCGACATCTCTGCGGCACAACACTCCCTCCAGGCGCCCCCGGCGCCTTAGGTATGCACTTCGCTAAAATTGTCGGGAGTATGTGATCAGGAGCGACGGGCCATCTTCGTCCCTAAAGAGGTTTCTGACAGGGATTGTGCGGCACCCTCCTCCTTTTTGTCATTCTTCCTGACAGTCATATCATCGGTAATGTGTTTTGAGGAAACAAATTAATTTTTCTCTAAAATGTATTTTTTCGAAAAATACTTACCGATGACATGACTCGGAGGTCCCTCCCTCCTCCCCGCTTGCCACTGGTAACTCCGTAGACAACTGGCTAAAGGAGACACCACCGGGCACGTGACCGGATGGGCAGGGGAGGCTACTCTCGTCCCTGTTAGGGATCCCCGAGAGCCTCCTGGGGGGACCCTTTGGGTCTTAGGCTAAAATTGGTAAGCAAGTAGACTATTTCCTGACAGTCATGTCATCGGTAAGTATTTTTCGAAAAAATACATTTTAGAAAAAAATTAATTTTTCATTTTCAGAGCCAACTGCTGGAGATGGGTTCAATGCGGCAGCTCAAGAAAAGTGCCTGATTTGCTTGGCACCTTTGATTTAAAGGGTAGCCCCTGATCAGCTTGGCACCTTTCCTTTGTAAGAAATACTATTAAGAACAACAAAGACGGGTCAGCTATTTGGCGCGTCCTGAATTCCTTTACCCGAGGCTCTAGTGCATCCACGGTAATCCCTAGTGATCTATCCGCTGACATGTTTAATAATCACTTCCTATCTGTTGCTGAAGTTTTCTCGACACAAGGAAGTGTCAATGCTAAGTGTTTTGATGTTTTAATTGACTACTGCAATCAAAAAACTGTGACTCCTTTTAGCATTCCATCGATTGCAGTACATGAAGTAGGTAAATTCATAAGTAGTCTCATGAAGGGACATTGAAACAAAAGGCAAGAGCTTTTGCTAGCGGTGACTTTATTGAGGGCAAAAAGCTGCAGTCTCAGCTCCGGTTGAAAATCCGAGACAATAAACGTCAGTTCAAAGAAAAGGTGGAGAGTCACTTTGTGACAGGTGATCTACGCAAATCGTGGCAACGTCTGAAGGCTATGGCTGGGACTCAGCAGAAACAAAATGCCTCCACCACAGGTCTACACTGTGATGACAGCCTACAACTCTCCAACCAGTTGAATGACCATTTTGCTCGGTTTGAGGTGAATGTCCAGTCAGAAGTGCAGACCATCAGAAATGAACTCCAGGCTCTTTCTGATGACCGCAGAGTTATAGAGATCAGCGAGGAAGAGGTGTTGATGGTCCTCCGCTGCCTTCAGCCACACAAAGCCCCAGGCCCAGACGGAATCAGTGGTAAGGTGCTGCAGTCCTGCAGTGCCCAACTGGCACCAGTCCTCACGCAGATCTTCAAAGCCTCCCTCATGTCAAACTCAATCCCATCAGTCTGGAAACACTCCCTGATCTGTCCAGTTCCCAAGAAACCAAAACCCTCTTGCCCTAATGACTACAGACCTATTGCCCTGACCTCTATCATCATGAAGTGCCTCAAGAGACTTGTCCTGAGTCGACTACTCAGTCAGACGAGCGACCAGCTCGACCCCCTACAGTTCGCATATCGCCACAACAGGGGTGTGGATGATGCAGTCATCACTCTCCTGCACCTAATCCTCACTCACTTGGAGACACCAAAGTCCTTTGCCAGAGTCCTCTTCGTTGACTTTTCCAGCGCCTTCAATACGATGAGGCCTCACATTCTGGCTGACAAGCTGCGTCACATGAATGTCAGCCCTTCTCTAATCCTATGGATCTTGAACTTCCTAGTGGAGAGGACGCAGTGTGTTCGTGTAAACAACTTGATGTCCACGTCCGTGGGCAGCCCCCAAGGATGTGTGATCTCGCCTGTCCTTTACATCCTATTCACAAATGACTGTACCAGCTCCAATGACAGGACTCACTATGTCAAATTTGCAGACGACACTGCAGTTGTAGATCTGTCAAACTCAGATGCTGACTACTTCGCAGAAGTGGGTCAGTTTGTTTCATGGTGTCATAACAACCATCTACAGTTGAACGTAAGCAAGAATGAGGAGATGGTTGTCGACTTTCGGAAGCCTGGCAATGGGCCATCTTCCGGGAGCCCACTCCCACCTCCTCAGTCCCTGGTGATTGACGGCACTTTTGTCACACGCACAGATGTTTACAAATACTTAGGGACCTTGATTGATTCACGGCTATCCTTCACCGACAACACAGACCTCATCTTTAAGAAAGCCCAAGGGAGACTGTATATGCTGCGCAAACTCCGCTCCTTTGATGTGAGCCCCAAAATCCTCAGGCAGTTCTACCTCTGCTTTATAGAAAGCCTTCTTACATTCTCCTTTGTCTCATGGTTCGGCTCCCTGTGCGAGAAGAACTTTAGGAAGCTGAATAAGATAATCAGGCTTAGTGAGAAAATCGTTGGGGGCAGGTTGGAGAGCCTTGATGGCCTCTACAGGACAAGAATGATACGCAAGGGCCTGAGGCTGGCAGCTGACACTTCCCACTGCCTTTCTAAGCACCTTCAAAAGCTCCCGTCTGGCCATAGGTTCAAGGCTCCTCTTGTTCAAACCAAACGCTACAAGGGCAGCTTTGTACCCTCGGCCATCCGTCTCCTAAATGAAGAGTGTGTTAACTAGCGTATATATCTCTCTCTCCCTGTTGACGCAGTCGAGGAACTTGCACCTCAGATGTCGCAGTGGCATCTAATCTTGCAAGTGACAGACTCACTCCTATACCACTAACACTGTACACTGTGGTCATGTTTTTTTGTTTTTTGTTTTTTTCCCCCACCATTGTTATAATGTGGCTAAAACCGTATGCGCGCATGTGATCCCAACGAAAGAAAATTTGTCGGCTAGACTGACACAATAAAGTTTTTGAATTGAATTGAATTGAACAAGAAGTCATCAGGCCCTGATGACATAAATCCTAAAGTTCTGAAACTATCTCTACCTTACATTGTTGAATCGCTGACATACATTATACAACCTATGTCTCCATCAGTGTGTATTTCCTACACAGCTTAAACTTGCAAAAGTAATTCCACTACCGAAATCCAAGGACAGGGGGAATCTGAATAATTATAGACCAATTTCGTTACTGTCCGTGTTAAGCAAACCTCTGGAGCGACATGTACACAAACATTTGTCTCAGTATTTAGAGACAAATAATATGCTTCATCCCTTCCAGTCTGGGTTTCGTCCGAAGTATTCCTGTCATACAGCGCTAAGTAGACTTGCAGATAAGTGGTTATCTAACGTAAACAATTCGCAACTAACGGGTGTTAATCATACCTTGACTTTAAGAAGACGTTTGACCTGGTTAATCACGACACTCTGATTAAGCAAACTTAGTCATTATTTAAAAACGTCTCAGCAGTTTCCTTCTTTAGTTTGTATCTAAAGGGAAGAAAGCAAAAGGTTGTAGTTAATGGATCACACTCTGAAGTGAAGGAGGTTAAGTGTGGAGTACCTCAAGGGTCAGTGTTAGGGCCTCTTCTATTTTGTTTATACATCAACGATCTGCCTCTTCACCTAACGTCCGAATCTGTCGAATGTGACTTGTTTGCTGATGATACTTCAATCCACACGGCAAATAAAAACCTTAATGTGGTTGCAGAAAACTTACAACAGAGCCTTGATGAGGTGTCCGCCTGGTGTGAACGTAACTCAATGAGTATCCATCCAGCAAAAACTAAGTCACTGGTAATTGTGACATGCCAAAAACACCAACTAACCCCCCTTTCACTTGATTTGTCCTTCGAAGGCAATTCTATTGAGCAAGTGTCTGAACACCGCCTCCTTGGAATTATCATATTCATAGATGATCAGCTGAAATGGCAGGCACACACACATAAAGTGTGTAAAACTGTTTCAAGAAACATTTTTATGCTGTCCAAACTGAAGCACTTAACTGACTTTGAAACCAGAAAATTATTTTATTATGCACATATTCAGTCCCACATTAATTATGCTTCCACGGTGTGGGATGGCTGCAGAGATGTACATTTAAAAAGACTGAACTCTTTACACAGACGAGCAGCGAAATTAATTTTACCTGATCCTACTTTGACAACGGATGATAAGATTCACAAAGCAGGACAGAACTTTCTTTCTCTCAAGAATCAGTTTCCATTCAACAAAGGTGTTCTTCTTTTTAAGGTTCGAAATGACAACACTCCGGAATATCTAACCCAGCTGCTAGTCCGGTCACAGACCCGCTATGGCGATACAAACAGCCTGTATGTAGTACCCAAAACCAGAATAGACTTATTTAAAACCAGTCTAGCATTCTCGGGGGTGACTTTGTGGAATTCTCTTCCATCGCAAACGAAGACCACTCCAACGGTATCATGTTTCAAGAAAAGTCTTTTTAAACATTTATCTTCGCTGCCATAACTATCTGCAAGCTTTGCTTTCTATACGTAGATATCATTGTTAGTAATGTACCCATTCTACTGCTGTGTATTGTCTAGTGCTGCTGTGTTGTTGCTTTTTTTTTTCTTTCTTTCTTCCTTACCATTGTTCCCCCTCCCCCAACATACCTGTAGGCGTTGGTCCTATACATGTATTAATGTAATGTAATTGTTGTGTTGTAGATGTAGCAACGGCAGATCAGATTTGAAAAATGGCATTGCCTCTGGCATTGTTAATATCTTTACCGTTGTAAAATAAAGATTCATTGATTCATTGATAGGTGCCAAGCAAATCAGGCACTATCCTTTAAACTGTTAATTTAGATATGGCAGTAAATAATAATAATAATAATAATAATAACGGTTATTATGTAGACGCTTTACCCAGTTCTGCAAATCGGCTCAAAGCCCCGCGAACTGAACACAACACGTACGCTCACATGACACATACGCATTCACTCTGAAGACAAACACAGTACAAGATGGACACAGGACATTCACATGGTGTGAAGGGTCAGCTCAGCTACTGAGGTTTCGGAAATTTCGATCGCTTGTATTTGAAATTTATAAAGTGGCCTGAAACCGGTACCAAAGTGGAGAGGGATGAAGAGCCGGAGTGCCCAGAGAATGAACCCCTGACAGTCTGCCCGAATTAACGGTGACACTTAATATTAGAGTAGAAAAGTCCAATGCTGGAACCCGGTATCGCATCTCACACCTTTAGCATTGGTGGCAGGCGCCTCTGTGCCACGGACCGCCCCATGAGTGTTTGTGCTATCCTAAAACTGTCATGAATGGCCCACATCCAGCAACTGCACTTCAAAGGTACATTTGAACTGTCATTCTAAAGATGGCACCATGTCATGGTGGCATGTCATGAATAGTCAGAGCCTCCAAATTTTAGTTTTACTAATGCTTTGGAGATGTGCTAAAATGAGAGTGATTTTGCTGGCAAGGTGAGAGACTTCAATTAGGACTTACTGACAGTGCGTTTACCTTTAGTCTTACTTTTCTTCCAGTGCTTTTGGAGATCTTTGCATACGAGTGCTAAAATGAGAGTCATTTTGCTGGCAAGGTGAGAAATTAAATGTTCTGTGGAAAAGCAAAAGACAGTACATCCATTTTGTGTGAAAGCAAGAATTTCATTGTAACAATATAATGAAAATCTGTATGACTACATAGCTGCCAACCCTCCCGATTTTTTCGGGAATTTCCCGATTTTTTTTCAAGTCCCGATTTTCCGTTTTTTTGTACATTTTTCCCGATTTTCAGATTTTCAAGCTTTGTTTTAAAATTCGAGGCATTTTGGTGTACCGCTCCCGGTCAAGCGCCTGTAGTTGAGAGCCTGCCACTATACTGTACCGCTAAGCTTTCGGGGACCCACCGCCAGTCTTGATGGCATGCACAGCAAATTTGCGTCCATTCTGTGTTTGTTCCGGTTCCTTCAAAATTGCCCTGGTCTTGAGCACATGCTTAGCGATTTTCACAAGTGTTATTTTCGATTTTCAACAAAATGATGCCTCCAAAGAAGCAAAAGTGGTTGGTGAAGTTCCATCCAGACTACAAGCGTTCCTTGCATCGATGAATCGAGAAAGGGTGAACACTTTGCCTTTTGTAAAATGTGCTGGGCGGCTGCACAGTAAACCTAGGCGGGCTGACGCGCACTGTGTTTGATTATTCATTCGGCTGGTGCACGGTGCACCCCCCCCCCGCCCGTTGTTTGATTTTTCGGCACCTGGAAGCAAGGGCTAGCGTCGTGGAGGCCGCAGCTCAGGATTTTTGTTGCCTCAAGGTTGGCAGCTATGTGACTATGAGAATCTCACTTTCCACAGAATTTGGCATACTGTCTTTTGCCGTCATAGGGCAGAAGAGCAAGAAGAGTTCATGTTGAAGTTTTTTTACAGCATGCTTACTCTTAGTTGTTTTTGTTTTCAGAATGTCGCTGTTCCAGCCATCCTACGTGGGGCTCACACTTTGTGTGCTGCAGAAACTGGTGAGCTAAAACATCTCTAGCAACTAAAGCAACTTTAGCATTGACCCATATAACCCCACAGCCAGATTTCCCAAATTTTAGAGGTGTTTTGTAACGACTGTGTACCAGTTGTAGGAGATGGATCGATCATAATAATTCAGGTGCCAAGCTCACCTGGCACTACCCTTGAATTATCATGATCAGTCTATCTCCTGCTGCAGGGCGTTAGGGCTAAATGGGTTAAGAAAGTTGATTTCCTTTATTTTGAAAGGCTGATCAGTGATCAGGCTGTCACCCTTGAGCTGCCCTGGTTTGTTTAAACTGCGTCCTGCAATGTGGTGGGGTTTTTTTTACTCTGGGATGTGAGCCATTTTTCTGTCAATTTTTAGGTTTATTTGTTTGTTTGTTTTTTTAATGGGGAGGGTGATAGGGGTTAGAGAGGAAGGTGGTTTTGGTTTGAATTCTTAGAAAGAGAATACCAGGTACATGTGTACTTCTGTGTAACTTTCAGAGGTATCTGTAATTGGTTTTACCAGCTGCAAGAGATCAGTTGGACATGTGAGCTCGAGGGTCTTCACTGAACAGGTTCCAAATGAATCTGGCAATACTCTGTAACTGTCATGGCTGATCAATCTGTTTCCCACTGTAACATCTTGAGGGTGTGTGTTAACTCCTTCACTGCTAGTTGTGGCAGATTGCGTTCCTGAAATCTTTGTTAATTCAACGCCAAAGGGCCAATCGCACAAAGAACCTAGATGCACAGTAGTGTCAGAAAGGGGCATAGATCCTCATGAGCCCTCACAGCTGCAGGAGGTCATGTGGATCTATGACTTGCAGTTGGACAATGTCCATATTTCTCATAGCAGTGAATGGGTTAATGTCAGGGAAATTTCATGTTTTCATTTCACTTTTCAGGTTCAGGTAAAACTCTTGCATACCTACTGCCAACTCTCAGCATGCTCGCTCATCGCAAGCGATCGGGGATAACTTCAGAATCCTTCAACACACCCTCCATCATCATCCTCACTCCAAATCGGGAACTTACGGACCAAGTGACAGTAAGTAATTTAACTTGTAACCCCTTCACTGCCACCCATCATACACTGTATGTCTGAAATCTGTAAATTCAACGTGAAAGAGCTCCAGCCGTCCCACGAACAATGGATACAAAGCGGTTTCAGCAAGAGGCATAGATCCTCTTGAGCCCCCGCAATTGTGGGGGCTCATGAGGATCTACACCTTGCAGTAATGTGGTGTTTATTTTTTTCTCAGCAGTCAAGGGGTTGAACTCCCAGAACAAAATGACTCCCATTCTGTAGAATGGAAGTTATTTAATTCTAGGAGTTTAAGAGTTAACATACCAGACCTGCCTACACTACACATTGAGCGTAGTAAACTACGAATTTGGCCCCCAAATTACGCAACTACGCATGCTCGCCTCAAAATACGCAAAATGTTTTATTTCGCTACACATTTTTTTAATCCATCATTTTTTGAAATGGAGAAAGCGTGAGTGAGTTCCGGTCCGTACTTTTTAATAACCGGTGGAGCGCCCGGAAGTGGTAGTACAACAACCGCGGGAGTCTTACTGAACGAGTTACTTCAATGTGTCATACACATGTATATTGTCCTATGCAATCCTGATACTATTATTAGTCTAGACAGTTTTAGGGTCTAGTGGCACCAAGCTGTTCTGGCACCACCCTTTCAGTTTCCTGGTCAGTCAGTTTGCTGATCTGATATGAAATCTTCTGAGCATGTTTAGTATGTTTATGATATTTTTTTAGAATTGAGCCTGTTAGCCAAACAATTTCACCCACGTGAGATGAATTTTTTTAAAGCTTTGAACTTGGTGGGGGGTTGGGGTAAAGGGGGAATCGTTACTTTTTAAGTGAGTCTATTTGTATCTTTTCTTCTTTTTGTTGTTGTTTGTTTTGTTTTACTGGGACTTGTTGATGGCTGCTACCACTCACACTAATGATATAGTTCTTGACTGACTTGGTTATGAACTGTGAATGTTACATTTCATTTCTGACAAGTTTCAAGTTTCTGAATTACGTAATGTTTAATTTCTGACATGCTCCTAGTCTCAGTAAATTTTGTCTTTTTAGGGTGTGGCCAAAAGTCTACAGTCACACGTTGACTTCAGCCTGCATTCTGTGTGCGGGGGTCGAGGGACAAAGGGTCGACTGGCGTGGCCGATCAAAAAGAACATGGACGTTCTCATCACCACACCGGGCATTCTCCGTAAACTGCTTATTGCTGGTATGTCAATACACACTGAGACCTGAGTCCAAAATGTCCAAACTGGACATTGTTCTTTGATGGTGAAGAACATTTCAAATGGTAGATCATTCGTGATAGTTCTAGGGTTGCTGCCTGAAAGTTCAAGGGATGTGTCAGAATAGCTTGGTGCCAAAAGGCACCAAGCTACCCTGGCACAACCCTTGAACTATCATTGTCAGTCTGTCCCATGGGCCATCAGATGATCACTCCTAGATTCAGAATTATGACTGACCATCTCGGTGTATTGATTGAAATTGTACTTGATCAGAGAAGAAAGGAGTAGAGTGGTGTCATAATTTTCAGCAGAGATAAATGGTCTTCTCTTTTGTTTTCTTAAGTTGCACAACAACAAAAAAAGATGTTTAGTAAACATTTGACCTTGGGTTCAAACCCACAGTGTGTTTCTGTTTCCTGTTTTTCACTTGCAGTACAGGCTTTGCATCATACTAGCAGGACTTTGAGGGAAAGTACATGTATAAACAGTCAATCAATCTGTTTGTATGATATTGTCATGTTATGATGTATATTGATGATCATGATGTATTCATTATGATCATAAAAATACATCGTGACAACACAAATGCTTGATCCTGCAGGTCAGATCAAGTCATCAGGTCTGCAGCAGATTATACTGGATGAAGCAGACACTTTGCTGGATGACAGTTTCATGGAAATTCTGGACCGAGTGTTTCAGAGGCTCAGGGTTGGTCCCACAGTACTGTTTCTATAACTCATTCAGCCCGACGGCCGTATTTCCCACACTTTGGAGGCGTCATCTAATGACTATGCACCAGTTGCAGGAGATGGATCGACCTTGATAATTCAAGGGTAGTGCCAGATTAGCTTGGCGCCGACAGGCGCTAAGCTAATCTGGCACTACCCTTGAATTATCATGGTCGACCCATCTGCTGCTGTAGGGCGTCAGGGCTGAATGGGATAATGTTGACGATCATGATGAGTAACAACATCACATAATTCAGATCATTCTTTGTTATCCCTTCAGCTGTCTGTGAGGCAATTCCGGCAGGGATACCCTCAACAGAAAGAGCTGCTGACAGCCAAGGGTTAACCCCTTCACTGCCGGGATAACGCAAACACCACCCAGCTGCAAAAGGTATAGATCCCCATGAGCCCCCGCAAATGCGGGGGGGCTCATGAGGATCTATACCTCTTGCTGATTCTGCTTTGTCTGCAAACTCCTCACATGGCTGGGGATCTTTATATGTTGAATTTACATTAATTTCAATTCAAAAGCACAATCTACATCCACTGGCACTGTAGGGATTAAAGTTATTTTCCCCAGGATCAAGCATCTCAACACAGTCAAAAAACTGTCTGCAACAGATACTGCTGACAGTATGTGTATGGGTCCTTTGTGTACTAACTTAGAGCTTTCCGATGTAAGTACAATGCCAAATGTCGAAATTCATCGTTTGGAGGGTGTATTATTTTTGTACCCGAGTCGTGGATTTATCATCTGCACGGCCTTGTTTTGAATTAATATGCATATTTATGAGCCTACATCACAAGCCGCATGGCTGTTTCAGTTTGGCCACTTAGTTTGTTCCAGGCGAGCCGAGAAACTGGGTCACAAGTCATGCTCGCGCGGTGCCTCAGCGAGTCTCTCAGCTGTCAGGCTAGCTGATAAGTGGGCTTCCTGCTAGGTGCAGTACAGCAGGGAAAATGACTACCTTTTGTTTGTTTCCTCAAAACACATTACTGATGGTATTACTAATAGGAAAGGTTCTTAGCTAGACTAATTTTAGCCAAAATTTGTTGTGTACATATCAGGCCATGTTGGCAGGTAAGGGGCGCCATAGCCTAGGCGGTAACCCGAGTAGTCTCCCTTCCATCCCATCCGCGCATGCGCCCAGCGGAAGCTCACCAGTCAGTTTCTTTGCTAGATAATGGAATGTTGTGTACGTCAAGTGTCTCTAGCTTTGAACTGTATATAGTTGTGGAATCGGTCGTAGTGTTTTGGAGAGGTTACCCTACGTTGCCTTGTGTTAGGCTTGGACGCTTTTCTGTGGGATTTTTCTCGTCGGTGTTTGTGATTTGCCCTGACAAGACAGCGGCGTCTTGTGAGCTGTGCTCACGCGCTCGGGCCGGTCTGGCCGTAGCATGGTTTGCACTGGTGTGTCCTGAACTTCTACTTTCGGGATAAGGGTAGTGAAGAGACAGAAGGGGCCCTCCTGCTACCCTCGGAGTGCCTGTGTTCGGCTGGGTGCTGTTCCCAGCTTCAGGGACCGGTCGTGCCGGTGATGCCTGCGTGGTCTCCCCTCACGAACCGTGGACTGGGTCGACTGCCTTCGCCACCTTAGCTGTTGGGCTTCGCTGCGGTGAGCTGGTTGGTCTGCGACCTGTGTGGGTTCCACGGCTTCTCCATTATCAGGTAAAACCCCGGTTATTGCCTACGACTGGCGCTCAAGGGAGGGGGGTAGAGCGCCAGGCGTCGGCATACGCCGTGCACTTAACTTCATTTGTACGCGTTGTCGTGCGGATTCGCTTTGAGGGCCCGCGGGGGCACGCTCGCTCGCTTTTCTTTATGCACTACGTTACAGTTGGCAAGTCCGCTCCTGCTCACGATGTGGACAGTTCCTTGTCCTAGTGACGGACATGCTGTTTGCCTAGCCTGTTCCGCCTGTTCCTCTACTCACCCCTGCCTGGTCTGCACCCCCTGGCTGGAAGAACAATGGACCCAGCTATGGAGCTTCTACCACCGCGAACGGCCGACGCCAGCACGGGAAAGGGGTCCAACACTGGTAAGCCCCACAGACCCGATGAGTGGACCTTACCAGATTGTAGAGCCTTCAACTCCGCGGCTTAGGCCGCGAGCCGGAGCTCTAGCGCTGGCAGCCGCCACAGTCCCATCGAGTGGCCCCTGCCTGGTCGCGGAACCTCAAGCGCTGCGTCCTAGACCTCGAGTCAAGACCCTTTCTCGGAACAGGGATTCAACATTGGTAAGCCCCACAGACCTGACGAGTGGCCCTTACCAGGTGGTAGAGCCTTCAACGCCGCGGCTTAGGTTGCGAGCCCCAGCTCTAGCGCCGGCAGCCACCACAGACCCGCCAAGTGGTCCCTGCCCACTTATGCCGCCTGGTTCGGCGAGAGATAAGATACGAGAGCAAGCTCCAGCGCCGGTAGCCGTCACAGACCCGATGAGTGCTGCTTACCAGGTTGTGGAGCCTAGCCCGCCACACTCTCCTAAGGCAAGAAGTCTGCACTCAGACAGGATGTTCGGGGACCGCGCCCAGACGAGCGCGCACGCCGGACGCACTCCCGAGCTTCCATAGAAAGCAGTAGACGACGTGCTGCGTCCCGTCTAAACCACGAGTCCCGTCCTCGATCGGAGTGGGTCCTCGCTACTCGCCGCCATTTGCGTTCGAGAGACAGGTCACCTTGCCAACGGACTGCTTCCAGCATCTCAGTTGCTAGCCGGCCCTCGAGGGCGAGCTCCAGTTACGACCCGCCACCGGCTGTTCGTCCTACGATGCGCCCTCCGTATTCGAGACCGACCGCGCACATGGCTTCCCCGTCTTCGCCGCGCCGCTCTCGGCGTTCAACTTCCACGCTTAGGCGCCACCCTCGGCGATGCTCCCGCTCCAGGCGTTCCCACTCACCCTGCCGGAGCCACTCTCCCTGGGACGGCAGGTCACGTCCACGTGCCTCGAGCTCGCCGCGGAATTCGTCACGGGTACCATCGCTGATTCGCACCGCGCAGCACCGCTTCCCTGGGGGACGGTCTCCCCCCAGGACGACCACCTCTTCCAGGGACGCCATGGACGCTCCATGTGTAGAGGACGACGCCCTCAGTTAGCCCCTGAGGACTCGGTTTCTGCTCTCCTTCGAGATGACAGCCCCTCCCGGTCCAGCCCTGCTTACTCTGACGAAGACTTACGTCCGTCCTGCGTCGGACATAGGTTAGAGACCTTCCGCGCCCTAGTCGAGGCGGCGCGTCTCTTCTCAGCTTGCCTCCCAGCGGAGGACTGCCCCCCCTTCCCTCCCCCCCCTCCCCCCTTTAAGAGGAAAGCATCAGCCTTCGTCGACGCGCGCGGAGCGCCAGTCCAAGAGGTTCAACCTCGACCCCAAACCCCGGGCTTCCGCAACTTACGGGACGCGTTCTCTGCACATCTCACACAGGGCGCCTTGGCTCCTCCGGGTTTTCTCGGATGCCAGGTGGCCGACGGATTTGGATATCCTTCCGGCAGTCCTGGTATGCCGGCCACACACAGAGCTTCGCCTGCCCCCTGCAGACACCGGACCCGCCAGCCCTGTCCTTGATAGCTGCTCCCGCGCGAAGGAGGTTCCTCCCCGGAGTGGATCAGACAGCGACCTTCATCCGTAATGCTCTGGCATCGGCAGGATTCCTGGACCTCCTGACGCAAGCCGTCGTCCGCAGGGTTGAAGATGCCTGGCATCGGTCTCTCACGCCGCTCTTGTGAGATCTGCTCGCCCTGGCGGTCTCGGGTAACCGCGCCGCTTCCACACCTGTGTCAACGCCATGACAGCCGCCGCTAATTGTGACCTTCTGCGTCGGGATGCCTTACTACACTCCTGCCATCTCCCTGATGACGTGAAGCTGCAACTTCATCAGGCACCCCTCGGGGGTGAGCTCCTCTTAGGTCCTACGTGGCTTGCAGTCAAGGAAGCTAATAAGGACATCTGGCCCAGCCGCCCCGTTTCAGCCCCCTTTCAGCCACCCCGCAGGGCCCTGGGTCACGCCCCACGGTCCGCTAGACCCGCTGCTCATCATTTCACCAGAGGTGGACAACTTGCTCCCAGACCTCCGGCTTTCCCTCGCGCCCGTCCTCTTGCCGGCTCGGCTTCTGCCCCCCCTCCGAGGACCTGACCCAAGCCTGCCCGACGCCCCGGGCGGGGCAGGGCCCACTGACTCTCTTGCTCTTCGGCCCCCGCCGACTGCTTCGGGCTCTCATGTCGGCAGGAGGCTCACACTTCGCAGCGACGCATGGCGGTCGCTGCTACCGGACGTCCCTTGGATTCTCGCGACCATCTCCGAGGGACTCCTGATCTCCTTTCGGTTCCCGCCCCCCTTGCGCCGTTCTCCGGTGTGGACCTTGGTCCCGATAGACCAGCTCAAAGCAGACGCCCTGCGCAGCGAGGTAGCTGCCTTACTTCGGAAGGCTGCCACAGAGGTGGTGAACCGACACGACTCCCCAGCTTTCTACAGCCGGCTCTTTGTAGTGCCCAAGCCGGGCGGCTCAACAAGTTCATCGTCGCGGCGTACTTTCGCATGGAGACCGCACGGGCCCTTCGTTCCGCGGTGCAGCCTATGGACTTTGCCGTCAGCCTGGACCTCTCAGATAAGTATCTTCACTCGCATCATGGACGCAGTGGTAGCCAGAGCCCGACAAACGTCCACGAGCCCCACGTTGAACTACCTGGATGACCTGCTGTTGAGGAACCTGGCCGAGTCCGCCTTAAAGGAAGATCGAGATGCCCTGCTCTGGCTCCTCGAGACATTGGGCTTCCTGGTCAACTTGGGCAAGTCCAACCTCGTACCGTCGCGCCACTTCGTGCACCTAGGGATGGAGTTCTGCACCGACCTCAACATCGTCCGGCTTCCGGAGCAACGCATCCAGAAGTTGGCGAATCTAGCGCGGCAGGTGTCCCAAACGACGGCGATCCCCGCCAGGCAATGGCTTCAGCTTCTGGGTCTGATGAGTGCCGCAGCAGATCTGCTCCCCTTAGGACGTCTCTACTCCCGCCCACTGCAGCTACACCTCCTCCTTCACTGGCGACCTTCAACGTCCGACCTCGAGGCCCCGGTTCCGGTCCCACCTATGCTCCGTCCTCATCTCCTTCGCTGGGCAGATCCAACCTGGCTCGCGAGGGGAGTTCCACTGTACTCGCCACCTCGCCACCTCCCACACTTGCCTTCTGCGTCGACGCGAGCCTCACCGGTTGGGGCGCACACCTACTTCCATCGTTCGCGACTGCCGCTGGCCTGTGGCCCCCGAATTTGCTGTTCCAACACATCAACTGGCTGGAGCTGAAGACGGTCTGGCAAGCCCTCCTTGCGTGGGAATCCCGCCTACAACATCAGGAGGCTACTGGTGCTTTTGGACAACTCCAAACGGTCGTCGCCTACATCCAGAAACAAGGCGGGACCCGCTCTCCCTCCCTCTGCATCCTCCTCTACCAGGTGCTCCGGTGGTGCGAGGATCGGGACATCAACCTCCGCGCGCGGCACATTCCGAGTCATCTGAATGTTCTAGCCGATTCCCTCTCCCGACGCGGTCAGCTTCTCCATACCGGTGGTCGCTGCATCCAGACATTTTTCGGATGATCGGCGCTGCCTGGGAGACACCCATGATCGACCTGTTCGCGACGAGATGGAATCGCCAGCTCCCTCTCTTCGTCTCGCCAATTCCAGACCCTCTTGCCTGGGCAGTCGACGATCTCTCCATCCCGTGGGATGGTCTGGTCGCCTACGCCTACCCACCTACGGTGCTCGTCCCCAAGGTCCTACTCAAGCTCAGAGGGTGCAACGCGATCCTGTTCCTGGTGGCTCCGTTCTGCTATCGCCACGGCCCCCCCCCCGCTGCCGCTCCCCACCCCGCGCATGATGCTCAAGCAACCATGGCAGGCGCTGTACCACCCGTGCCCCGAACGTGTACTGATGTTCTCTGGCATCCCTTTGACGTAATTTTTCACAAGAAAGTCAAATAAACATTCCATACTCGCTATGCGGTCAAAACCACAATGAGGTTTCCGCTCGACCTGCTAAGTATTGTACTAGTAACGATTGTGCGTACACTGACTAGTAGTGCACCGAGGGCTTGCGTGTTTGTGATCACAAACTGCGAGCATGTGCCGTCCATGGTGCCTAGTTTGACCTTTGATCCTTTACCCCTCGGAAACAGCACAACAGAACATTGGTATTTATACCCACTTTCTACACTGCAGTTGGCAATTTCACAACGAAATAACTTTAAAAGCTTGCGAAATCAGTAAGAGATAAATTGTACTGATCAGGAATTCTGAAAATCACTAGCGCTCGCAGAACTATGCTATAGGAAGATCAACAACGACTGTATATTACTCACTGATTTAGCAGGAAAGGGACAAATTCAGTCTAGGTGGGCGGTCAACGGCCAAGCTCTTGCTTTACGCGTTGCCACATGTCCACTGATATTCCCTTGTCCGATGTCAGTTCTACTTAAGGGTATCTAGTCTTTTTTCCTCTTTCCTCTCTTCAATTCCGAGTCTGTCATTGTCGGTGCGAGTCGACAGATACTTTTCTTAAGTGGCTGGTTCATCCACCATCTTGTCTTTGATTGGTTATAATTATGCAGATGACCTAAGGTCATATTAGAATAGTTATGACGTCAGCTACCATCGGCTATCAGAACCAATCTTTTCATGGCGTTCAGTCACAAGATTCTGGTGGGCCTCTTTTCGCTTTGAACGGACGAAAGAAAGCATTTGGTGGGACAATATGGTGGTCACTAAGTGGGTACGTATACTGAATCCCAGTAAAAGCTTTTTGTGAACTGAAGCATTAAAAACGTTCAGGAGTGCCCCCTAAGACTGATTTCTTGTTTTCACTTCTTTCCTTTTTATCAGCAACTTTCTTTGTGTGGCGTGGTTTAAATGACCACTTTTGTTTCTCATCAGTGTGTGTGTTGAGTTCATTTTGCATGGTTCTGAGCACTGGAAATTATCAGGCTATTTCCCCTTTTCTGCTGAGAAAAACTAAATACAACCCAGTTGCATGGGAGATAAACCCTAATAGGCCCCCATGCTTGAGGGGGCTCATGAGGATTTATGCCTCATGCTGACATCACTTTGCATCCATGTTCATGGACAGCTGGGACTCTTTGGTTCAAAGATTTCAAAAACAAACAAGCTGCAACCATTGGCAGTGAAGGAGTTAAACTTATTGCACTTTGGAGCTGTCATGGTACATCAGTCTCACATGTTGGCGCTTGGAAAAAAATGAACAAAATCCAGAGTGATTGTGTATGTGACACTGATCTCGAAACACAATTCACATAGACAAATCAAAAAAAGACAAAACCTGATGTTATTTTGTCTGTTTGAATGGTATATCATTGTCAGCAACACATGTATGCTGACTATGTTGGGTTTTTTAAAAATTCTTTTTCTCCTTTCATTATTTTATAGATTCCTGCCCTAAGCAACTTTGGAGGTCCTGCAGGGGTACAAGAGGATGGCACTGTAGTAGATCCGGTGCCGTTTGTTCATGGTGTACAGTTTGTGCTGGTCAGCGCTACACTCCCTCGTGATCTGCAAAATAACATTGGTCTTTACCTACCTGTAAGTTGGGACTATTGAAAGAAATTTTTGTTTGAATGTGTTTTTTTCTGTCATTAATCCTTTGCATGTTGGTAGCGGTTTTAGTCGCGATGATTCCTACGCATCACCGCTACGGACATGCAACGGGTTAATTTGTCCTTTTGCAGCTCAGTGTCACTGTGAGTCACCTTGACCGCAAGTGTTTGCAGTTACTTCCCTTTGCTTGTGGAAACGATAGATGTGGCAGCCAATGGCTTTAGTGGCTTTGGGTGAAGAGAGAGATGTGATGGTTGTGGTAGGATTTGCTTGTTTGTTCAACATGTACTTCTTAGTACAGACAATATTAAATATAACAATACCCCAGGGGACCCAAATTTGTTTGCTTTTGCTCTTATATCTAAACTTTGCTAAGCAAAGTAATTTTCATAGAAGGAGCTTGTTTGTGACTTATGAAAAATGTTTTTTTTTTAATGTTTGCATTTTGTAGTGTCCGACATTATTATTATTATTATTATTATTATTATTATTATTATTATTATTATTATTATTGGCTCACATGCGAAGCAAAAGTGAGTCTCTGTTCTGGGCCAGTGGTCGTCCGTCTGCCGTCGTCCTTGGTAAACTTTAATGTTGGCATTTTCTCGGACACTATTCAAGCTACAGTCTGTCTTCAAACTTGGCCCAAGGATACTTTGTGGCAAGACCTTCCTAAACATACCAATTTCAGTGACCTCTAACAAAGGTCACAGGGGATCAGGAAATATTTTTTAAAATAAATATACAGTGGAGTCCAGTTAACACGAACACACTTTACACGAATTTCGGGTTAACACAAACTGTTTTTGCATTCCCGGTTGACGGCCTTATTCTGTATTAAAATTTCGCTGATAACACGAAATGCTTAACACGAAATTTCGCTTTACCCGAAGCTGGTTCCCAACTACGGCAATTTCACTATTATTCACCTGTTTAAAAAACACGAACACAGATTCTATTCTCAAACACCAAAAACCAATTCATAAAAGGGGCATTGCATGTGTCACATGTCACTCTCGCGCTGTAGTACACATGACACAGATCAGAGCAAATTCTAGTTTGTGATTGGCTGAATAGCCTTCGGCTGTTGTAATCCGCCTTCTCATTGGCTAGCGTTTCTGAACTGTATTCATGTTGCATCATTCGTGTACCAACACAACCCTTTTACTGATGCGGGATTGTACTTCAGCCTGTGTTGCTTTTACCTGATCAATTGTACTTTACTATTGATTTTACATGATGGGTTTTACTTTAAATACGTGAGCTGTACACTTTTCTTTATGTTTTCCTAGCGAGCTGAAGGTAAGCATATAAAGTACGATAATGTGCACTTTTAACCTCGTACTCATTCATGCACACATCTCTGCCACGCTTTCTCCTTGAGGGCTGTGATCAATTTTGAGGCCATATTGGTTAACACGAAATACACGTTTAACACAAAGTGATTTTGCGTGTCTCCAGAAATTCATGTTAAGCGGACTCCACTGTATTTTGACATAACTGATTTTTTTCTCAAATACTGTTCACAACTTCAAACCCAAACTTGGTACAAGGATACCTGATGGTAAGCCCTTTTTATACATACTAATTTGATTGATCTTCCGGAAAGGTCAAGGGTCACAAGAACACAGGGGAAATAGGTCCAAAACGGCCATAATTTGACAAAAGATGTTTTTTTCTCAAATACTGTTCACAACGTCAAACCCAAACTTGCTACAGAGATACCTGATGGTAAGACCTATCTATGCATACTAATTTTGATGACCCCTCAGAAAGGTCAAGAGTCACAAGAGCTGAGGAAATAGGTAAAAAATAGCCAAATTTGGACAAGAAATGTTTATTTCTCAATTACTATTCACAACTTCAAACCCAAACTTGCGACAGATACCTGATGGTAAGACCAATCAATGCATACTAATGTCGATGACCCTCGGGGAAACGTCAAGGGTCACAAGAGCTCAGGAAATCGGTTTTTAAAAAAATAGCTATATTTTGACGAGAAATGTTTTTTCTTAATTACAATTCACAACTTCAAACCCAAACTTGCTACAGAGATACCTGATGGTAAGACCTATCTATGCACACTAATTTGGATGACCCATTGGAAAAGGTCATGGGTCACAAGAGGTCGGCAAATGTGTATGAAATGCCAATTTCTGATAGAATTGTAGTTATTGGCAAACTTTTCAATAAGATTTGGCACAAAGGTAGCTGATGATAAGGCCTTCCTATGTATACTAATTTAGTCGACTCACAGCAAAGGTCAAGGGTCATGGGGGTTTGACAAATGTGTGAAAACTGACTAAATTTTGCGAAAACATGGATTTTGTTGGTGCAGAAGTCATCTCTTTACTTATTGTTGCTTTTTGGATCAGTCATACACATGAGCCGTAACTGCTTTGCCTTTCTTGTTATTATTATTAGTGAAAATTACTCTACAAGATTGGTTGCTCATTCCAAAATATGTTCTTAAATCCTTCACTGCCACTGGATGCATACGGTTTTTGAAGTCATTGTAAATTCAACATAGGTATTCCCCAGCTGCCAAGGGAACATGAACACAAGGTGGTTTTAACAAGAGGCATAGATCCTCATGAGCCCCCGCAACTGCAGGAGCTCTTGAGGATCTACACCTCTTGCAGTTTGATGGACTAGATTTTTTCTCAGCAGTGAATTGGCTAATGTTGATGTGAATGAAGGCATTAATGTTTTGTGTTGTTTGTTTCCAGATTGAGTCCCTGAACAAAGTGACGACATCAGGTCTGCATCATATCATGCCACACGTCCCACAGAAGTTCCTGCGGCTTCTGCCGTCTCAGAAACCAGGTAGGTGCTTCATCGAGGACAACTCGGTGTGCAAAAGTCCATCTGGCAGGTATTTGCACTGTCAGTCCGCATGACCAGGCCGAGTGCAGCCTATTTTGGCCAGATCCCTTGCTACGGAGCCCTTCTTTTGCAAGAGGCACTGATCCGGACAGCAAGAGGTCTTCGGGCTGAAGGCGGCCCTAGTTGGCTTGTGCACAGCTGTATGCGGACCAAGTGCGTCCATCATCGGCCCGAGGACCATTACGCACTGGGTATCCTCTTGAATCCACACAGGCTATGGGAGCACAGGAGCATCTTTGCTGTACGATATGTTCACCCAAAAAGACTTTACAGAAGATGCATTAACAGAGGAGAATCTACCTCTATCCCTGACCTTCGTTTTTCTTAACCTTCTTGTGCCATATATATTACAGGTGGCTGCGTGCCGAAAGGGTTAGTATCTATGTGTGATCTTATGTTCATTTAGTATGATTTTTATTTCCAGAGGAGTTGCTGAAACTGACTCAGCAAAGCACACCTAACGCATCGGGTACGATGGTGTTCTGCAATACCAGTGCAACGTGTTTCTATCTGATGCACATTCTGCAGGAAAACGGTCTGCAGCCAGTCATCATCAATGGAGAGATGACAGAACGGGTATACAGTGCTAATTATGGACCAAATTTTTGTTTGCTTTTGGAGATTTGTTTTAAATGTAAATATTTTTACTCAGAAAAAGTATATACAAATTTCTGAAATAGTGATGTTTTGTCTGACATGTACTATATAGATATAATGCAGTGTTCGTCTATGCAAAGTTGTCTATATTTGGATACAATCCTACAACTGAGCTAGAATTTATGAATGTGTTTGTCTTTCCACAGAATCGAAGGGGCGTATTTGAACGTTTTCGAGAGGGCCGACACAAGCTACTCGTGGCTACAGACGTTGCATCTCGGGGACTTGATACTGTCAATGTGGGTACCCTCAAGATCGATTTACGAATGAAAATGTAATGTTTAAAATACTTTATTGCAAAGTGGTGCTTGAAATGTGACAAGATCAGATCCATGTTTGTAACACAGCATACGTGTACATGACTTTTAGATTAAGTTAAATTACTTCCCCTTAGTCACAGTTTTGACCAGTGTCCAGTTTGATTTGTCTTACAGCCCCATGAATGCGACTTTTGGTTTTATGTTCACCTATCTGTTTTGAACTTTTTGGGGTGTGAACACATTACTACATGTATTATGCATGAATTTGGGGCTTCAAGCACATCTAATACTTTTTTTCTTTGATCCCTTCACTGCCGAGACAAAACGTGAACGCGATCCAAATGCAAGAGACATAATATAATCCTCATGAACCCCTACGACAGCGGGGGTTTATGAGGATCTATGCCTCTTGCTGAAACCAATTTGTATCCATGTTTCTTCATATAGTTGTGAGTTTTTGTCACTGAGTACAGATTTTAGAGACAAAATGTGCATCCAGTGGCAGGGAAGGGGTTAAGATTGTTTTCCTGACAGGTGTCTTAGTTTCAAAGTTGACTGCATCTTCACTTATTCACTGCCAGGAAAAATGTGTACACCACCCAACTGCAAGAGGCAAAGAACCTCATGCGCCCCCACAGATGCAGGGGCTCAGGAGGTTCTTTGCCTCTTGCGTGGCCCACTTATATCTGTGCTGCTTGGATGGAGTGCATGGATGACGGTCTTCAGTCCTGGAGACTGATTCCGCTTTCCCCAAATCCTGAAAAGCTGAATTTCAGCCTTTAAGCTCAGAAATGGCCACCATTCAGCCATGCAGTCTGTTCCATCTGTGAGAGGCATAAGTTCTCACGAGCCCCTGCATCCGCAGAGGCTCATGAGAATTTATGTCTCTTGCTGGCCATGGGTTATGGGGGCATTGTTAGGCCCTCGACCCTTTTTAGTCGTTTCTCTTTTTCCCACTGTCACACATGTTTTTCAGTTACTTGATGTTGAATTTGCCATGGTTGTAACATTTTTCATACTGATACACCCATTGCTTGAAATTAATTTCACTGATAGTTGATCTCTCTCCTAATCTGCAATGTAGCCTTCACAGACAGTAAGCAAATTTTACAAATCAGCCTCAGGATGTAATGGGTTAAAGACGTGATTTGTGTTTTGCTGTCGGTTCAGAAATTGACTCCAATCTTGACTGTGCAGGTGCATCATGTGATCAACTACGACTTTCCGGGTTTTGTGTCGGACTACATTCACCGCGCGGGTCGTGTGGGGCGGGTGGGCTCGAGTCACAGTGGCCTGGTGACCAGTTTCATCGCTCAGAAGTGGGAGGTGGACGTCCTATGGCAGATTGAGGTACATTTACAATGTACTGTAGTCTTTGTGCAGTGTGCAGACTTTGCTTAGCTGTAATATATATCCATATTTTAGTCTGCATGTGAATGGTTGATTAACCCCTTCCCTGCCACTGCATACACTGTACATACATTTTTGGCTCACGTGCACAGCAAAAGTGAGTCTTTGTTTTGGGCCAGTGGTCGTCCGACCATCGGTTGTCGGTCGTAGGCTGTCGGCCGTGGTAAACTTTAACATTGGCATTTTCTTGAAGACAATTCAAGCCACAGTCTTCAAACTTGGTCCAAGGATACTTTGTGGCAAGACCTTTCTAGACATACCAATTTCAGTGACCTCTCACAAAGGTCAAGGTCACAGGGCATCAGCCATATTTTGACCCCAAATTTTTTTTTTCAAATACTATTCACAACATCAAACCCAAACTTGGTACAAAGATACCTGATGGTAAAACATTTCTATGCGTGGTAATTTGTTTGACCCCAGGGAAAGGTCAAGGGTCACAAATAGGTTCAAAATAGGCAAATTTTGACAAAAGATGTTTTTTCTCAAATACTATTCACAACTTCAAACCCAAACTTGCTACAGAGAGATACCTGATGGTAAGACCTATCTCTGCATATTAATTTGGATGACCCCTTGGAAAGGTCAAGGGTCACAAGAGGTCGGTAAATGAGTGTAAAATGCCAATTTTTCATGGAATTGTAGTTATTATCAACAATTTTGCAAACTTTTCAATCAAACTTGGCTCAAAGGTAGCTTCCTACTTATTTATTTGACTTCGCAAAGGTCAAGGGTCAGGAGGGTGAACACATTTTTACAAAACATGGATTTTGCTGGTGCAAAAGCCAGCCCTTTACTTATATTGTCACAAAGCTCACACATATGTAAATCAGTCGATCATACACATGATATGAGCCATAGGGGCTTTGCCTTTCTTCTTGTTTCTGAAATCTTGGTTCATTCAGCGATCAAAAGCCAACACCATTCAAGAAACATGGATACAAATTGGTCTCGGCAAGAGGCATAGAGTATCTATGTCTCTTGCAGTTGGATCATGTTTACTTTTTTCTCGGCAGTGAAGGGGTTAACAATAGAGCAACAGCAACAAAGTAAAAATAAGAAAACTTAAAAGTTGAAAAATACAATTTCCACATTGTTTCTGACTCCAAGGTTAGACTTACGTGTACTTCTTTTTCTGCCATCATTTTAATTTCTGCATTTTTTCGGGGTCGTCTGCTTGGTGTTAAAATAACTGTCATCCAAAAGGGGCAGAACCATGATGCAGTACAATCTGCTTTGAGCAGCTACCTTTCTTGCAACAACAAAAAGAAATAAAAGGTCTTAATAAATGCTCCCTCAAGAGAAGTCTTGAATGGCAAAAGTGTCACCTGTGATGGTTTGTTACAACACATTTAGCGATGAAAATACACACACTGCATGTGAACCTGTGCAGAGCAGATCCTGCTGCCGATAGTGTTCTAGAGGAGGTAGTCTCGCAGTGGCTGAAGTCGACATCCACAGGCAAAAAAATACACACCATGATGTAGGTGGCCACAGCCACCTAACTGATGGTCTTTAATGACAGGTCATTTCTCATCAAAGGGGTCTCTCAAAACAGTTTCTGCTATACACTGTTAAATGGATTAGCAGATTGTAGTTGGACACCAGTATACTAATTGCTATTTTAATATGATTTGTTGAACAGATGGCTGCTCGCAAGGCTACACAACTGCACAACGTGAATGCCAACATAAAACGCAAGTTGTCTGCTGACTTGGCAAAGAAGCATGGAAAATCTATGGATGACTTCTGATGTTATCTTTGATAGTTTATGAACAGTCTTCAGAACTGGATGAATGCTGATACTGTACGGACATTTTTATTTTACGGCATGTATAAAAGTCTGCCAGACCAGTACTGGAAAAGGATTGGTGTCAAGTCATGGTCGGATTCACTGTGTGTGTTTTTCTGAGTGCAGACCCTGACACAGTCTTGAACATGAACTACATCATCATTACACATCTGTTCTGCTGAGTGGTATCATCAGATGCACTCACTGCCCAGAATAATTGAGCACTACCCAACTGCAAGAGGTATAGATCATCATGAGCCCCTGCAGTTGCAGGGGCTCATGAGGATCTATGCCTCTTGCTGAAACCACTTTGTATCCATGTTCCTTTGATGCCTGGGGATCCTTGGCGTTGAATTTTCAATGATTTCAAAAAACAAAATATACCTCCATTGGCTATGAAGGTGTTAACATGGTTGATCAATCTTCTGCAGTTCATTCAACACTTTTTACGTGATTCCAAAATTAATGCGTGGTAGTGAAAACAATATTGTGGATGTATAGTATGTGATTGTGGGGTACATTGATCAGTGGCGAACAATGTACAAAACATTGGTTGTTGAAAATGAAATGTGTGACTGTTGAAAATGCATAAACGTGATATTAAAGCTTTGTGTATGTTTCAGATATCTTTTGTTATTGCGTATTTGTGTGTGAGTGGCTGCCTGGATACAGCTTATGGTTTAGCAATCATCTTTTTCCAATTCATTTCATGTCCATTTGTATTGCAAGCAACATCTGTATAATGACATTCTCATGACACATTTGTAAGAGCAGAATATAAGAAGACAAAAAAGCAAAAGGCCCTCAAGGCCATAGTCCTCCAAAGGACATTATTTACTGGTCTGCTGCTGGTTAACCCTTTTCAACCTGATTCAGTACTGCTGGAAATTAATTTGACTATGATAGTTCAAGGGTGGTGCCAGAGTAGCTTGGCGCCTGAGGTGCCAAGCTGTTCTGGCACCACGCTTAAACTAAAATGGTTGATCTTTCTCCTAATCTGTAATGTAGCCTTCATAGGACAATAAGACTTTTTTTTTTTTTAATCAGCCTCGGGATGTAATGGGCTAAGCACGAATAAGGCTGAAGCATACTCTTGTCTTACATTCACTTGGACGCATTTTCACAACGCACGCAGCCACAATGCACGCGCACACACTCGCGCAACCACAACAAGCACTCGCACACACGCATGCAAGCACAGCACACGCATACACGGTGACACACAATCGACCCCATCAACAAAACTCGCTGACTCCACTATCAGAAATTCAACAGGTAACACAACATTTTATTGCAGCAATAATTTATAACAGCTAATTGCAGTTCACATCAACGGCAAGATACTGCATGACTCGGATCAAAATAATGTCTCTGTATTTTAATGCTTTCTAATGGATGGTACAATTACCCTTTGACGCCGAGAGCCAAACAGTTCACAAAATAGCTTTGAGGTGAGGAGATATTTATCATTGACTGAACTTCATAGCTCAAGGGCAGTGCCCGATTAGCTTGACGCTTTAAGCGCCAAGCTAATCAGGAACTGCCCTTGAGCTGTCACTGTATCCAGTAGTTGTCACTGAAAGTCAAAGAGATAATGCTTTTCTTTGTTATGGATGGATTCCAGCGCAAGTGGCATCATAAAGTCATGATTAATGAGCGAAAGAAGCACATAGAAAATAATGCAAACAAGATCATCTGAAATATATAAAATCAGCATTTCACACACTGTGTTTACCAATACAGAACAGTGGGGTGAACATTTGAATTACTTTTTTTCTTTTTTTTTTTACACTTCTAATACATTATGTGCACAGAATAGTCCTTTACCGTGGCAGGCGTACAAAAGCAAATGATACTGACAGTTGGGGTGGGGGGGGGGGGGGGTTCTGGGAGATGTCCTGCATGACAATATGCAGGCGACAGGTCGACCATGATAGTTTAAGGGTGGTGCCAGTATAGCTTGGCGCCTGTAGGTACCAAGCTATTCTGGCACCACCCATGAACTGTCATGGTCAGTGTATATTTAATCGTATTCATAGGAAAATCAGCTATTTCGTCCTCTGTTTAGCAATGAGCCGCGGCAAAGGCAAAGACTTTCACGTGAACGGATTGATCTTTAAAAAATTGCTGCATCAAAATTAGAAGTGAATTTACTTTCTTGCACTTCTAAAAGTGTTTATGTGTATGAAATATGTCAACTACTTGCAGAAATATGATATGTACTTGTATATTTTCCGTTAAACACACATGCACACGCATACATACACACACACGCACACACACACACACACCATAGAGGCCTGACGATGGTGCGGCTTTCACTAAATGCAAATCCGCTGCGCCACCGCGTCACTAGCTCAAGTCAGAATACATGGTGCGGATTAGACTAAATGCAAATCCCCTGCGCCACCGCGTCACTAGCTCAAGTCAAATACTGACTTGAGCTAGTGACGCGGTGGCGCAGCGGATTTGCATTTGGTCAAATCCACACCATCGTCAGGCCCCTATCACACACACACACACACACACACACACACACACACACACACACACACACACACACATGCACGTACTAACACACACACACACACACACACACACACACACACACACACACACACACACACACACATGTAAGCTGTCATCCATCTCACTGTAAATTTTCCTATGACCATGCATTTATAATACTATATCAATTGTCCGTAAAATAAAACGCAATAATATACAAGTACTTTGTACTAAATGAAGGTAAACAACCCGGCAATGAAAAATTCACTCACACTGTTAATCAAACAATAAATAATATACATGACCGCACTGAAACTGGTGAGGCAAAATGACGAAGAACGAGAAAACAGCTGATTTTTTTTTTAATTTTTTTTTTTTTAGCGTCGTTCCTGACGGCGCCAAACAAATAAGGCAATACCACGAGGCCGGCTGTCGTGGTAGATGCCGGACCTATGTTCCCAATGAAACAATACATATACAGCTAATTCACACAGCCCTCTCCGTGCTTGTAAAACGGTGTTTAGCCTCTTCACCACCGAGTAAAACTGAACACCATCCAATTGCAAGAGGTACAGATCCTCATGAGCCGCCGCCTTTGGCTGGGGCTGATGAGGCTCTATGCCTCTTGCTGAAAGCACTTTTTAATCCATGTCCTTTTGACGGCTGGGGCCGCTTTTAATTTTACAATCATTTTAAAAACACTGTCTGCGTCCCGGGACTGGTAGTGATGGGGTAGACACACCTTTCAGACGTCATCGAAAGACTGATCGACCAGCACAGTTCAAGGGTAGTGCCAGATTAGCTTGGCGCCCAGCAAGGCGCCAAACTAATCTGGCACTACCCTTGAACTATCACGGTCGATCGATTTCCGGCAACACAACTAAGACAGACTGCTTCACAAAAGTTTGGAATTACAGGCGGCCCGGCTCAGCACAGTTTAAGGGTAGTGTCAGATTAGCTTGGCGTCTGGCAAGGCGCCAAGCTAATCTGGCACTACCCTTAAACTATCATGGTCGACCCATCTCCAACACAGCTAGGACAGACGCTTCACAAAGGTGTGGGAGTAAGGCTTGCCGTATTCCCAGTGACAGGCGCGTGCAGCGTTTCCCTTGGAAACGTCTTAATGGCCTACTACACGGGATACGATATGCTGGAAGTTAAACTCATTATTAACTCATTACATACTCATTACTGAGAATGAAATTATCATTTTTTTTTAGATATCCTTGGAAGTCTACGTCACAGTTCTGGAGACAGGTAGGCCACGATAGTTCAAAGGTGGTGTCAGAATAGCTTGGCGCCTATAGGCGCCAAGCTATTCTGACACCGCCCTGGAACTATCGTGGTCAGTCCACTGGCATTCTGCCTCAGCTTTGTCAGGGCTTCATGGGTTAAATACGTTCGAAAGTGCTAAAAATATACAGGGTTTACAGTCGTCGTTTTAGGAGATTCTGACCGCTGAGGACTCAAGACGCCGTTAGCTTTGTTCTTCTTAGGCGGAGGTGGGGGTGGGGCTCGCTTCTTTGCTGGTGGACCCTGTGACGGGACATCCTTACTATCCAGCTGGCCAGACAAGTCAGATTCGGTCCTGTGGCCATCAGAAGAGCTGTCATTTCCGTTGATCCCACCACCACCTCCATCACCACGCCATGGCACAGGCTTTGTCAAGCTGACTTTTGGTGGAACTTTTGGCGGAGTTTTCTTGTCGGTTGGGGGCAAGCCTACGTCACCGTTGGTTAACCGTTCCCCTCCTGTCGGGGTGGTTGAGTTAGAGGACTCTTTCCCGTCGGCTACAGTGCGGACTGAGGAAGGCGCAGTCTCGAATGGGTTAACACCTCTTCTCGGCGCGAATTTGAAAGGGTCAATGTCACTGCTAGGTGCGGCCTTGAGAGGGTCCATATCACCGTTAGTTGTGTCGAAAGGGTTAACGTCACTGCTGGCTGACGACGTTCGAGTGGCGACAGTGGAAGTCCCCCATACAGCATCGACGTCAGCGTTGGTCAGGAAAGGGTCAGAGCCACTGCCCACCATACTGTTGCGAGAGGACGGCCTGGACACTATCGCCTGCGTCTTGAATATCGACTCCACCTCATCCCTGCTGCTGGAGGCCAGAGAGTCCGAGAAATCCTCAGGCTCCTCCTCAATCGACTCGAAGACCAGGCAGCTGTAGATCGGCGGCACTCCTGATCCTATCATATTGTCTGCCGCCAGGGCATCCTCGAAGCCTCTCTCCGTCTCCTGATCGTTCAGTTCTCTGAGTCCCTTCAGTTGAAGGCTGCTACCCGAGCTCTCCGGAGTCAGAGTGTCCGAGTCCGATTCAGACAGCAATTGTTCGTGATTAAATCGCGCCGACATCTTCTCAAACGACTCACTTCTAAAAGGATTGTAAGGTTTGCGTGCAGCGGCAGTGAAATCGTCATTGAACCGAAAAGGAGTGCCAAAGTCCCCAGGACTACCAAAAGCTCCGGGGGTTCCCAGGAGCTTTTGGTAGTCCTGGGGACTTTGAAACTCCTCCCTGGGACTCCCCCAGTCTCCAGAGCTTCCAAATACATCAGAGTCCATGGAAGAGTTGGAATTGTTTGTGAGGAATGGATTCCCAAAATGAGGTGGAGGAACGTTTCCACCACCGGCATCAACATCATCGAAGTCGTTGTCCATCCAAGGTGGTCTGCGGTCACCATCGTACGGTTCAAGGACAACTGATGGGTCACTTCCGATACTGCTTGTCTCGACGATGTCAAGGACCACTGCTGTTGGAGGAGGAGTGACGCCACTGTTCACACGCGTGATCATTCTGTCATTATCATCATCATCGTCATTGTGATTGCCATTGTCAGTATCAATTGAATTTTCAGGCAGAGCACCAGCGGTCACGGAATGACTCGCACTATCTGAACCAGTATTTTCACGACCACGCCAATCTGGCATTCTACTTGGGTCGTTAGTTCTAGGACTATCTACTTTTACTTCAGGCGCATGTGAATCCTCTGTATTTAGCTGACGTGAATTTCTCTGCAGCAATATTCCCATGACAGACGCCCCACTCAGAGGCAGAGAGTTATCTTCACCATCCACACCACTGACCTTCATAGATCTTGGTGACCTTGGCTTGGGCGAGACTCTATCGTCAGTAGTTGTAGCGTCACCAGTGACGTAATCGATTCTCAGATACACGTCATCTGTATTGATCACTGCTGAAGCGTAAGCTGGATTCACAGCTTCTGAAATACAATTGAGCTGCTCGTCTTGTGTACCTAATGTTTCCTGGTCGGAGTCACCGGAGGAACTTTTTTCAATTTCAGGCTGCATTAGAGAAACGTACCGTCCGTCTCCAAATGGCAAAGGATCTTGTAGTCCTTCGTCTGGGGTAACACTACTTACGTTGCTTCTCGAGGTAGGCACAGGATGATTAGTGTCTGTTAGTGTTTCTGTTGTACGACTACTACTGCCTGCTGCACCAGCCGTGTCTTCTGAATCGCTGTCTGGATCGTTGTGTATCGTGTGTTGATACTGAAGGCTGGGCGCTCTGCTTCCTTGGCGTGACCCAGGGCCACTGCGTCGTGGTGGCTTCTTGGCTGCGGGATTTGCACCCCCTTGCTTCTCTCCGTCTAGATCCTTGCTTTTGTCACTCGTTGCAAAATCTTCGTCTGTAACAGCTACTGTTGAAAATGCCGCAGCCATGGTAGTGGCTGCGGCATTTTCATCAGTAGCTGTTACAGACGGAGATTTCGCAAAAGACCTATTCGGTGAAGATGAGCCAGACTCTGAAGACACACTTACAGCGGTATCTGTGTCCGCGCTGCTTATAGTGCGTACTGTAGCCAAAGTAGGTCTGTCGGCTTTTCTTGTTTCGTCAAAAGAATGGACTCCTTGATCGTAATTGCGATCTAAAGACGCACTCGCTGTAACCTGAGCGTTTGTCCCGCTTGCCTCTGAAGACTGTGACTCTAGTTGAACTTGAGCGCTCCTTCTCTGAACACCTTCCTGACCGAGTTCTTGACTTCCTCTCTGAATATCATCGTGAGTTGACTGTCTATCGAATGACACAGTCCCAGCAGCCTGGTTCAGAGAGTTACTCCTGGTAGAATGCGTCTCATGGCCAGGCAGAGGGCTGTTCCTCTGAACGTGCCCTAGCTGGCTGCCTGGGTTACCAAGGAAAGTGCTGACGGAGCCCGATCTGTGTGACCGGGAGCTGTGTTCGCGGTCGAGGATGCCCTCGATGTCTTTATCGTCATACTGAAAGGATGCCCCGTCGCTCTCGCTCTCCTGGTGGCCCATGGCGGGGATGCTGTCACTGCGCAGGTGGCTGTAATGATAATCGCCTGACATGTAGTAGTGGAACCTTTGCTCGCTGCTGTCTCGCGCCCTACCCGGGCGCGAGACAGAAGCGTGCAAGGGCCCCCCTGCATGTCCACCACGAGACGTCGTCGTGCCGACACCACCAACACTACCTCCTTCAGTATTTTTTGCAGCATAAGCCTGTCTTCCTTTGTCGTCAGATTGAACTATAGCCACATCAGGAAGCATCTGAGCGGCACTGCCGCTGTCCATTCTCAAAGTCTGCCCGCCTTCTTCAGCGTCAAACGCCTCGTTGACGAAAATGGCGGGAAGGTGTTTCTTTCTCATCTGCTCTTTCCACATTTGTCTGGAGCTGCTCGTGCGTCTGATCTCAGAGCCCCGAGATGGCGTGCCGAGAGAGGACTTGCTCGGGCTCGTGGTTTGTGAGCTCCTTCGGCTGTTTCCGGAACTGTCCGTCTCAAGAGGTCGTGCATTTCCGGAAAGAGATTGTGTGTTTTCGGACGACTTCCTTCGTTCATTTCCGGGAGGGTCGTAAATGTAGGTGACCTGATTGGAAGCGAGGTTGGTGATTACTGTCATTCCGTCATCAAGGTCGGTGGTGATGAGTCTGCCTTTTGCGCGTGCGCGGTCGTCCACGTGATTTCCGCTTTGAGCGGAAGTTCCTTGTTCTGGGGCATCGTAGGCTGCACCACTGCGGTCGACAACTGCGCTTCCATTTGACTGAAAACAGACAGAGTAGCATACTGAGCTAGTCTGTGATTTTGGACTTTATGGTTGTAGGCCGTAAAGTTAACAATTAGAGGCCACACACATGTATCAAGGTTGCATAACATCAAAATTTCCACACCAAAATCGAAGACCTCCTCCTCGACCAAACACGCTACCGAGAATCAAAGGGTTAAAATACTTCTTTTCAAGTTACACAGGTTACACCTCAGCACTGTATCAGTTATCACTTCATTGCAACACAAGGTGCAATTTAAGTAGGGGAGGAGCCCCGATTATGAAACAGTGCTTATTATGAAACACCTTGCTACCTTCGAAACGGAATACCTTTTCCAAGTTATGCCTGTGCAGTAATATAGAGCTACTTTACTGAGCCTTATTTCCGGTACAAGAATGTCAGGCGTGATGAAAACGAAAACACGTCGAGAAAAAGTTATTTTTTTACCCTTCTGCTTCTTCTTTTTTCGCCATTTTGAAATAAGCATTCAGTTTTGGGATTTAAAAAAAAAAAATAGCCACTTTTGTCATGAAGAGCAATCTTTGGACATCAGATAACTAGCGGCATTCGTTTGGTTCTCTTTTTGTTGTTTTGGAGGCACGCATTTTCCTGGAGAGGTATTGTGTTCCTATTATGAAACACAAAGAGCATCTAATATGAAACAACATATAATGAGCAGTGTTTGTCTAGCGTATATATCGGAAACCAGCCAGCCAGTTTGTTTCAAATTTCAGGTGTTGATACTTTTTCTCGATACAGAGTATCCCACACCAGGATCATGTCACGTTTGTTAAGGTCAAGGTCACAACGGCTACCTTACTATGTATGCCATTGTCTAGGCAATGTTGCTGTAAACACTAAAACGATTTGATCCAAATTGCAAATTGAGATATTTGTGACGATACAGAGTGTTGCACACCAAAATCTATATTTACTGCCTTAAAGGCCAAGGTCACAACGGCAATATTTGTTTTGTGCAGAATTGTGTGCTAGGCAATATCTAAAAAAAACATTGGGCCTATTCAAACCAAATTTTAGATAATAGTATTTTACCATATCACACATTGCCATAAATCTAAACTGCGCCTTTACCTCAAGGTCAAGGTCATAGTTGCCACATTTGTTTTGCAGATTATTGTGTAGACAATACCTCTGAAACCGCTGTACTGATTTGCTCTGATCTTTTAGGAAATGATGCCTTACCCTCATATGTGATGTCTTTAACAGACCGAATTCACGACCTGTAAGGTGAAGGTGGCAGACGCCATATTTGTGAGAGCTTTTGTCCATGCAATATCTCTTAAACCACAGGCCCGATGTTTTCTGAATTTTGCTTGATGATATTTTGACTTAATTGACCCCTTCACAGCCGATAAACTTTCAATAGGATCCATAGGGCACGAAATTGGTGGGTGTTCACCTTAACTCATTCAACCCCACACGCCATCTAACGACTATGCACCTGTTGCAGGAGAGGGATCGACCATGATAATTCAAGGGTAATGCCAGATTAGCTTGGCGCCTGAAGGCGCCAAGCTAATCTGACACTGCTGTAGGATAACAGAAGGGCTACAACAGTCTCCTTACTGACTCCAAATTTGGGAACGTCCCCAAGAAACATCTACCCGCCTGTTTTCTAAACCAGACTTATATTTTGTAAAAATCAGCACCAACAACTGAACACTGAAGAAAGAGGACAACAGAGGAAGAGGGACTCGAAGAGTTTCGTGCCTCTGACTCTAAGATTAACACTACTGACGCTCTGACTCTAAGATTAACACTACTGACGCTCTGACTCTTGCCATAACTTCGCTTCCCTCCCCCTGTTGTAAGAGTAATACGGCGTAAGCGAACCTGGTTATGCTGGTGAACTCTGGCCTGGCGGTCGTAGGTAGCGGAAGTGACGGATGCGTGACCTCTGGCCCTGGCGGTCACGTGCATAGTTCCGCCGTCTGGGGTGCGTACTTTCCGGGTGTAGGACTGGAGGGTACATGACGCCGGATCTGTCAATGGGGATAACAAGAAACGGCGGTGTGATCAAAACGGATTATTTGCGTGATGGTCTGTGATTCTTGACTCTACGGCTCCAGGCCGTGAGATACAAAATCGCAGACTGACCAGCAAAACATGTGTTACTGTAACATGCACATCATTTATGAGAAATCTGGGCACACTTTCACTTAACACATTCGAGTTGAGACATAAGGGCCACCGCGTCACAAGCTCAAGTCAGAATTCTGTTTCCTGACTTGAGCTTGTGACGCGGCCGTGGCGCGCACGCCGCGGTGGCGCAGCGGATTTGCATTTAGTCAAAGCACTACTCGTCAGGCTCCTATGATTCGAGACGAACGGCATCTGGGTACACGGCTGAAGCCCAAGATCCCGATGTTCGTCTCGAATGAGTTAAAGAGACGTCAGTTGCTAGAATAATCAGAAGTAAGTCAAACTGATATTGCACGTGCACGCGTTTCCACGAAAACTGTGGGATTAAAAGCACGGACAGTCATGCGATATCGCATGTTTGTCTCGGCTTATAATCCACCGTTTTACGTCGAAACACTACTTGCAATTTTCACTTACTTCTGATTTCCGGAAGTTTATCAGCTCTCGTGAAAGTTCCGACAGGGCGCACAGCGTCGCCCTTCAGATTCAGATTCAGACAATTTTATTATCCATTTATATATTGTATATTGTATGCCCTTGTATATTGAACTAAATAAATAACCCTTAGACTGATTAAGAGGTGTTTGAGAGAGCGCTTATCCTGCGCATGACTTAATACAATGGAATTTGGGGGGGGGGGGGGGCAATTTTGCCTTGGCAAGAAAAAGTGGTGTAGAAAGGCAGGTTTTCTCTCAAGAGAAGTCTTGAAGGGCAAAACGTGTCTCCTGTCATTAAAGACCCATCATTTAGGTGGCTTCAGCCACCTAAATGATGGTCTTTAATGACAGGTGATTGATTGTATGGGTGGTCGCTCAAAACATGGTTCTGCCCTACGTCTGCCTATTTATGCCAAAACCTGTATATCCGCTTTTGAGAAAATCGAGATTTTCATTGTCGCTGTTCTAAAAAAAAATGGACATAATGCTTTTTGCCATATCAGTAACGGCAGACGTTGTGCGTAGAGGCTTGCGCATGATTGCTCGCTTTCTTCTTTCATCCCAGCACTAGGTTCTAGCTACTATTTTCTTCCTGCCCTTTTTTTAGTCTTCAGAATGCAGTCATGCCTCTCTCTCAAAATTCCTAATCTTACCTTCCTCTTTGGCCGAGTCGTCCCGCAGTATGTGAACGTCCCACGTATAGAAGAGCGCGTGGCGGTAGCGGCGGCTGAGAACCCACAGCACGTGCGGGGTCAGCATGCACTGGATCAAGGTCAGCCACAGCACGATGGTCTGCGCAATGTCATGGGAGACCGACTCTACAAGCTGCATGAACTGCAGAACCTGAGGACAGCAAACAAATAAATGAATAAATAAAAAAAAAATCGTTAACAAATAAATGACGACCATAGCCGCTCTCACATGTGTCCACATGCGAGGATTTAAACAAGATGGGATGAACCATAACCCACAAAGTCCCTTCTATATGAGAGCTGTCCTCGCTGTCAATGGCCTCTACCTTTTGTCTTTGACCTGATTCTGATGTTGAATTAGCTCCCATTGAAAAAGTCTCGCAGATGTGCCAATGCGTCAGTGAGTTTTATAAGGGGCGCAGGACATACGCGTCATTGATATGTCAAACGTGATTTGTCACGACGTAAGTTTTAGTTTTTACGTAATTGTATAATTTACGTGATATGAGTTTTACTTTCGCTTTATAGGCTTTGAGAAAATGGTGACAAAACTAGAACTTCACGGTACAATTTCAGTATTGCTATGATTTGTGTGAAAGCAGGTTGACTTTACATGATATACTAAGTACACGGGTCACCTGCAGGCTCTTCTGAAAGCGCGTCGATGTGCGTGTTAGTGCGTGCGTGCGCGCGCACTCCAAACATCTCCAAGAGGCATAGATCCTCATACGCCTGGGGGGCGCATGAGGATCTATTCCTATTGGAGATGCGCGCATGTTTGTGTGTGTGTGTGAGAGAGAGAGAGAGAGAGAGAGAGAGAGAGAGAGAGAGAGAGAGAGAGAGAGAGAGAGAGCCGCGCGCGAGAGAGAATGACGTCATATTTAGAGTATTATGTCAGTGTCTGCGTGGTGACGGAGTTGCCTCTTTTACGTCACCGCCACTGTCTGACTTTCTCTAGAGGTAAAGGTTTTTTAGTATTTTAATTTTTTCTGAAAAGAATTAATTTTTACTAAAGAAGTTGAAAGGATACAAAGCTGGCTAACGCCGAAACTCATCCAATGTCTTTCTCCAAACTAGCTATATGCAAAAGTTCAAGTAAATATGACAAAAATTACGGACTCTAATCTGGGTCAACCGACTTCCTATAAACGGTTGTTTATGTCTTCAATGAGACATTCAATTACAATATGCTCGGAGGCTCTCTTAGCCACCCACTTGAAAGTATTTCGCCAAGTTTCAAGCTTGTGTGTACAGAAATATCGGAGATTCTCTTGTTTACATACATACGCACACACATACATATATACTCACATACATACATACATACATACATACATACATACATACATACATACATACATACATACGCACATACGGCGCTTCGCGCCAACTATACATTCAGCTGCGAGGTTAGCGTAACTAGACATGACGTAATTTTTATCTTGTTACTTCAATTGTTAGAGGTTTAGCCTGCCCGCCTTTGGCATCATGGGCATGCTATTACATTCGCCCCCACCGCGACCCGTCCTAAAAAAGTCCCTTCTACAAATAGAAGGGACTTCAAAAGGGGGGGGGGGGGGGCGGGGTGCGGGGAAAGACTCCATTTCTTTTATTTGGACGACAGCCCTCTAAATTTATGTTGAGTCAATGGCTTGATGTGCACGTTCTGTAGTAGGTAAGTATAAAATTCCAAAGTTCTTCAAGGGTAGTGCCAGAATAGCTTGGCGCCTGCTGGCGCCAAGTTATTCTGGCACCACCCTTGAACTATCATACATTTATTAGCGATTCCTATCAATATGAAATGCCTCCCCGTCTAACACACTGCAAAGCCACTTTCACGGACGCCATCGCGGACGGAAGGATAATTTAATAACTTCTGCTTGCGAATTTCAGGTCGTTTGTGTCGTGAAATGTAGTCAGCAAGAGGAATAGGTGCCCATTATTCCCCGGCTTACGCAACCACCCTTATCACCAACCATCACCTCTTCGTCTCCATCCTATACCGCTGACATTACCAACAACAGCTATACTGACGAGCAAAAGAAATGCGATGGTTTTTGGATGGTTTCGAAAACGTCGCATTTCTTTGGGCTCGTTTGTACAGTATTAGCTACCACTTTATAAGCAACAGTAACAAAGCTTAATCAACATTAAGTTCTGATGTCCTTGCTTACATCAGAGGCGCGTTGTGTATGTCCCTTTCCTTTTAATAGCAGCAGGTGGCATTGTAAATGTTACAATTAACAAGAAGTGCTGTTTTGTTGCTCATCAGTTGCCACCTGGTTCCACCGGAATGAGGCTTGCGGCTTGCCAAAAAAAGAAATTTATCTCATTCCGTGGCCTAAATATTTGTTATTATAATTATGAACAACACACAGAAATAACCTGCCAAGAGAAGCAGTGGAATAGCCGTGACCTCTCGACATCAGCACCTTATTGTCCGAAGCGGGTTGGTCAATGTTTACCACGTGACACTACTAACACAAAGCGATTGGTCAAATTGACAAGTTCTCCCTATTCACACTGACAGGGCCCTCCAAAGATCAGTTGTCTTCACAAAGCAATGGCAAAAATCGCCTCGGTCATTCTATCGAGCCAACCCTATCTCCAAGAGGCGTAGATTCTCATGAGCGCCATGCACTGCAGAGTCTATGTCTCTTGATAGTAAGGACCAGCCTCGTTTGCATCCTTATATTTAGGCACTCTTCTTGATAGTTTCTCGACGGTGGCAGTGTTTTGCTAGGACTGTGTCAATGGCGGCTATTCGATTTCAGCAAGATTGTGCAGCAAGAATTCTAGGAATGAGGTATTCTTTTCGCATAGATCTAATGCGCTATTTTACCCTTTTTAACCCTTTCAATGCCACTGTACGTACAGTAATTGTACGTCTGAAATCGGTGTCAATCCAGCTCGAAAGATCTCCAGCCGTCCCGTGAACAATGGTTGGTTGGTAGTACATTGCTTAACCTTCTGACAGCGAAAAGACTTTCTCAGGATCCACAACAATGGATTCAACGTGGCTTCAGCGAGAGGCATAGATCCTCATGAGCCCTCGCATTTGCGGGGGCTCATGAGGATCTATGCCTCTGGCAGTAGTAGTGTGGTGTTATTTTCTTCTCGGCGATGAAGCGGTTTAAGTGTGTGTGAGCGTGGAACTGACAGGTGCGGAGGAAAGCGGAACAGCACATTTGAATGTCGAGCTCAAAAGAATATAATTCAGTTTGTCTGTTTTATATTCATATAGTTTATTGGATTAGAAAACAGACAAACTGAATATGATATGCAGTTGCTAGTTGGTAACATGTTTCATGGTGACATATACTCAATCTATCTATCTATCTATCTATCTATCTATCTATCTATCTATCTATCTATCTATCTATCTATCTATCTATCTATCTATCTATCTATCTATCTATCTATCTCCCGTAGTCTTGCCGAACGTTGGGGCACCACTGATGACTTGGCAACCAGCTCCCTCCATTCCTCTCTGTTCTCTACCATTCTTAGCGTATCACCCAGCCTCAGTCCTGTCCACTCTGAGATATTGTCCTCCCATCTTTTCCTAAGTCTTCCTCTCCTTCGTCCTCCTTGCACACTGCCTTGCAGGATTGTTTTGGCAAGCCCTGCTGAACGCGTGACATGCCCATACCACTTCAGTTTGCGTTTTTTCATAATGGCTAATAGGTCTTCATAGGGCCCGATGGCTTGCCTGATTCTCAGTGCTTCCCACTTCCTCGTTCGTGATGTGATGCCAAGCAGCCTTCGAAAACATCTCATTTCAGTGGCTTGTATTCCTTTGAAGGTCTGCTGTGAGGGTCCATGACTCACAGGCATACAAGAACACTGAGATGACTAAGGAGCGCATCAATATATATACTCAATACGAACTGCAAGATCACAGTGGAACGTGTTTTAATGGCCTTTTCCTTTTCACTAGACAAAAAGTGGTTTTAAAGACAGGTGTTATCAAGAGAAGACTCAAAGGACAAAACGTGTCACCTGTCTTTAATGACAGGTGATCTCTCACAAGGATGGTCGCTCAAAACAGGTTCTGCTGTCTGCTCTTAAACAATGCTGGATAGTGTTTGGATACCCGAAGGAAAAATGCACGTGCGCTCACACACACACATATGGCACATGCTTAACCCCTTCACTGCCGAGGAAATGTGGATAACACACGACTGCAAGAGGTATAGATCCTCATGAGCCCCCGCGACTGCGGGGGCTCATGTGGATCTATGCCTCTTGCTGAAACCATTTTGTTTCCGTTTTTCGTTGGACGGCTGGAAATCTTCCGCGTTGAACTGACAGATTTCAGACGTACAGCGTATACTGACAGATTTCAGACGTACAGCGTATACTGACAGATTTCAGACGTACAGCGTATACTGACAGATTTCAGACGTACAGCGTATACTGACAGATTTCAGACGTACAGCGTATACTGACAGATTTCAGACGTACAGCGTATACGATCAGAGGCAGTCAAGAGGTTAGGCACACACAAACTTGAAAGTTACATATAGGGCTCGGGAAAGTTCCCCGCGTTGCCTAGCAGCGTCGGCGCGTCAGCCGCCATCTTAAGAGGATAGAATAGTTTTCAGAAAGTAGCGAAGTACTGTTTCAACACGTTTTTCTGAGTGCATGTTTCTTCCTCTTTGGAGACAAACAAACACAGATTCTGGTTAGCGGTTTCCTACGGTGATGGCAAGACTTGTTGTTATTGCCTATAGCACGTCAGGACTTTCCTGACATTGTCCTGACAGCGATTTCCCTATGACTATGAGGGCTTCATCATCGCGAATCCTTTCAAGATGGCCGCCACGACTAGCGTGATGACGTCAACTTCACGAGCCCTATAAGGACACTCGTAAGAAGTGCAGAGTCGGTCTTGAACAGAACTGTCACAAATACAGGTGATGCAATATTCTACTGCTGGTCAGTAATCATAAAAATCACCTCTCTGGTATAGAATTGCAGGCGTGCACCTGAATATACAACTGCCTCAAATATAACGACCAATTATGCTGGTTATAGTTTCGCCGTATGACTGTTCTGTGCGTCAAGAAAAAATAAATAAATAAAAATAAATGAATAAACAAATCAAGAAATAAATGCAAAATATTTGTAAAAATATATATAAATTATTTTAAAAACTAAAACTAAAAAAAAATAACAATTGCTGCTCTATGAAGGCAATAGAAAACAAGTCATTTTTTGTAAAAAGCGAGATTTTCATTGTAATACAATGAAAATCTCGCTTTTCACAAAAAAAGACTTCCTGTCTTTTGAGTTCACACGGCAGATTAGCCTTAAATCCCAGAAACCTCTTTCATTCTAGGAACATAGATATATATCGCTTTGATCTATTCAATAAGGAAACATAAAGTTCTTAGAAAGCACCGGCAGACTGCAAGGCCTCGTAAAAGGGTAAAGGCTGAATTCACAGCGACCTGTTTCTTTGGCATTACCACAGATATAAATGGCAGATCCTTGCCACAAAGAGGCATCTATCCTCATGAGCTCCTGCCGCTGGCAGGAGCTCATGAGGATCTATGCCTCTTATTGCTGGGAAACGCTTGCTCGGTGACCGAGGTTACAAGTCTCAAAACAAGACCATGGTGTTTACTAAAGGGAGTCATACAGAAGAAGTGCATTTTGAGTAATTGACCACAACGTGTACTGTTACGCCTAACCGCTGTTACAAAGGTCTGCTTCGCATAAAAATTTGAGGCAGACTCGATAAAAACACCACGAGTCAATATTGTTTATAGAAAACTCGTTCCTTGGCACTCTGCACTTTAACCGCCTTTACCGCCGCCGCTTGACGCAGGTTTTGTTTTTGAAATCAGTCACCCTAACTTCAACGTCAAACATCCTGGAAGAGACACGCATACACAAATGGTTTCAGCAAGAGGGATATATCCTCATGAGCCCCCTCTTGCAGCTGAGTGGTGAGGATCTATACCTCTTGCAAGTTGGGTGGCGCTGAATTTTTCTCGACAGAAAATGTGTTAAACGTTGACCGAAATTCGAGGCAGAAACAACAAGAACGTCAGGCATCGATTTTGTTTATATAGAATGTCCTTTTATGACACGTGCGTGTTGAGATTGTTGGGACTCGCAAACAGAGTGGTTTCAGCAAGCGGAATAGATCCTCATGAGCCCCCGCGACTGCGAGGGGCTCATGAGGATCCATACCTCTAGCAAGTTGGGTGGTGCTTACATTTTCTCCGCAGAGATGGGGTGAAAGGTTGACCGAAATTCGAGGCAGAGTTGACAAGAACGGTCAGACATCGATATTGTTAACTCATTCAGTCCCGACACACCAGAATCAGACATGGATCGAGCATGATAGTTCAAGGGTGGTGCCAGAATAGCTTGACGCCCATAGGCGCCAAGCTATTCTGGCAGCACCCTTGAACTACCACGCTCGATCTGTCCGGCTCTAGAATTGTGATCCAGTCCTTCAGGGGGCAACTTCAAAATTTGGGGATTTCGGTCCTGGGGCAGAATGTGTTAATGTAGAATATCGTTTTATGACACGTGCGTGTTGAGACAGTCCACTACTGATCAACTGTCTGCTTGGTCGGAGCCCCGTGACACAAACGAACAAACATTAAAAACAAATTGGCACGCTACCCTATTGCCAATATTTTGCAGTGACAAAAAAAAAAAAAAAAAAAAATTAGATCAAAATACAGTAAACAGATCTTGGGGTCCCAAAACCTTCCCCCTCCCCCCCCCCCCCCCCCCCCCCCTGTATTATCCGAAGTTTCTCGAATTCACTTTTTCTGTGTAGGCCTAGTTTACTTACTAGGCCTACACAGAAAAAGTCAATTCGAGACGTCTGAGAAAGAAAGAAAAATATTATAATTATATCCGTCTTGAGTGTTATATCCGATCTTGTTAACTCATTCTACCCCAACACCGAAAACCCCATATTTTGCCGTTGTCCTCTGAAGACTGCATTGAAGTGCAGGACACAGATCAACCATGATAGTTCAAGGGTGTTGCCAGAATAGCTAGGCACCCATAGACGCCAAGCTATTCTGGCATCACCCTTGCGGAACTATCATGGCCGATCCATATAATTATTGCTGTGGTGCGTCTGGGGTAGAATGAGTTAAAAGCCGCGAAGTCGACTATATTAACCACTTCACTGCTGAGAAACCTTGAACACGACCCAGCTGCACGAGGCATAGATCTTCGTGAGCCCCCGCAGTTGCGAGGGCTCACGATGATCTATCCCTCTTGCTAACACCACTTTATAGCCACATTTCCTGCACGACTGGGGCTCTTTGACGCTGAAATAGCAAACGATTTCAGAAGCAAAATTGGCGCCCACTGGCTGTGCCACACCACAGCAAGATATTGCTCGACCATGATAGTTCAAGGGCGGTGGCAGAATAGCTTGGCGCCTACAGGCGCCAAGCTATTCTGCCACCACCCTTGAACTATCATGGTCGATCTGTCTCCTGAATTGTCAATGCAGTCCTCAGAGGATGCCTCCAAAATGTGGGTATTTCGTACCTCGGGGACAGCGAGTTAAAGAACTTGATCTGAACCTCCAACTGGATGTACACGTTCGCTTTGGGGTTATTAGATCTGCATTGTAACCCCTTTGCGTATGCGGACAGCAGTACTGTTTACTGTATAGGTGGCTGCGTGTTCAAATGGGTGCATGCATACATTATCTTGTTCTCTTTTGTTTCCCCAGTACTCAATGACTCGATCTTGATACCGCTAGGGTTACGTCTGATTAGCTTACTGGCACGATTACTGAATCTTTTTTTTGCTAATATGCATACTAACCCCTTCAATGCCGAGAAAAAGTGAACGCGATCCGACTGGAAGAGGCATAGATCCTCATGAGCCCCCGCGACTGCGGGGGCTCATGAGGATCTATGCCTCTTGCCGAGACCGATGTGTGTTCCGTGTTCCTTGGACGGCCATGGCGTGTGGTCGTTGAATGAACGCAGATTTCAGAAATAAAATATGCGTCCACCGGCAAGGATGGGGTTAAATCAATAACTACAAGAACAACAACAATGATAACCGGCGATAACGACAACAACATTAACAACAAGACGCTGGCAAATGTAAAGTTTGTTCCACGTTCGGCTCTATGGCTATGGAAGTATTATGCACGCGCTAATTGTCACGACTTGTTCATAAACACAACAATTATTTGTGCATGTAAATTGCGTGATGCCTTCTACTACGTTGAATTTTGTTTGTTCTTGTGACGCGGCGTGGGAAAAGGAGAGGAAGAGGCAGTGTGAGGTTGGAGGGGGGGGGGGGGCACTATGAACCATCAGAAAAACAATGAAAAATGTAACAGCATGGAAGAGGGGGGGGGGGAGAGAGGACGCAATGTACCATCAATAAAACAATGAAAAAGTAAACAGCAATTCCCTGTGGTACATTAAAACGACTTGCTTCACAACGGGCTTTGATTGCTAACTTTCGCCGGGTTCTCAATGTTGTCTAGCCTCTACTGAGACTTTTCTACCCTTCCTTCAGTTTCACAATCCGTACGTGTAGGCACACGGCAAATAGTGGTTTGTTTGTTTGTTTGTTAATTTACTTGCTTGTAATTGTTTGTTTGTTTGTTTTTCTTTACTGCCCCCTGTGCGCGTAGAGGGAACTCTCCTACGTACCAAGGCGAAGAAAAGTAGAAAACGTTTTCCATTTTACGACATTAAAAATTCAAAGTTAACCCTTTGGGTTTCGGTAGCGGTTTTAGTCGCGATGATTCCTGTCGGAATCATCGCGACTAAAACCGCTACCGACACCCAAACGGATGACTTAACCCTTTTTCTTCTTCTTCTCGAACGCCGTCACACTTGGAGTTTGACTCTCAAAATGAAATCTGTGGTCTTCTGTAGCGCCTCCACAGGCCCGTACAGTTTCTCTTGTAGAGTGGCGGGCTTCGGCCATATCTCCTCCCTCAGCGGCTGGTGGTTCCCACAGTCCTGGAGGATGTGCTCTGTGGTCTGTGCCGCTCTGCTTCTCCACAAGGGCGCAGGGGAGATGGCACGAGGTGGAAGCGTCTGTGGGATGTGACCCATAAGCCTTGGTCGGCAATCCATCTAGGAGAAGGATACTCCAAAACTAAACCATCCTGCGCTCCCAGGAAAGGCCTTTTGACCAGGAGCTAAGGGTGAGGTAACCCCGACAGAAACCCCGAGTGCTGAAGACAGACACTCTAATAAACCACAGTACCATGCATATACAGCCATATGACACTTAATCCTTTTATCCAGCAGTATTGATAGTATGACATACTAAACATTTGTAAAGGATATAGTGCCAGATATTAAACTTTTATTGTCTGGAGCAGGTCGCTTTAAATAACACCCCGTAATTTTTTTTTTACATAACACATAAACAACACGCTAAACATATATAAACAACACGCTAAACATATATAAACAACACGCTAAACATATATAAACAACACGCTAAACATATATAAACAACACGCTAAACATATATAAACAACACGCTAAACATATATAAACAACACGCTAAACATATATAAACAACACGCTAAACATATATAAACAACACGCTAAACATATATAAACAACACGCTAAACATATATAAACAACACGCTAAACATATATAAACAACACGCTAAACATATATACAAACAATATACAAGCGCAAAAGCAAATTTCACAAATAGAACATCTGTGTTCTCGAGTAGAGGTAAATCGACCGGCAACAGATGTAGATAAATCGATCGTCTTGTACTGAAACATCTGTTCTGTCCTGCGATGGCCAAAACACAGTAAGTCAGTTTTTGGTGAAAAGCGAGATTTTCATTGTATTACAATGAAAATCTCGCTTTTCACAAAAAAACTGACTTGTTGCCTTTAGCCTCACAGGGTAGAGTTGACACGAGGGCGTTGCTATCTAGTGTGAGATCCGGCACAACCTGTGTATGCGAGGAACATTGAACGCCCACCACCCAACTACAAGAGGTATAGATCCTCATGAGCCCCCGCAGTTGCGGGGGCTCATGAGGATCTATGCCTCTAGCTGAAATATGGATCCACGTTCCATTTGACGTTTGTGATCCTTTGACGTTGAAGTTAGGATGATTGAATTGCAGGGGGAGGGGGGGGGGGGGGGCTCATGAAGATCAATTCCGCCTCTTGCTGAGACTAGTCTCTACCCATGTTCCTTGGGGCGGTTGTGGATTTTGGTCGTTGAATTGAAGGCCCACTATCGCCGTAACTGTTCAAAGATACACTTCTGTAACAGATGGTTACGAAACGCTGCACTACACAGGACAATCCAGTTCAGCACACGTCGTCTGTATACCAAGTAATCTGACAATGACTCCGCTCCGTTCTAGAAATACAACGCTTTCAGTACGAGGTACAGCTAAAAATAGATTGACACACTTACGGCAGCGCAGAATAAATAAGTACGATTACGCGTGTGCTTTTGCTGCGTGTCCAAACTGCTGTTAAAGTTCATTAGGTGTGTCGTCGACAAGTCATAACAAACACAAATGGTGTTGAAATGTGTCTTCCGATTTATGTGTAATGGTACTTTAACTCATTCAGCCCGACGGTCGTATTTCCCAATTTTTGGAAGCGTCAGTCATCTAATGCAGGAGATGGATCGATCATGATAATTCAAGGGCAGTGCCAGATTAGCTTGACGCCTGTCGGCGCCGGCCCAAGCTGATCCGCGGCACTGCACTACCTTTGAATTATCATGGTCGACCCGCCGCTCTCCTGCTGTAGTGCGTCAGTACTGAATGGGTTAGCTCTAAGAATCCCCACTGGCAAGGGAAGGGATAGGCCGACTAATATCAGCAGATAATTTTTTTATGAATACTTTAGAGTTTTTGGCCGGCGCACGTGCCACTGCAGACTCTGTGACTGTGCCACATTCGTCTTCCGTGATAAGCTTCAAAGGCATGCATCCACAAGGGAAGGAATAGCCAGCAACTGCCATACGCGGCACAGACAACATTCCAGACATCTCTAAGAGTCAGTAAGAGGCATAAATCTGTGCCTCTTGGAGATGAAGTAAAACTGAAGTCGCATCCACAAGGGAAGGAATAGCCAGCAACTGCCATACGCTGCACAGACAACATTCCAGACATCTCTAAGAGTCAGTAAGAGGCATAAATCCTCATGAGCCCGGAGGGCTCATGAGGATCTATGCGTCTTGGAGATGAAGTAAAACTGAAGTCGCATCCACAAGGGAAGGAATAGCCAACAACTGCCATACGCGGCACAGACAACACTCCAGACATCTCCAAGAGGCATAGATCCTCATGAGCCCGGAGGGCTCATGAGGATCTATGCCTCTTGGAGATGAAGTAAAACTGAAGTAAATCTGTTGCCGCAAGTGTTTTCGCGTGAAAGGAAAACAGAAAATAGAGGTCGAAGACACTTTAAGTATGAAACATGAAACACGACGTTATATAACCCCTTTACTGTCGAGGAACACTGAAAACCACCCCACTGTAAGAGACATAGATCCTCATGGGCCCCCGCAGTTGAGGGGCTCATGAGGATCTTTGCCTCTTGCTGACACCACTTTGCATGGATCTCTCGGAGATGTTTGGAGCATTCGTCTATGCTTCTGATGCAGGTTGGTTATTGTCTATTTAGCTTATACCAATGTCAGCATGATAACAAAAACTCGGACATAACAGCGCATTTTTAAGGTCTCGACAGCCCTCTTTCTATGTAAATGACTTCGTTTATAACAAATTTTGGATATAACAACAAGAAAAGCTGGGTCCCCTGTTGATTCAGTTGTTGTATCCGGAGTGTACTGATATTCGCCGTGATCTCGCTCTCGTTCGTCGTCGTTCGTTGCAAACGAAGCCTTACTAAAGTATTGACGCTTGGAGCCGGTCAGGGGCACACAACTCTTCAATTCCCCCCCCCCCCCTTTTACCATCCTGTTTCACCCCGTTGTACTTAATGATTACTTTGTTTTAACCCATTCAGCCCTGACGCACTACAGCAGGAGATGGATCGACCATGATAATTCAAGGGTAGTGCCAGATTAGCTTGGCGCCTGTCGGCGCCAAGCTAATCTGGCACTACCCTTGAATTATCATGGTCGATCCATCCCCTGCAAACTGTGTATAGTCGTTAGATGACGCCTCCAAAATTTGGGAAATACGTGCGGCGGGCTGAATAGGTTAATAGTTTAACCGGCTGCTTCTAAAGTTGCCTTTTACTATCAGACTCCAAATATCAGTCAGAGATCTTTTTTTTTAAATTATATATTTTGTTATTTTTTTTTTATGATGTTACGTGGCAGTCGTTGTCTTATGATGATGCAATCACACCAGACACACTCACGTAGGGTTCTTGTAAAAGAAACCTCACTCAGTTGCAACTCGTCACACGTGGCGCCACAAGGTTGTAGACCACATTGGAGTAACAGTTCGAAGAGTACTTTATTCACGTGATGCACTATCTCCCACAAATGCATCCACACTTTGATACACTGTCTAGTATACAATGCATCCACAATTTTGATGCACTCTATCTCTCAGTCATACAATGCACGCACATACTTCCTGACACCCTCTTTTATACTATTACAGATTTCCAGAACAATCCGGCAAATTACACAACTCAACCAATCAGAAAAGAAAACGTAACCAAAACTCATTAATATTCATTACAAAGAACACTCTAGAACTATCTACAATCTTCCATCAAAAACTAGTTGCATTCCGGCCGTAAATGTTGCCGAAATGTAGCCAACATGTGTACTACAGAACTTTGACGTTATATTTGAGGTCACTAGAACGTTCGCGCCTCTTCAGTCCAGAACCTTCCAGCTTAATTTAGGTCGGACTTTGCGACATGGTTAGCAAAATGTACAACATTCTAGCCACACAACAAAACAATCGATCGCGGAATTCTCCATTTAAAAGAAAACGAATCATACTAAAAAAAGGTAGGCGATTCTGGTCCAGAACAACTCAACTGAACATCGGACCCCTCATATGATCAACACACACACGCCCTTAAAAGAACAACACAACCACAAACGTAACATTAGAGTTGTTCTAGTTTTAACCGCTTCGCTGCCAGTGATCACGGATTTCGCGTATGAGAAGCCGCTGCACCCGGCACTGATCGACATTCGCGTAAGGAACACAAGCCAGGCTAAGTGGGACGAACAAATTGTGCGCGCAGAACACGGGGACCAACAAGAGACATAAATTCTCATAAGCCCCCGCGACTGCGGGGGCTCATGAGGATTTATGTCTCTTGCAGATGGGTAGCGTTCGCCTTGCCCCGCCATTTCATGGGGTTAAAGACACAGTTATTTCAATTTCCCTCAAAGACAGGCTTTTTCAGAGCTGGAAATCCGCATCATATACTTTCATGCGAATCATTCCTAAAAAAAAAAAAAAAAAAATGAAAATGTACATTGCAATCAGTTTGTCTTTCGCTGCATTTCTAGAACACTGGATGAAACATGCCAGCGTCTGTCCATGCAGCAAGCAATCAATCATCGAGCCGAGTTCTGTCGAAGACGGATGGCCCGCGCACGGCAGTGCGCCGGCTACCTGCGACCGAACTCGGCCCGATGACCTTTTCAGTTGCTCACCAGTGATTTTTTGGGTCGAGTCATCATGCCGCCATCTCAGATTAAGACTAGGAAATGGCGTCAACGTCTCCTTCTCACGTACGGCATCTCGGGCCTGTTCATGTCTTATTGATGCGGAGATCCGCACAGAAATCAATCAGCCCACGCAGCACACAGGCGGAGGATTGCAACTGAGCTTACCTTAGTTTGGTGGGACACGTGTATCAGTGATTTGAAATTCCCAACACCGAAAGAAATGGACGTCTGTGTTGCACTTGTCCTTTCCAAGCGTGTGGTTTTTTTTTTCTTTTCTTAATTTGATGGAATTTCTTTGCATTTTACGAACCTGACAGTCACTGACCTGGTTTGGAGTTTACCTTAGGTTTGGAGTGACCTGCCTAAAGTGATATATGAAAATTGAGGTGTAACTTGCAGTATCAGTGATTTAAAATCGAGTTTGCATTAGATATGTGTGACTTGCATAATTAGTGATGTTAGGCTTTGTGATTTGCAAGATTCAAGATTACATTTACGAATAGATACCCAGTAAGCAAAGGTCCTCTGCAGCTACTGGGTATTTGAAACTGAAATTTTTAAGAGTTTTGCCTTAACACAGCCCATGCAGTTATTACTAACTCATTCAGCCCCGTCACACCACAGCAAGACATAGATCGAGCATGATAGTTCAGGGGTGGTGCCAGAATAGCTTGGTGCCTATAGGCGCCAAGCTATTCTGGCACCACCTTTGAACTACCACTGATTCTCTCTCTGTCTCTAGAATTGTAATACAGTCGTCCCGCTTCAGAGGGCAACTTCAAATTTGGGGATTTCGGCCGTAGTGGGGCAGAATGCGTTAACTCTTTCTACCCCAAATACACCACAACAAGATAAGGATCGACCATGATAGTTCAAGGGTGATGCCAGAATAGCTTGGCGCAGGGCCTATGCCGGCGCCAAGCTATTCTGGCATCACCCTTGAACTATCATGGTCAATTTGTGTCCTGCACAGCAATGCAGTCTTCAGAGGACAACGGCAAAATTTGGGGATTTCGGTGTTGGGGTAGAATGAGTTAATTAAATAATAACGCACACAAAATATTATATGTGAGTGTGCAGCGATATCCTTTACGCCGGCCCACTTTTACCGCCCCAGACCCAAACCGGCTAAACTCAGCATGCTTGCACACATACATACATGCATGCGCGCCGGAACACAGGCCAGCTGTTATCATCACTGTGAGTCACAATTGAGCTCACTCTCACCGAAGCCCAACCGCTGATCCGTAGACGCATGCAGACACACATATGCACGAATGCATGCATTTACACAGGCCAGTAGCTATCACTATACTGTGTGAGTAATAATATTGTCATTACATATGGCGCATCACTATCACTTTACCTTAGGCTGTGTATGACCTTTATCTCATTTTAGACGTGCCGCCTCCGGATACGCGGCTTAAAGCACGTCTCAAATGAGTTAAACAGTGATTTGAAAATTAAATGTACCTCTATAGTGCTTTGAAACTGAGTTTCTCTTATGTTTTGCATGATAAACCGGGATTTACAAACTGAGGCTTAGCACGAATTGCAAACAGTTATATGAGATTTGCGTTTACCTTTGGTTTTGTCTAACTTCCATAATGGAAGTCAATGGTATAGTATCAGTACTGTTCATCACCGTCCCGGAGCTAATCTAATGCAGAGGCGGATCAGTTATCTCCAGTTGAAGGGGAGGGGGGGGGGCAACTCTTTGTTTTGGACCTTCGACTTGACACAGAAAGGCCCTCAGGTCCAGGACCTTGCTTTCACAGTGGCCAAAAAAATAAAAAAAGCAGAAGAGGGGTGGGGGGGAGAGACACACCAAGCGTGCGTGTGAGGACCTGTGGCATTTCAACTCTCACCACTGGCCATGCATGCCAAAATAGCGAAAAGCGGAGAGGGAAGGGGAGTGGGGGGGGGGGATATCCAAAATCGCAGACCAACACCTGTCTAAACTCATAGAAGGGGCTTTGATATATCATTTAAAAATATTTTGGGCCTGTTTTTAAGAGGTGTGGGGGAGGGGGGTCCGGAACCCCTAGGATCCACCCTCCCCCCCCCCCCCCACACACACACATACACCCCACCCCTGATCCCCAGGTCCGCCCCTGTGCAACGTTAGTTCAGCGAATGCACCTGCACCTTCGCATAAAAGCACTTGCCAGATGACAATGAGGTTCAATGAAATCGCATACACACAGCACACAATGAGACAATCTGACAGCACCACCAATAGAACACTGCACACAGATTCTTATCGACCCGGACTCCAGTTTCCAACGAAAGGACGCATACGATCGAACAGGCGGAAAATTGCGCTCAGTGCAATATTCTACAAGCGTCCAGGTCTGTGATGTTGGACCTTACGGCGAGAAGCCGTAAGGTAAAAATATCACAGACCAGTACACGTCATTGTACCTCAACCTCAGACCGACAACCTGCTGTGTTCAACGGCAATGAAATTTAAAAATATGTTAAAACGATCAGTCAGCCGGAACTGTGTGCTAGTCTGTGATTTTGGACCTTACGGCTTTCAGCCGTAAGGTCCAAAATCACAGACCAGCACACATCAGAATACAATTAAGGTCGGACATAACAAAAGATGGACAAAACAGCTTTTTTTTTTTTTTTTCAAAGGTCTCGCCCACGCTCTTTCTATGTCAATGTCTTCGCTTAGATTCGTATTATAACAAACTTCGAATACAGCCAAGGAAGTTAGGTCCCCAGGCAGTTTTTTGTATTAGTGTCTGCTGTATTCTACGCGGCAGTCATCTCCCAATTTATGCCTCGACCTCCACCACCCCCACCCACCCCAACCCACCATTCTCCACCCCATCTTCATCTTCTTGCCCAACACTGACCACTTTACGATCAAATTATGAAATGTCAGTCGCCTCGCTTGTAGGTCATTCTGCGTATTTCTTGTCAGCGTATCCCGCGCACCTACAAAACATGAACGGAATTGGATGGGAAAAGGTTTTCATGCTGCGTGAACAGTTTGAGGGTCCAACTGAACGCATTTTATGCCACTGAAGAATCGCTACGGATACAGCCAAACCTGTTTTGAGCGACGAGAAAAAGTGAACACCACACAACGACTGCAAGAGGTATAGATCCTCATGAGCCCCCGCAGCCGCGGGGGCTCATGAGGATCTATGCCTCTTGCTGACACCACTTTGTATCCACGTTCCTTGCACGACTGGGGCTATTTGGGGCCGATTTGACGAGGAGCTCACAGACACAGTATTCGTTCACTGGAGTTGAAGGGGTTAATTCAGTCGGGACTTTACTGTAATCAAGAATCAAGCATTGCCTGTACGTGGACATCGAAAGGGTTCAGTCAATTTAATCTCTTTAGAAGTAAAGCCATGCAGAAAAAGCTTATTCGGCAGTTTCCGCATCCGTTATTATGAACTCATATTGATTTCTTTCTTCTTTTTTTTTTTCTTTTTTTTTTATTTATTCAGCGACTCCCACGAAGAAATGTTTAATTACAACAGCACAAGGGAAGCGCCAGATTAGCTTGGCGCCTGCCCGAAAGGCGCCAAGCTAATCAGGCACTACCCTATTGAAATTGAAATTGCAATTAACTATTTCCGCCAGACGGCGCCAAGGTAATCTGGCACTACCCCTGAATTATCACGGTCGATCCATCTCCTGCCATAGTGCATCGTGGCTAAATGGTTTATGGACCCATTGATATTCTGGTTACTGGCTATGGCAGTTATGTGCCGCAAAATAGTCATGACTGAAACCAGAATAGCCGTTTCTGTATTGGGAACTAAGACAGGCAAGCACACAATTACAGCGGTACATGTTTTGTGCAACCACATTTTTGGACGAAAGAATTCTTAAAAGACGGGTGCTCTTGCAAGTCTTGAAGCGCTAAAAGCGTCACCTGTCATTACAGACCATCGTTTAGGGAGGGGTGGGCGGGGGAGGGGGGGTGATGGGGGGGGGGGGGGGGGGAATCTGCCCTAATATCGTGTTTCGTGGTTGGTTTTTTTTTTTTTTCGGTTTTCGAGATTGCAATGCTTTCATCGTCGTGATCCGGGAAAGAATGGGAAACGTGAAACGTTACAGCCCGAAATAGATTTTCGTGACCGGTGAAAACTGTGGTTTTGTCGTGAAACGTGAAAGTCTGTTAAATTGTAGTCAGAAATCTCACGACCCCCCCCCCCCCCTCCCCCCTCCCCATGTCGTTTGATTTTCCCGCTAGTTGAGAAATGCTGTGCGCCAGCAACCTGCAAACCAAACATCGAATTTGTTGTTGTTGTTGCAGTTGTTGGTGGTGTTTTTGTTCTTGTCGTTGTAGTAGTAGTTGTTCTTGTCTGTTTGTTGTTATTGTTGTTGTCCTGTTTGTTTGTTGTTGTAGTTGCTGTTCTTGTTATTTTTGATGATTTGTCGTTTGTTTGTTGTTGCTGTTGTAAGTTGTTGCTGCTGCTGCTGCTGCTGCTGCTGCTGCTGATGCTGTTTTAATATTGTTCTTTTAAGGACAGTTCACTATGGACTATCTTGAACAGTTCATTGCAAATAGTCACAGTGGCCGCCATGGCCGCACTAAAGCTGAGCTCCCAGTTGAAACCATCACCATAACAAGCTAAAATTTCCCAGTCAACAAACAACCACCGGTCCGACGTCCGCCGTCGTTGGCCCGCGCGCAGGTACGGCCGACGTCGCACTGAGGAGCTTTGGCTCACCGGCAAGTGGTTTCTTTTCAAGCAGACTGTTTATCGTGACTGGCTAGGCGGATATTTGTTCTCCATCTTTCTGTCTCTGGGATATTTTCACGCTGGCACTCACTTCAACTGTCATAATAACATAGTGTGTGGCCCCATCAGCCATTCATTCTGCCAAAGGCGTAGATTCGCATGAGCCACTGCGGCGAGCAAAATCAATGGCTCTTGCGGGTGAAAAGTGTTGGTTGAAAGCCCGTTCATTAACTCCTTAACTGCTACAATATTCTTGTGCCAGCTAGTCCAATGCGCACGTTCATATACATGTAAGATGAGCAAGAGTAGAATGATTCTTGGAGAAATTGACCTATGCATAGTGACCCGGAAGTCAAAGCGGAAGTCAAACCGCGACATTACTCGTGAATAGACTAACTGTGTTTACTATGGGCTTACTTTTGTCTAGTTAGGGACTGGATATTCTCCAGCGGATAGAGGGCGCCTGGGGGTAGTCCCTATTGCTTCATGCAGTAGGTGTTCAGTGGAAGGCTCAAAATGATAGGTCTGTCATTCCTTCTCTCCCACTACCCTCTCTTTCTAGATCTAGTAAGCGATGCAGTCACAAAAAGGGCAGCAAAATTACGCCCCTTGGAGCCGTACTCTGATTGAGTGCATTTTTGGCTTTGGGCGACGCCTTTGTTTAAAAGTAAAAAATAATTACACCACAAAATAGTCGGGTTACGCCGTATGCCTACCTGACGAGCCCTCCCCCTTCCCCCCCCCCCCTTCCCCCCCCCCCCTCCCCCCCCCCCCCTTTCAGTGGATTGCGGGGCGCCTCGGGGTAGTCCCTATTGCCTTATGCAGTAGGTGTTCAGTGGAGGGCTCAAAATGATAGGTCTGTCATTCCTTCTCTCCCACTACCCTTTCTTTTTAGATCTAGTAAGCGATGCAATCACAAAAGGGCAGCTGATGTCCTGATGACACAATGCAAGCTTACCAGGCTGGAATTCCACGGCATTAGCACAACAGAGCATTCTCAGAATTGAAATGAAAAATTATATATATTGTTTGTTTGTTGAGAAAACAACAAATATTTTCTGCGTGTGGCATCCTTTTCCTGCACTACCTATAGCCTAGTGACCTACGCGCGACCTTTGACGTATATTTTCTTATAGTTTAAAACAGCACGGAAAAACCCCGTAGCATTCTGGCCAATCCTTGAGTGGGAGGTATGCTGTAATTGGTCACGTGATTTTCAATTTTCGCATCCCGTTTGTGGGTCTGCATAGGAGATTGCCGCTACTTCCACCTCCGTCGCATAAGTCAGATCAGAAAATACCTCACTACCGAAGCTGCCACCAAACTTGCTGTCTCTCTCATCCTATCTCGCATAGACTACTGCAACTCTCTCCTTTCCGGCCTCCCTCACTCCACCACTTTCACTCTCCAGCGCGTCCAGAACAATGCTGCCCGCCTCGTCCTCAGAAAGAAAAAATACGACCACATCACTCCCCTGCTCAAACTCCTTCACTGGCTCCCCATCCCCCAAAGCATCCAATACAAGATTCTATCTCTCTGCTACAAATCCCTGAACAACTGCGCTCCTGTCTATCTCTCCAACTTACTTCACCCCTACACTCCTCCCCGCTCCCTCCGCTCCGCCTCCGACCCTCTCCGCCTCCACATCCCCCGCACCAAACTCAGCACTTTCGGCCCCCGCTCCTTCTCTGTATACGGCCCATCCACCTGGAACACTCTCCCACTCTCTCTCCGTCAGAAACACTCTCTCTCTCCTCCTTCCAGTCAGAGCTCAAAACTCACCTCTTTCAACAGCTCTAGCACTATATCACCATACTCCCCACCCCAAGCTGACTGTCGTAATGTATTTCACTATTTGTGGTACGTGAGTCGTTGTCTAAAGCGTGCGCATGCGTGCGCGAGTTTTCAGTGCGCGCTTAGAGTTATAATTATTATAAGATAAGCGCATTATAAATACCGTTATTATTATTATTATTATTATTATTATTATTATTACTAACCATACCGCTCGGAAGCCGGACGGAGAAGATGCATAGTTACGGTATCACCAGTAGCAGTTAACCCCTTTACTTCCGACACCACACTACCGCAAGAGGTATAGATCCTCATGAGCTCTCGCAATTGCGGGGGCTCATGAGGATCTATGCCTTTTGCTGAAACCACTTCGCATCCATTGTCCATGGGACGACTGGCGCTCTTTCGCGTTGAATTTACACAGATCTCAGACGTGCAATGTACGATCAGTGGCGGTGAAGGGGTCAATGGGCAAAACGACGTAGCGGTTCCTGATAATCTATGTCCTGTATCCAGCAGGGTCGCCGGCAACTATTTGGTTAACCCTTTCAGCCCCAAGGTCCCATTTCTCAAATGTTGGAGGTGTTGCCTAACGACTTGGTACCAGTTGCAGGGGATGAATTGACCATGATAATTCAAGGGTAGTGCCTGATTAGCTTGGCGCCTGAAGGCGCCAAGCTAATCTGGCACTACCATTGAATTATTATGGTCAATCAATCTCCTGCTGTAGGGACTCTGGGCTAAATGGGTTAATTCCGCCAACGGTCTGAAAAGGTCGTGGTTCGATTTACATCTAAAGTGAATCGTGAGAAAATATAAAAGCATAAAACGAAGACAAAACAGCAGGAGGTTGCGAGAATCTAAGCCTCCACCTTGAAAGTGTCACTCCAATATACATCTGTTTCTCAGGGGGAAAAAAAGTCAACACGTTTTAAACGTCTGACTCAGTTTTGATAGATTTATGAGGCCAAGACCATGGCACGCAGCGCTACTTTCTTTGTTGTGAATGTTTGCAGGCTAATGATTGGCTCGTGTACACTCTTAAATTTGTCCGCAGGCTAACGATTGGCTGATGCACGGTCTTAAAACATGTTTAAGGGATAATGATTGGCTGATGCACGATCTTAAAATGTTTGCAGGCTAACGATTGGTTGATGTACGGTCTAAACCCCTTCACTGACAGTGTACGCTGAAGTTGTGTTTTGAAAAAAGATTTTAAGATCATGGTCAAAAATCTCCAGCCGTCAGAGGAACATAGATATAAAGTAGTTTCGGTAAGAGGTATAGATCCTCATGAGCCCCCGCAACCGCGGGGCTCATGAGGATCTATGCCTCTTGCAACTGAGTGGCGTTCAGTCTTCCTCGGCAGTCAACGGGCTGTCATGTGCGCAGGCTAATGACTGGCTCGTGTAGGTCGTTGACATGGCTGGCCGACGTCACGACGACGATGATTAATTTTATGCTCGTACTGTGCCACGCTAAAACTCTCTCAGTCTCTCTCCCGGCGAGTTGAACAATCTCAACTTTTGCATACATCGACAACGGGGAAGTTCTCCAACTTTGCTTCAACGAAAAGCCCTATTGCGACTATGGGTATGGACTACCTTAACCCATTCAGCCCTGTCGCACCACAGCAGGAGACGGGTCGACATGATAATTCAAGGGTAGTGCTAATCTGGCACTACCCTTGAATTATCATAGTCGATCCATCTCCTGCAACAGGTACATAGTCGTTAAATAACGCCTCCAAAATTTGGGAAGTACGTGCGCCGGGCTGAATGAGTTAAGCTGTTCAGTCGGCTAGGTGACGAAGACTGTGTTTCTGCGATCTTCGTTAATTCAACACAGCAAACATATCTGTCCCAGGAAGGTGTTGTATTCAAGGTTGTGTCAGCAAGAGGCATAGATCCTCATGAGCCCCCGCAACTGCGGGGGCTCATGAGGATCTATACCTCTTGCAGTTGGGTGGCGTGCAGATTTTCTCGGCACTGAACGGGGTTAATTATAAACCCTTGGCTGTTCTGACCATAACGTTCGACGGACATGACGTGTAGACGTAGCCTAGACATTTAGGGTGGATTCAAATTTCAACGCACAGATTGACCAATAAAGTCTCAAGGCCACTATGGAGAGGACTGGAATACGTGTGATCAATAAGATCATAAAGATACCGTCCAGTAAATATAACGACCAAAATAGGCTCAAGGCCGCCACCAGAGGGGGACACCATAGTCGTGATCTGCAAAAGATCATCAGGATATCGCCCAGTCAAATAAAGATCTAAATAAAGATTACAGGTTAATCTGTCGCGATCAGCATCCACCACTGAATGCCAGCTCCCCTTGGGGCACAACCTGCCGTAGCCACTAACCTCCCCCTCCCCCGCACCCCCCTCCCCCCTCCTCGTCCCCTCAACCCTTTTCCTCCCTCTCTACACACACACCTACCAAAGGATGAAAAATGCCGTCTGCTACTTAAACTTTTGGCGTAAACAGTGCCGGTGTCTGCAAGCATCTCCAGTAGCAACACGTCTACGAGCCCACGAAGGCCGCAGTGGGCCGGCGGCCGTTTTGGGCCCGAGGACCATTGCTTGCTGAAATAAAAGAGTTAAGAGGGTGGTGCTGGTTGTACAGAGTATCCATTAGATAACATGTTTTATCGTCGGTTTACAAGCAGCGCATCCGGTTATATGCATAGCCAGTTACTCTTGGCGGTTAATTCATTCGAGACGTGCCGCATACGGTTACGCGGCGTGTATCCGTATGCGGCACGTCTCGAATGAATTAACAGACACACCCCTTGTCTTTTTTCCTTCTACAAAAGCATGAAAATCTGAGATACTTGTACATGGGAGGAACAGCAATGACTGACACGTATATCGATCGCCAGTCTTGTCTCTCTGTGTGCCGCTGGTCTGTGATGTTGGATCCTACGGCCTTAGGCCGTAAGGTCCAACAACACTGACCCCCCCCCCCCCCACACACACACACACACACACACACACATGTTGTTACGCGATCGGTTTACATCTTACAAACCTAAAGTATACATAATACCGCGTATGTGCACAAATATCGACATGCTAGTTTTTGAGTAAGACCATAGATATGGTGACTCGGCACTCTGTTGACAGCCTGTAAATTTTATGTGGCACAGCTGTATCGGTCGATTAGTTTATATGCTCGTACAGTTATGGGATAAGGTTCGCTTGTGTATTCCTAACTAGTAGTTATACCAGCCTCAAAAGATAACTAACATACAGATAAACTGAAGATAGCATTGATATTCTTCTGTCTCTCTCCCCATCCCACCCCATCCTCTCTCTCTCTCTCTCTCTCTCTCTCTCTCTCTCTCTCTCTCTCTCTCTCTCTCTCTCTCTCTCTCTCTCTCTCTCTCTCTCTCTCTCAGGACATGATTGAAGAAAGGTCTATAAACCTAATCATTATTTTATCTTTGGGAAATAAAGTTTCATTTATCAATTATACATGTATTATATGTCTCTTTCTGTGCCTACTCTAATTACAATTTTATTCCGAGTTAATCCTGTTCTCCTGTTCATTTATCATTTGAACTACGTAGCTCGGTGTGTGTGTGTGTGTGTGTGTGTGTGTGTGTGTGTGTGTGTGTGTGTGTGTGTGTGTGTGTGTGTGTGTCTGTGTGTGTGCATCTATGATTATGTCTGTTAATGTGAAAAGTGTTGTCAATTGTTTGCAAGTGTAATGTTTTACATATATGCATGTGTACGTTTATATTCCGTGTGGATCTTCTTGTATGTGAATAGTCTTGTAGTTGTTAGCAACGGCAGGTTTGTAAAATGGCTATACGGTCGACGACGATGTCAATACCTCAACCGTTGTAAGATAAAGTTTCATTGATTCATTGATTCTCCTCCCTCCCTCTGTCTCTCAGGTGGCGGATGTGTGTGTGTGTGTATGTGTGTGTGTGTGTGTGTGTGTGTGTGTGTGTGTGTGTGTGTGTGTGTGCGTGTGTCTGTGCGTGTGCATCTGTGATTATGTCTGTTAATGTGAAAAGTGTTGTCAATTGTTTGCAAGTGTAATGTTTTACATATATGCATGTGTATGTTTATATTCCGTGTGGATCTTCTTGTATGTGAATAGTCTTGTAGTTGTTAGCAACGGCAGGTTTGTAAAATGGCTATGTCGACGACGATGTCAATACCTCAACCGCTCCGGGTACTCCGGTTCTTCCACCCCCCCCCCCCCACCCCCCACCCCCCACACTTTGGTACCGGTCTCAGGCCACTTTACAAATTTCAAATACAAGCGATCAAAAATCTCTGTAACTTCAGTAGCTGACTGGCCCTTCGTTTGTCTTGTACTGTGTTTGTCTTAAATGGCGTAAAATCCGTGTCTGTTTCGTGAGTGTGTGAGGGTTTCAGGCGCGGCGCTTTGAGTCGATTTCCCCAAAATTGAGAAAAAGCGCCTATATAATAACAGTATTATTATTATTATTATAAGTTTCATTGATTCATTGATTCTCCTCCATCCCTCTGTCTCTCAGGTGGCGGATGTGTGTGTGTGTGTGTGTGTGTGTGTGTGTGTGTGTGTGTGTGTGTGTGTGTGTCTGTGCGTGTGCATCTATGATTATGTCTGTTAATGTGAAAAGTGTTGTCAAAGTGTTGCAAGTGTAATGTTTTACATCTTCTTGTATGTGAATAGTCTTGTAGTTGTTAGCAACGGCAGGTTTGTAAAATGGCTATGTCGACGACGATGTCAATATCTCAACCGTTGTAAGATAAAGTTTCATTGATTCATTGATTCTCCTCCCTCCCTCTGTCTCTCAGGTGGCGGATGTGTGTGTGTGTGTGTGTGTGTGTGTGTGTGTGTGTGTGTGTGTGTGTGTGTGTGTGTGTGTGTGTGTGTGTGCGTGTGCATCTATGATTATGTCTGTTAATGTGAAAAGTGTTGTCAAAGTGTTGCAAGTGTAATTTTTACATATATGCATGTGTATGTTTCCCGTGTGGATCTTCTTGTATGTGAATAGTTTTGTAGTTGTTAGCAACGGCAGGTTTGTAAAATGGCTATGTCGACGACGATGTCAATACCTCAACCGTTGTAAGATAAAGTTTCATTGATTCATTGATTCTCCTCCCTCCCTCTGTCTCTCAGGTGGCGGATGTGTGTGTGTATGTGTGTGTGTGTGTGTGTGTGTGTGTGTGTGTGTGTGTGTCTGTGCGTGTGCATCTATGATTATGTCTGTTAATGTGAAAAGTATTGTCAAAGTGTTGCAAGTGTAATGTTTTACATATATGCATGTGTATGTTTATATTCCGTGTGGATCTTCTTGTATGTGAATAGTCTTGTAGTTGTTAGCAACGGCAGGTTTGTAAAATGGCTATGTCGACGACGATGTCAATACCTCAACCGTTGTAAGATAAAGTTTCATTGATTCATTGATTCTCCTCCCTCCCTCTGTCTCTCAGGTGGCGGATGTGTATGTGTGTGTGTGTGTGTGTGTGTGTGTGTGTGTGTGTGTGTGTGTGTGTGTGTGTGTGTGTGTGTGCGTGCGTGCGTGCGTGCGTGTGTCTGTGTGTGTGTTTGTGTGTGTGTGTTCGCGCATACATGTTTTGGAGTTGATATTGACTTTTATGGTGTGCAACCAGCAAACTTAAGACAGGTGGTGGGAGTTTGCCGTGGGGCTGGGGATGGACAGACTGACAGAGAAGAAATGTAGTCTGCAAATAATCTGTCCATTTTTGACACCTGGTTTGTTAAACCCATGTCGAGAAAGAGGCTGAACACGACCCAACTGCAAAACACATAGATCCTCAGAAGCCCTCGCTGTCGCGTGGACTCACGCGGATCTGTGTGTCTTGCTGACCGCTGCGGCCTCTGTCACCCATGTTAGACAGTTAAGGCTCTTCGACTTCACTCATTCAGCCCAGACACACCACAGCAAGACATGGACCGAGCATGATAGTTAAAGGGTGGTGCCAGAATAGCTTGGCGCCCATAGGCGCCAAGCTATTCTGGCACCAGCCTTGAACTACCATGCTCGATCTGTCTTTAGAATTGTAATACAGTCCTTCAGAGGGCAACCTCAAAGTTTAGGGATTTCCGGGTCCTGGTGTAGAACGTGTTAAAGCAATCTTCTCGATGGCGGGCTTTGGCCGTTGCTAAAATACGCCGATACAAAGGGTTATCAATATTGTCTTGCTTCAACTAAGACTTGTATACCTTTTTTTTTTTTTTTTTTTTTTTTTTTTTACAATCTATGTGAGTAGTCACGCGTACCCGATGTGTTTCCACTACTTTTCAAGTTGAGCCGTAGCAAACGGAACTCTCCTGCGTACTAAGAAGAGCCGAATAGACTGACTACCAGTTTAGGTCATGTGTTTCCACTACTTTTCAAGTTGAGCCGTAGCAAACGGAACTCTCCTGCGTACTAAGAAGAGCCGAATAGACTACCAGTTTAGGTCATGTGTTTCCACTACTTTTCAAGTTGAGCCGTAGCAAAGGGAACTCTCCTGCGTACTAAGAAGAGCCGAATAGACTGACTACCAGTTTAGGTCATGTGTTTCCACTACTTTTCAAGTTGAGCCGTAGCAAACGGAACTCTCCTGCGTACTAAGAAGAGCCGAATAGACTGACTACCAGTTTAGGTCATGTGTTTCCACTACTTTTCAAGTTGAGCCGTAGCAAACGGAACTCTCCTGCGTACTAAGAAGAGCCGAATAGACTGACTACCAGTTTAGGTCATGTGTTTCCACTACTTTTCAAGTTGAGCCGTAGCAAACGGAACTCTCCTGCGTACTAAGAAGAGCCGAATAGACTGACTACCAGTTTAGGTCATGTGTTTCCACTACTTTTCAAGTTGAGCCGTAGCAAACGGAACTCTCCTGCGTACTAAGAAGAGCCGAATAGACTGACTACCAGTTTAGGTCATGTGTTTCCACTACTTTTCAAGTTGAGCCGTAGCAAACGGAACTCTCCTGCGTACTAAGAAGAGCCGAATAGACTGACTACCAGTTTAGGTCATGTGTTTCCACTACTTTTCAAGCTGAGCCGTAGCAAAGGGAACTCTCCTGCGTACTAAGAAGAGCCGAATAGACTGACTACCAGTTTAGGTTATGTGTTTCCACTACTTTTCAAGTTGAGCCGTACCAAACGGAACTCTCCTGCGTACTAAGAAGAGCCGAATAGACTACCAGTTTAGGTCATGTGTTTCCACTACTTTTCAAGTTGAGCCGTAGCCCACGGAACACTCCTGCGTACTAAGAAGAGCCGAATAGACTACCAGTTTAGGTCATGTGTTTCCACTACTTTTCAAGTTGAGCCGTAGCAAACGGAACTCTCCTGCGTACTAAGAAGAGCCGAATAGACTGACTACCAGTTTAGGTCATGTGTTTCCACTACTTTTCAAGTTGAGCCGTAGCAAACGGAACTCTCCTGCGTACTAAGAAGAGCCGAATAGACTACCAGGTGTTTCCACTACTTTTCAAGTTGAGCCGTAGCCCACGGAACACTCCTGCGTACTAAGAAGAGCCGAATAGACTACCAGTTTAGGTCATGTGTTTCCACTACTTTTCAAGTTGAGCCGTAGCAAACGGAACTCTCCTGCGTACTAAGAAGAGCCGAATAGACTGACTACCAGTTTAGGTCATGTGTTTCCACTACTTTTCAAGTTGAGCCGTAGCAAACGGAACTCTCCTGCGTACTAAGAAGAGCCGAATAGACTGACTACCAGTTTAGGTCATGTGTTTCCACTACTTTTCAAGTTGAGCCGTAGCAAACGGAACTCTCCTGCGTACTAAGAAGAGCCGAATAGACTACCAGTTTACGTCATTCAGACTCAATAATTGAAGTTAACAATTTTGTCCAGCAAAGCATACTGAGAACATTTATATTGGAGATATTGCGAACTGTTGACCCCGGGCCTTCACTGCCTGAATTTGGTTTCAGAAACACAGCCTGCAAGCATTGGCCGCGGAAAGGTTAACGCTGCTGTGCAGCGGAATTAATTTAGATACTACAAGCTACCCAATGGGCCGAAGTCGGCCCGATGGCCTTTTGCGCATTGGGTATAAATAACCTAAAGGGAGGATCAAATTGGAAATACATCGTGTACCTGTAGCTGTCGACTGTTGTGGCAAATTAAATAGCTGTGCAGAGTCAAATGACCCAACCGTACCCAGCCCTTGATAAGATCTCTGAGAATTTACAAAATTTGTTTTTGAAATTTCCCTGCCGGCGGCAATTCCAATACTCTTTACTCAGCGTGCGCAGGCTTCTCGACAGACGACAATGTAATGCCATGTGACGGCCGCGGGATGTCGCGGCAGTCATTACGACAATCGTAAAACTGGACCGAGTTCCGACATAATGGCTGGCCGGCGAACGGTGTACCAGCACGGACTATCTAATGTCAGTTTCGTTGCCATGGATACACGACAGTTACCTGTAGAATGAAGGTGGTTTCCACCTCTGATAACACTGTGTGCCGGTCTGTGAGGTCCAAAATCGCAGACCAGCACAGATGTATATATATATATATATTAACTCATTCTACCCCAACACCGAAATCCTTAAATTTTGCCGTCGTCCTCTGAAGACTCCATTGCAGTGCAGGACACAGATCGACCATGATAGTTCAAGGGTGATGCCAGAATAGCTTGGCGCCCATAGGCGCCAAGCTATTCTGGCACCACCCTTGAACTACCATGGTCGATCCTTATCTTGCCGCTGTGGGGTGTCTGGGGTAGAAGGAGTTAAAAGATGACGGATGTCAGCCATGGATCAGTCTAGGCTGTGTATTATGAAGGAAGCTGAATTTGTTGAGGATGCAGGAGCTTTTTTTTAAATCTGCGAAATCGACTTACATCGCCGCCAGATGAACCCAACACGAACGCTCAGAATAAGGAACAATTGGACTAGGGACCTCTACAAGGTGTTTATTTTGTCCGGGCCACTAAGCGTAAGTTTAATTAAGAAACTGTAAAGTCACACAGTGCAAATCGATACCCATGCATACATAAGTTCCGAGCGACGACTGTTCGAACCTCTACCTCCTAGGTCGTTGATGTTTTGAAGTTTCGATCGTTTGGCTAGTGGCATGCACAACTCGGACAGCTCAAGGATAGCGCCTGGTCGATGTTGCTTGGTGTCTTGCCTGAATAATTAGCCGATGTGCGCTGCAATGAGTGAAAATGCTACAGGCAGCAAAAGTTCGTTTCTATGGTGTCGAAGCATGGGCTTTTCACATGGATGTGTCTCTGTCCAGTTAGTTTTATCGATGATGAATGATATAAATTCATTCAGCCCGAAGGCCGTATTTCCAAAATTTGGGAGGCGTCATCTAATGACAGTGCACCAGTTGCAGGAGATGGATCGACCATGATAATTCAAGGGTAGTGCCAGATTAGCTTGGCGCCGGCGCAAGCTAATCTGGCACTAGCCTTGAATTATCATGGTCGATCCATCTCCTGCTGTAGTGCGTCGGGGCTGAATGAGTTAATCATTACTGTGGAGAAGAAAATACCGCTGAATAGAGATAGACGCTTTAATCCTGGGTCCGCTGCCCACCTCAATAATGGTCTTTCACGAAAGGTAATTTCTCATTCTGGTGGTCGATCAAAACAGGTTCTGCTGTACTCTATAACTATGACTATATTGTAACATATTATAGCTGTGCGGAGGGTAGCAATTATTTACACCTGCATGCTGTGTTAACGACCAAAATCGTTGGGAGCTACGAGCGTTAATATTGTAATTACTGGTCACTGCTGTCGTTATATTAACAGCACTGGCTGTTGCTGCCGGTCTGTTACAAGCACCGATCCAGACCAAAAAGGTGACTGCCTTTTCTTTCGCTCGCTCCTGCACGTGCTTGCACACACTCTTGTCTCTCGTGTTCAGGTTTTTTCCGAGTCTCTCTCTTACGATTTTTCGTTGACGTCATTTTTACTTTTTCCGCACTTTTGTTCTTCCTTTTCTTTTATTTTACGTCACCTCCTTCAGTTGCCACATTCCTTCTGCCAATGAAGATAAGTAGCGGCTAATCTCTCTGTTTGTTTGTTTGTCTATTTTGACAAAGGGTATTTACCCGAAATATTAATAAATTGTGTTGTACCCGTCTTTTCTAAGCGTGTTTCTTTCTCCGTTGGGTACTTCGTTACAAGCACCGGTCTGCTGGTCACGGCTGCACTGGAATTCAGAAGACGGGCACAATAAGCAGATGATAATACACACAGGCAGTAATGACACAAGACTAATATGAAATTCACTGAAGGGGAATTTCAAATTACTCATGCGTCAACCGTCGCCTGTACGTGTCATAAATGAACTTGATGACAGAGGGCCAGAGTGTCGATTGTGTCATTACAACAATGGTGATGAACAGAAATGAGTCATCGATACGTCCGTAATTACAACATCCTGGAGAGACAGAAGAAGGAGAACAGAGCCATTGAGTCCCAGTAAGTAAAGGTCCTCGGACGGCCGCAGTGGGTGTGTGCGCTGGCTCACTGCAGCCGTCGTCTGCCCGAGGACGTTTTGCTTACTGGGGACAAGTCAATTTGCAACATGCTGACAAACATTTTGATGAGTGATGTATGATTGTGAACGAGTGTCAAATTATATAAGTATTGTGTGTGTGTGTGTGTGTGTGTGTGTGTGTGTGTGTGTGTGTGTGTGTGTGTGTGTGTTTGTGTTTGCGTGCATGTATGCAAGCGTGTGTGTCTGCATGTGGGTGTGTGGCAACATCTGTGTCTAGAATCGATCTCACATTATGCGAGTTCACGTTTCAGTGCGGTTGTTCAGGGTTTTATTCCACATGATTGTGCAGATCGTCGCTTCCAGAGTCAAAGGCGAGTCCTGTGAGGACAGAATTCGCTCAAAGGTAGTGCCTGATTAGCTTGAAATATCACGGTCAAGACACTACCCTTGAAATATCACGGTCTATTCAATTTCAACGAGTTGTAGGCAGTGGTAGTGCTCTTCAAACTAAATTGAAATGGCTACAAATTAATTTGTGGTCTAAATGAGAACAAATGAGAATGTGGTGCATTCATAGTGTGCGTGTACACACTCACACACACGTACACGCACACTCCCCCCCCCCCCCCAGCCCCACACATCACACATCACATCACATCACATCACATCACATCACATCGCATCGCATCGCATCGCATCGCATCGCATGCCTTGAAGCGGGCATACATAAGTAGTAATGATATTCGGGAGTATGTCTATAGCCAAGTAAGACCCAAACCACATTTTCAATAAAATCAGTGAATTGTAAACGTTAAAAATATGCCCGGCTGCATATATATTTGTATAGACGTACGCTAGTGTATTACAGAGAAACACAGCGACATCAATGCTGATTTTAATCGATGGATCGATACCGAGCAATAGCTAGACGGGTTTTAGTTTTGGTCGCAGCACTAAAACGAAATACAATGCGACTCGACTGAGAACACGCAAGAGGGTTTTTGTAAAACTAATACACCTACACCGCGGCACTAACAACGTGAAACAATGCGAAAGTGCTCAGAACACAAAGAGCGATTGTTCCGTTTTGTAAAACAAACAAAGTATCTGCCTCCGCTTTGTAAACCAAGTCTAACGGCAAACGCAAGGTCCTGATCGGTCGATAGTACCTTGTAACCCTTTTGGTGTCGGTAGCGATTTTTGGGTCGAGGTGATTCCTGCAGGAATCGCTACCGACACCCAAAGGGTTAAAAAGTAACTGAAGAGTGAAAGCACACTGTGTGACAAAAACGTCAATGGAAAATTCTAGTCCAGGACTGACGTCCTACCAATAGTGCTGTATTCAAACCAGTCTCATGCCAGCGCTGCATGATCTCAGTTCTGTTCCAATCCATTTTAGAGGTGCTGCTTACGGATACGCGGCAAATGACCGCGTGTCCGTATGCGGCATCATCTCAAGGGAGTTAACGAATGTCATATGCAAGAGGCATAAACCCTCATCAGCGGCCCCGCAATTGCGGGGGCTGGTGAGGATCTATGCCTCTTTCTGGTCCATTTGTGTTTGCCAGTGATTCTCACCAAGAAGAGGTGATCGTGTATTTGGTTTGCGAAACATGGTGCTTTCTTCTTGAATTCAGTTCTAACTCAGACTCCGAAAAGCCTAATCATTTTGATTCGATGGAATGTGAGCGCGCGCTCTTCTCGGTTTCGGTCCCCTTTTTCCAGCAGAGCGGTTTGTTTATAATTGATGTCATCGCGTCAAATACACTGTGGAAGGCAGTCACTGAATCAGCTCGCGCAGCTTCTTGTATGTAAGGACCAGCATAATGATAGAGGCAGAATTCTCATTTGCTTTCGCATCTGCGGGCGCCATGAGGATCTATGTTTATTCCAGACAGGAGGTGTTTATCATTGAGTGTATCTCGGACAGTGTGATAGTGGTCCTTTCTACAGATGAAAAAAGGCATAGATCCTCAAAAGTCCGCCACGCAAGTTGCAGGACCGTGACCCATGAGAATCTGTGCCTATGTTTTGCTTATTCCTGTTCACACAATTTTAATTTCCAGGCTGAGTGGGAGAAAGGGAGCGAGATGGGCTATTGTGGTTTGCAGTGAGTTTCAGCCATTTCTTTTGTTTTTCAGTTACCGTACATCAATGACCATATTATAAATGAACACACTTTTCCCCCCTCTTTTGTTCTGGTAAAGACAGTCGGGTTCACTACGGAATATACTTGAATCTGCTGAGGCACATAATTATAATTCTGAAAACTCAGAAATTTAAAAGCCAGGTTACAAATTTAAAATATATAATGACACAGTTCTAACTTAGACTCCAAAAAGCCTAATCATTTTCATTCGATGGAATGTGAGCTCGAGCTATTCTGTTTCTGTCCCCTTTTTTCAGCAGAGCGGTTTGTTTATAATTGCTGTCAACGCGTCTATTACACTATGGAAGGCAGTCAGTGAACCAGCTCGCGTAGCTTCTTGTATGTAAGGACCAGCATAATGATAGAGCCAGGCAAGAGGCACGATTCTCATGAGCTTTCGCATCTGCGGGCGCCATGAGAGTCTATGTTTATTCCAGACTGACAGAAGGTGCGTATCAGTGTATCTAATTCAGTGTGATAGTGGCCCTTTCTACTGATGAGAAAAGGCATAGATCCACAGGAGTCCGTCATGCAAGTTACAGGATCGTGACCCATGAGAATCTGTGCCTAAGTTTTGCTTTTTCAGTTCACACAATTTTAATTTCCAGGCTGAGTGTGGGAGGGGGAGGGAGATGCGCTTTGTGGTTTGCAGTGAGTTTCAGCCGTTTCTTTTGTTTTTCAGTAACCGTACATCAATGACCATATAAATAAACACACTTTCCCGCCCTCTATCGTTCTGTTAAAGACAGATTCGGGTTCACTACGGAATATACTTGGATCTGCTGAGGCACATATACGGGCAGAAATTTAAAAGCCAGGTTACAAATTACAAATATACTAAAATGGGCTTGGATAGGGCTATTATTTGGTTGAGGGCTGGGGACAGTACAAGGCCAGTCTTAAAGGTCGCTTTCATCGGAACTGCCGTCAGATGGTATGGCAGAAGGTTCTCTGTTCCGTCTGATGTGCACAGAGACAAATGAACCTATCAAGAAACATTCATTCCACCGTTACCGCATACTTTCACGAGGATAAATATATTCTTGTTTTTACATCAGACGGATGGCATTCACTGCCTAGCAATGTTCGCCCATAACCAAAGACAAAACTCCCCAAGAGGCATAGATCTTCATGAGTTCCGCGCAGAGTGCGGGGGCTTGTGAGAAGCTAAATGTACTGTATGTATCTTGGTGGCTAGTGTTGCCTCTATGCTGCTATGTTTACGCAGCCGGGATGAAATCGCGACCACCGAGCCCAAAACAAAACACCCATGGCTGTCAACACGTGCGATTCGACGACCGTCCCGGCACTGCGGCGTAGAATAGCCGTAGAATAGCGCGATGCTCATGCTCCCTTTAGGTTCACGGCAGTGCAAACTCCAGTTTGGAGACTAACTGAATTTAGCGAACCGTCCACCCATCAACACACTTTTACAACGCTACGCTACCAGCATCACTACGCGACAGCATCAGCAACAACAACAAAACAATAACAGCAAAGGCAGCAGTAACAACAACTGAACAGCGATAATTTTACCGCTCAACTTTTCGACTGTCAGTAGCGGCTTTTGTCGAGGTGATTCCTGCAGGAATCGCCTGGCCAAAGACATCTACCCACACTCAGAGGGTTAAGCGGCCATAAAAACTACTTCTGATCCTCAGCTGCGTTGGTTTCAGTACAGACTTATCCACCGAAAGCTACCAACGAAAAGATAGCTTTTTTTGAGAAAATTGTCAGATTCATCTGTCTGTACCTTTTGTGGAAATGATGAAGAAACCTTAACACACCTTTTCTGGAACTGTGGGCACGTCTAGTCCTTCTGGACAGATCTAATCGACTGGTTAAAAGATACATATAATCACTTTCCCACTCTCTCCCTGTCCGAGATATTTGTACTTCTTGGTAGACAGCAAAATAGTGTTACAGATAAGGTGTTTGACCTTCTTCTGTTATTGGCAAAATTTCACATATACAAATCAAGACTGCAAAATATTTTTTCCAAATATTGTGCATTTTAAGCAGATTCCTAAATACCGCTATTCTGTAGAAAAACAAACATACGTAATGAAAGGTAAATTAGAGATATTTAATCGTCATTGGTCTCTATATACAGAAATTACCTCGTAATTGTATTATTACTCTCTCTCTCTCTCTCTCTCTCTCTCTCTCTCTCTCTCTCTCTCTCTCTCTCTCTCTCTCTCTCTCTCTCTCTCTCTCTCTCTCTCTCTCTCTCTCTCTCATGCTCCGTATATTGTAGATTATAAATAAACATTATGTGTTAGGGTCGAATGTTATGTGTAGTATATTGTATTCTATCTGTAATTTTGTAATTTGTAACTTTGTTTCTGTTATGTGCCTGTGTGTGTTATGTAAATAAATAAATTAAAAAAGAGGGGGGAGGAGGGGGGGGGAAGTAAGTAAAGAAGAGAAAGATCTACTCACCACGAAGGGCAGATGTTGTATGAGCCCCGTCAGCACTGTGTAAACCAGCACTACCTTGCACAGCTCAGCTGAGAGGTTGAGCTCATTGTAGCGAGCATGCACGGTGGGCGCGGTGGTCTTGGCTACTCCAGACTTGGATGAGGGTCTGACCGCCACCACAGCCGCAGAGTTAGGCACCCCTCTCCTGTTGATGGTGGGGGCAGGGGTATTGTTTCTGTTTAGCTTTGAGGAAGGGGTGCCGTTGGGACGAGAAATCGTGAGCGATTGTGAGGGGATGGATCCGTTCCCAGTGTGAGAGTGGGGTGGACGTCCGGGAATATTTGAGTCGTGTCCGGAATCTGTAGAGCCGTAGCCAGGTGCGGTGGCCCCTAATCCAGAACCATGCCTATTACCAGACTCTTGCCTTACGTTGTTTCTGTCAGACACTGAGGCCTCTCTACCACGGTTCACTTCCGACACACCACTGGAGTTCTGTTCTGAGCTCCTCGTATGAACTTGCACGTCACCGCTAGAGGACCGTTGAAAATCGCTTCTTTGACGGTTCTCGGGATGTGGTTGCCCGTCTGAAGCACCAGAAACTTCCTCAACCCGTCGTCCCCCGTTACCGTTGCCGACTCTAGGTTCAGACCTAGAATACGAAGTAGAAGCAGCAGCAGTAGCTGCAGGGGATGGTAAGTAGAAACGACCGGCTTTGTATTTGTCCACGGCGGTCTTTTTCATGTACTTGAAGACCATGAGAGTGTCAGATGAGGCCACCAGGCTCAATGTAAAGGCTGTCAAGGTCGCCATGATAAAGAACAAGGTAAAGGACGCGGAAATACCGTGCGGCAAAAAGTGACATTCACCTTTGGAGATCTGTGTGGTTACAAACACAGTCCTGTTTGGCTCGGATGATCCCTGCATCCTAAATGCCGTGTCCGGGGGATCGAAGTAAGTATAGAAGGCGTACCCCGTCACTGGGACCAGCCCCGTGACCACTGAGGCACACCACGCCACCACCACCACGATTTTCACCACAGTGGCGGAACTGTACACCTCCTGACCGGAAGTGAACCTCAAAATACACATCCAATGAATATTCATGATCACAGTGACGATAAGCTCGGACATACGCACACACAGAAGCAACCAGATGTAAAAGGAACACAGCTCCGTCACCCATCCCTCATCGCATATCTCCACTACAGCAGGGATCGGCAGCACGAGTAGCGCGTGCGTTACCATGGACACAAAGAGCGAGATAAAGGTGACGTCCGTGCCGTGAAACTGGGCGCGGTAGTGGCAGACGATAACGATGGCGATGATGTTGGTGATGAAAGCTATGGGCGATAACACCAACCACGCTACCGCGTTGCCAAAGTCCATCATGGTGGAGTCATATCCGCTTCAGGAAAAGAAGGAGCACATGTGTATTTGGAAATGGAATGAAGTAAAGTGTGTCCATGTTACTGATGCAGTCACAGCTTTAGACATTTGTGACACCGAATGTCTAAGATTTTCTAATGATATTGTTCGCTTGTTGCTTTCAGTATCCATGGTTTTCTGCTGTGGGAGGGGGGGGGGGCGTATTTCCACCTTTGTGAACATCCAACCTTGAGAAAATTAGAGTATGTCATCAAACTTGAATTTATCGCCAGTAACCAACGTCTTCAGTGCTCATATATCATGCACTAAAAACATCATCCTCAGTCAGACATTTATCTGTTTAGGCTGAAATCATCATCACAACATTAGATCAACACGACAGGCTCAGCGTTCTTAAAAAGAAATAAATTGCTCCACTTAAGTACACTTAAACAGAGTGTTCATGCATCTCCGTGAGGTAAATTGTGGTCGGCAATCCAAACCTTACTCAGCAGTTATTTTGTAAAATGTTTTCAACACTAACAAATTATCAAGTCTCATTTCTGCTGACACAACAATTCTGTTTCTTGAACTTGGTGATTTTCGGATAAAATAACATAGTCAGTCTTTGACAGTGCAGCAAGCACGCAAGATCAAATCTGTGCTATAAGACATCATAGCCAGCCGGCGCCATGCTAAGCCGGCACTGTCGCTGCACGTGTTGCAATTACCGGTGTAGCAGAGTCGATTAACCAAGCCCATTCTGCTGCCACGGCTGCTCTATGTCTGCCAAGCCCGCTCCAAGCAGTAACACTTCATCTCATGTTCAACGGGTCATTCAAAATTCTCTACTTCCGCTGAATTAAAACCACAATCCAATCCATCAATACCACCCTGCAGTGTTGCGACGCGTTGTCTTGGTTACAGTATCCGCAGTTCCGATTGGTTGCCAAGGAGGGGGTGTACGGCGACCGTCCAATCAGTTCTCACTTTGTTTTTCTTTCTTTTTAGAATGGCCTGCAAAGAGGAATGGAATAGTCAGCGAAAAGAAAGTGGATTTTCGTGATCATGTCGTGAACAGAGAGTAATTATTGATGGCAAAGGCTGACCCAATTTTCACGTTCTTCGATCGGCGAAGAGAGGGAGAAAGATTACTAATGTAAATTTAATGAGTTAGCAAAAAACTGATTCAGAAGTCTTGAAAACTAGATTTTTAACTCCATGACTGTCAGTGGACGCAGACCATGTTTCTAAAGTCTTTGTCAACTCAACGGCAAAAGACCCCAGCCGTTCACTCCTTCACTGCCGAGAAAAAAAAGTGAACACGATCCAACTGCAAGAGACATAGATCCTCATGAGCCCCCGCTACTGCGGGGGCTCATGAGGATCTATGCCTCTTGTTGAGATCAATTTGCGTCCATGTTTCTTGGACGGTGTTGGATTTTGGGTCGTTGAATGAACCAAGATTTCAGAAACAAAAATGTACGTACAGTGTACGTACCGTGGCAGGGAAAGGGTTAAAGGAGCATAGATACATAGTGGTTTCAGCAATAGGAATAGATCCTCATGAGCCCCCGCAACAGCGGGGGCTCATGAGGATCTATACCTCTTGCAGATGGGTGGCGTTCAACTGCTGAACTGATTATCTGAAAGAATGGCATTCTGGGGTTCTAAAAGGAGAGAGTTTTAGAATTCTAATGTGAATTCACGTGCCACGTGCCAAACGACGATGATGCAATACAGTCGAGACATATCCATCATGCCAGCAGCTACTGAGACTGCAATCTAACTGAGCTATGAAAGCGAGAGGACCTAATATAGCTCGCATAAATCCCCGAACCCTAAACAACGCAATACACAATATTCGCTGCACGCTAGATTCGAATCAGTCGATCTACAAAGGAAAAGCCTCACTAGGTCTGAGGACGTAAAATACTTCGATATACGCCAGCAAGAGGCATAGATTCTCATGAGCCTCTGCTGAAGCAGGGGCTCATGAGAATCTGTGCCTCTTGTACGATGGAAAAGTTGTGGAAGGAATATTCTACGATATTACCTGCGCGGCTCAAAGGCTGTAGCACTGCGCGCTGTATTGAACGCCGGCTATGTGCTCGGGCCTCTTGATGGAAATGGAGTTCGATGTAAGCTTATTATAGTACAGAGCTAGCGGAAAATTGGCACAATAAGCTCAGACCACGCTACAACAAAAACTAGCGGAATATGAGGATGACAAGCTTGTCACAGTGTCCGTTACAAATGTAATACGCTTCGCTTGCGGACGAACAGGATTTTTCACTTTGCCCTGTCGTTGCTGCTGAGGACTGACGTGGCGGACGAAGCACGTGTAATGCCGGTGTTCTTTGGACGGTTGTCTTAACTCATTCTACCCCACCGCCGAAATCCCCCCAATTTTGCCGTTGTCCTCTGAAGATTGCAGTGCAGTGCAGGACACAGATCGACCATGATAGATCAAGGGTGATGCCCATAGGCGCCAAGCTATTCTGGCATCACCCTTGAACTAACATTGTCGATCTTAATCTTGCTGTGGTGTGTCTGGGGTAGAATGAGTTAATTGAGATACAGGTCAAAAGCTTGTCCAGCCAGCTTCAAAACGTTGTGCGTGTGTCCGTCTCGGTATACGTTGTAACCTCTTCCCTGTCACTGCACCTATATTTTTCTTTCTGAGATCTTTGTTTACTCAGCGAACACAAGCCAAAATCGTCCAAGTAAAAAAGGGATACACATTGATTTCAGCAAGAGACATAGATTCTCATGAGCCCCCGCGGTCGCGGGGGCTCATGAGGATCTATGTCTCTTGCAGTTGGATCGTGTTAACGTTTTCTCGGCAATGAGGGGGTTAAGGGATGCTGGCATTTGGCCGCAGATTTACTACAAAACGGCTATGGCGATATTATGTGTTATTGTACCTCTTGATTACACTTTTTTTAGTATTTAGTAAGCGTCCCATTCCCCCCCCCCCCCCCCCCACCTTTCACCTAGCCCCTACATTCTTAGTTATATCAAGCAGGGACCTACCTATTGACACAGTGCGTATGCGACAACAGCGGGTGTGACCAATGGCAATGACCCTCCGCATTATGTTAACCCATATCATACTGAGACTAAAAGCTTCAAATTTGTGCACTGCCATGTCCAAGCTACATTATAGTACTTACAGATAAGGATATAAACCAATGGCTTTAGTTCAAGGGCGGTGCCAGAATAGCTTGGCGCCTCTAGGTGCCACGCTATTCTGGCACTACCCATGAACTATTTTAGTCAAACTTATGTCACACACTGGTGTTTTCCGAATGATAATGGTTAACCAATTCCCTGCCACTGCACGTACATTTTCGTTTCTGAAACATTGATTCATTCAACGACCAAAAGCCAACACAGTCCAAGAAACATGGATGCAAACTGGTCTCAACAAGAGGCATAGATCCTCATGAGCCCCCGCAGTCGCGGGGGCTCATGAGGATCTATGTCTCCTGCAGATGGATCGCGTTAACGTTTTCTCGGCAGTGAAGGGGTCAATGCCTTTTCTATTGTAAAATAATGATTCATGGACTCGTCTCCTCCCAGTGCATTTTCTTCAGCAGGATAACACACGTGCTTTGCATCACTGAATTAGGACCGGTGTAGGAAATCAGCTTCGATCTCCTCTACGACAGGTAGTGGGAAATATGTATATATCCCGCTACCTGTTGTACAGGCGATCGAAGGCTGATTCCGTAGTCCATGACGCAACCATCACGCGCCATGCATGTAGGCAAGCAAGCAAACAGCACGCACGGGCACACACACACACACACACACACACACACACACACACACACACACACACACACACACACACACACACACACATACACGAAAGTCAAATGAAACAGTCCTCAATCAAAATCAGCTTCAAATGACTTTATGTCATCCCCTACCTTCGAGTCATACAAGATCTAGAATGATGCGGCAATGTGCATCACAGTGTGTTAACAGGTTCAGGATGAGATACCCACATTTCTCGATTTTTATCGATTCATATTATTAACCCTTTGGTTGTCGGTAGCGCTCTTTTGTCGTGGTGATTCCTACGAAAAGCACTACCGACAGCCGAAGGGTTAAGGTTTTTTCAGCTCTGATAGTGTAGAGGAATGACAGTGTGTTCTGTTATATAGCCATTGTAATAAATGCATTTTTCGACCGCAGTTTGTGTAGTTATATATGACTCTGCAATGTAATACATGTATCAACATTCTCATCACCTGCCAACGCATCGCCTCCCACCTGACTCCCAAAACCCTCAGTCCCTACTATCCCCCACCCCCACCCCCGCCCCGGCCCTCCCCCCCCCCCCGCCCCCCAAGCCCTCCCCCCCCCCCAGCCCCGCCTCACCCCACCAACCCTTTAACTCAGTGAAGGCGCCCTGCATCAATATCTGAGAAAGTGTGGCCGGCAACGCTATACGACACTTTCACGGCTATTGATACTTGACTATGTTAACCCTTTTAGCCCCGGGACCCTGCAGCAAAAGATGAATTGATCATCTGGCACTACCCTTGAATTATCATGATCAGTCCATCTCCTACAACTGGTAGGCCAACATAGTCGCAGGCAACACCTCCAAATTTTGAGAAATGGGACATTGGGGCTGAAACGGTTAATGCACCATCACGTGTGCAAAATGTCGCGGCCAACATCAGACGAACGTGGCTGCCAGCCGACAACCAGCCACGCGACCAGCCTCGCCACGCTTCACACACTCCCAGCAGCAAGAGTGGCCGCTCGGATGAGGCAACCGCACACAGTGAGCCGCTCAGACACGTTACCTGGCAACGACCCGAGCAGCAGATGCAGCAGACGAAGTATATTGCCGAAGGCGGTGTTGCGTCATCAATGCCAGAAAACCCCTCGTTGCAACAGCCAGGGCTCTCCTGGCCAGTGGTGACGCAACACCCTCTTGGGCCTCAGGTGTTCACGTGGCCGGTGTACGGCTATAATCCTCAAGTGTTTGGATTGCCCCAGCATTATCATTCGTACTCTGGGATGCCACCTGATTGTTTCTATCCCGCGCCATCGTACACCCAAGAGCACCTTAGTCCTCACAGTCTTGCGAGCTCTTATTAAAACCGACATATTTGCCTCAATTACACTCCAGTTTATAAGTTTTGGCATTTCAAGTTTCACAAAATAATTAGTGAATTATTTGACAACTGCATTGAGCGTTCTCATTAATATCAAGTTTCGTCCTTGAGTACATTCACTAACTCATTGTATTGCTACGATATATCTTGTGGTCTTTTAGTAAACCAGTTCTGAAAGGCCGCCTAAACTTAGATGCGAAGCACTGTGGGTATGCTGTTGCTGACTGACTGTGACGTGTTTGCGATTACCGTCAGCCACTATCTAGGTAGTGACCCTAACGGACACATTAATTTGAGGCACGACAGTACTGGAAGTCGTGACAGCACGATCATTGTTTTAATATACGTTCATATAGTTTTAATTGTACTCTACTTGCATTTATAAAATTTTTTTTTTTAACATGTCGAATAGTTCAACATTTCACAATTTACATTTGGGTCATTTAAATATTTATCACTTGTTAAACAAGATTCCTGATTTGTGTGTTCTCCTCTCTCAGCCCACGCCCTTTCATATTTTCGGAATTACAGAGTCACGTTTACGTTCCGACATAAGTGACGCATCTATTTCGATACCGGGGTTTTCAGTAATCCGGCGCGATCCTGTACGTCCTCAGCAAACAGGATTAGCTGTTTATATACATGACTCTATTGCGCACTTTACACGCAGAAGAACAGACCTGGAATCAGACTCTGTTGAAAGTGTGTGGGTTGAGGTGAAGACAAACAGATCGGCCCCTTTGCTTGTTGGATTTGTATACCGAAACCCGTCTGCGTCATTTGAGTGGTATGACGACTTTTTACATATGGCGGATAAGATTAACAAAAGCAGCACTGAAGTGTTATTACTTGGCGATTTTAACATTAATATGTTTGTTTCGAACCCTGCTTGGGAATCCACAATCAATATGGTTGGTCTCAAGCAGATCATCACGTCTGCAACTAGAGTTACAGAGTCGTCTGCCACTCTGATTGATCATATATACACCTCCAACAATTCAAGGGTTCTTAGTTCTTGTGCCCTTCAAGTGGCGATCAGTGACCACTACCCTGTGTGCTGCAGCTGGGCTTTGAAGTTGGACAAACAAAATCGGAAAAACCAACATACCACTATCTATTATAGATCGTTTAAAAAGTTTAATAGGGATATGTTTTTAGCCGAACTAAATGAAACCTCTTTTTTTTCGGTTTACAATCATACGAATCCTGAAGATGCGTTGGCCGATTGGTATAGATTGTTCCGTCGGGTTCTTGACAAGCATGCGCCGTTGCGTGAAAAGAGGGTGAAACATGTGCTTTTACCCCAATGGTTAAGCAATGACATTAAAGAGGCCATGGCTGTCAGAAATGAACTAAAACGCAACAAAGATTTTGGTGCTTTCCGCAAGCAGAGAAATCGTGTTAAATACATGGTATTAGAGGCCCAAAAAAACCACTTTAAGCGATTGATGGACAACAAAACAGACACCTTATCTGTCTGGCGCGCCCTTAATGCGTTCACTAAATCACGACAAACAGCACCATGTACATCTATATCTGCAGACACATTTAACAACCATTTCTTGTCTGCTGCTGATTCGTTGTTAAGCAGTACGACAACTCATACACCAGCTATATCCGAAAGGCTTACAGATTTTTGTGAGGACAAACTCGCGCCAAACGTATCATTTAGTATTCCTTCGCTTACTGTATTTGACGTTGGCAAATCTATTAGCCAACTCAAAAATAAGCGCTCGCTTGGTCACGACGGGATAAATACATACTTTTTAAAACTTGCTGCCCCGTATGTGGTCGAGTCTTTGACATTTATTTATAATCTCGTTTTACAACATGGTACATTTCCAAACAGCTGGAAAGTAGCCAAAGTTATTCCTCTGCCTAAAAGTAAGAACCTCTCAGATCCTAATAAGTTTAGACCAATCTCGCTCTTGTCAGCTCTGTCAAAACCAATAGAAAAACATGTACACAGGCATCTGAGCTATTTTCTTGAAAAACATAACTTGCTTTACCCACTACAGTCAGGTTTTAGACCTCGCCACTCATGCCACACTGCTCTAGCTCACCTGACCAATACTTGGCTTACGTCCATGAACAAAGCTGAAATGACCGGTGCTGTATTTCTAGATTTCTCAAAAGCCTTTGATCTAATAAATCATGATATGTTGATACTAAAGCTATCAGTGTATCACGTAAACAAAGCATCCTTGGACTTTTTCAAATCCTACCTGCACGGAAGACGTCAGTATGTGTTTGTTAACGGAAAACGTTCCGCTGAAGGCATACTAAAGCATGGCGTGCCTCAGGGCTCAATATTAGGGCCCCTCCTATTTTCCATCTACATCAATGATATGCCATTGCATATTTCAGATCTAAACGTACGCTGTAGTCTGTTTGCTGATGATGCTACTCTCGACATGTCGTCAGCGAATATCTCCACAATCAATTCCTCACTTCAACAGGGCTTAACTGATGTTTCAAAATGGTGTCACACTAACTATATGGTACCAAATCCGTCTAAAACAGAATGCATGCTAATAACTACACGACAAAAGCAGCAGCTACATCCACCCCCTCTTAGCCTTTCTCTCAACTCTGAGCCGATTAGACAAGTTAGAGAGCAACGCTTGTTAGGCGTCATTATTGACGATCAACTCACATGGCACGCTCATGTCAGCAGCGTATGTCGAACAGTGTCCAGGAATTTATATCTTCTTTCAAAACTGCGTTATTTTACAGATACACCGACAAGGAAAATATTTTATAACGCACATATTCAATCCCATATAGATTATGCTTCTACAGTTTGGGATGGATGTAGCGATGCGTGCATTAAAAGACTTAATGCTCTTCATCGTAGAGCAGCCAAATTAATCCACCCGGATAGTAAAGAAAGCACCGACGACCGACTCAAAGCCCTCGACATGCTGCCTCTGCGTAAGTTACTTATGTACAATAAAGGCGTACTTATGTTTAAAATCTACCACTCTAAAACGCCTAGTTATCTAACAGATCTATTTAGCCCTGCTCATACGCCTTATAAAACGACGAGGAACAATCTATCCATACCAAGGCCGCGCCTCGATATATTCAAAACTAGTTTGTCTTACTCAGGAGCCAAACTATGGAATCTGTTGCCTATCGACACTACTGGGGCTCCTTCTTTGTCCACATTCAGAGCCCGCTTATTTCGGCACCTGAAAGAAAATTAAGCCCATAGTTGTGTACTTGTGTCCGCGTTTTTCCAGCGCAGTGAGTTGTATTGTCGAGTTTGCAGTTGCTGTTCAAACTAAGTTTTTAACATTCATGTTTAATCAGGCTCTTAGTGTGTGTGTGTGTGTGTGTGTGTGTGTGTGTGTGTGTGTGTGTGTGTGTGTGTGTGTGTGTGTGTGTGTGTGTGTGTGTGTGTGTGTGTGTGTGTGTGTGTGTGAGTGAGCTAACTTCTTTTTTTTATGCTCACGTTTTGCCTTTCCAGTTTTATTAGTTTTAGTAACGCGCGTGAGATTGATGTGTGAGTGCGTGTGCAAGGACATGATTGAAAAAAGGTCTGTGTACCTAATCATTTATCCTTGAGAAATAAAGTTTCATTTCATTTCATTTCATTTCATTTCATTTCATTTCATTTCATTTCTCTCTCTCTCTCTCTGAAATGGAATTATTGTTGCCTGTACTTTTCACTTTTATGTATATATATATATATATATATATATATATATATATATATATATATATATATATATATATATATATATATATATATATATATATATATATATATATATATAATTATGTGTATGTGTGTTTACGTGCGTGCTATAGCTTAGCAAGGAGATGATTGGGGAAAAAAAAGTCATTGAAGGTACCTAATCATTTATCATTTATCCTTTATCCACACACACACACACACACACACACACACACACACACACACACACACACACACACACACACACCATCTCACACACACACACACACACACACACACACACACACACACACACACACACACACACACACCATCTCACACACACACACACACACACACACACACACACACACACACACACACACACACACACACACACCATCTAATAGAGGATAATCTCTGGAAGTCAGACTGCTCGGCATTAAACCATACTTAATACAGTCTACTTTGCTGATGACAAGGTTGGGTATAACAAAAGTCGGATATAACACACTTTTTCAGAGGTCCCGACCACGCCACCTCTAAGTAATTTACTTCGCTTATAACAAATTTCCGATATAACAACAAGAAAAATGGTATCCCCTTGCGATTTGTTGTCTCTGACTATTAATTACATTGTACTAGTTAAGAACCCCTTCACTGGCGAGAAAAAGGTCAACACAATCTAACTGCAAGAGGCATAGATCCTCATGAGCCCTCGCGTTTGGGGGCTCATGAGGATCTATGCCTCTTGCTGAGATCAATTTGTATCTATGTTTCTTGGACGGTTTCGGCTTTTGATCGGTGAATGAACAAAATATATTGACTTCCATTAAAAACGCGAAAAGTGTCTGTAAGTGTACCCGCAAACAAAGAGCCACCCTGACAGCAAAACAAGAACATTTTATTTGTTGCTTACTTCAGATGTTCAGCCTGCTGTCTGAGCTACCTTCACACAAAAATTGGATGAGTTATCGCCCATGGCTACCTTGGAGTTCACAAGGGTTTCATTAGTGGCGAAAATGATCCTGTGAATGTTTTAACACGCAAGTTGTGGGGATTGCTTATGATGTTATTAACTGCCTTAAACGAAATTTGACCGAAAATTTTATTAGAGAACCAGAACTTCCGGTGCACATCATTTTCTTAATAAATCTTATTTGATTTAATGTGAATTACTTTCAAACCATTGTTTTATGCTTCAGTGACCGACACAGAGATAAAGAAAACACTCATATCCATTAATCAGGTAAATAATGGCCTCTAACCTAACAATAAAGAACTTTTTGATTTCATGTTTATAGGTCTTGTTGATTATTTAGGTGCCTTTGACAAACGAAAAGAAGGTCAAGACCAAACAAGCCGGATTTTCATGCACACGGACCCTAGTGACACTGCACTTGGTTGGCTTTCAGCTGTGTCCTCTGCAGATGCTCTCCATTTCACTTTTAATATTCTGTGATGGTAGTGTCACTGATGACGTCAAAAGTCATCGATGTGCGACTTTTAAGACTAAACATTCTATTTGCACACGACATAACACACTCTTCATTACATTTTCTAATAAATGAGGTCAAAATAACCCGGATTAAAGCATATTTACGCAGAAAAGCGTTATGGTGACAAATTCGCGTTTCTTTTGTTGATCAGTATATTTCAGACACAAAAACATACGTACAGTGGCAGGGAAGGGAGCGACTAACGGTATGTAACTGCGAGTCAGCAAAAGCACTCAACGAGCAAAAGCTACCTGGCTATAAGAGTCAGAGATCCTCATGAGCAGACTGCTTGTCCTTATCAAGGTTCGTGTTCCTCAAACCTCTGAGAGTTCACGATAACCCAGTAAGCAAAGGTTCCTCGGGCGGACGTCGGCCCCAAGACCTTTTGCTCACTGGGGTGCCTCCGTGTAACGACTTGCACGCACTATTGGGTTACCTTTGATGTCGTGTAGCACACCTGCCCATAATCGCCGGCGATAAAAAAAAGTCCTAATACCGTCGAATAAATTTGCATGAATTACGTTACATTATTTTTATTCAATGGTATATTATATGTGTGATATTTTATTATCTTCAGTTAATCATTATAATCATGCTCATATTCACTTGTAAAAACGATTTTTCTCTGCAACAAATTTCACGAAAATAATCAAAAACATTTACTGAATTAAACTAAACCGTATAAGTTAGTATGATATGATGCACAGGAGTAGGATTTCTCTGCAGTTATACTAACCATAATCTGCTTCATAGTAACCCCTTTTTCCGCCACTAAGTAATGTAAACTTTCAGCTGAAAAAGAAGAACCCAATGCGCAAAGGCCATCGGGCCGACATCGGCTGCCGTTGGCCCGCGCACGGCAGTGAAGAAGGAGAAGGCCAGTCTACGCTGCAGTTGTCTGCTAACACTAAAACATTTAAGTCGGATGGTAATAGCCTGACTCTTCTTTGGCTCTGTCTCGGTGCAGGCCGGAGCATCCGATAGTCATTAGTTGACGTCTCACGCAGTGGAATTGCGTGCGACGTCAAATTACGACGTATCGCATATGCCAGGCAGTTTCACTGCGTGTGACGTCAAATTAGGACGTGTCGCAGCTCAGTGCTTGGCAGCTTCACTGCGTTTGATGTCAAATTATGACGTACCATAACACAGCTACTTGTCAGTTTCACTGCGTGTCACGTCAAATTATGACGTATCGTAATGCAACTGCTTCGCACTTTCAATGAGTGTAACGTCATATTATGACGTATCGCTGTTCTCGCGTCGTATTTTGACATATCTCAGCTGCTTGGCAGTTTCACTGCATGCCGTGCATTTTAGACAGTGCCAAGCAATAGTCTGCTTTACTGTGATGTGTGGTCACTCATCATTATTATAGACAAGGATCGATGTTCCAGTGACTCAATAAACCATGACTTCTTCCATAATGACGGACCAGATATTCATGCAATCGTATTACCAATGCGGCGTCATTATTTCTTAACTAGTACATGGTTACTCAGTAACTATACTGATGAGCAAAAGAAACACAAAAGTGTTTCCGATCACGCAAATGATGTCGCATTGCTTTTGCATGTCGGTATATATGGTAAGCAATCTCTCTCTCTCTCTCTCTCTCTCTCTCTCTCTCTCTCTCTCTCTCTCTCTCTCTCTCTCTCTCTCTCTCTCTCTCTCTCTCATTATTATTATTATTATTATTATTATTATTATTATTATTTGCATGCTATGTTTCTTTTCCTGTTGTGTTCTATTTTGTTTACAGGACAGCTTGTAAGACAGGCATTGAGTTGCCTAATGACTTTATCCTGAATATAAAAAAAAAAGATTCATCATCATCATCATCATCTCTCTCTCTCTCTCTCTCTCTCTCTCTCTCTCTCTCTCTCTCTCTCTCTCTCTCTCTCATACACACGCACACACACGCACACATCCACACACACACACACACACACACACACACACACACACACACACACACACACACACACACACACACGCACACATACAAACACAAAAACACGCACGCACAAACAAAAGCACATACACACAGGCACGCACTCATCCCCCCTCCACCGCCCCTTCCTCCCCCGCCCCTTCCTCCCCCCCCCCCCCCCACCTCCCCATCCCTCCCCCCGCCCCTTCCCCCACCCCCCCCCCCACCCCACACACAAGTAAGAATAATTACTCCTTCCCGTATCTCTGATGATTCACTGTAGCTGAGAAAATCGATTCACATGACCCGACTGCACACTGCACATAAATAACGACACAAATGTACATCAGCCCTCAGTCACCTGCACCCACAAGAGGCACAGATTCACACATGAGCCCCTGCGACAGCAGGGGCTCATGAGAATCTATGCCTCTTGCTGACCGCATTTATCGACTTACTACCTGTCCCTCAAATGCCTTGTATTTTTTTAACGACTGTGCCCGAAGCTGCTATACATCCTGCATATAGTGCAATGATCACAAATTACGTGCTCGTATTTTTGTGCAGTCTTGGTCATTTTTCCAATTGACCATTTGCATAGTTACGTCCCAAACAACCTCAGTCCCATCCCCAAACCTTCAACCCCCCCCCCTCCCCCACTCCACCCCCACCCCTTCCGCCCTCCCTCCCCCATCTCACCATTTGCCCAATCGGCCCCGTTCGTCTCGAATGGATTCCAAAAAAAGATGAACGTTGCAAAACTAAAAGGATTGCAATCCTTCATTCGTTCATTGTCAACCAGTTCTGACCAAACATAATAAACAAAATTCCAAGCATGCGCGCTCATGTGGACGAATAAAGGCAAATTTGGTCACATTCCAAGCCTTAGATTCCGAAATCACAGAGTGGCGCATGGCGCACGTTTTTGCGTCGCGAGTGGCGTTTGGTTGCAAGCGGGCGAAGGAGTTGGACACACATTCATTTCTCTGTGTGGGCTTGTCCTGGTCTCACTGCGACTTTTGTCAATAGTTACTGTCACAAGCGAACAAACGGAACGGAATTGAAGGCAAGGCCAGTGTGTTTTGCGTTTCCACTCTATAAAGCTCAGTCAAAGCTTTATTTTAAATGTTACGGGAGTAAAAAGTTATTCATCCATTCGTGCGTACACGTGTACGTTCGATCGCTCATTCGTTTGTTTTTCATTCATTCATTCATTCATTCATTCATTCATTCGTTCGTTCGTTCGTTCGTTCATTCATTCAGTTAGTCAGTCAGTCAGTCAGTCAGTCAGTCAGTCATACATGCATTCGTCTAGCCGGCCAGCAGCCCAACCATCAGTCCACCCATACAGTTTGTTATCACGTTTCCTTAGTTTCAATGCGACCTTCCGATGGTAACAAAAACACCTGTCAATGGTGTCATGGCCACTACTGATAACTGATGTGGACATTAGTGATAAATTGTCAATTGTTCTAAATCATTATTAAAACCAGGAAAAGTGAACGCTGTTAAAAAGTCCCCCATAAAAACACTGCCGGACATGTGTCATAAATTCTGATATCTTGGGATTGTCATCTGACAAGTGTACGGCCAGGCGATAGACCGACCATGATAGTTTAAGGGTGGTTTGTTTACGAGCCCTTAAAGTCAACCTTCCTGCAATTGACAGTTGCCACGGTGCTCTGAGATATCAGTTCACAAGACATACCGGCCATGATAGTTCAAGGGTAGTGCCATATTGGCTTGGCGCCTGGAGACGCCAAGCTAATCTGACGCTACCCTTGAACTATCACTGTCGATCCTTCTACTGCTGTAGTGTGTCAAAGCTGAATACAAACGGACTACAAGAGTGAATTCATCGGCTTTGTGTCATTAATATTTCACGCCTCTCACTCGATGTTTCCTGCTTCCTCTACCTGTCTTATTTCGTCTTGAATTTTCAATGTCCGCGTGCAAAAATATCTAGGGCAACTAGTTAGCCAACTTAAAGTTGCTTTCTCAAAGACAAGGCTGTGAGTGATAAAATTCGCAAATGAAAAGGTTCTCAATGTTTGTCCTGCCTGAAGTAAGATTTCCCTAACCATCATTTCTCAAGCCACGTGAGTAGGCGCGAGTAACAGAGATGTCATTATACTGTCTTTCCGCTTCGCCAATCGGGGAACTTTCCAACATATCCCACGAGAGGAAGTACAGAAAGGCCTTTCATTTTACGCCGTTCAAACTTCATAATTAACCCATTTAGCCCCGGGACCCTGCAGCAGGAGATGGATTGATCATGATAATTCAAGGGTAGCGCCAGATGAGCTTGGCGCCTTCAGGCGCCAAGCTCATCTGGCACTACCCTTGAATTATCATGATCAATCCATCTCCTACAACTGCTACATAGTCGTTAGACAACGCCTCCAAAAGTTTGGAAATGCGGTCGTGGGGTTAAGAGGGTTAAACAAAAGTTAAGTTGGACCCGTGCAGCGCACCAAGTAAATTAATACACTAGATACTGTGAACCATTCACCAGCAGACAATGAGATATTGCGAACTGAGAACATTATGAAAATGAGATTTTGCGAACTGCAATCGAGTCCTGTTAACACAAACTCAAAACTCTGGTTAGCACAAACAGCGCCTGGTTTCACTGGGACATTTTTCCTTCACTTCCCAACTGCCTAACGCAAATTCCTGTTCTCAAGAAGCGATATTTGGCATCCACTGGAGTCATTCTTGATAATAGGACTCGACTGATTTAGCCTTTTAACTGGAGGAGGTCCCTTTAAGGCGCTTTCGTCGACAGGTCCCATGAGAATCAATGCCCTCAGGGCGTGTCCTATATTTTATGCTGGCCTAGATATCCGTTCTGATAGTGAAGCCAGTTGATTTTCTTTGTAAATTATAGCAATGCTGCAATGAATTCGCTTTTCGCTGAAACATACAGGGAGTTCAAATAAATATACCCTTTTGTGCATGCAGCCATATAAACCATTCGCACTGTGCAGCACCGGAGTCTGCTTGCACAAGGTTAACCCTTTTCATCCTGATACACTACTGCTTGGAACAAATTTGACTATGATAGTTCAAGGGTGGTGCCAGAATAGCTTGGCGCCTGAGGCGCCAAGCTATTCTGGCACCACCCTTGAACTAAAATTATTGCTCTATCTCCTAATATGGCGGTTTGGGCGTTTGGTCATTGAGTGAACACAGAATTCAGGAAAGAAAAATGTGCGTACAGTGGCATGGAAGGGATGAACTATTTCTAGCATAAACATTACACTTTGTGTGCTTGTGACACAATGTCTACTGGGCCACCTGACGGCTAGGTCTGGTTTCCCTTGTGAAAGCAAATGACAGCAATTATAATTCATAAAGTCCATAATTATTTGCGAAAAGCAAGATTTAAAAAAAAAAAAACAATACCGGTCATTATACAGGCGCTTTTTTTTCCAATTCTGCGAATCGGCTCAAAGCGCCGCGAACTGCACCAACACGCACGCTCACGTGACACACACGCATTCACTCTGAAGACAAACACAGTACAAGACAAACGCAGGACATTCATGTGGTGCGAAGAGTCAGTTCAGCTACTGAGGTTTCGGAAATTGTGATCGCTTGTATTTGAAATTTATAAAGTGGCCTGAAACCGGTAACATAGGGCAGGGGGAGGAACAGCCGGAGTACCCGGAGAAAGAACCCCCGACGGTTCGCCCGAATTAACGGTGACACTTACTAGAGGAGAAAAATCCGACGCCGGAACCCGGTCTCGAATTTCGCACCTTTAGCATTGGTGGCAGGCGCCTTAACCGCTGTGCCACGGACCGTTGTATTACAATGGAAATCTTGCTTTTCATAAAAATTGATTTGCTGTCTTTTGCTTTTCACAGGGCAGTGGATACTTGTGTATAGGTCGGACGAAGACAGAGTATGGCTCAATGAAAATTATGGCAGATACGGTCAATCGATACTTTCTGATATATCATGTCCAGGCGAGGTATAGCCAGGCCACGTCTACCCCAATCCCTACGTTGATTCTCATTCACCCCTTCAAACCCCAACACAAACACACGCGCGCGCGCGCACACACACACACACACACACACACACACACACACACACACACACACACACCCGAGAATTACTTGTGTGAGAGAGCTTAGTCCTGCGCAAGCCAGTAAGCTAGGTGCTCCGCTATAGAAGAGCACCAAGCTTAGTGGCTTGCGCAGGACTGAGCTCACTCATACATCTGGTCCCCGGCTACTATGCTACTGTATTTTACACCATGCTACATGCAGCAGCAGCCATAACAACCATATGCATCGGACACACGCTACACACAAACAATAAGGAACAATATCGCTACACACCTGTGCCACGCTGAGGTCGTGTGCCGTCTGCTTGCGCCCCCGTTACTGAACTAATTTGCGCGGCGTGCCATCGGCCAGGTGAGAAGCCTAGCGTGACACGGTCCCCCGGCCATGTCCCTCCATCTGCAAGAGGCCATATTTGGTTAGTTATTGGGAGTTAACCCCTTCCCTGCCAACGAACGTGCATTTTCGTTCTGAAATGTGTGTTCATGCACTGAGCGACCAAAAGCCACAACTGTCCGACAAAGAACGTGGATTCAAAGTGGTCTCAGCAAGAGTCATAGATCCTCATGAACCCCCGCTGTCGCGGAGGCTCATGAGGATCTATGCTTCTAACAGTTAGATGGCGTTTGCTTTTTTCGGCAGCGAAGAGGTTAAAGCCGTACAGGCTATTAAAGACATCTCAAGGCGGAAATGCGGCCACAAACAGAGAATAAAATTCTAGATCGGTCTGTGGAGTGGCGTCAGTTTTCATACCCCCTCCCCCCCCCCCCCACGCTCCCCCCCCCCCCCTCACCTTCCCCCCCCCCCCCCCCCACCCCACACACACACACACACACACACACTTGTCAGCCTCTAAGTCCGCAGGCATCGGAAGATCGGACAATCGATCACTCTACGACACCGGTAATGTGAAACAGCACGCAGACATGGGATTATTGTTGCGTATTCGATCACCTCTTTAACACAGGTAGTGTGAAATGGCGAACTTGTGACGAGTGATCTCTCATAGGGGTGGTCTCGTAAGACATTATCTGCTGTAAATGTAGACAAAGGTGTGACTAATGAGGCTCTACGAATAAACTAGCAAATCCGATCACTCACGATATCTGTTGATGAAAGATCCTGTCCGCTGAGGAAAAAAAAACACCTCTGTCCACTGACAAAAGCATTGTCTACTGAACAAAATAATCACCGCTGATAGTAGCCAGTTTCCACTGATACAAGCCCTTTTCTCTCATACAAAAGCCCTTTCTACTGACAACAGTTATACTCACTGACAAATGTCTATTCCTCTGATAAAAGTGCCGAATGTCCACTGATAAAAGCCATGTTTACTGATGACTGTCATTTCCGCTAATGAAAGTCACGCCTCGGATAAAAACTGTGTCATGTCCTCCGATGAAAGTCATGGCCACTGATAAAACTGAGTCACATCCACCGATGAAAGTCATGTCCACTGTTGAAAGTCATGTCTACCGGTGAAAGTCATGTCCACCGATAAAACTGAGTCATATCCACTGATGACAGTCATATCCACTGATGAAAGTCATATCCACTGATTAAAAGTCATGTCCACCGATGAAAGCCATGTTCACTGATAAAACTGAGTCAGGCCCACTAACTAAAGGCATGTCCACTGCTGAACGTCATGTCTACTGATAAAACCGAGTCATGTCCACAGATGGACGTGATGTCCACTGATCGATGAAAGCTCTGTCCACTGCGGCCAAAGAAGATGCCCGCACTGTTTGATTGACGTCCGTTCACCTTTCCATGTGGTCAGACCTCAGCGTGAGTTCGCAGCGCTTCTTACGATAATGTACCCTGTCTTAACTCATTCAGCCCTGACGCACTACAGCAGGAGATGGGTCGACCATGATAATTCAAGGGTAGTGTCAGATTAGCTTGGCGCCTGAGGATGTATGCCTCTTGTTAGTCCAATCTATACTTGTTAGTCAAATCTTTTGCAAGCCTATTTTTTTGTGGACACATTTACGTTTGTGTTCTTCACACGCCTGTCGGCGCCAAGCTAATCTGGCACTGCCCTTGAATTGTCATGGTCGATCCATCTCCTGCAACTGGTGCATAGTCGTTAGATGTCGCCTCCAAAATTTGGGAAATACAGCCGTCGGGCTGAATGAGTTAACCCTCCTGTGGTACTCTTTACAGTACCGGTGGCTGCATGGACAATTTCACTGCCATTGACCAACAACGGCGCGTCTGAACCGCCAGCTCACTGACCGACAATCGTTTAAAGAACCCAAACGTAAATATGTCCACACAAAAATAGGCTTGCAAAAGATTTGACTAGCAAGCATAGATTTGACTAACAAGAGACATAAATCCTCATGAGCCCCCGCGACTGCGGGGGCTCATGAGGGTTTATGTCTCTTGCAGCTGAGTAGCTTTCGCCTTTGCCCTGGCAGTATAGTGGTTAACCCTCCTGTCTGCAGCACCGGTGGTGACTGCGTATACATGACGGTTAATGTGACTTCTTTGCGTTTGTTTACACCATCCTTTAGATGGCGACAGCAACCTAATTAATGATGGTCTTTAACGACAGGTAATCACTCATTAAGGTTGGTCGCTTTACACCGTTCATCTTCCTAGTTCTGTCGTGTACCTTTTTTCAATACCTTTTGAAATGCGCAAATGCTACATCTTCCTTCCTGGTGTTCTGACACACAGCACATGTTTCTCCATCTCCTGGCCTGCCACTTTCCTTGGACGTCATTCATTATTGGTTAGGACTACACTCATACACACACACACACACACACACCATGCACTCGCACAAACACAACGTTCACCTCAAACCCCACATGGCCTCGTCAGTTTTGAGGACGCAGATGTGTAACGAAGGCAAGCGGCATAGATTCTCACGAGGCCCCGCAATTGTGCAGTGGCTCATGAGAACTTATGCCTCTTGCACGTGGGATGAGAGTGGTGGCGGACACTCAGGTATCACGCGCGCGTTCGAGGTTCTGGTGATGTTGCGACACGTTTCGATATATCGATATTGGCCGCCTGTCCCACAGCTGTTATGGATACGGCTCCAAAACCCTTTTTTTTTTAAACGTCCAAATCGCTTCCGCTCACAATAAAAATCGTCTTTTAAAGCGCCTCATTCCTTACGCAGAAAAAAAAACAACGCAGAACGTGCTTAACCCTTATCATTCGGAATACACCAGTGTGTGAAATAAGTTTGACTTAAATAGTTCAAGGGTAGTGCCAGAATAGCCTAGAGGCGCCATGCTATTCTGGCACTACCCTTGTGCCAAAATACGGCCTTGGCGCCTCTAGGCGCCATGCTATTCTGGCACCACCCTTGAACTAAAGTCATTGGTCTATATCCTTATCTGTAAGTACTATAATGTAGCTTGTCGCAGTGGCAGTGTACAAATTTTCAGTTTTTAGCGGCCTCAGTATGATATGGGTTAAACACTGCTTCATATGAGAACACGGAAAAACATGGCGGGTATTTATGATCCTATGACACACTTCCAATGCTTTTTTTTTTTTAAATAAACCTCCTTAAAGTACTGCATACTTATGTTACACAAAAAGGCAGAAATGTTGTTAGACCACTGACGCTGAAAATGATATGACGAAAAAAAACTGGATAATTTAAACAAGTTTTGCCTTTAACTAATTCTCTTTTGGTGCATTTTCTAAATGCGAGCGATATCTTGTCTATTTTGTTCCCAGCATATATCAATATAAACCGCGCACAGAACCGATAATGGATTAATACCGAAAATGGTCGCCCAACAGCAACATCTGTCTCGTTCGCCGCCAGGCTAACAAAGCGCGTGCGCCGTGAGAGACACATACGTCACCGCACGCGCAGCTGTCGCGTGGCGCTCTACCTGCGGCCTCGATCGTTGCCAAGGACAACAGCGTAAAAAAAAAAAAAACCCACGGCAGATGCAGGGGCTCATGAGAATCTACGCCTCTTGCTGACCAGGGGTTCCTCAGATTGAGGATATGAGTCAGGATGAGTTGGAAGCGTGCGATGGTATCGACCAGGTAACTCAATCAGCCCGGACACACCAGAGCAAGACATGGATCGAGCATGATAGTTCAAGGATGGTGCCAAAATAGCTTGGCGCCCATAGGCGCCAAGCTATTCTGGCACCACCCTTGAACTATCATGCTCGATCTGTCTCTAGAATTGTGGCACAGTCCTGCAGAGGGCATCCTCAAAATCTGGGGATTTCGGTCCAGGGGAAGAATAATATTTATGTTAACCGTATAATTATGAAAACAGAATCCAAAACGGACTTTACACCCTCTCTCTCTCTCTCTCTCTCTCTCTCTCTCTCTCTCTCTCTCTCTCTCTCTCTCTCTCTCTCTCTCTCTCTCTCTCTCTCTCTCTCTCTCCCTCTCTCTCTCCCTCTCTCTCTCAGTGTTGTCATCTGTTTGCAAGTATTATGTTTACTTATATGTACGTATATTTGTAGTTAGTCTTGTAGTTGCTAGCAACGGCAGGTTTGTAAAATGGCCGTGTCGATGACGATGTCAATGCCTAAACCGTTGTAAAATAAAGTTTCATTGATTCATTCTCTCTCTCTCTCTCTCTCTCTCTCTCTCTCTCTCTCTCTCTCTCTCTCTCTCTCTCTCTCTCTCTCTCTCTCTCTCTCTCTCTCTCTCTCTCTCTCTCTCTCTCTCTCTCATTTATAGAGGTGTTTTATCAATATGCATTTAGATGTGCAACTGCCAAGAAACCGAAAGATTAAAACATCAACGCTGCAAAAGCCGCGCTTCTGTAACGGTTCAATCCAAAAGCGAAGCGAACACTGCGCAGCAGATGAACTCCAACTATCAGACCTTAAGGGAGGTATTTTGAACAACAACAAAAGTTTAAAAAAAAAAAACTCAACGCAACCCAACCTAGCCCAACCAAAGCATATCTCACCACACCGCACCGCACCAAACCAAAGCAAAGAAACCAAGCCATACCAAACCACAAACCCAATCTTAACAAACTCAAAGCACACCAAAGCAAAGCAAACCCAACCATACCACACCACACCACATCACACTACACCACACTTCACCACGCCACGCCACGCCCCCCCCCCCCCCCCCCACACACACACACCCAAAAAAACCACACAAAAAAAAACAGCACACAACCAACAAACAAAGAAAAACAAATAAAGAAATAAAACGAACAAACAAAGAAATGAAACGAACAAACATACGAACAACAAACAAACAAACATAAAACCAAACAACATACGAACAACAAACAAACAAACATAAAACCAAACAAATCAAACAAACAAACGCAACAATATATATCTGCAAAAGGAAAGGGCAGTGAGAAGGGTTGAACCCCAGTTGCAATCCGTCTTTGGGCCCCACGACAGCCGCTGTGGGCCCGCGCACAGCCGTGTACGCGCCCCGGCACTGCGGCCGTCGTGGAGCCCGAGGACCTTTGTTTACTGGGAAGGTGGACGGAAGAAATTACATCAAATACGCGACTCAAACAAAAAAAAACTTCGGACTTCTCTTTACTTTTCATAGCAGGGTTGTCTGCCCATGTCGTAAGAGGAAAAGAGGGTCATTGACATCAATCATTTTGAGATCGATTATGCTGTCGGATCGAGTTTTGTTGTTGCACTGCATTCGATATTTTCCTCATTGTAAATCTTCATTCGATAGTCTGTAATCGTGCAAGATGTGTGTGCGTGTGTGTGTGTGTGTGTGTGTGTGTGTGTGTGCGTGCGTGCATGTGTGTGTGTGTTTGGGGGGGAAGGGGGGGGGGAGTTCGGTCAAGTTATATAGAAGTAGTGCGTATCAGACTATATAATTAACCCATTCAGCCCTGACGCACAACAGCAGGAGATGGGTCGACCATGATAATTCAAGGGTACTGCCAGATTAGCTTGGCGCCTGTCGGCGCCAAGCTAATCTGGCAGTGCCCTTGAATTATCATGGTCGATCCATCTCCTGCAACTGGTGCACAATCATTAGATGACGCCACCAAAATTTGGCGGAAATACGGCCGTCGGATTGAATGAGTTAATTGATACTGCAATCAGTTCACCCCTTCACTGTCGGTGCGGGGGCTCACGAGTTTCTTACATGAAATGATGGAAATAGTCGGTGTTGAATTCAGTTTGCCTTGCTTTCAAAGACTTGCATCCACTGTCAGTGAAGAGGTTAAAAGTGGCGCATTCTTCTGGCTTGTATGGGGTCAGCTCCTTCATCTCTAGTCAATGCAGTGGCCGAAAAAGATCGACCACATAATTTCACGGTTCATTCAGTGTAGTGCTGAATTAGCCTGGCGCCTATAATTACGGCGTTCATAATCTTCTTCCACCAACGCTCTCGTATTGCGGGACAGCAACACGGTCTTCGAGGATAGTGCTGATTGACTAAGCTATCAAAGTTGATTTGATCGTAACGTGAGACCGCTGCTCTTGCCCCCCCCCCCCCCCCACCAAAAAAAAAAGAGAAGAATCCCCCCCCCCTTCACCCCATCGTAACCACCACACCACCAACCTCGCCCATGAACCCACCCATCAGCGCCATACACCGCCACCTACATCATACATGTACGCCTACAGTACTTTTCACGATGCATTCCACCGTATCTGTGCAGATGGAGTGATGGAATTACGTGTGCGTATGTATACACAAAGACATCTACGTTTAAGCAGACGGACTGGGACAAACTACAAGTGCTGAACGTCTCTCTCAAGCTGATGATAAAGTTTGATACAAACGGGTACTACGAACGAGGGACGTATCGGACCGACATCGGCGGCCACAGTGGGCCCACTTGTGGGCCGACGGCACCCCGAGGGCCTTCCGGCTTACTGGGTGTGGTGTACAGGTACACAATGTCAATAGCGTCGCCTTGCGAGGAGTCATAATTCCAGATCCCCCATTCCTTGCCATTAGTTTTGTACATTTTGGTTTCTGAAATCTTTCTTCATTCAGCGACCAAGACGCCAAAACCGGTCAAGAAGCATGCATATAGACTACACATTGGTCTCAGCAAGAGGCATAGATCCTCATGAGCCCCCCCGCCGTCGCGGGGGGCTCATGAGGATCTATGTCTCTTGCAGTTAGAGTGTGTTCACTTTTTCTCTGCACCGCAGAGACGGGGTTAGCATGACTATGGAAGTCAAACCACTCATACCCCCGACGGTCCCCCCCGGAATTAACGCCGGGTGACACTTACCAGAGGAGAAAAGTCCGACGCCGGAACCCGGTATCGAACCTCGCACCTTTTTGGGCGTTTTGAGGTGTGAAAAAGAGCAAATATAAGTAATTTTAGTCGACCTAGTGTGTTCATGGGAGCCTTATATGGGGCATGTGCACAGTTGTATGCAGGCTTGCAGACGACAGTTGTGTCACTATGGGGTACTTAGTGCCCACCGTATTAGAGGGCTGAAGAAAACGCCAACAGACAATTTGTTTAAGAATTGCTTGAAATGTTTCTCCTGTAATGTGCTCCGCGCGGAATTTTTGTGTTTGCAGAAGGTTCTTCGTTCATAGCTTTATGTTCCACGAGGCTAATAGAGAAGCGTGTGTGAAAAGGGGGTCAGTCTCCTATGGTGAGTTGAGCGTGTGCATACGACGCAAGGGAAACCACCCTTAGTACCGATTGTTGTAACGCTAGATACAAAGAGAAACCATTATGTAATATTATGTCCGAATAAATGACCACGGCGCTACAACCATACTCTGTATCAGTCTATCATTTTATTGATCATCACAAGTCATTCATCACCATCCCAGCAACATCTTAGCAGTGTCACAAACGAGCAAGGCCTGTACTTGTTGAGTGACTTACTGTTGATTTTGTTAGCTATATTATAGTACTTACAGTTAAGGATATAGACCAATGGCTTTAGTTAACGGGTGGTGCCAGAATAGCTTGGCGCCAAAGTATTCTGGCACCACCCTTGAACTATTTCAGTGAAACTTATTTCATACGGTGTATTCCGAATGATAAGGATTAAAGGAATCTGTTTCATTCGTTTACCGGGCCGTGCCAGTCGTATCATTGCAGACTGATTTGCCTTTGGCAAGCCCTAAAGTTGAAACCCCAAAATGTGGAAGCGTGCGTTCTGAAGACTGAATACTCGTGTTCGGTGTGGACCGACAATCGTGCTCAGTGCTGGGGCGGGGTAGTGCCAGATTAGCTTGGCGCCTAGAAACAGACACTAGTCCGGCTCAGTAGAACTCCGGCTGTACAGTAATGCGGCTGAACTGATGGGTTTATATGCGCGGCAGTAACCCTCCCCCCCCCCCCACCCCCCATAACCCTCAGTACGCAGAAAAAGTTGTTGGATCGAAGTCGGCCGCTGCTGGCCAGCAACGGCCGACATCGGCCCCATGACCTATTGCACACTGGGAAGCAACCAGTGTCAGGTTTCGGATCCCCGGATCATGCACACGAACCGCGGAATTGTGAGGCAATTCACATGCACTGAAATAATCATTTAGGACAATATTGTCATCCGTGTTAGTGTCTCGTCGTCGCGTCAGTAATGTTCAGTATTTCGTAAAGTTTTGTGAAGTCAAACACAAACACACACACACGCATGCCCCCCCCCCCTCCCCCGCACACACACACACACAATGTACCAGCACGCAAAAAGCTACTGGGCCGAAGTCGGCACGATTGCCTTTGCGGCGTATTGGACGAGAGAATGACAGGCGGGCGGACACGCACACACACACACACACTGGCACACACACACACTGACACACACACACATCGCACGCACACACACACACACACTGACACACACACACACACTGACACACACACACATCGCACGCACACACACACACACACTGACACACACACACACACACACACCATCACACACACACACACACACACACACACACACACACACACACACACACGCGCGCGCGCGAAATTATTCTGAAACTAGAAGTGCAAGAATTCAGACTGAAGATTTGTCGTCTGTGTGATTTTTTTAACCGATTTTTTAAAAAAAATGTTCAGCCTCATAAACTAAATAAAAACAAAAATACAACCGGGGCCAATCATTTACCTCCCGGGGTTGGGTGGGGGGGGGGGGGAGGTGGGAGTGGGGAAGGGGGGAGGGCGGGGGGGGGGGGTGGATTTGTGGAAATAACCAACTTTTTGGCACATCCATCTTGAGACAAAGGCGCCCAGAGGCCACACCTTCCTTCTCCCTCGCCGAAAAAAAACAACGAAAAGCGCGGAGGAGGAGTAAGCAGTAAGCGTGCGTGAAGGCCTTTCGTACCTCTCCGCCACGCGTAACCAGCCGTATTAGCGGGAAGGAAAAGATGACCGTTCTAACGAGACACATTATTAAATCATTCGCGGCCAGCCGCATCCGGATGCGCGGCATAAGCCGCGCATCCGGATGCGGCTGACCGCGAATGCGTTAGCGGGAAAGGCTTCGCGGCCACGACGGCCGCGGTGGGTCCGAGGACCGTTTGCTTACGTAAGCAAAAGGTCCTCGGGCCCACTGCGGCCGGGTGGGTCCGAGGACCGTTTGCTTACGTAAGCAAAAGGTCCTCGGGCCCACTGCGGCCGTCGTGGCCGCGAAGCCTTTCCCGCCACACACACCTTCTAACCCCTCCTTTAACGCATTACAACATGCGTAAGGCAATATATATTACGCCAAGTGCACCTTGTGCAGCGCCGGATCAATCAATTTTGAAAGGGGGGTGCTCAACTTTTATTTTTTCTATTGCCAGGATCTAATATATATCAAAACACCACAACCGAAACTGTTCTTCTGACGTTTATGAAAGTTTTTAACTGGTGTTACGTACGGCACTGAAACACAAGCGTTACAACTCAATTTTAAACACACTTATTTATAGTTTGATGCCAGCCGAGGAGGGTGGGGGGGGGGCTGTAGTACCAAAGCACCCCCATGGATCCGGCCCTGTTGTGTACTGGCTTGTGCATGATTTACGCTCTTTCATGCGATTGATTTGTACTGGTGAGTATCGATTCGGAGTGGACTGAGTGCCTATGTGAGGCTTGCGCAACTCTGAGGCGGATGGCCGTGTCACGTGACTGCACGAGCTGCTCGACTTCCATTTGCGTGGCGTTTTCATGTGAGCCGCACGGCCGACGGATCACGGCGCCTTTGGCCCTGATCCATTTGGTGGCAACTGCAATCAATAAACCACTCAATCAATCAGTCGATCGATCGATCACTCAATCAATCACAAAATCGATCGATCGATCAATCAATCAATCAAACATCAATAAATCAATCAGTCGGTCGGTCAGCCTGCATGACTGACCACCGTTTTCTCAAAATCAATGAATTACCAAAAAAAAAACCCCAAAAAACAAACAACGCGAAACAAAATAAATAAATAAAATAAACAAGAATGGCAAAGCGATTATGGCTCAAGTGCATAAGCAATCCACACAGATAATCTGACCTTTGTGACCTTGACCTTTTTTGTAACCTGTCACCAAAATGAGCAAGTGTTTCAGCGTCTCAAGGTATTCGGGTCCCGGTAGCGCCTCTCTCTACCATCTCCCCCAAATGTCGCTTCCCAGTCTTCATCATATATTTAACAGTTCACCTCCGATGTTCAAAAATGCGGGTCGCTTGCTGCTTTTCGGGTTGCGTTGCACTGTCTGTGTCAAACTTAGTGGGTACTCTTTGATTGGGCATGCATGTTTTTGAATGGACACCATCAAAACCTATCTGTTCTCTGTGAAAACGTAATTTACGAGTTTTCTTTGTCTATCAGCCCTAGCCATACATTTCTAACTTTCAGCCAGCTAAGCTCACTGAAACAACGAAAGCCACATCTTAGATATCTCTGTTCCTCTGAAATGATGCAGATAAGAGCGAAAACTCGAAATCAATGAGTTCAAGAAGATAGGAAAGAAGTTAGTTCTACACTTACCTCACAGTAAGGCACACTCAAAATATGCAGAGGTACTGGGCACGTCAGGATGCAATTGTTACTCAAAACGAAGAGCCATTTGATCAAACACAAGGGACAGATTTTCCATTCACAGTTTTTCTTGATTATGTTGCAACATACAATTCGTTAGTGACGTTTTGAGGGAGGGCACAGTAACCATTGCCTTCGTACCCAGAAGGCCGAAGGCCTGAGGGGTAGAATGGTTACGTTGACCTCCCGAAGGCCTACAAGTGTCCGTGTAGCAAAAATTTGCTACAAATAACATATTTGTTTTCATTCCTCTTTTATTTTATTTTTGTAATAAAAGAATTCAATCTGAAATCTTCTGACCTGACGTCAAAACAATAAACATGAATGCATATCAGACGTATGACGTAATATAAGATCTTTCATGACGTTGCCGTCTGCATTGTTTCGAACAATACTAGGTAACTTTGTACTTTAGAACGTTTTGATGCTCTGTTATTGAATAAAACTGGCGTCACAAGCTGGATACATCCTCCATTAGTCGCTACAACGGTTTTTTTTTTCTAGCGAGGTCACTTGGTACGGTTTGTGCTAAAGGGATTGGTCTTGTGACATAGAAATGAAAACACTTTTTATTATTGCATCAACGCAACGGACGACAAATGGAAGGACAGCCGAATGATCATTACATAGATTCAGCTTTGCTTTTGCTGTCCTGCGGTGTGTCAAAAGCCCGAAGGCATGCGCCAAAAGCTCGAAGGCAAACTTGTATAAAAAGATAACATAAATTAAATCAAATAAGATCAACGAAGAAGCAAATGAAACCAGATGAATCTCTCACTCCATTTTTGCCCGTATAAAACCGGGCAGCCAGCGTGACGGGTCAGAGGTGATATGGACTGCATGTGGGGTTCAGTATTGTACCATAGCAGCGCCATGCCCTGTCCGTCCACACAAACACGCCGTATAAATACTAATACTAATACAGCGCTTTTTTTTAATAGCGTCCTTCCCCACTTACGTAGGCTCGGAACGCTTTACAAATCATAATAAACACACCACACACAAAAATAACTATAAATCACAACAAGAAACAGTTCAGGCATACTAACTACGGTTTTGCACACAACGAACACATTCTGTTTACAGTAATACCACTCAAAATCACATGATTGGCGTGAAAGAAAATTAACACTGATATGCCAATAAAAAGATACGTTTTCAGCTTGGTTTGAAAGACTGAGAGTGTCGGGGACTGACGGACATCGGGAGGTAGACAGTTCCACACATGAGGAACCTGATACTTCAAGATAATTCTAGGTTGCCCCATTAATTTCTTGCAACAAGATCGTAGGCTATGAGAAGGGTTATGAGAGCAGAGACTGGAGGAGAGGTACAATGGGAATAAATGTTATGAAACCACAGGGGGGAGCCTGGTACTGAAAAGAACGAGCACCTGCAGTCTTCAGGTTAATTCTATGTTGGACCATTCAAGAACGTAGGCTACGAGAAGGGTTATGAGAGCAGAGACTGGAGGAGAGATACAAGGGGAATAAGTGTTCTGAAACCACCCGGGTCCGAGGGAATGGAAGGTTTTCTGCCAATAGTTTCGTGCCCCCGACTGGCTCCGATCGTCCAGACGTTCGTAGATATTCGGGGGCACTTAACTTTTGACAGAAAAAAATCTGTCCCTGCGATGCTTTTGGTGAAGGTGCATAGGGTTTAATTGATACGCTTGAGTTGTTTGCCAGAAAAATAAAATGCGACTGAATTTTGGTGGTTTTTTTTCCCCCCGCAGCAATCGAGCTACGGCACTCAACTCGTGCTTTATTTTCTGGCGTATAGTGAGATCATATGACGTTGCGTTAATTATTTTCACGCGAACGTTTCAGATTTCTGCAGGAAACGTTCTCAAAAACATAGAGTCAAACCTAGCAAATTTCGTGCAGGCATTGACGTGGTGTAAACGACGTCATTTAGTTTTTGTTCCCGATGACGAATCACACTAACGAAGTGCATGACGTATACATGACACTGAGTGTACTACGAGTTTCTATGTTTTCTTCCTTGTTCAGGCCTATCAAGCTCACTTATTCCCAGTCCTAATTAAAGGCAGTGTATTTAACCCGTACAGTGCCCGTTAACGGAAGCTGTGTTTTTGCAGTCTTCGTCAATTCAACATAAACAGGCTAGGAACATGGATTCAAAATGGTGTCAGCAAGAGGCATAGATCTTCATGAGCCCCCGCAACTGCCGGGGCTCATGAGGATCTATAGCTCTTGCAACTGGTTGTGTTACCGGCATTGTTCTCGGCACTGAAAGGGTTAATCCATTCAGCCCTGACGCACTACAGCAGGAGATGGGTCCACCAAAATTCAATACTTACTTACTTACTTACGCCTGTCACCCCTACCCGGGTATAGGCCGTCGACGAGAGACCTCCAGCGACTCCTGTCCTGTGCTTTTCCTTCGATTCTACTCCAGGTGGTTCCCAGTCTCTTGATGTCTGCTTGGAGGTCTCGACGCCAGGAGTTTCTCGGCCTACCTCTTTTCCTTTTTCCCTGGGGGTTCCATGACAATGCCTGCCTAGTGATACTGGAAGCTGGCTTTCTCAGACTGTGACCGATCCATCCCCATCTTCTTCGCCCAATTTCATTCTCTGCTGTTATCTGCTCTGTTCTCTCCCAGAGTCTGACGTTGCTGATCTTCTTACCATAATTCAATGGTAGTGCCAAATTAGCTTGGCGCCTATCGGCGCCAAGCTAATCTGGCACTGCCCTGGAATTATCATGGTCGATCCATCTCCTGCAACTGCTGCTTAGTCACATTAGATGACGCCTCCAAAATTTGGGAAATACGGCCGTCGGACCGAATGAGTTAAGGCAATTTCCTCTACACAGAAACTGCCAACAATCGTCCCGTGCATGGTGTACCGTGCGTTTCCAGTTTCTACCTGGGGCTAAAAATAGCCAAAAACAAAGCCTCAAGAATTGTCTCCCTCGATCTGCTAGCTCTAGCAGAGACAGCGAATGGAGAGAGACAACCACGGTGTCACTTGGACTGTGACAGGCAGTATTGGGCTACTGACGTTTGCCGGCAGCTACCAGTTATTACAAAAATCAAGCGATGATGAAATGATTAGTAAGGGGTAAGTTTGCTGAGCTAGTGGTATATGTGTGTGGGAATGAGAGGGCCTGGGTAAAGGTGTGTGTGAGTATCGAAGTGCCAGCTGCACGCAGGGACTGGAATGTCAACATCGTGCACGCCAGTATATGCGCCGTACCTGTCCGACCCGCTCTTTGTCTGATGGGTCAGTGACAGTTCCCTGACTGGGGCTTTTATATCTCTCACATCGTTAACTCATTTAGCCCGACGCACGTATTTCTCAAATTTTGGAGGCGTCATCTAACGACTATGCACCTGTTGCAGGAGATGGATCGACCATGATAATTCAAGGGTAGTGCCAGATTAGCTTGGCGCCTCAGTGTCGGCGCCAAGCAAATCTGGCACTACCCTTGAATTACCATGGTCGACCCATCGCCTGCTGTAGTGCATCAGCGCTGAATGGGTTATGGGTTATGGGTTAGCTTAGTATGTAAGTTAGAGGATTTTCTGGGGTTTAGGAGTTATGGGTTTTAATTTCTGTGCTTTATTTCAGCCACTTGTTCAACTGTTCTTCTGCTACTGCCTGTTCCGCCCCTTCGGGGAGGTAACATCACGTCTTCACTACAACTGAAAAAAAATTTTAAAATGGCCGCAGATTCACCGCAGGGTCACCGCCTTCTATGTCACGTATGATTGTTTGTATCGACTCCATCAAATTTCCCTATCTTTGACACATGTACTGATATATTGCAGGGCCGGATCACTTACCTCCGGAGGGGTTGGGGGTGGGGTCCAACTTCTTGTTTGGGACCTTGAACCTGATACAAAGGGCCTCCACCATGCTAGATCTTGTTTCCAAAAGGGCCGAAAAATCAAACAGTGTGTGTGTGTGTGTGTGTGTGTGGGGGGGGGGGGGGGGGTTAGGCGGCGAACCTTGCTTGCTTCTAGGCGCCGAAAACTCAAACAGTGGGGAAGGGGGTGGGGAGGTGGGGGAGGTAGGCGGCGAAACTTCCTTGCTTCTAGGCGCCGAAAAATCAAACAGTGGGGGGGGGGGGGGGGGGGGGGGGGAGGGGGAGGGGGAGGGGAGGTGGTAAGCGGCGAACCTTGCTTGCTTGTAGGCGCCGAAAAATCAAAGGGGGGGGGGGGGAGGGGAGGGGGGGTGGTGGTGGACAGCGGCAAACCTTGCTTGCTTCTGGTCGCCGAAAAATCAAACAGGCGGGGGAGGGGCGGGGGGGGGGGGGGAGGGGAGGCGGCGAACCTTGCTTGCTTCTGGGCGCCGAAAAATCAGACAGTAGGGGGGGGGGGGGGGGGGGGGCGGGGGGGAGAGAGAAGGCCAAACTTGCTTTCCTTCTATGCGCCGAAAAATCAAACAGTGGAGGGGTGGGGGGGGGGGGAGGCGAACCATGCTTACTTCTAGGCGCCACATATCAAACGACGGGTGGGGGCGGGGGTCCAAACACCCCAAAAAGGGACTTTGTTATAGCATTTTAACAAATTTGGGGTCGGGGGGGGGATTGACCTCCTGACCCCCCCCCCCCACCTCGTCCGCCCCTGTTTTGTATAACAAGCAAATTAATATTCATGAACTTGCTTGATATACTTTCTTTCCCATAATCCCTTGCAGGCCAGAAAGATTCAATCTTGACGCTTGCCTCTGTCAAAGCAGACACGCTAGGCCTACATATACTGTCACATTGGCAAGCTCATTATGCGCACTCTTAGTGTGTACGTACGCTCGAATTTTCTTTCCCATACACACACGTATAAACGGATAATAGACAGAGCAAACACACGAATCGAATCGCCATACTATTGAGATTGACGACACTGATGTCCGCTTGTGATAGTGACAACCTTAGAAAAAGACTAAATAAACAAACCTTCATTATCCGTGTTCTAATTACAATTAGACTTTACTCAACAACACGCACGATTATATAAAGCACTGATGTTTACACAGTCAAACGAAATCTCCGCGCTGAGTCAGTCGACAGTCAAAAAACGGGGCACACAACAGGTCACCGTTTGGACAGAGACAAACACACATTGGAAGACGGTATCACACCCAGGCTCATAAACAGACATAGTTATTTAATGTATGTGGTCGCATCTAAGGCAGCTTATCTTCCTGTTCTCTCCAACATCGGAGGCATGCGAGAGGGAATTTGCGCGATGAGACGTGTTCGGAGTGTCAGACTGATTTGCTGGTTTATGTATGTTTGAAGCATACATATGGTGCTGGACGGTAAAGTTCCCTTCAGCCTATGTGCATCTAATCTTTACGTCATGTCAGTCACCTCCTCTTCAACATTTCAGAAAAGTCTGACGTGAGCTTCAGACTATGCGGGCCCTAGACTGTGACGTCAAAGAGTGGGGATCTAACTGTTGTCTGTCCAGCGCTGTGTGATTCCCCTTGGTTTGTACGATTATTAATTTTTAAAAAAATTTTCGTAAAAAAGATTCAATTGTATCAGGATTAACCCATATCATTCGTGTAAAATGTCCCCAAAACGTCGATATATGTATATATATATATATATATATATATATATATATATATATATATATATATATATATATATATATATATATATATATATATATATATATATATATATATATATATATATATAATTTTTCATTCAATTCTGAGAAAGCTGTGCTAACGCCATGGAATTCCAGGCTGGTAAGCTTGCATTGTGTCATCAGGACATCAGCTGCCCTTTTTGTGACTGCATCACTCACTAGTTCTAGAAAGGAAAGGAAATGAAGTTTAAAAAAAAATACGTCCCTTGGAGCTAGAAAGAGAGGGTAGTGGGAGGGAAGGAATGACAGACCTATCATTTTGAGCCTTCCACTGAACACCTACTACACAAGGCATTAGGGACTACCCCCAGGCGCCCCGCCATGCGCTGGAGAATATCCAGTCCTCCCCCCAGAGGGGGGATGCTAGAAAATATTCCCAAACAGATATTGGACCTGCTGAGTTGATTTAAGTTTTTGCCGCCTACGACCGGTTTCGCCCCAAGGGGGGCTCTTCAGGTAGGTATACGGCGTAACCTGAAATTGCAAACACAACGCATGTACTAGAAGCTGCCTCCAGTATTTACTGGTAGCACCGCCAGCACAGCGCGGATTGCATCCCTAAAGCTTTATGAGGTGTTACAGTGGAAGAAGACAGACTACTTTTGAA